>JBBGZY010000015.1:1222500-2445000 GCA_037952925.1 Lithobates clamitans | reverse complement strand
AGTTCAAGCAAAATGGAGAGAAATTGCTCACCTTTCTTGCAATGCACCAATATCCTCAACTCAACTGCTTAGGTTCTATTGACAGGAAACATATGAGGATAGTAATGCCACTGTGTAGTGGAAATATTTCTCGTTGTTTTCACTGGTCGAATTAGATGTTGACTACAAATTTACTTGGGACATGGGATATAATGGGACCAATAAGAAGCAGCAGCGATTTCACATCTTTAACCATTCCAAACGTGAGCAGTGGTTAAAGTAGAAGTCAAAGCTATTCCTAAGTACAAAGCTGCTCTCACCCCCTTCTAAATGCTATTGCAACTACCCTGTAAAAGGATAGTTATCTATTCTCAAAGCACGTTGATCCTGTCTCATGATCACCTGCTTCAGAGAAGAGGAGGGACAACTGACAATGGATGCCCCATATTAAGCCTATGGGTGACGTTACCACACAAACATTGCAGCCTTTGTTGGAGAGGCATTTTCCTTCTATGAGGTTGTTAGAATAGGAGTTAGAAGGGGGTGGGAGCAGGTTTAAGCTTAGTTTGGAATAGTCCGAACTTCTACTTTTAAGGAACAATGAACTAAATATCCCTGCTTACAAATTCTGGCCTGGTACAGCAGAACTGGTATACCTAATCATGTTTGTGGGCAAGGAGGCCTATTGCTCTATGGGAACATTTAATGAGGTAATACAAACAAAGAGCAACCCCAATCATGTCTTCATTAATAGGTATTGCTGAGCATGAAGAATGGTGAAATGCGCATTTGGCATTTTGGCTTGCAAATTGAAGGTGTTACACACTTGTGAAAGCTGCTTGCATTCTTTAGTTTTGTTAGGGATACAGATGGGTACAGTTTTGAAGATACCTTCAACAACCTGGAGCAAAATTGGTTGACACCAGTTAGAAGACCAAAGGGTGCCCTATCTGTCTGAAATAAAATGGCTTTTGTTCACAAGCAGGCCAAGTTCCCTGGCAGAAAAAAACAGCTGCAATATGGCAGTTTTGTCTCAAATAAATATGAAAATTTGATCTAGTTACCGGTATGTTACTGCATGAGAACATTTTTGTAGTGGAGGAATTGTTAGCTTTATACCCTGGAACATTGCCATTTGGTTTAGCTACTCAGTTTGGAGGTTTGGGTCTTGAGTATTCAAGCACTCATCTCCCAACTACAATGCCTCTGTAAACAGTTTAAATACTAGACTGTTGCAATCTGGTCATAGTATGAGGATCTGCAGCAAGACCTACAGGAAAAAAAACGTGGCTATTGCAGGATATTATTGCTCTTTAGAAGCTAAAACAGTACAATTGCAAAATATGCTTATTTGGTTATACAGCTATGATTTTTTTTGTTTGATTTTTGCAGGTGATAACAGCAAAATCTGTATAGGGACAAGCAGCATCATGTGATCATGTACATCAACTTTACAGGTAACTAGCTAATAAGATGTAATGTAATACAAGTAGTGTGATGTTGCTGAATAAAGAACTAAGCTTTTCAGACCTTTTATGATGAAAATGAAGGAAAATGAATTTGATCTTCCTGCCATGTTAATGCTATATTGTTTGATTTGATTCTGGCAAGGCTCATTCCTTCGTTTCATTATCTACTCTTGTTGTGAGTACCCAACATTCGCATTTCTGAACAGTAGTGAAGTGTTACAAACCTTATTTTTTGACGGTAAACAAAATGATGCCATAGAGGCCACATAAACAATTGCAACTATTTATCAAAGTGTCTGAAATGAAAACCTGTAACTGCTTTGCAAATACATATTGTTAGTCATAGTCCAACTGTAGGTAGAAGCCCTTTTCTGGTTCTTACTGGGTAATTTTCTGAAATGAATCAGCCCAATTAGCAGATCTGGAACAGCTGCCTGTTACTTGTTGGCACTTTGACTAGTTGACTAGTTGTGTTTATTACACTAGATTTGTTTTGCCTGGCTCCTTCTGTTCTTGGCTCTGGATATATCCAAGCATAGCGTTTTATATAAGTCAGAATACTAAAACTAAAGAGTCATCCAATAAGAGCAGATACATTTCACCATGTGAGAATTTCCAGCACGATATACCCCAGCTCAGGGATAACCATACAAGCAGGGCCATCTTAATAGCATCATGGGCTCCTGGGCAAAGTAATGCTCTGGGGCCCTTACAATGGAGACAGCGCAGGTAAACAGACATCAAGCAGGTAGGTGGCAGGCAAGCGGCGCTTCTCCTTTTGGGTGGAGCTCCGCTTTAACTACATGAACAATCATTCTGTACAAAAAAGAAATACTACATACATAAAGTAACAAAGTTGTTCTGTGCATATATTATATATCTGTTAGAATGATGCTCAGGACAGTTGTAACAAGTATAGACACGGCCGCCAATAAAAATCATGAGGCACTATCCAGCCTGACAGGGCCTCAGATACCCCCAACATTGTAACTCCTCCACATCTTACATCTACATCATATACATCCAGCACTCCTAACTCCACCCAACCCCCCCCCCCCCCCACACACACACACACCAGGTTCCCCCCTACCATTGCTATCCTGTTACCACCTCCACACTCCTGGATTGTCAACCCCAAATACCTCCCCAGCACTCTGACACTCTGACCCCTCTACACCCTAGATATTCCCCTCACACACTCTGACCCCTCTACACCCCAGCACTCTGACCCCTCTACACCCCAGATATCCCCCCAGCACTCAGATCCCTCTACCTCCTAGATATCTCCCCAGCACTCTGACCCCCCTACACCCCACATATCCCCCCAGCACTCTGATCCCTCTACATCCCAGATAGACCCACAGCACTCTGATCCCTCTACATCCCAGATATCCTCACAGCACTCTGATCCCTCTACATCCCAGATATCCTCACAGCACTCTGATCCCTCTACACCCTAGATATCCCCCCTAGCACTCTGACCCCTTTACACCCCAGATATCCCCCCAGCACTCTGACCCCTCTACACCCCAGATACCCCCCCGCACTCAGACCCCTCTACATCCCAGATATCCCCCCAGCACTCAGACCTCTCTACATCCCAGATATCCCCCCAGCACTCTGACCCTTCTACAACCCATATATCCCCCCAGCACTTCGGACCCCTCTACACCCCAGATATTCCACCAGCACTCGGATCCCTCTACACCCCAGATATCCCCTCAGCACTCTGACCCCTCTACACCCCAGATATCCCCCAGCACTCTGACCCCTCTACACCCCAGATATCCCCCCCAGCACTGTTACCATATACCATAAGATACCCCTTGTATTGTGACCCCACTACATCCTTGATAACCCTACATTGTGGCCTCTCTGCATCCCCGATACCTCTAGCACTATAACCACCCAAGATACCCCAAGCATTGCTACCCCCTATACCATATCCCACTCAGCATTGTTTCCCCCCATACACCCTTGATATCCAAAGCACCATTATTCCGAGCAGTCAAGCTGCATGGGGCGGGGTCAGAGCATCACTGGCGCTCTGGCCCCACCCCTCCCTGCTGGCTGTGAAATAATAGGTTTTGTTCTGCACAGCATGGGGCCCCCAATTTCCAGGCAGCGAGGGCTCAAGGAGCAGCTGCTTTGGGGAAAGTGCAGGGGCCCCCCATGCAGCTGGGGCCCTTGGGCAGTGCCCAGGTGTGCCTGCTCATTAAGACGGCCCTGCATACAAGTTTGAAATGACCACAGCAAAGTGTATGGCAGCCCTTAGTATAACATTAACGGAAATCTGTACTGGGTGAATATGAAGGTTGGACAGTTGGACAAAGACAGCAATAGTTTCTTGGCTCTCTTGGAAAATGTCAGTGTTGTGACAAAATGCAAAAAGATGCTGTCATTTTATTTTTTGTTTGTTGCTTTTTGCACAATAAAGAACTTTTTATACATTTATTGCTGGTTATCTTTGCTTCTATACAAACTCTTTCCCCAAATCCACCTAAATCACTCCCTAAATCCACCTTCCAAAGGCGGATATTTATTTGATAGTTTATAGTATGTACATGTATTTAATGATGTATTAGAGTTTTTTTTTTTTAGCTGGAGGTCCGCTAATTGCATATCCCTGCCATAGAGGCTGGTAATGTGATGATATGCCAAGGCATCTGGTCACATGACCCCAGCCTGATTTAAAATGTATTTCCATGTTTGCAGCCATTGCAGGCTTTACAGTTCTCTTTATATAGCATAACTTAAAAAAAAAAGAAAAACCATTAAAAAATTGCAGCTTACCTGTTTACTTGCTGAAATATCCTACTTAGTTTTCCTGTTCTAATGTTGAAGCAGAAATTCACCAAAAAGAGGGAAGTTCCACTTTTCCACTTCCTCCCCCCTCTTTAACTTTTGAAACATTGTCTAAGCAATGTGAGCAGAAGTTTGCCCCCTCCCCCTTTGCCCACAGCCTTCTGGGATCTGTGTCCATTCACAAAGCACAGCATGGCTCGTGCATGCGCAGTGGGAAGCCGGCTGTGAAGCCGCAAGGAGTCACAGCCTGTTTCCCACACTAAACATGCCGGCGTCAGGGACCTGAAGACCAGCGAAGAACCAGCCTGGGTAAATATAGCGCTGGATCCTTGGACAGGTAAGTATCCTTTTATTAAAAGTCTTTTAATTTTACTTTTATTTTTTTTTATTTCTGGCGAATGAGACAATGTTTGCCGAGCTCCCGTGGTCTTTGCAATCCCCTGAAGCAAATAGGAACCCTAAACCCTGGAGTGGGATGGGTATACTGGAGGTGAGCGAGCATGTTGTTTTTTTTCATCATGCCAGAATTTGGACTGTTTATGTTTACTTTTGGTGAAGAAAGCTGTTTGTCTGATTTTGAAATACAATAAAGACTGTTTTACTCTCCCAAGCTGCACAATATATATATATATATATGTAGGAAGGCCAGTATGGTGGCCTGAATTTATGGGAGGAGCCCGGGGGGTATTTAAGCAGCCCGCTCACCTGTGGTGCTTGTCGGTTTCCTGTGCGCGATATACGTCACTAAGCCGACTATTCGATATACCAGCGTCCGCAAGTTCTTGCCTCGCAGTTCCCGTATTCGATACTCCGTACTCTAAACTTTCGAAGTCCGCGTTTTCGTTTATAGTTGTACCACGCGTCTGGCTTGGCTGTCGCAGGTAAGGTCCCGTCGGACTTTTCGTTTTTCATATCATGTCACTAAACCGTGAGTTCAAATTTCGTTTCACCCGCATCGCATAAACTGCAATGTATATCGCTCGTACTTTCGATATGTTACAATTCGATAGCACAGCGACGCTGACGTCGCATCATTTCTAGCATGTCGGTATTAGTAGACAGCCATAGCCAGTCGCAGCTTGTAAAATTATCAAATCAAGTTAGTTCGGTACCAATCATTTCTCATTTCTAAGACATTTCAAAAAACTCATTTCGGACATTTCAAATCATTTCTCATTTCTGGAAAAACATTTCTAAAAAATCATTTCGGACATTTCAAATCATTTCTTATTTCTGAAAACTAATTTCTGACATTTCAAATCATTTCTCATTTCAGTCACCTACCGCGCTCCGATTCGAATCCAATCGCACCAAAGATGCGCCGATTCGTCCCGGTGTGCCCCAGTTATTACGGCCTCATTTCTATACATGCTCCAAAGTTACGTTATTGTCAGCCAATTGTACCTCTGCCATGGTTATCATTTCATTTCCATGTATCACGTTCCGACATGAATTCAGTCGCATAAAAATGCACCGAATCGTCTCGGCGTGCCCCAGGATTGGCCTCATTTCTATACATGCTCCAGAGTTACGTTTTATCAGTCATTTTGTACCTCTGTCATGGTTATCATTTCATTCCCATGTATCACGTCCCGACATGAATTCAGTCGCATAAAAATGCACCGATTCGTCTCGGCGTGCCCCAGGATTGGCCTCATTTCTATACATGCTCCAGAGTTACGTTTATCAGTCAATTGTACCTCTGTCATGGTTATCATTTCATTTCCATGTATCACGTTCCGACATGAATTTAGTCGCATGAAAATGCACCGATTCATCTCGGCGTGCCCCAGGATCGGCCTCATTTCTATACATGCTCCAGAGTTACCTTATCAGTCATTTGTACCTCTGTCTTGGTTATCATTTCATTCCCACGTATCACGTTCCGACAGGAATTCAGTCGCATGAAAATGCACCGATTCGTCTCAGCGTGCCCCAGGATTGGCCACATTTCTGATACATGCTCCAGAAATCCGGATCATAGCTGAATCGCAGACACGGGGGATTGACCCATATCTCTGTCACGCAATTTCTACCATTGTACTCTCACAACGCATCACCGTTTCGAAACCAGTCGCATCCGAGGCGCACCGATTCGGCACGGCATGCATCACAGGTTTCGATCACATTTCATACCCACACCAGAGCTCGGTTGGTTGCCAGTCGCTAACACGGCACAACCAATACGAGCCTCGGTCAAAACAATCATTTCTCTCATTTATTCAATACCGCACTCCTATTCGAATCCAGATGCAGCAAACAAGCACCGATTCGACCCAGGAGCACCAGTATTTTAGTTGCCTCATTTCAATACATGCTCCAGAGCCCGGTCCACGGTCGAACAAATCGTGACACGACCAGGCCGCACCTCTGTCATGCAGTTCATTCATTTCACAATCAAGGCAAACATTTCGAACCATTTCATTGTCACAAATTGCAAGCACCATACAAATCATTGCTTCAAGTTACTTAGCAATCCCTTCACGAATTGTCACCTTTCATCTTCCTCAGGTCAGTCAAAGTTCAGTAGGTCCACCCTGCACCAGGTTGGACGATATCCCCCCAGGTAAAAAAAAAAAAAAAAAAAGAGGGAGAACAAGTCGGGTAAGTATGACGCAGCGGATCAAAGAAAAACTTGAAATCCATCTCACCCCCAATAGGTTACAGTCAACCAGGAGATAAAGCTCGAGAGATCCTCACCAGAGCAACCATGTCCCAGGCCGGCAGTGAAGACTTCACGGCCCCTCTATCACCTACTCCGGTCTCAGAAAGCGGCAGCGTGCAATCCCTCAGGGGATGGACTATCCCCAGACTGACGGCAGAGCTCAGACGCAGAGGTGTCCCCTTCCCCGCCACAGCGAGGAAAGGCGAGCTCTTCAAACTCCTCTTCCCCCCACCAGCAGCAGGACCCAGTACCCAACAGGCATCCCTCCAGTCCATATCATCGGCCATCTCGCAGTTACACACAATGGTATCATCTCTATCCACCTCAGTTGCAGACGTCCAAGCCAGGGTGGCACTTCTGGAGGCCCGACCGGCCACAGCTGTCCCCGACCCAACGGCAACTCAGACCTTGACACCTCTTCCTACAGGTACCTCAGGCTCAAGCGTCATTGTCTACCCCTCCCACCTGGTCCCAACCAGTATCAGGAAGGACATTTTGGACGGCAAGGACGTCAACCTGGCCTCTCTCCTTATCTCCGTGCATGATTTAGCAGAAAATAAAGCCTACTCCTGGGGCGACATATCGGTGGTCATTAAAGCCAAAGACCCCAGGCTGAACCGCAAGCTATCAGTCCCCGAATTTACCCTGGCCTTTGGCATGCTCAGAGATGTCCTGTGCTCAGCCACTCCCAGCAGGCGGGAAGAGCTGGACTTATACCTCCATACTGTGGTAGACTTGGGCCACAAGTATGGAGGTTTCGCTTTCTACGATTATCATCGTTCCTTCTCAGCCAAGGCCGCCGCCAGATTCGCACAATTCCAGATCGCGACAGATTGGAGTCTCATGGACACAGAGCTCTTCTGCCGCCACTTTGCCGGCTTACGCTCACCTCTGTGTGCAATTTGCCAGTCTTCCACCCACACTGCCACCTGGTGCGCCAATACGGCGATCAGACGGCCCTTCGAGTTCCCCTCTACCTCAGGTACAGTACAGGGCCAGTCACCCCCTGAACCAACGCCTCAGGTGGACAAACTCGGACGCCCAGTCCGAACCGTGGGAGGGGCAGCCATCTGTAATAACTACAACTACGGGTCCTGCAACTTCAGCCAATGCCGCCTACTTCACATCTGCACTTTATGCCAAAGAGCACACCCTAGGAATTTGTGTGAAGTCAAGCAAAACAAGAGGGCATGACTAAGCCGAATCAACATCTTATGGCTAGGACTGTATCTCACTTCACACCCCACCCCTTCCCTGGCCACCTACCTTATCCAAGGCTTCACAGTAGGCTTTCACACCGGCCTCATTGCACTGCCCCACAGTACTCACGAATGCGCCAATCTTCGTTCGGCAGCCATCGACGAACAGGCCATAGATCAGCTCTTACAGGCAGAGGTAGATCGAGACTATGTAATAGGCCCTTTCACTTGCCCCCCTTTCAGCACATGGAGAGTCAGCCCTATTGGGCTTGTCAAGGGCAAATTCTCTAATAAATTGCGTTTGGTGTACGACTTGTCTGCGCCTCATTCTTCGCACATACCCAGTCTCAATTCCCTGATCCCCTCCGAAGAGTTTTCCCTAAAATACTCCTCCGTGGACATGGCAATACAAGCGATCATCAAAGCAGGCACAGGTGCCTGGCTCTCCAAAGCCGACATCTCGGATGCCTTCAAGCTCCTGCCCATCCACCCATCCCTTTGGTGCTGGCATGGCATCAAATGGAAGGAAGCGTATTATTTTGCTACGAAACTCACCTTCGGTTCGAAGAGTAGCCCGTGGCTCTTCGACACGTTCGCGCAGTCCCTCGTTTGGATACTATTACACAAGGGCCAATGCCATGAAGTCATCCATTACCTGGATGACTTCCTACTGATAGAACCGCCCAACAAGCCCCCAGGAGATCTCGACAAACTGAGAGTAATTTTTGGAAACCTCAACGTTCCTATCGCCGAGCACAAAGTCGACGGTCTAGCAAACATCATCACCTTTCTCGGGGTCAGCTTGGATACCTGCGCAATGCAGGCCAGTCTCCCCCCCCCGACAAATTAACACGCATTAGGGCAGTCATTCACGAGTTTACACACACCAAGGGCTGTACCAAAAAACAGTTGCAGTCTCTCCTAGGTATGCTCAACTTCGCTATGCGAATTATCCCACAAGGCTGCACATTCGTATCACGCCTACTTAGATTTCTGTCAGAAACTCAAGACCCTGATCAGATTTTGAAATTAGACTCCGCAGCTATAGCGGACCTATCAATGTGGGAGGAATTCTTGTCCGCCTGGAATGGCATATCTCTATTCATACCTATGGTTTCGATCCATTCACCCCAGGTAGTGACTGACGCTGCAGCCTCCACAGGTTTCGCGGCAATTTTTGGCCATCATTGGTTTTCAGGACCCTGGCCTCAACAGATACTATTGATACCCGGCTTTTCCCAAACATCTGCCCTGTTTGAGCTTTATCCCATAGTGGCAGCCGCACAACTCTGGGGCCACCACTGGACAGGACAAACCGTAGTCTTCACCACCGACAACCAGGCCACGGCAGACATCATCAACAGAGGCAGGTCCAAGTCCCTAGCAGTCATGTCCTTCCTGCGCAGGTTGGTTCAACTGTCTTTACAACATCAGTTCAACATACACTGTGAATTTATACCCGGCAGATACAACTCAGCAGCTGACGCACTATCACGTTTCAATTATCCCTCCTTTTTCAAACAGGTTCCCGATGCCGACCCAATGTCGGCCCCTATCCCCGTCTGGTCACAACTGACCCTGGATTAGTGCAACATCTACACGGAGCTACGCAACTCATAAATAATTCCCTCTCCCGCAACACACTCAAAGCCTACCAGACAGCTTGGAAGGCTTTCAACAAATTCCTCACGCCCTGCCGCAAAGAACCAACAGATATCAAACAGGTACTGGCCTTCACGGCACACTGCCACACGCAGCTGGCCTTATCCTACAACACCATCCGGTTATACCTAGCCGGCATTCAACATTTCATGGCGCTTGAAGACCCGACGAAGTCGTCACTGTTCTCATCCCACGCTATACGAGCCATCCTAAGGGGAATACAGAAACAACAACCAGTCATCAGCACTAAGCGTTTGCCCATTACGGGGCCCATCTTTAGGGACATGTCAAACATACTGGCTACTTCGCCATTCGGTCTGCTCCCCAGCACGGTCCTACAAGCAGCCATATATTTAGCTTACTACGGGTTCTTGCGGCCTGGCGAATTCACCACTAACAAACCCACAGACCTAGTACTATGCAGACGACACTTGCTTCGACACCAAGACCACTTTATCCTGCACCTCGAGGTCTCTAAAACCCAGCAAACTGGCTCGGGAGTGAACATCCACCTCTACAGAACCAACAACAGCTGGTGTCCAGTCGCTGTACTCAACCGACTCCTATCTATCCTGCCTGAGCAACCAGACAGCAGTCCCCTTCTACCATTCCCAGTCAAACCCTTAAATGCCTCTCAGTTTGTGAGCCACATAAGGATACTTCTCCGCAATCTCCACCTTAACCCTAGTCAGTATTCCGGACACTCTTTCCGCATCGGAGCAGCCTCCGCGGCATCCCGCCACGGGGTGCCAGATCACATCATCAAAAGGTTAGGCAGGTGGAAATCAGCCTGCTTCGCCCGGTACATCCCCAATCCACAAACAGAGATGGCACAGGCATTCTCCAAATTGGCTCAATAAATAACTGAAAACCAATAAAAATTATAACCCTACCTGAATGTTTTTGCCCCCTTATTTTGGCATACCGGCCATTAGACCAAGGCACACTTTCAGGTCTATTTCATATGGTAAGTCCACACTTTCAGGTCTATTTCCGATGGTAAGTAAGTCTTATCTTTACTATAAGTGTTATCTATGTCCATATCGGACATAGGGCTCCGACCATAAGTAGGAAGGCCAGTATGGTGGCCTGAATTTATGGGAGGAGCCCGGGGGGTATTTAAGCAGCCCGCTCACCTGTGGTGCTTGTCGGTTTCCTGTGCGCGATACCCACCCTTCCATCCCCATTTCACAGCATTTCTCAACTATTCATTTCATTCATTTCTCTTACAGAATAATCATTTCTTAAACCAGGGTATGCCCCCTTATTTTGGCATACCGGCCATTAGACCAAGGCACACTTTCAGGTCTATTTCATATGGTAAGTCCACACTTTCAGGTCTATTTCCGATGGTAAGTCTTATCTTTACTATAAGTGTTATCTATGTCCATATCGGACATAGGGCTCCGACCATAAATATATATATATATATATATATATATATATATATATATATATATATATATATATATATATATTAATATATATATTATCTCACAGAAGTGAGTACACCCCTCACATTTTTGTAAATATTTTATTATATCTTTTCATGTGACAACACTGAAGAAATGACACTTTGCTACAATGAAAAGTAGTGAGTGTACAGCTTGTATAACAGTGTAAATTTGCTGTCCCCTCAAAATAACTCAACACACAGCCATTAATGTCTAAACTGCTGGCAACAAAAGTGAGTACACCCCTAAGTGAAAATGTCCAAATTGGACCCAATTAGCCTTTTTCCCTCCCCGATGTCATGTGACTTATTAGTGTTACAAGGTCTCAAGTGTGAATGGGGAGCAGGTGTGTTAAATTTGATGTTATCGCTCTCACTCTCTCATACTGGTCACTAAAAGTTCAACATGGCAAAGAACTCTCCGAGGATCTGAAAAAAAGAATTGTTTCTTCACATAAAGATGGACTAGGCTATAAGAAGATTGCCAAAACCCTGAAACTGAGCTGCAGCAGCGGTGACAGAGAAAGGTTTGTATAGGGTTTGTGCTTCTAACCAACTACTTTCTGTGGCCACGTTAGGACTGGAAGCATAAGCCTCTTCTGCTTTTTGAGCTTCTCATAATACCTGCATTTCCCATGCCCTTGTGTTACCTTTTTGTGGAGGATATTTGTTTTATAATAAGGCCTCATAAATAGTCTTTGAAAACATCCCATACAATGCCAGCTGGGGCTGAGCCTTGGTTGTACTCTATGAATGTCTGCAGGGATTCTGGTATGGGATACTTTTCTGGAAATAAGGAGAGCTAGAAGGGGTTCTCCTTTCAGAGTTTAGTTTTGCTAGGCCCTGGGATACTCACTTTCATGCATAGGGGGGAGTGGTCAGAGACATTACATGGTTCGTAATCGGTGGAGATGACTAATGGAAAAGCGTTGGAATTACCCAGGGATAGATCAATGCATGAAAGATCCTGCATTGCAGAATAGCAAGAAAAACATTTTTTTGATTAGGATTTCGTTCCCTCAACACATCTCTCAGGCACAAGTCAAATAGCAATCGTGGAAAAAAGGAAGGACCACCAGTAGGTGGATTTTGGTTGTGCAAGGTAAAAATTGGTCTAGATTTAAATAAAGGTAGTATTGGGATGCCAGAGGGGAAGAGCTTCAAATTGGGCAAGATGTTTCAATACTTCTGCAGAGAAGTTTGTGACAATAAAAAGCATACCAGCTAGTTTACACAACAAAAAAATATATCTACCATGGCCATCAATGTGAGTAAAAAAGTAAAGAAGTAAACCAAGTTGTATTAGAAATTAAAATGCTAACTCCTCTCAAGAAAGTTGAGTATGTGGAGTGAAACTGTGCTTGATATTGCCAATTAGATAAAAGACAGGGAATCTGGCATCAAGTGGGTCTCTTGAAGGCATATTATAATAGGATTATGGCTCTTCAACGCGTTAAACACCATCATTTGCTTCACTCCACCACACAACCCTCTAATATTCAATGACACTATAGTACAGGTAGTAGCTAAGGCCAATATTTCTGTATATAACAGTAGGCAAGCCACTAGGCAGAAACTGATGGAGTTAGATATGTTGGGCAATGAGGGTCTAACTCACTCCATAAAAGTGTCCAGGGTCCACCACCAGGCTTCATCTGCAGCAGCATATAGTAGGCAATGTCCATTGTTACAGTGGTATGCAAGATTAATGTTAGCCATTCCAGTAGCCCAACTGAGGCAATGAAATCGGTCAACACAACAGGCAATGACCAAATTAGTCAATGACCATGTAAACAACAGATATTAAAAACAAAACTAGAAAAAATTAAAAATGTCCACTTTGGATGGGTTCATGGAGGGGTTATGACACCCTAGTCACTTGCAGCAACTAGGAGAATGGTCCTGCCTTGTAGGATGAACATATGCCAATCTACAAGCAGAACCTGGAAGTATTAAACAAGGTGCAGCAGTACCGGTAATGATGTGCAGCTGACTCTCATGCTGCAAGCGGTTCCTCGAGCGTGTGTGGCAGCCGTAGGGTTGTCAAAGAAACTAGTTGTTAGCTACCACTCAAAGGCGAGCAAGGTAAAGCATGGTGCAATGAGGTGTCGGAGCTTCGGAGGTGCTTTTTAAATTCAGTGAATTTTTAGAATTTGTCTGCATTGGAGCTCTGCTGAGCAATCTGGATACAAGGACACTTTGGTGTTATCCACAATGAAGGCACCGCCCATAGTTCTGGCTTTGGCCAGAATATTATCCCTGTCTTTAGAGTTCAGTGGTGTAAAGAGGAAGGGCCAGGGGGAGTTGCCTGGTTGTAGGGGTCTGCTAGGGACCTCATGGGCGCAGTCCGCCACCAACAGAGGAGAGAAAGAGTCTCTGCCAAAAACATTCACTAGCCAATTTTCAATAAAGGCCACTGGATTTTTCCCTTCAGCCCTCTCAGGTATCCCCACTGCTCTCACAGTGTTCCTCCTTAGTCTGTTCTTCATGTCTTCCAAGCAGGCAACTAGTGTGCGTATGTATCTGGTATTTCTCTGCAATGGTGTCCAGTCATCCTCTACATTGCTCACCCTGCCCACCCGTGCGGTCACGGCAATGGTTGTATTGCAAGGGATAACTGCTGTGAGGATATCTCTGTGGGTTCCAGATCAGCGAGGTTCAGTGGTGTTGTCTGAGAAATGGCTGCTTGTGAGGGCTGTATACTCACTACTTTCCATTCAGATGATCCAGACGAGTATGTACCCCATAAATCAGCCGTCAGTTCCTCTGCAGTCTCTGAGCCTGAGACTTCTGATATGTCCTTTGGCAGTTTGCTGGAGGCGTCTCTGAGGTTCTGGCAAAGAGCTTTTGAGCAGCTTTTCTGGCTGAGCATGGCAGGAGTCTGCCACTTGAGTGACTATTTCTGCCGTTGATTGGGCATCCTTGCTCCTCTTAGATATGACTGATCTAGGCAAGAGTGGTATCAGCAGGAAGCATGGCAGGAGAGCTTTTCAGCAAGGTAAGTTGTGCACGGTTCCACACCGTCAGGACAATATCGACAGGATAAGTAGAGAGAGCGCTCTGTGCATCCTGTTAAATTAAAGTGTTTCTAAACCCAGGACCTTCCATTTACTATATCTGGTCTCCCACAGTACGCAGAACATGGAAATGCAATTATTTTAGTAAATATAAACTGCCTATAAATACCTTTTCTAATCATCAGTATATAGCAGTCTTGTGACTTCTATCAGTGTCCGGCAGAGCACTGGGTAAAGCTTGTAGGAGAAGTTTTCATTCTCCTCTGACTGTCCTATGAGGCTGCAGGACCCCTGGCCCAAAAAAACCTCTTTATACTATCAGGAGATGTATTGGGGACTGTGGAAGAAGGGGGGATCAGAGAAGACAGGATTGAACTGCTTTTTTACACAACGCACAGAATTAACCCCTTAGGTTCCACAGCGAGTATAACAAGCATGGTTTACTGCATATACAGACTGATTTTACTGTTGTGGGTTTAGTAACACTTTAACTGCCAAGTCACACTCCCTATAGAACCATATTCTAAGTTACTTTGGCATAACTATTGCACGGTCTAGCAGACTGTGTCCGAATCTACCTTTTGTGTGCTCAATTATGCTCAAACCACTCTTTATTCTAACCTATACCAATATATTGAGTTAATTTTTATCACTAAATGGTCTTGTGTCTATTTTCTGGTAGTAATTCGTAGCCATATACAGAAAATAGTGCGCCTCTTATGATATACTCAAAGTAATTATCATTGCTATGCGTATACACAATAAACAAAATAACCATTAAAAGTTCATGAATATTGGTAGGTTCAAACGTGGTCAGTCCACATAACAACAAAACAAAAAAAAAACAACTGTGGTAAAAAGTCTTTTTGAAAAATTGAGGTAGTTCTCACAAAAATTCCACCACGAAATAAGCCATGTGAGGAAACTGGGAAGTGCACCTTACACGCATGTCCACCACCACCATCAAGCCTCTTACCAGATTCATATGATCCCCAATTACAGAGATCAACTTTGCACAGGGAGCCTCAAATCCTCTGCCGGAGTCTCCAAATCAGGTAAGTATGGTTAGCGGGATCCCAATATAAAAGAATCACTTAATAATCGCTACAACTCCAAAGTGAGCTCAGCCATAATACAGGGAAAAGAAATAAACAATATCACTAGTACATGTTTATTAATAAAACCACAAAAGGTACTCACATTGCTCACAGGTGTGTTTTTAATGCATTTTTTATGGGTTTTGAGGTTTTTTTTACTTTAACACACTGTGTATAGCTGGCTGCTAAGGAGGGGGCCAGAAATCCGGCTGCCGCATCCTTAATGACCAATGAGTCATCAGCTGAATGTAAAAAAAAAAAGAATTGCCAGCAAATATAAATCGGGGGGAAAAAAATGTGCCCCCCCCCACCCAATCCATACCAGGCAATTCAGGTCTGGTATGGATTTGGAGGGGAACCCCACTCCAAAAAATGTTAAATGGCGTGGTGTCCCCCCAAAATCCATACCAGATCCTTATCCGAGCATGCAGTCCGGCAGGTCAGAAAAGGGAGGGGACAGGTGAGCGGCCCCACCTTCCTGAACCATACCAGGCCACATGCCCTCAACATAGGGGACTAGGGCTTCTTCCCCACAACCCTGGGCTGTGGTTGTAGGGGTCTGTGGGCGGGGGCTTATCGGAATCTGGACGCCCCTTTAACAAGAGGGCCCCTAGATCCCACCCCCCCATGTGAATGAGTAGGGGGTACCCCTACCCATTCACCAAAAAGTGTAAAAGTGAATAAAGAAGTACAAGAGTTTTTGACAAGTCCTTTATTTAAAAAAAACAAAACAATGTCCCCTGATGTAGATCCATCGACAATCATGACGCCCACTGCAACCATCGGACCCGAAAAAAGTAAAAAAAAAAAAAAAAGCTCCGCTAAGGGGCTGGTGGCATCTCCCCCCATGACCGGTGCATGCTGGGCCACCGACATAACGGGGGGGCGATGACGTAGTTGAGAGGCCCCGCCCCTTAGCTATTTAAGAAATGTCACACGGTGGACCAGGCAGACCGTGGGGGCGTTTAACACGAGCAGAGCACGTGCAGCAGGTGTCTAGATTGATGTTGGATCTACATTGGGAAACAATGTTAGATAAGATACCAGATACGGGTCTGGTATTAATTTTGGGGGAGACCCAGTGTAATTGTTTTTAAATTTAAACTTCCCTCCAAATCCATACCAGACCCAAAGGGCAGGCCTGGTATGGAGTTTTTTTGGGGGGGGGGGCACAACATTTTTTTTTCCAGATTTTTAATGTTGCCAGCAATTCTTTTTTTTTTACCATCAGCTGTCAGCGGGGAATCCCGCTGACAGCTGATGACTCATCGGTTGTTAAGGATGCGCCGGACTGCTCCTTAACAACCAGCTATACACAGTTTGTTAAAGAGAAAAGAAAAATGCAAAATGTATGAAAATTGCATGCAAAAACGCATCAAAAATGCGGGTTTAAAAACACAAACCAAACCGCACCAACCTCAACCATATAGATGTGAACCTAGAATGAAGGCGTAAAATAGTACTACAAAAGCAATAGCTGTGTAATAGTAAGTGTAATAAGTATATTAAGTAATAATTATTTCTTTATTGTTTCATCTGTGCAGGTTTACAATAAAAAGAAATGACACTAGATAACAAAACAGTGGAAATCCTGGCCCTGGCCTTCTGGGCCTTTTAGTAGACCCATAACACATTCAATTTGTTTGCCTTTTATACAGCATTTCTTTTTGAGCATGACCACTATATACATGGAAATTGATCATTTTCAGACACATTGTTAACACACAATTATATGTGTTATGGATAGTACCAAGTGCATTTGGCATCCTGAGATGCAGAATCCAATATAGTTAACTTTTTCTGCTCCCATGCTTCCTGAACCCACTTGCTTTATATGATACAGTACCTAATACACGATAAGCCCATTTACATTCCGACTGCATTCCCTGCGTAAGCACTGTGGATTTTCCGGGCTTTATAAAAATATGAAAAGAATGTTTTTAATGAAATTAAGTCTTCTGAGCCAGGCTGTTTCATAAAAGACTAATTTGAAGGTGAACACACAGCCCAGACAAATCAACACAAAGTCATTTTTCCCTTCGGGACATTACACAAAAGAATGTAACAGGAAGGAGAGGGAGTGTCCTTGAGGTGGGCAGCTAGTCTAAGAAGTGGGAGACAAGAATACCCAATAAACCTGGCACTGGCTATTGCTTTTACTATGTAGCTTAGATTATATCGTCATTAACTGAATTATCACACAGGAAATACTTATTGATGCCAATGAGTGTGGACTGATAAACTTATTAGTGAGTTTCCTTTCCCACTGCTTGCTGTCTTTGCCAGACAAGGCAAATGTCATGCTTAGGTGACTTTTAAACTCAGGAAGCATGTATTACATGCTGCTGGAACACTTACATTTTTAGGAAGTGGAGGTTAACCCTTGCAACTTGTATTTGTGGATGACCAAAAAAAAATCACTAAATCAGGAGTATGAACCTACAGTAGATCTGAAAGTTGGAAATGGCCAGGAAATAAATTGGAATAAATGGCAGCAAATCAATTAACACTAAGTCCTTGTGTAACAGAACAGGTGAAGGCGCTGATTCAGTTCATTAAATGGTAACTAAACCCAAGTTTAAAAAAAAATATATATATTGCAGTTTTGATGTGGTGGCTGCATTCATTTCCTTTTTTGCGCATTTTCAGCAAATGCAGAAAATACCTGTTGATCTTGCCAGAAAAGCAGTGTCCTTGTCACTTCCTGGGAGCTGTACTGTGACAGACCCACCTGGGACAGGGGCTTTTGTGAGAGGACTAGGGGCAAGCCTCTTACCCACTGATTATGGCCCATGGAGAGAGCAGATCATTCTCTAATGATGGACAACAACTTCATGGACACTGAAAGCGTGGCTTGTATTACTTTTCTGAATAACGACAATAAAGCTTCCCTTCTGGAGTGGATGGAAAGAGTACATAATAATCTTGTATAGACTAATGGTCAGAGCGAATATGGTGGTGGCCCTCCTGCAGATTGAGTTGGAGAGGCTCCTTCACTTGGGACAGAAATATTTATCAACCATAATCCAGAATCAATAAACAGTCATTCCCCTGGAATTTACCTCACATGTCTGTGTACAATGTTTGGGGTAAAAAGGGCTCGTATTAGCTCTCGGTCTGCTCAAAACGGTTTGTAGGACAGGAGGCACTGTTTGGAGGAAGAAAGCACCTAATCGGGGTGCCAAGCGGTTCTGTCACATGTACCACAGAATATCTTCCTTCCTAGTTATCGTATGTACACTACCAATTGCCATGCCCCCCATGTAATGGAGATATGGACATGTTTATATTCCATATCAGACGAGGAGTCTAGGGTGACAATCACGAGGAGTGACAAAGCCATCAAGGTACAGGAAATGTGTTATTTGCAGAATTACTGGGAGAAAATAAAGGAAGATTGAAAAGAGAAAATAAATACACCAAGGACTGGTAAACCATTACATTTATGGTTTTTGGATTTACATACACGTTAACATACAGGGTGCCTCCCAGTGCTGACCACAGTAATGGATTTTCTAGTATGTAGTGCCAGTCAAGACTTGCAATATGGCTATTCTGGCAAGACCAAATGTCAAAGAGTGGTGTTACTAAACCCAGGACCCTGCATTTACTATATCTGGTCTCCCACAGAACACACAGAACATGGAAATGCAATTGTTGTAGTAAATATAAACTGCTAAATACCTTTTCTCATAAGCGGTATATAGCGATCTTTTGGCTTCTATCAGTTCCTGGTTAAATCTTGTAGTAGGAGTTTTCATACTGCACTGAGCTGTCCTATCAGGAATCTTGACCCTCTGTCTGGACAGTGCTGATTGGCCCTGTGCTGATCACATGCACTCTCCCAAGAAAAAAAAAAATACTCTCTAGCAATACACCCCAAACAGAGCACGTGCAGCCTGACTCCAGCAACTCTGTCTTATCTGGACCTGTTCTAGAGTCAGTGGAAGAAGAGGAGGATCTGTGTATACAGGATCAAACAACCTTTTTACCAAATGCAGAAGATTAACCCCTCAGGTTCCACAGTGAGTATAACAAGCATGCTTTACTGCATATACAAACTGATTCTACTGTTGTGGGTTTAGTAACACTATTGTGACCTCTTGTGGAACACTCATGAAAACCATGTTTTACAGCAAACTAACAGCAGTTTATACATATCTGACACTTGACTCCGCAATAGTAGAAAATTGCCTGTGATGACAGTAAAAAAAAAATTTTGATCCTCCAAGAACTGTTAAGCTGTGTACACACGAGCGGAATGTCCGACAGAAAAAGTCAGACAGAAGCTTTTCATCGTATATTCCGATTGTGTGTAGGCCTCATCTGACTTTTTTTTTTTCGAAAATTCTGACGGACCTAGAAATGGAACATGTTATAAATATTTCCGGCAGAACCAATTGCTATTGGGAAAACCGCTCGTCTGTATGCTGTTCCGACGGACTAAGAACGACGCATGCTCTGAAGCAAGTACGAGACGGAAGCTATTAGCCACTCGCTATTGAACTTCCTTTTTCTAGTCCCGTCGTACGTGTTGTATGTCACCTCGTTCTGGACGGTCGGACTTTGGTGTGACTGTGTGTATGCAAGACCACTTGAGCGGAATTCCGTCGGAGAAACCTTCGGAGTTTATTCCGACGGCAAAACCGGTCGTGTGTACGCGGCATAAGGATTTGCTGGTGTGCTTAAAACACCCCAGAGCTGCTTTATTCCACGCTGTATAGCACTAAGCCTCTAAGGCCTACTTGTAATAACCTGCAGTAGAACTAACAGGTAGTCTGTTCCTTGTCACTTAAAATGCAATTTTTTTTAGCCTGCATATGAAGAAGCATTTTCAAATAATTTTTTGGATTATAGAAACAGTTACAACTCATCCTACAAGGACTATATATTAATTGTACAGAAGGTGGTGCTATAATAAGCATTGCTACCACCTGTTAGTGATTTTTATTTCTCTTTCTACAGCAAAACTATACTGTTCTAGTTTACTCTTTCTCTGTATTTGCTGGTTTTATCCAACAAGTGATAATAGCTCTGTTTGCCATGAAGTGCCCAAGTACAGTTCTCCTACAATGTCTCAATGACTGATGGTGTTAGAATAAAAAAACAGATACTGTGATAGGTCAAGACACAGGACAGTTCAAAGAACAGACAAATACATGGCAACAAATGTAAGTAAAAAATGCCATTGCTTTTGCATTCTCCAGGGAGTGACAGACACTGATCAGTAGTGGCCAGGCTTTGGGCATATAAATATATGAATTTTCTTAACAAGCTCATAAAGGCTTTCAATCCCTCACTGACACCTATCATTATAGCCAGTACAGAGCAATTCATCCTCAATATTCACATTAAAAGCAGTGAATATGTAAAAAAAGCATGATCTCAGCACTTTTTTTCTCCCGTCTTTATGTGCACCAACTCTGTATTTACATTAATACTATATGAGGTATGATCTGTATTGCATAATTACAGCTTGGTATGCAAGTAGGCATACTTCATACCTGAAGGGCTGCGGGGAAGCTGACAATCACTGTAGTAGCGAGCACTACTACAGTGATAGCTGCGATCTTCCAAGTCCTGTGCCAAGTAGCTTCCCCTGTGATCACTGACCACTCGCCACTACTGCTATTCACAGAACTCCTTGTATTTTACTTCCAATCATTTTTTATTACATTTTTAACATAAAAACAGTAGTTAACATGTAGTCATAATAACAATGTACCATAGACAATAGCAGAGAAGTGGGTTGAGATCATGCATTCTAAAATTCGAGAGATTGTACTGTAGAATGCCTTGTATTTTGTTCATTTATTGGATGAGGTGGAGATTGCAACATCACCACCCCTCCTCTTCACCTCATCCAACGGGGAACACCTCGTATTCATTCAAAAATACAAGGCTTTCTGTGAATGGTGGCAGTGTCAAGCAACCCCCTTTTGTCATTGCACAGAAGGTATGCTGCTTTACATAGAACCTTGAAGATCGCATCTATCACTTCAATAGCGTTGCCTATTACAGTGATAGTCAAGTTCCACAGAGGCCCCATATGTATGAGATATGCATACTCACATTAATCCAAGCTGGATGAATGTAAGTATGCAATAAACATTATACCTGGAGTTCAGCTTTAAAGATTGGAAGGCTGCCAGGGTGCTAAATCACTGTTCAGAAAGGTTCACTGAACTATATAGTGTAAATTGAAAGTAAGGCCTGTTTCATAACATTGGCTTTGTAGCAGCAATTTTTAGCAGTGACAGAATTATTCGCCTTAGCTGCTTTTGTTGCTGATAAAACAATTTATTGCAGGCAATAAGGGCTCATGCACACAGAGCTTAAAATGCTGCTTTTACAAGCGTTGATCATGGGGTTTTTTGGGGGGTTTTTTTGCAGCCTGTAAAATCACCTCTATGTAAGGCTATGTGTCCATTCACACATATGCATTTACAGACATATTAGAAGTGGATCGTTTACAGGTTAAAAAAAAAAATAACATCAAAGGCGCATTCAGGAGAGGAGCTGAAGAGCAAAAAAAACACAGAATGTGTCTAAAGGCTAGACAAATTTAGCATTTGAGTGTTTTTGCATTCCAATAACCAGAATAAATGAATATTCTGGCCAACAGAATGCATTAATGCTCAAATGCTAGATGTGCCTAAAAGCACCTAAACGCTTGTGGAATATACTGCTTTTACCGTGCATTTTAAGCTAGAAGTTTTGGCATTCAGAGGGACTTTAAAAGACACCCCATGTGTACAAGACCTAAATGATCTATGTCACAGAAATCCCAAGTGATTTGTAGCTTAGTTGCAGAGCGATTGACTTTTTGTAGCATTCAGTGCTAGCAAAAGAATCCACAGCTTCTGTAACTTCTAATGTTATCCAAAGCAGCTGCTGATGATCACGGCACACTAGAGATTTGTAGCTGCCTAGATCAGCATTGTAGTCAGCCACAGCAGCAACTCTGTAGCCAGTTCCAATCACTAGAGAAAATAAACAGAGTTGTAGCTGCTACAAATCGATGCTACAAAGTGTCTAGTGTGAGATGGCCCTTAAAGAGGTTGTAAACCTCCAAAAAAAAAACCCTGCAAGACAAAGGCATAATACATCGCATACTAGCTCATTATAAAATACTAACCTTAGAACGATGCCCTTCAGTGCCACTCGCACTCCGCTCCCACGGCCGACATCTTTCACCGGAGTTACTTCCAGGTTTGCGGGCTCCGGCGCTCTCATTTGGTGAAGCCGCAAAGACGTCACTCCTGAGCGTGCGCATGGGAGCTGCTGGTCACGGCATGGGCCCTGAAAAACTGGCACCAGCGGGACGTTTCTTCAGTGAGCATGCGCCGATGACGTCGGCAGCAGTGTAGATAGTGAATATCTCCTAAACTGTGCAAGTTCAGGAGATATTTACAGTACCTACAGGTAAGCCTTATTATAGGCTTATCTGTAGGCAGAGGCGTTGCTAAGGGTGGCTATTGGGGCTATAGCCCCGAATCTGGGGCCCATAGCCCTGAGTCTCTTGCCGCAGGGTCCCTGCCTAATCTGCGGCAGGCAGGCTGGCTGCATGAGAGAGGTGGAGGAGAGGTGGAGGAGAGGAGAGAGATGACATCATCTCTCTCCGACCACTCCACATCAGTGCTCTTCACAGCTGGGCCTCTTCAATGTGGGAGCAAGGTGCAGAGAGATGATATCATCTCTCACTGCCCGCCACACATCAGTGCTCTTCTGCCCTCACAGTATGGTGGAGTGGAGGTCACGTGCTTCCTGTCATCGGTGGAGCTCCACCCTGCAGCCAGACCCCCCTTGCGTCAATGTCGGAGGTGGAGCGGGGGAGCAGGGAGATGACATCATCTCTCACTGCCTGCCCCGCATCACTGCTCTCCTGCCCTCACTAAATTGACCAGTGCTGCCAGCCTGCCACCATTGCAACGACAATGCACATTTGGTGGTGCTGGCATGGCAAGTTACAATCCACATCAAATGGCAAGTGACAATCCACATCTGGTGCCAGGTGATGTGGCAAGTGACAACCCACATCTAGTGGCATGTGATGTAGCAAGTGACAATCTGAAAATGGTGGCAGGTGACGTGGCAATCTGCAATTGGTGGCAGGAGACGTGGCAAGTGACAACCTGCAAATGATGGTAGGTGACATGGCAAGTGACAATCTGCAAATGGTGGCAGTAGATATCTATTAACATTTACCACCATATGAAGCCCTAATTTGTCCCATCCTGGATAGTTGAAAGGATATATAAAGTTTTACTAAAACATGTTAAATTTGTAAACTGTGTTTGCACGTTAGGATTTGTTTTTCCCTCTCTCATGAACAGGTTAAAGTGGTTGTAAACTCTGTTACACCACATGTACCTACAGAGAGGGGCGTTGCTAGGTTTGCAAAAGATCTGGGGCTAGAGCCCATAGCAGCGGTCACCAACCTTTTTGCAGGCCCGCGGGGCACACCAGTGGTAAGCAAGTTGTTCAACTCACAATAATGCAGAATCAGTGGGAGCCCTGGGCGTGTCACTTGCCACCGTCACCTGTCACCAGGTGCAGTGTGTCACTTGCCACCATCACCGTCACCTGCCATTAGATGTGGATTGTCACTTGCCACGTCGCCTGCCACCAGATGTCACTTGCCACTCTTCCATAAAGGCCAGATTTGTGGAGTGCACGACTAATAGTTGTCCTATGGACAGATTCTCCCACCTGAGCTGTGGATATCTGCAGCTCCTCCAGAGTTACCATGGGCCTCTTAGCTGATTCTCTAAATAATGCTCTCCTTGCCCGGCCTGTCAGTTTAGGTGGACGACCATGTCTTGGTAGGTTTGCAGTTGTGCCACACTCTTTCCATTTTCGGATGATGGATAGAACAGTTCTCCATGAGAGGTTCAAAGCTTGGAATTTTTTTTATAACCTATCCCTGCTTTTAACTTCTCCACAACTTTATCGTGGACCTGTCTGGTGTGTTCTTTGGCCATCATGATGCTGTTTGTTCACTAAAGTTCTCTAACAAACCTCTGAGGGTTTCATAGAACAGCTGTATTTATACTGAGATTAAATTACACACAGATGGACACAATTTACTAATTAGGTGACTTCTGAAGGCAATTGGTTCAACTAGATTTTAGTTAGGGGTTTCAGAGTAAAGGGGGCTGAATACAAATGTATGCCACACTTTTCATATATTTATTTGTAAAAAAAATTGAAAACTATTTATCATTGTCCTTCCACTTCACAATTATGTGCCACTTTGTGTTGGTCTATCACATAAAATCCCAATAAAATACATTTACGTTTTTGGTTGTAACATGACAAAATGTGGAAAATTTCAAGGGGAATGAATACTTTTTCAAGGCACTGTATGTGTATGTTATGTGCTCTCTATACCCATAGTAGGGCCCAGAAACAATAATGCACATTTTGCTTTTTTATCCTACCTAAACTGCCACTGACAATAGCTGACACTGATACTAATTAAAAATGCTTTCTTAATCCTACCTGAAATACAATGACCCCGATCTTTAATCTCATCGTGTGTACTAGGCTTAACCCTGGCCCTAACCTAGATCAAACCCTGATCTAGGTATATTTTCTTCATTTTTTTTACACACACTTCCTTGTTTACTTTTCTCCTCTAGCAAGGGGAAGACGATAAAATATATCTTTTTCTCTTTTGAAGAAGAGAAACAAAAGCAGGGGTTGGGTATACCATGACTGATCACAGGTGGGGTGCACAGTGACTAAAACACAGGTATGTATATATGCGGCCCCACGGATAAAGACCCACTTCTGTGAGGCCACATATATGTGTACATTCAGCCGGAAGGGGTTAAACTGAAAAGCTTTCACTGCAAACTTTGCTTATTTTCAGCTACAGAGATCAGTGAGGGCTTATTGTAAAGTTTACTTAATACTTGGTAAGTAAATGTAAGGTAAGAAAAAGAACAGGTTAAATTCCACCTTAACCTGTTGCCACCAGCCTCACACATACAGTATATGTGGTATTACAGATGTGGGCCTTCTTCCAAGGCGCTGCATATATGTGCACATGTGTTTGTGGTGGAAACGTTTTACATACCACAACCCCAGCACAGAGACCAAGTTGTCATTGACAGCTTCTGGTCTCACACTAACTATCAGGAGTTATGCCCTGTACACAAGGTCAGACTTTCCGACGAAATACGTGCGATCGGAGCTTGTTGTTGAATTTCCAACACACAAAGTTTGAGAGCAGGCTATAAAATTTTCTGACAACAAAATCTGTTGTTAGAAATTTTGATCGTGTGTACACAAATCCTGATGGACAAAGTGCCACGCATGCTCAGAATAAATTAAGAGACAAAGCTATTGGCTATTGCCCCGTTTATAGTCCCGATGTACGTGTTTTACGTCACCGCGTTCAGAACGATCGGATTTTCCGACAACTTTGTGCGACCGTGTGTATGCAAGACAAGTTTGAGCCAACATCCGTCGGAAAAAATCCATGGATTTTGTTGTCGGAATGTCTGATCAATGTCCGACCGCCAGGGCCGGATTAACATAGGGGCTGATGGAGCTGCAGCTCCAGGCCCCTGCCTTAAAATCGGCCCTCCCAGTCAGCAGTAAAAGGCCGATTTTCTCCTGTCCATAAACTTCTATGGGACAGGAGAAGCTGTGTGTAAATGTAGGGGTGTCTGACTGCATCTGTGTTGGCTTACTGTGGTTATTAGTGTCACAGTGCACAGTTCCCCCCCTACACAAATGGCTCTGCCTTCCCCCTCCCCTCTCTCTTCTCTCTCTGTGTGCAGTAAAGGAGCCGTGTGGGCTGGGAAATTATGAACAGAGCAGCCGGCAGATAGAAGGTGAACTGAACACATATCTGAGTGATGAGCTTCTGACCATCCAAGTGTGAGCTCAGTGACTGGACTTTTATCTCCCTTCTCTCCCCCTCTTTTACCTTTATCTTCAGCAATGGCTGTTATAACTGCAGCCAATATGTAGACTTGACTCCTTGTGCTTTTAGGTGGGTTCACACTGCTTTGCTGTGTCTTGGCCCATTGCTGGTGTATCCGCAGTTTTCCTGCGTTTTACCCATAGTCCTATTGATTTTTATTAGGTTGCATGTTTTTTCTGAAAGCGCACCAAAATTCCTGCGTGCTGCATTTTATCTTTGGCGCACTGTCAGAAAATGCGGCAAAAATATGCAACCTGATATAAAACAATAGGTCTGCAGCTAAAACTGCAGATACACAAGCAGTGCGCCCAAACTGCAGCACACCAGTGTGAGCCCAAAGGCTGTACACACCCCCCTCTGTAGAACTTGGTCTGATCAATACTGCTGGCATTCAATTTACACACAACCATACCATCCCAGATGAGGAGGGGTGGGGGCTCCAGGGATTTGTTTGACTATGCAGGCCCTGTCCCTTCTTTCCATCCTGGAAGAGTCCTGGAGGGAGTGGCAGGCTGCTGGTGGCAAGTGACACGCTGTATCTGGGGTCAGGCTGCTGGTGGCAAGTGGCACATTGCATCTGATGGCAAGTTGCACACTGTATGTGGTGGCACGCTGCTAGTGGCAGGCTGCTGGTGGCAAGTGACATGCTGTATCTGGTGACAGGCTGTCAGTGGCAAGTGGCACACTGTATCTGGTGAAAGGCTGCTGGTGGCACACTGTATCTGGTGGCAGGCTGCAGGTGACAAGTGGCACACTGTATCTAGTGGCAGGCTGCTGGTGGCAAGTGGCACACTGTATCTGGTGGCAGACTGCTGGTGGCAAGTGGCACACTATCTGGTGGCAGGCTGCTGGTGGCAAGTGGCACACTGTATCTGGTGGCAGGCTGTGGTTGGCAAGTGGCACACTGTATCTGATGGAAGGCTGCTGGTGACAAGTGGCACACTGTATCTGGTGGCAGGGTGCTGGTGGCAAGTGGCACACTGTATCTGGTGGCAGGCTGTGGTTGGCAAGTGGCACACTGTATCTGATGGAAGGCTGCTGGTGACAAGTGGCACACTGTATCTGGTGGCAGGGTGCTGGTGGCAAGTGGCACACTGTATCTGGTGGCAAGTGGCACACTGTATCTGGTGGCAGGCTGCTGGTAGCAAGTGGCACACTGTATCTGGTGAAAGGCTGCTGGTGGCAAGTGGCACACTGTATCTGGTGAAAGGCTGCTGGTGGCAAGTGACACGCTGTATCTGGGGTCAGGCTGCTGGTGGCAAGTGGCACATTGCATCTGATGGCAAGTTGCACACTGTATATGGTGGCACGCTGCTAGTGGCAGGCTGCTGGTGGCAAGTGACATGCTGTATCTGGTGACAGGCTGTCAGTGGCAAGTGGCACACTGTATCTGGTGAAAGGCTGCTGGTGGCACACTGTATCTGGTGGCAGGCTGCAGGTGACAAGTGGCACACTGTATCTAGTGGCAGGCTGCTGGTGGCAAGTGGCACACTGTATCTGGTGGCAGACTGCTGGTGGCAAGTGGCACACTATCTGGTGGCAGGCTGCTGGTGGCAAGTGGCACACTGTATCTGGTGGCAGGCTGTGGTTGGCAAGTGGCACACTGTATCTGATGGAAGGCTGCTGGTGACAAGTGGCACACTGTATCTGGTGGCAGGGTGCTGGTGGCAAGTGGCACACTGTATCTGGTGGCAAGTGGCACACTGTATCTGGTGGCAGGCTGCTGGTAGCAAGTGGCACACTGTATCTGGTGAAAGGCTGCCGGTGGCAAGTGGCACACTGTATCTGGTGAAAGGCTGCTGGTGGCAAGTGGCACACTGTATCTGGTGACAGGCTGTCGGTAGCAAGTGGCACACTGTATCTGGTGGCAGGCTGCTGGTGGCAAGTGGCCCACTGTATCTGGTGGCATGCTGCTGGTGTCAAGTGGCCCACTGTATCTGATGGCTGGCTGCTAGGGCAAGTAGCACACTGTATCTGGAGGCTGGCTGCTAGTGGCAAGTGGCACACTGTATCTGGTGGCTGGCTGCTAGTGGCAAGTGGCACACTGTATCTGGTGGCAAGTGGCACATTGTATCTGGTGGCAGGCTGCTGGTGGCAAGTGGCATGCTGTATCTGGTGGCAGGCTGCTAGTGGCAAGTAGCACACTGTATCTGTGGCAGGCTGTGGGTAGCAAGTGGCACACTGTATCTGTGGCAGGCTGTGGGTAGCAAGTGGCACACTGTATCTGGTTGCAAGTGGCACACTGTATCTGGTGGCAGGCTGCTGGTGGCAAGTGACATGCTGCATCTAGCGGCAGGCAACTATGGAAAGTGATACTCTACATCTGGTGGCAGGCTATGGGTGGCAAGTGACAAGCTGCATCTGGTGGCAAGTGACAAGCTCAGTTTCCCACTGATTCTGCACGATGGTGAGTTGAACTATTTCACTATATATTACAATGTAGTAACTGAAATAATGGAATTTGATCATCCTGACACCATATCAAGCATGGTGTCAGGATGATTGATTTTAAGTACTAACACCAGCCATTTGCCTGACAAATCACCTCCACTGCCGATTTCCCTGCCAACCCCGAGACTACATCCTCCACCCTCATCCTTTTTTGGGAAGAGGGGGTTGTCCCTAAATGACAGTTTGGAAATGTGGTCTCCCTATCTTGCTGCTGGTGAGACACCGCATAGCAGGTGGTATTGCTGCTGCTCAGAGGCTGCACAGCTGGTATTACTGGTGAGAGTAAATTTAATTCATTTTAGCGAAAAATTGTTTGCATTTTCATTTTGTTTCCATAAAAAGGCCCACCGAAATTCTCAGCACCAGGCCCATGATGCTCTTAATCTGGCCCTGCCGACCGTGTGTACAGGGCATTAGGAGAGAAGGACAGGCTCCCGATCATACGACCATTGTAAAAGCCTAAAATTTTGGCCACTGCAGTGATCACTAGTTGAAAAACCTGCCCCTGTACCCTCTCTCCACTGAATTGAGAAAAATATATGTTTTGAGGGATTTATTCAAATTGGCTTCTGTCTTAGGGTCCTTTCACATGGGACGGATCCATGATGATCCGCCCCGTGAACATCCGCTCTGCTCAGCGGGGATCGCTCCGTGGATCCCCGCTGAGCAGGCAGATGACAGGTCCGTTGCTGCACACTGTGCGGCGACGGACCTGTCAGAGTGCCGCTCTCCCCTATGGGGGATCGGATGATGACGGACCGTAGAGTCCGCTGTCACCTGATCCAAAAATGGATGGAAAAGTAGGTTTTTCCTCCGTTACACTTTTTCGGATCGGACATGTCGGCTGACATCCGACGCTCCAGAGATCTATGTTTCAAAGTAGTACTGCTCCCAAATCGCTGCAAAATCGCGTTCAGGTCCGCCTAAAAAACTGACAGGCGGACCTGAACGGATCGTTCATGTGAAAGAGGCCTTAAGCTTGTTCAGTTACACTTTCAAAATAAAAGAAGATTATTGGTTGCCATGCACAGCTGCTCAAGATTCAGCTCTTACTTACCCTCTAAGAAGCAATCCCTGGTGGGTCAGTTTTCAAAGGTTGGTTGATAGGCAGCTGGTAGGTGATATGTCGCCTCCACTCTGCCTGTTTAACCCTCAAAAACTTGCACCACTAGGCCAAAAACATACACTTCACACACAGTTGCAGTGCAGTTGTGCCATGGCTCCATTCACTTGAGAGGGTATCAGTTTTGCCACAGCCGCGACATGTGTACAACCCCATCTGGCTGCCTTTGCAGCTTAAGAGGAGTAGTAAAACTTCATTGCAACCACCTATTTTTACTGTCCCCTATCAACAAGTGTAAACTCAGCCTTCGTAAATTCTTCTTGTATCTTTTTCACTTCACCTGAGCAGAAGAATGTAAACAAAAAATAAATCTTTGTAAAAAAATAAAATAAAATAAAATAAAATAGCTAGATCAGGGCTTGATCTAGGTTAGTGTCAAGGTAGAGTCAAGCAGTTTTAGGTAGGGTGAAAAAGAAAAGCAAAATGCACTTTATTGTATTGCCACAAACTACAGGAGTAGAATGTATATGCTTGTTTTTTGTTTTTTAATTGGTGGGTTATAGCAATAGCAAGAAATATACAACTACAGTTTAAAAAAAAATTTTTTACTATCTTTGGACAGTTTTCCTTAAAGGGACACTAAGGCCCCTTTCACACTTATACGACTGCAAAGTTGCGCAATTTTATGGCCGCTATTTTGCCGCTATTTTACCGCGATTTTGCTGCGATTTGGGAGCAGTACTACTTTGCCACAACTTTGGCATTAACAAATGAAAACATACATGGTATGAGGCTTGTGCTTACAAAGCCGTACTGAAATCGCGTCTATATTATTCAGGTACGATTTGCATGCTACTTGAGGGTTTAACATTGAGGTCTATGGAGTACAACTCGCATGGAAGTTTGACCAAAGTTGTGCAGGGACTACTTTGAAGTTGGCACGACTGAAAGTCGTGCCAATATGAATGGTAGTCATTGAAAATCATGGAGAATGACTTGTCATATGATTTTGCAGTACAAAATCGTGGGACAAGTCGTATAAGTGTGAAAGGGGCCTAAAGCTTTGTTTTTTTTTTTTTTTAAAAAAAACAAACATATCATACTTACCTCCACTGTGCAGCTCGTTTTGCACAGAGCGGCCCCGAACATCCTCTTCTGGGGTCCCCCGGCGTCTCTCGCGGCTCCTCTCCGCATTGGATAACCCCCTGGGACAAGCGCTCTCCCAGGGGGTTACCTTGCGGCCCTGCCCCCCGGGTCATTGGATTTGATTGACAGCAGCAAGAGCCAATGGCTGCGCTGCTATCAATCCATTCAATCAGGACCCGGGACACTGGCTTTTGCTGGTGGGCTCGTCCCCGGGACGAGATAGAGGGGGTACAGGTAAATAAAACGGGGGCTCGGGGGGGCTGCAGCATTACAGGAGGTTTTTCACCTCGGTGCATAGAATGTATTGAGGTGAAAAACCTCAAAGATTTACAACCCCCTTTATATAAAAAAAAATCAGGAGATATTAATTACCATTTACCACCAAATGAAGGACCAACATTTCCAGAATAAAAAAAGGTATAATTTACCAAGTAGTTGCTATGATATCTATAGTTTTACTAACACATGTCAAAGTTGCAAAACTAAGTTCAGGCATTTCTGTTCTACATATAAAATTATATATTAATTTCCACATTGCTGCCTCTAATAATCCAAAAGATCTTGAAGTTTGTAAACTTACTATGTGAAGATCCCCACACATTTACTTCTGTGACACATAATTACTATGCCATGTGGGTAGGCACTGCTGTGTCACACATTTCACAGAGCCTGCTTTCTGAACTACAGAGGTGCTGAAAGGAGGAGTTTAAGGAGGCGGAGTCAGTACAGGAATCACAGCTTGCAAGCAGCAAGGTACCATGGGATATTTAGTCCTTAGAAACTGAAAGTAAACTGCAGAAGAGAAGCTGCAAAGCATGCAGGGAACCCAGAAAGTTGTAGAAAGCGATGGCCAACAGACAGGCAGAACTTACAACATGAAAGGAGATTTATCAAGTAAGCTTATATTGGATTGTCAAATATAACTTTTGTTTGTATTGTTATTACAATACATTTTTTATATTAATTATTATTTTTTTACATATTCCTTTACATATTCCTTTTTATGCAATATTTAACTGATTTTCTATATTGTTCATACACTATGGATTGCACTGAATGCACTCTAGTAATCTTTTCACCTGTTATATGCATTGTGTTATATATTGCAAGTATATTTTTAGCGCTGCACTTCTTATTTACATATTGTTATAACAATGCTGATGCTATAAAATGAAACTGTATGCTATGATCATAGAACGCCTGTAAAAACAATAAATACTAACCAAACCAATTGCTGATGCATACGCCCATGAGCAACATGTCACTTTTTTAATCAAATTTATATGGTAGATACGTATAGCATCACTGCGAAAAAAACAGGCCAAGGAATCCAAGTATATGTCAATACAGATGGTCACAGTCTGGCTGTGCCAGTAAAAGTTGTCCCCTAGATGGAAGGTAGACTTTTATCTGTAAAGTACATGGCAGCTAAAGGACTCATGATAAAATTGCAAGGTAACAAGCGCACTATTCTGAAAGCAAATAATCATCTACTGCACGTTCATCATATGAGCACAATGAAGGGACAAGTAAGTCTCTGCACACAGACAAAACAACTGCTTTCACATATGTCATAGACACCTAAAAGGTGCACATGAACTTCAGAATCAAAACCTGATAAAGGTTAAATCTATAGCCACGAAAGCAACATTTCTGGACTGAGCATTTAAAACAGCCATGCATGTGGTCTCACAAAATGGACCTTTATAGAAGAATATCCCAAAAACATATTCACCTACCTAAATGGGAAGTAGTGCTGACATTTTTCTTTTCAATATTTTTTTATTGAATTTTTCATTAAACAACTAAAAAGGGTAAACAAAATATAGCAGAGCAGTACTTTGCAGTTACATTCTTCAAAAGAAAAGGGTAAACAGAATATAGCAGAGCAATACATTGCAGTTACATTCAACAAACTAGCCTATTTTAAGATACGTATCATTACAGAAAGTTTATGTAGAAGGTACAGTATACCTGGTATTTTACTGCTGACATTTTTATACATTGCAGGATTATGTGACCACTACAAAGTTTTATCAAAAGCTACTCGTATACATTGCAGAACTATGTGATGTTAAAGGTTTTATCAAAAGCCACCGATGTTGTGAAATGACAAATGAGGTGAAGGACACAACAGAGAGATTTATTGGGAAACTACACCAGCTTTGTTTCAACTTTAGTTTTATTTTTAAGTGGAACTGTGGGTAAAATCAAAAAAAGTTATATACAGTGCCTTAAAAAAGTATTCATACCCCTTGAAATTTTCCACATTTTGTGATGTTACAACCAAAAACGTAAATGCATTTTATTGGGATATTGGGATTTTTTGTGATAGACCAACACAAAGTGGCAAATAATTGTGAAGTGGAAGGACAATTATAAATGGTTTTCACATTTTTTATCTGAAAAGTGTGGCGTTTATTTGTATTCAGCCCCCTTTACTCTCATACCCCTAACTAAAATCTAATGGAACCAATTGCCTTCAGAAGCCACCCAATTAGTAAATAGAGTCCACCTGTGTGTAATTAAATCTCAGTATAAATACAGTTGTTCTGTGAAGCTCTCAGAGGTTTGTTAGAGAACCTTAGTGAACCATCAGCATCATGAAAGCCAAGGAACACACCAGACAGGTCAGGGATAAGGTTGTGGATAAGTTTAAAGCAGGGTTAAGTTATAAAAAAATCCCAAGCTTTGAACATCTCAAAGAGCACTCACCATCATCCGAAAATGGAAAGAGTATGGCACAACTGCAAATCTACCAAGACATGGCCGTCCACCTAAACTGAAAGGCCGGACAAGGAGAGCATTATTAAGAAGCAGCCAATAGGCCCATGGTAACTCTGGAAGAGCTGCAGAGAGCTCAGGTGGGAGAATATGTTCACAGGACAACAATTAGTCGTGCACTCCACAAATATGGCCTTTATGGAAGAGTGGCAAGAAGAAAGCCACTGTTGAAAGAAAGCCATAAAAAGTCCCGTTTGCAGTTTGCAAGAAGCCATGTGGGGGACACAGTAAACATGTGGAAGAAGGTGCTTGGGTCAGATGAGACCAAAATTGAACTTTTTGGCCTGAAAGAAAAATGCGTGTGGCAGAAAACTAACACTGCACATCACTCTGAACACACCATCCCCACTGTGAAACATGGTGGTGGCAGCATCATGTTGCGGGGATGCTTCTCTTTAGCAGAGAGCAGGGAAGCTGGTCAGAGTTGATGGAAAGATGGATGGAGCCAAATACAGAGCAAGCTTAGAAGAAAACCTGTTAGAGTCTGCAAAAGACTTGAGACTGGGGGGAGGTTCACCTTCCAGCAGGACAATGACCCTAAACATACAGCCAGAGCTACAATGGAATGGTTTAGATCAAAGCATATTTATGTGTTAGAATGGCCCAGGCTAAGTCCAGACCTAAATCCAATTGATAATTTGTAGCAAGACCTGAAAATTGCTGTTCAGATGCTCTCCATCCAATCTGACAGAGATTGAGCTATTTTGCAAAGAAGAATGGGCACACATTTCACTCTCTAGATGTGCAAAGCTGGTAGAGACATACCCAAAAAGACTTACAGCTGTAATTGCAGTGAAAGGTGGTTCTACAAAGTATTGACTCAGGGGGCTGAATACAAATGCACACCACACTTTTCACATATTTATTTGTAAAAAAATTTAAACACCATTTATCATTTTCCTTCCACTTCACAATTATGTGCAACTTTATATTGGTCTATTACAAAAAATCCTAATAAAATATATTTACATCTTTGGTTGTAACATGACAATATATGGAAAATTTCAAGGGGTATGAATACTTTTTCAAGGCACTGTATGTTGCAGTCTTTTACTGGCACTAACACAGCAGGTTTTGTTTTCTGAGTCTTTACAGAACATAGTTTTCAACCGGTTGAAACTCCTAGTGGAGCCCCTATTTTTCCACTTCCTTTAATGATGTTCATTCTGTAGTAAAATTGCACAGCAGCATTTTCACCCTGGTTGGCCCCTTTAAAGAGACCCTATTAGGTCTCTAAACAAATCAAAATGTCACTCCAAAGCATCACATGAAAACATATAATAAAATATTTACAAAAATTTGAGGGGTGTACTCACTTTAGTGAGATACTGTATATGGCGTTAAACTGGCAGTAACGCACACAGAACTATATGGCGTTAAACTGGCAGTAACGCACACAGAACTATATGGCGATAAAATGGCAGTAACGCACAAAAAATTATATGGCGTTAAACTGGCAGTAACGCACACAGAAGTAAATGCCGTTAAACTTGCAGTAACGCACAGAAAACTATATGGTGTTAAACTGGAAGTAATGCACACAGAATTATATGGCATTAAACTGGCAGTAACTCACACAGAACTATATGGCGTTAAGCTGGCAGTAACGCACACAAAACTATATGGAGCTAAACTAGCAGTAACGCACACAGAAGTAAATGGCGTTAAACTGGCAGTAATGCAATCAAATAGACGGTGTTCAATCGTCACTACACTGACGCTATCTGAACTCTCCCTACTCTAGCTATACACTAACGTCAAGATTACTGACATGGTCTCACTACACTACACTGAAACTATCTGAGCTGTCCCTACTCTACACTAATGTATGTATGAATGACACGGTCTCACTACACTACTGTGAAACTATCTGAGCTGTCCCTACGCTAGCTGCACACTATGCAAAGCTGAATGATGGTCCTCCTCGCTACACTCACACTATCCCTAGACTGACACCAACGCTGTATCCTCGCCTAGACCGACAAGGCCTAGGCCTAGGGCAGCACTTTGCAGGGGGGCAGCACGGAAAGAGTCCCCGCCGGCTTGCGTTACCCTGTTAGTGTAGCGCCAGTCTTATGGGGTGGATTGGGCTGAGAGGCAAATTAGTCTAGCGCCCCCATAAAGCGGCCGCACTGCTTCCGGTATGTGGGCGGACAGCATTCCGCAACTGTGTGTGTGTGTGTGGGGGGGGGGGTGGTTGGCGCCGCTTCTAATTTTGACTGTCCTATCATCCTGGACCACAAACCTTCCTCACTGTGCTATATGTTTTCTGCTGCACTATTGGCATGGTTATCTTCTTAGTCCTCTCCATAAAATTTTCAGAAATTTGTGCTTAAAGTAGAACTATAGGCAACACCTTTTTTTTTTCATTTTGGATAGAATAAGGGAGAGTTATAGCCCCTGTCAGTTTATTTTTTACCATCCCTGTCCATTGCAGAGATTTCCCTTCACTTCCTGCCCCATAGCCAAACAGGAAGTGAGAGGAAATCTATGTAAATCAAGGGAATCCATTGCCCCCCCTGCCCTCAGAACTAGTGTCCCCGCTCGAAAATTTCAGGACAGGTCTTAAACACCAAGGGATGTGGTCTTGACAGGAAGGGGCGTGTCATATTTAAATTAGGGGGTACACGAGTTTAGTCAGGCCTAGGGCAGCACAAAACCTAAATACACTACTGACTGACACTAAACTAATATTCTACACTGACAATTGAAGCAAAATAGCACAGTATAGCACACTAACTAACTAATACTGTGGGGTGGGAATGAGCCATGACAGAATAAAGTTCGGATGTTCGCCAAACGTCCGAACAACGAAAGTTCGGCCCTTTCGCCCATCCCTACTTAAAATGGCACAGGATCACTGAATGCTTCCTTCTAGTATCCATTGGATATTTTTCAGTTAGGGGGAGGTTAATGCTCATAATGCCACAGGACAGCCAGACCCTTTCCAACTTCCATCTGGCACTCTTCAGTGAGCTCTCTAGACCAGGTACTTAGGGGAAATCCTTTGATTATCTCCACAAAAGGATCTTTAGAAGTAGGTCACCCAGCTATGCCAAAGCTGAGACCTCTAAGAATATGCAGCAAACTCTAGCAGTCTGCCCAGAGGGGCAGAGACCCCAGGCTGGGGACTCCTCCAGTAGATGAAGAAGTTGACTGCTCCAAACCTCAGACTATTTACATGCTCTTCAGCCACCTACTGGACAAACCTCCCCAGGGATTGGCTGAAGTCCAATAAATATTCAGACTGCTTATTAGACTTTCTTGTTCACTTTGTTCTAGAAAACCTAGAATGCAGGGTGAAATAATCAAACTTACAGACTGTGAAAGACAGAACAGCCTAAATCAATCAACAACTGCTTCACTGATTACAGAGGCCATAAAGTACTAAATTTGCCTAACATCCTAGCAACCTAACCAAGAGGGTGCTACACTTATAAATCCCTCTTCTCACACCAGCTGATCTCCACTAGAGGTCTATTGCAACTACAACTAAGTCTCCACTTGATATGTCCCACTGTATCAATCTCAGCTAGTACAGAACTTCCATCCAGAATGGCAGCACACCATTACCTCAGTAAACAAGAACTCTTATTCAGCCCGGTCAACTTACACAATACAAGGGACTAGAATTTGTATTTTCTTTTAAACAATGGCAATAGTACCTGCACTAAAGGTTCTTAATTTGTTTTTCATTTCAACATGCTGTGGATTAGAATTTGCTCCTTCGCTTTCTGAAGTTTCTAAGTTGGAGGAATGTAGTTTAGGGTGTTAATATGTATTAATTTGTGCTTCTGTATCAACTAATATAGAGTATATTCACGGATTACCCTACCAAATGTAATTTAGACTTGCCAAGCAATCTCATTAATCTTAGCTAAATGTGAATGTGGAATCCAAGAAATGTAAGGGTATTTGAACTACAGACTTGTTATTTAACTGCCTCCAGCACACTGTTGCCTTTAATTTGGTCTACAAAAAATTATTGCTGGTCGGCAAATGTTAATGGCTGAGCAGGAATTCCATTACGTTTGATATATTACAATAACAATCAGCAAAGGTTATGCAACATTTATTTAACAGTGTATCCTGCAAGCATGGTGTGTGTATATGACAATTTAGTCATTTTGCAGACTTGTATATAAGAAAAATAGGAGACCGTTGAGGGCATCATATTACACGTGGGGCTCTCCTCGGTTAGGCTTACTACTGTGTATGGAACGACTTACAGAAAGCACCATATGTGACTTCAAGGAAGAGTGCTTCTATCAATGCCTATGCTTATATACACACACATTCTATGAAATAATGTGAGAGAGTTCTTTTTACTTCTTGAAAAGTTACAAAGAAATGTTCTTTAATGGCATTTAACTTAAAAAGTCAGAGAGAAACTTTATTGTGAAAAAAAAAGTCAGAGAGAAAATTTTCATTGGCCCTAAAATAAGATGGGGAATCTTGTACTATTAAATGTAGAAGCAGAGATGATAGTATAACAAATATGTTCATGATTCACTGTTCAGCGATATGGCCAAATGTTCACAAGTTAGAATCTAAACAGATAGCTTAGGCCTGCAGACCTGAATTATCACCTAGCTGTCAATGATATTTTTCTAAGATACCCTGAAAGCTTGTTCTGTAAATAAAGTTAATCTACTGTCACCTCACAAACCACCTGTCAGAACTTTTAAGGAAAAAAGTATATATAGTATATATATATATATATATATATATATATATATATATATATATATATATATATATATATAACTATATATCTAGTGCACAATTATTAAGCAAGTGAGTATTTTGACAAAATTATAATTGTTATGCATATTGTCCAACTCCAAGCTAAATAAATGTAAATGCTTATTGGTTTTAAGCATATTAAGTGTTGTGTGTTTTGTGTAATGAGGGAGGGTGTGGCCTAAGAAGATCAACATCCTATAGCAAGGTGTGCATACATTTTAGGCAGCTTCTATTCCTCTGGCAAAATGGGCCAAAGAACAGATTTAACTGACTCTGAAAAGTCCAAAATTGTAAAAAAGTCTTTCAGAGGGATGCTGCACTCTTAAAATTGCTAAGATATTGGGTGTGATCACAGCACCATCAAAGGTTTTGCTGCAAATGGACAACAGGGTCATAAGAAACGTGTTGGGAAAAAAAGACGCAAATTAACTACCAAAGTTTTTGAAAGAATTATATGTGAAGCTTCCTGGAACCCATTATCCTCTAGTGCTGTCATATTCCAGAACTGCAACCTATCTGGAGTGCCCAGAAGTACAAGGTGTTTAGTGCTCAGAGACATGGCCAAGGTAAGGAGGGCTGAAACCCGACCTACACTGAACAAGACACATAAGTTGAAACATCAAGACTGGCCCCAAAAATATCTGAAGACAGGTTTTTCAAAGGTTTTATGGACTGATGAGATGAGAGTGACTCTTGACAGACCAGATGGATGGGCCTGTCTCTGGATCAGTAAAGGGCATAGAGCTCCACTTAGACTCAGATGCTAGCAAAGTAGAGGTGGGGCACTGGTATGGGCTGGTATTATTAAAGATGAGCTAGTTGGACCTTTTCAGGTTGAAAAAGGAGTCAAAATCAACTCCCAAACCTACTGCCAGTTTTTAAAAGACACTTTTTTCAAGCAGTGGCACAGGGAAAGACTGCATCTTTCAAGAAGATTAATGCAGGACAATGCTTCATCGCATGCATCGAAGTACTCCACTGCATGGCTAGCCAGTAAAGGCCTTCAAGATGAAACAATAATGACATAGCCCTCTTCCTCACCTGACCTAAACCTTATTGAGAACTTGTGGAGCCTTCTTAAACAGGAGATTTACGGTGAAGGAAAACAGTACACCTCTCTGAACAGTGTCTAGGAGGCTGTGGTTGCTGCTGCACAAAAAGTTGATCGAAAAACAGAACAAGAAACTGACAGATTCCATGAATGGAAGGCTTATGTTATTGAAAAGAAGGGTTGCTATATTGGTCACAGTTTGTTTTGTTTTCTTTGAAATGTCAGAAATGTTTATTTGTAAATTTTGGAGTTGTTTGTTTATTATTCTCACAACAGATGAAAATAAACAAGTGAGATGGGAAAATTTTTGTTTTTCCTTTAGTTGCATAATAATTCTACACACGATCGGACATTCCGACAACAAAATCCATGGATTTTTTCCGACAGATGTTGGCTTAAACTTGTCTTGCATACACACGGTCACACAAATCTTGTCGGAAATTCCGAACATCAAGAACACGGTGACGTACAACACGTACGACGAGCCGAGAAAAATGAAGTTCAATAGCCAGTGCGGCTCTTCTGCTTGATTACGAGTATGCGTGGAACTTTGTGCGTCAGAATTGTCTACACACGATCGGAATTTACAGATTTTGTTGTCGGAAAATTTGAGATCCAGATCTCAAATTTTGTGTGACGGAAATTCCCATAGAAAATGTCCGATGGAGCCTACACACGGAATTTCCGACAACAAGCTCCCATTGAACATTTTCTGTCGGAAAATCCGACCGTGTGTACAGGGCATGACAGTTGTCCAATAATTGTGCACACATAGATAAGAAAGCCAAAATCTCACTTTTACTTTTATAAATATTGCGGTTTGAGGTTTGTTAACATTTTGGATTGACCGAGAGCACTGTAGATGTTCAATAATTAAATGAATCCTCAAAACTACAACTTGCCTAATAATTATGCAGATAGTGAATATATATATATATATATATTTATATATATATATATATATATATATATTGTAGTTTTCAATTTAATTGCTGCCAATGTAAATTAGAAAATCACCATTCCCTCCAAGGCATTCTATAAATTTGAGATAAAATCACATTCAGTCCAATTTGTTATAGTAAAATATTAATTTGTCCTATAACATGCGTCCTCACTGGAAAACTGAAGATAAACATTTCTAGTCTTGAAGTGCCATCTGGTGGCCAAGGGCGCTAATGCAGAGGTAAATACATAATTGAACAATAACCTGATCCACCAGTAAGAGAGAAGCTTACATCTTTTGGGTCAGGTTTATTAAGACTTTTAGGAGTGTATTGTCCTCACTGATTATATAACAAGTCAGGGCGGATGGGGAGGGGAGGACATTGCATTATCTGAAAAGGGATCAGACTTCACCATCAAGGCGGGAAACACGCTCATCACCGAGAGACATTAGGGGGGACACATCAAATCACACTAGTTCATTTGATAGAGGCATCATCTGAGGGACAACATTTAGATCTGATCACACACACTTCATCATCACATCAAAATTCATCGGGACCACCTCATCTAATACACACTTTATCATCTAGAGACAACTCTACCTATTAGTCGGCAGCCATCTTAGGAGAGTCTAGCCAATAACCATTTTAAAGCCTTCAGCTATTTATGGAAGGGTAACTCTCGTTTCCATATCTATTATTTGTCTTTCTGTGTGCAAGTATTTTATGCTAGCTGTTTTGCTACCCCTTTAGATAAGCTACCACCCCAAAATTTGGTCATTTTGATTTACCATATTGGCATAACTTTAGACGGACTTCACCAGGAAATCCAACTGCAGCGGGTTCACGGGTCAAGTTAGACAAACGCAGATTACTATCTGCCAAAGTTTATAAAAACAATTTAGGATATCTACAGTAAGAGAGATTAAATATTTGGTTTAAGCCAATAGATATACAAAGGCTTTAGCAATTCATTACAAAAATAATCTAATATCTGTGTCAAACTTTTAATAAAAATGTTAGTGGTGTTTGTAAAGTGACTTATTGTAAATATATATTAATGTATTTTCATAGTCTGCAGTCTATACTTACACTGTCTTGTGTTATTCAAAGAATTTCCTGCATAGGCAAAATAATTAGGGAATAATTCATTAGTCATTTAAATTATTTTTATAAATGATTTTGGTATTGGAGGCACTGTGGTTCATTGATCAATTAAATAATCAGTTTAGCTGACTAAATTAATCGTTCAGAAATTCCTTGACATACAAAAGAATGCTCACAGAGGCCTTTACGCAGTGAGGCTCCAACTAGCCACAATCATTTGTTACTTCCTTAGATCAGAGGGAATATGTTTAATCTATCTTAAGATCCAAAATATTAGTCATAGGGAGATCAGATAGTACAAACTGTAGGCCTCATTCTGATACAAAATAGAATGTCCTGGCCCTATAGAACAGCCTAGGGACTGACTAAGCAGTTTTAAGAGCTGTTTATGACAACCATGTTGTGTTTGAACGCATTGCGATCTGGATAATGAGCTGTTGTTGGAAATCCTAATTTTGACCAGTTTGGACCGGCTGGTCCATGTAACCTGTGGCCACTTCAGGTGTCACCTCCAAAAGTGATTGTCCAAGGGTTGGAATCCGTCTCCATCTATACCTTTATAAATTTAGTAGCATGAAATACAGGATTACACAAGGCTGAAGTCAAGTCAAACTTAAGCTTTTATACAAGTTTCATTTAAAATACATTCAAAGTTATATTAAGGGCTATGTTTTTTTTCTTAAAATAAAAAATGATGTTATACTTCTCTGCTCTGTCAATGATATTGCACAGAGGGATTGCTTATCTCCTTTTTGGAGGTCCCCCACTGGCACTGTCCATTCCTTCTTCTCTACTCCTCCTTCTTCTTCTAAGTACCCTCTCAGCAAAGAGAATGAGATAATGGCCGCACACCACCACTGGATTTGATCGAAGTGAAAATCTTTTATTTCTCCATAGTCAGACAAACAGCACAAAGGACTAGAAAGCTATTGATGCATTTCACACAATTAAGTGTTTATTCATAAGAAGCACTTCATTGTGTGAAATGTGTCAACAGCTTGCTAGTCCTTTGTGCTGTTTGTCTGACTATGGAGAAATAAAATACTTTCACTTTGATCAAGTCCAGTGGTGGTATGCGGCCATTATCTCTTTCTCTTTGCTGAGAGGGTACTTAGAAGAAGGAATGGAAAGTGCCAGGGGGGACCTCCAAAAAGGAGATAAACGACCCCTCTGTGCAATATCATTGCACAAAGCAGAGAAGTTTAAGATATTTTTTTTATTAAAACATACATTTACAGTGATCCTAAAGGCTATTTTAAATGCAACTAGTAAAGAAGCGGTGGAGCGATGAGAGGTGTCAGGAAAGTGTTTAGGGGAACAGTTAGTGGAGAATGTTTTACTTTAATGCAAGGAATACATTAAAGTAATAAATGTTTAGAGGTTAAAAACACTTTAATGATATTTTAATAAAATATAACTACATTTATTGGTATTTTTTTTATATCTGCCCAAATTTGCGCTTTAAGCCCAATCATTATTAAATCTAAATGTCAGCCCCATTTTGTCCAAGAAAGGGCTTTTAGCCTTTCCTGTTTAGCTGGAAAAACTTTTACCCAAATTCCATAAACTGGCTCCACATAATGACAAATCCTTTTAGGAGGCAAACAGCTACCACCAAAATGTATTTTAGTTCTGTATTTAGATTCTTGCCTGGACATCAGCTTTTAAACTGTTAACACTGTTTTTATGTGTGGTAAATGTTAAACACAATTAGTACAGTAATTGTACAGTTTATACATTTTTTGCATTTTGCATATTTCAACAGCACTAACATCTTCCACAGTGAACTGGAGAATACACAAAACTATTCGCATCAGTCTTTGCATGTAAAGTGCTCTAATCTTCATGCCAGAGCCATATAAACACACACGTATTTACTCTTAAGGGACAATCTAAACAGCAATCAGTTAACCTTACCTATCAGTCTGTCTTAGGTTTTGATGGGAATCGGAAGAATACAATTGAAACCTACAGATACTCATAGAGAACAACTCCATGTAACTAGCATCCTTTGTGGCAAGTGAACATGATACCCTAGCACTACAAAGCAAGAGTGCTAAAAATGTAGATAGATACTGTGAACAATATAAAGTTTTTCTTGAGTATTATCCTCATTCATATATAATCCATGATTTAAGGAATATGATATGAATTTCCACTATACTTCATAAATCAAGTTTAATCATTTTCGTACAGCTGGTAATGCACCAATGTAGCCATCAAGTTCAACCCATTCTTCCAAATTGTAATAATCCTGAAAACACCAAAGCAAAATCCCAGTAACATATGGTTGTAAATCTTTGTTTAATCATTCAATGGACTCCAAGAAATAGGTTTTATAGCGAGTACAAAAATCCCAATTTCTTCATTGTCCATGGGGGACGCAGCTTTATAGATAATAAGAAATTAAGGGGAAAAGCACTCTAAACAGTTGAGCGGGCACACCAAAAAAGATATAGGTGAACTAGAACAACAAGAAAGAAATCAATACAAGGACAATAAACATCTACTTGCAGAACTTTTCAGTAGAAACTATCATCAGTGACAAATACACTAAACTTGTAAAACTTTAAGAACATTTAAACAGAAGACTAGGTTGAAGTCTCACAGACTGGAAATCACCAGAAGCCTGATGATGAAAAGCCTAAGAATTACTCACAGCTCTAACTCCAATGAAGTGAACTTTACCAGAAAAAGAAGTGCATGAGACAGAACACAGCTTGCATTCAGCACTGTGTCATACATAAAATCTGAGGTGGCGGACAGGTCAGATGTACGGACTCCATTTTTTATGGCTTTCAATTCTCTTTTGACAGATCATATACTGGTGTCAGACATGTTGCTTACATGCAAATAAATGTATATATCTTTAAGAAAGGAGCTACTTAATCCCTCACTCAAGGGATTAAAGGACCCAAGCAGTGTTCCAGAGCATGGAAGGAAGCTGCGTCTGAGAAAAAAGTGCTTCAGAGACTGTCACGGTAATTCCCTAGAACAACAGAGCATGCAAAGGATTTGGCCATTATGCGCATCTCAAGCATGTGTGCATCTGCCAGTCCTTGCTGCAGGAGTCATGGCAAGAAGTTCACAACGGTAGTTCAGGCATAAACACTGCCCTGCTGCCAAGTAAAAAAAAATAAACACAGCCCAAGCAAGTAATAAAGAGTAGGCTTTTTCCCAGTCTCCAAAAATGTCAAACAATGCCCAACAAGTTCAGACTGTAAATAAAAAGACTCTTTTCCCCCAGCAGTGCCTCCTAGCATTACCCGCAAGTACAATGATGGGAAGAATTGCCAGGACAGCAATAGTCAGCCATACGCACTAATAAAATTGAGTCTTCATGAACAGGGTCAGAAAAACTGTCACAGCTCTGGTCCCAACACTCAATAAGAAGTCCCCAAACCTGGCCTGACCTAAATATTGAAGTATTGTGCTAACTGTAATAGTCTCAAGACTGTTGCAGAGAGAACACTAGTTTACTAAATTAACTGGGAAATTCTGTGCTCGGTGGCTACCTGGAGTTACTTCCAGGGTTTTCAATATTAGGTGTGAATCTACTGGTAGCTGTTAATAATAGATTATTTTCCAATTAAAGCAAAAAATATAGCCTATAGAGGGCTGGTCTTCAGTTTTTCAGTCAATGCTCATGAATCCGATCTATGTCACTTATGTAAAGGACCTTCATATGCAACACACATTTTCAACTATAAGCAGCCATTGCTTACAGCTGGGTTCAAAGCACATAATCCCTCCTTTGCAGTTGTGGTGCCTAGTGTAACCGTTGCCCACTGCCCCTTAGGGCAGGTTAGTATTACTTGTTTTTAACATTTTTAAGCTGATGCATACTTCAAGAGGACATATTTGCAAAAACCTATGTAGCAGCCTTGTCATATGTAGAAAAACCTCTACATTATATTTAGTATAAGGTGGCCAGATTTTTAAATTGAAATCCAGGGACATATATATATTTTTTTTATTTGGCAAATTGTAAACTATTTTATAAGCATATTTTCCTCAAATTATATACGCAGTATATGTGGTATGTGTTTATGGAATGATTGTATGATATATACGTTATTTCTCACATTTCATCCATGAGACAGAGCAACCACCTTCCCCAGTGCAGACCCCTCAGTAGTAGAATTCCCCCTTTCTCCCAGTGCAGACCCCTCAGTAGTAGAAACCCCCTCCTTCCCTAGTGCAAACCCTTCAGTAGTAGAACCCCCCCTTCCCCAGACAGACCCCTCAGTAGAAGAATCCCCTCTTCCCCAGTGCAGACCCCTCAGTAGTAGAACCCCTCCCCCTTCCCCAGTGCAGACCCCTCAGTAGTAGAACCCCCCCTTCCCAAATGCAGATCCCTCAGTAGTAGATCCCCCCCCTTCCCCAGTGCAGACCCCTCAGTAGTAGAACCCCCCCTTCCCCAGTGCAAATCCCTCAGTAGCAGAACCCCCCCTTCCCCAGTACAGACCCCTCAGTGGTAGAATCCCCCTTCCCCAGTGCAGACCCCTCAGTAGTAGAACCCCTCCCTTCCCCAGTGAAGACCCCTCAGTAGTAGAACCCCCCCTCCTTCCCCAGTACAGACCCCTCAGTAGTAGAACCCCCCTCCCCAGTTCAGACCCCTTAGTAGTGGAACCATCCACGTGGTATGTGGTATGTATTTATGGAATGATTGTATGATATATACGTTATTTCTCACATTTCATCCATGAGACAGAGCAACCACCTTCCCCAGTGCAGACCCCTCAGTAGTAGAATTCCCCCTTTCTCCCAGTGCAGACCCCTCAGTAGTATAATCCCACCTTTCTCCCAGTGCAGACCCCTCAGTAGTAGAAACCCCCTCCTTCCCTAGTGCAAACCCCTCAGTAGAACCCCTGCCTTCCCCAGGCAGACCCCTCAGTAGAAGAATCCCCTCTTCCCCAGTGCAGACCCCTCAGTAGTAGAACCCCTCCCCCTTCCCCAGTGCAGACTCCTTAGTAGTAGAACCCCTCCCCCCTTCCCCAGTGCAGATCCCTCAGTAGTAGATCCCCCCCTTCCCCAGTGCAGACCCCTCAGTAGTAGAACCCCCCCTTCCCCAGTGCAGACCCCTCAGTAGTAGAACCCCCCCTTTCACAGTGCAGACTCCTTAGTAGTAGAACACCTCCCCCCTTCCCCAGTGCAGACTTCTCAGTAGTAGAACCCCCCTTGCTCAGTACAGACCCCTCAGTAGTAGAACCCCTCCCTCCCAAGTACAGACCCCTCAGTAGTAGAACCTTCCATTTTACCAAGGGAGACCCCTCATTGGTAGAATCTCCCTCTTCCCCAGGGCAGACCTTTCTGTAGTAGAACCCCGCCTTCCCCAGTACAGTCCCCTCAGTAGTAGAACCTCCCCCTTCCCCAGTGCAGACCCCTCAGTAGTAGAACCACCCCTTCCCCCGTACAGACCCTTAGCAGTAGAACCCTCCCTCCCAAGTACAGACCCTTCAGTAGTAGAACCTTCCATTTTACCAGGGGAGACCCCTCAGTAGTAGAACCACCCCTTCCCCCGTACAGACCCCTTAGTAGTAGAACCCCCTTTCCCAGTACAGACCCCTCAGTAGCAGACCCCCCACCCCTTTCCCAGTACAGACCACTCAGTAGTAGAACACCCCCCTTCCCCTGTGCAGACCCCTCAGTAGTAGAACCCCCCTTCCCCGGTACAGACCCCTCAGTAGTAGAACACCCCTTCCCCAGTGCAGACCCCTCAGTAGTAGAACCCCTCCCTTCCCCAGTGTAGAACCCTCAGTAGTAGAAGAATCCTCCCATCCCCAGTGCAGACCTCTCTCTCAGTAGTAGAACCCCCCTTCCTCAGTACAGACCCCTCAGTAGCAGAACCCCCCTTCCCCAGTGCAGACCTCTCAGTAGTAGAACCCCCCCTTCCCCAGTACAGACCCCTCAGCAGTAGAATCCCCCTTCCCCAGTGCAGACCCCTCAGTAGTAGAACCCCTCCCTTCCCCAATGAAGACTCCTCAGTAGTAGAACCCCTCCCCTCCCTCCCCAGTGAAGACCCCTCAGTAGTAGAACCCCCCCTTCCCCAGTACAGACCCCTCAGTAGTAGAACCCCCCTCCCCAGTACAGACCCCTCAGTAGTGGAACCATCCCCTTCCCCAGGGCAGACCCCTCAGTAGTAGAATCTCCTCCTTCTCATGGGCAGACCCCTCAGTAGTAGAACCCCCCCTTCCCCAGTACAGACCCCTCAGCAGTAGAATCTCCCCCTTCCCCAGTGTAGACCCCTCAGTAGTAGATCCTCCCCCTTTCCCAGTACAGACCCCTCAATAGTAAACCCCCTCTTCTCCAATACAGACCCCTCAGTAGTAGAACCCCCCCTTCCCCAGTGCAGATCCCTCAGTAGTATAACTGTACAGATGTAGTGCAAGTGAACTCGTATGTCCCCCTCCAGCACTGTGGTGAGTACAGACTCACTGATCCGATGTCATCATGCAGGCAGAAGATGGTGCAGAACAGAAGTGGGTGGGACAGAGGAGACTCTCCAGCAGGAGTAAAGCCTGCCCCCTCCCCCGATTCTCATCCAAGGACATCCTCCTAGCCCACCAGCATGGCACAGCCTGGGCAGTGTGTGCCTAGTTATGAGGACAAGGTTGCAGGATCTACTGTGGCCAGTATACCAGCGAACCTGAGAAGATTGACAGAAAGGGGTGGACTCAGCAGCTTTCAGAATCTAAGCGTAAGGCGGGAGATGGGAGGAACAGAGTACTGACAGAACCATTCACCCGGGGGCAGCCCGCCCCCTCCATCACCATAGCAATGCCACTGATTCCGGGGACAAAACCAGGGACAGTCTTGCTCTGGGGACAGTGTCTTCAGTCCAGGGACTGTCCCCGGAAACCGGGGGGCCTCTGGTCACCCTAATTTAGTACTGTCGGGCTGTTAACCCCCTGTCCTGATTTACAGTATATAATCTTATTTTTGTAAGTACCCCTATGCTCAGGTGATCGTTTGCTTCCTCATGTTGCCGGGTCGTGTCCCTGGGAATAGTGTGAGAGGTGACCATGCCCTGGGGTATGAATATTCATCCTGGCCAATCACTAGAAGGTTTATGGTCAGTGTTGCATATTGGGGGGAGAGTATAAACATTTGGGGAAGCTCTTTTGCTTTTGGGGCTCTGCCCTGGGGGGGGATATACTGTCTATCTGAGCCACCCAGGCCTGCTGCCTGGGCAAGACTACTGCTGAGAAAAAGTTCTATAGGCTTGAAGTTTGATGCTGTCAGAAGGAAGGTGATTCCAGGAGCATATATCAAAAAAGAGGGGGAGAGAAAGTGAATTCATGAATGAGGAACAAGCAGGAGTCAATATTAATTAAATGCTTTTTAATGAAAAAGAGACTCACAATAAACACTAATCCAGAAAATATCCTGATAACACAGGTACCATCACCATTTTTCTGGATTAGTGTTTATTGTGAGTCTCTTTTTCATTAAAAAGCATTTAATTAATATTGACTCCTGCTTGTTCCTCATTCATGAATTCACTTTCTCTCCCCCTCTTTTTTGATATATGCTGCATTGAATTCTGAGGAACACACCTATTATTGATTGGTGTTTGCAGGTGTCCAAACCTACATGCAGACCTGTACGGACCTCACCCTAAGTCTGCTATTAGCCTCATTGAAACCACAGAGTGTTCCAGTTCTTTTACTCACCCCCCTTTTTTGCTCAGTGTGATTCCAGGAGCATGGCTGCCCATTTGGTGCATCACTGTTCCAAATGAAAAACATCACTGTTATGTAAAGGAAACATCACTGTTATGAGAGCCCTGGTGGGCTGGGCACAAGCCTCTACCAGTAGACACTGCAGGAAGCCTGAACTTCCAACCCTACAAGTATTGCCAGTCTTGGCCTAAAGGCACAACAAACCACTCCATGAGGGGGGCTAAAAAAAACTTTTCCTCCGTTTGTGCTTGTTGTGGATGGAACCTTTTTAAAGCTGCTGGGTATCCCATACAACCTAATTCTCTTCCTCAGAGCTGTTCAAATAAACGTATTACCCAGCAAAGATTAGAGAGTGAAGATCCATTAGTTCAATATATTTTTTTTATTCAAGTTTTCAGGTTTTGATACAAAGGCAAGGTAGTAAAATCAGAAACAACAAACAAACATGTACCTTGATGAATACCTATAATGCCACCAAAAAAAGGCTATATGAACGCAATTAGAACATCATATGGTGGAGGGAATATAAAGCCAACAATGCAGTATGTAAAATAAAAAAGTGGAAAACCTATAATAAAACTAAGAAATGGTGAAGAGGAAGGGAAAGGGGAGAAAAGATAAGAGAAAGGGAAGGGAACAGATGTTCTGAGAAAACAGACATTCCGAGAAATACTCGAAGATCTACAAGATGATAAGGACAGAAAAAATCATTGAGACATTAGGGCTCGGAAGGCAGCAGATTCACTGTAGGCCTGCCAACATGTTCACGTTGTACAAACATTTTCAGGATTTGGACCATCTTCAGATCCCAACATCTCCTTTCTTAAATAATCTTTATTAACAATTCTTGATTTACATACAACATATTAAAACACCTACAAGTTTACATGAAGATACTCCACTGTTAAGGGGACATATTTCATATGATACCTTTATACAATCGGGAGCTTTTTTTCTTTTTTTCCTTTCCCCCAGCCCACCCTCCCTTCCCTTACCCACCCCCTACCCTAAGCCAGATCTTGCCATTTATTCCTGACATCCTAAGCTTAATAACCACGGGTTCCACATCTTTTCAAACTTTTTAAGGTTCCCTCTTCTAATATATAGGGCTCTCTCCTTCCATATTACCTCATTTATAGTTTTAACCCAGTCATCCACTGCCGGGGGAAAGACTGTTTGCCATCTCTGCATAATGAGTTTCCGGGCCTGGTAAAGGCACCTCAGAACGGCTATTTTAGCCGCTAACTCCTCTCGTCTCCATGTTCTGTATCCAAGAATGCAAAATCTGACGTCTATCTCCAGGGGGAGTCCCCATTTGCCCTCTATAGAGCCCACAACCCCCCGCCAGTAACGTACCAGCTTGGGACACCTCCATATCATGTGTATCAAATCGCCCTCTTCCCCACACCTGGGGCACTTGGCATCAGATCTTACACCGAAATGGAATAATTTTTTTGGGGTGTAATATGCTCTATGTAGCAACATTAAGTGGGAGAGTCTCTGTGCAGGTGACACTGAGACCTCCTGTCCTACCTCCAGTATTTCCCTCCATTGTATATCTGTCAACTTTCCCACATCCTTTTCCCACCCCTCCCTACAGCCCAGATGCTCTGATCTAACAATGGCTTCCTTGCACAGCTGCACATATATTCCAGAAATAAAGCCCTTCATCTCCCCAGGTTTGATCACCCTTTGGAGCAGTGCGGCCTCTGTCCAGGCTAGGGGCTTTGCTCTAAATTGTACCTCCAATGCCGCCCTCATTTGCAGATACCTGAAGAATGTTTGTCTTGGGATACTATATTCCCTTTGGAGGTCCTCAAAAGATTTCAATACCCTCCCTCTATACAGCTGGGATAGTCTATTTATACCCCACCTTGTCCATTCTTTAAATTCCCCCATAGCCACTATCTCCTGTAGGTTTCTGTTATGCCAGAGGGGAGCATATTCTGTGAACCCAACATATCCCATTAGGGTCTTTGTTGCCTTCCAGACTTTTGTTATTAACTTAGTTGTAGGGCCTCTACCAGATAGTGAATCTGCTTCCAATGCTTCCGCTACGGTTTTATGTGGTGCCTCCAGGGTTAACAAACCTCTGTCAGCACTACCACCCCCTACATGCTGCAACTGTGCTGCCAAAAAGTAGCACCTCGGATGCGGGAGGGCTATCCCCCCCTCTTTAACTGGTAATTGCAAGCTCTGAAGGCTAATCCTGGCTTTCCCCCTCCTCCACAACAGCTCCCTAAAAAGAGAGTCGATCTTTTGGAACCACTTTTTGTTCAACCACACCGGTGAGTTGTGTAGCAGGTACAGCAGTTGGGGCAACCAGACCATCTTGATCAGGTTGCCCCTTCCTGCTACAGATAGGGGCAGCCGGCTCCAGATATCTATTTTACACCTAAATTTATCCAATAGTGGAACTAGGTTGTCTACAGTGTATTGATTGGGGTCTTTTGACATATTTATGCCCAGGTAACGAATCTTTGAGACTACTTTTAAATATGGGATTCCCAACATGTCAGGACCCATGAGGTCATCTAATGGCATTAGTGCAGATTTCCTCCAATTCACCACCAGTCCCGACACGCTGCCAAACCTTTCCATCATGTCCATTACTTGCCTGAGCGAGCCTCCCGTGTCTCCAAGGAACAATAGGACATCGTCGGCATACAGGGCAATCTTTTCTTCTCCTGTTCCTCTTACAAAACCTTCAATCTTAGAGCTAGATCTAATATGGATTGCTAATGGCTCCATAGCGAGAGCAAACAACAGGGGAGACAGGGGACATCCCTGTCTCGTCCCCCTCTCTAAGCATATTTTCCCTGACAGTTCTTTGTTAACTCTGACCTTCGCACTTGGGCCCCTATACAGTATTTTTATCCACTTTCTAAAAACGGGACCCAAGCCAAACTCCTCCAGCACCCGCCAGAGATAGGGCCATTCCAGACTATCAAAGGCCTTGGTTATATCCAAAGATACCACAGCTCTTGAACCTATGTTCTCTGTCGGGGTCTGGAGGTTCATGTATGCCCTTCTAATGTTCATACTCGTGTTCCTACGGGAAATAAATCCCGTTTGATCCACGTGGATGAGTTTATGCATAATTTTGTTAAGTCTAGCAGCCAATACCCTTGCCAGGATCTTGGCGTCTGTACACAACAAAGATATAGGCCTGTATGCCGACGGTTCCAATGGGTCACCCCCTTCTTTATGAAGCAAGATGATATTTGTTTCCGTCATAGAGACAGGCAAACACCCTCCCTGTAGGGCCCAGTTCAGTGTTTTCAGCAACTCCGGCAGGAGGATCCTCCCATAGTGCTTATAGATCTCCACCGGGAGACCATCCGGTCCCGGAGATTTTTGATTTGCCATTCCCTTTACAGCTTGTTGTAGTTCAGCTAATGTAATCGGCGCATCCATACCCTCTCTATCCTCTTCAGTAACTATAGGGATCTGTATGTCTTTAAAAAATTCTTCCATGTCCTCCTCCCCAACGAACCCCTGTGACCTATACAGGTTTTTATAATATCTCTCAAATGTGTCTGTGATTTCTGGGCTCCGAGAGGATATCTCACCACCTGGAGTTTTAATTGCCGGGATCGCCGAAGAGGAGGAGTTAGTTTTTACCAAATAGGCCAACATGCGTCCCACACTTTCTCCTTCCCCAAAGGTCCGTTGTTTCAGGAAGAGTTGCTTATTTTCCCCCCTCTTCAGGACTGCAGTTCTATAGGCCTCCTGTTTCTCCTCCCACAGTTTCTGCCTCTCTGGTGTAGGGCCTTCTATAAATTGCTTCTCAGCCACCTCCAGTTCCTTCCTAATTCCCTCCTCCCACTCCCTTGCCCTTCTCTTAACTCCTGCCACCCCCTGGATCAAAATACCCCTAAGGAATGCCTTCAGTGTGTCCCATTGTACACCCGCTGTCGTTGAGCCTTCATTAAATTTTAGAAACTCTTCTAACTTTGTTATTGTCTTCTCTGGGTCCCCCATTAGCTCCAACCAATATGGACTTAGCTTCCAGGGCCCTTTGACCTCCCTGACCCCTATACCCACTGAGGCCACCATCAAGGAGTGATCCGAGACCCCTCTCGGATAGTATACTACATCCTTTATTATTGGCACTGCCTCTGCATTCCCCAGGGTCATATCAATTCTAGAAAAGGTGGAGTGGGAGGAAGAGAAGCACGAGTATTGCCGTACTCCAGGATTCCGGACCCTCCACATATCCAACAGACCTGCCTCCTCCAGGAAGTTACCTAGCCGGCCCCCTGCTGCGCTATTTACTTGGGCTCGCGGTGGGAATCTATCCATCTCCTTGTTCAACACCTCATTGAAATCCCCTAGTACTATCACCGGGGTATCTGTTTTATCCAGCATAAACTCCATTAAACTATACAGTACTTCCAGTTTAAATGGTGGGGGGATATAGATATTAGCAATAACATACATTTTGTTTTCAATAGAGCAGTGTAAAAAAACATAACGACCTAAACTATCTATCCTGGTCTGCCTACAGGAGAACATCACATTTCTTGTTACCAATATACTCACCCCCCTGGAGTAAGAGGAGTGCACCGAGTGATATTGGGCCTGGAACCTTCTACTTGGGAGACCTTTCATCGTATCCTTTGTCAAGTGGGTCTCCTGTAGACAGACCAAGCCCACCCCCCTTATCTCTAGCAGTGAAAAAATAGCAGCCCTTTTAATTGGGTTCCCCATCCCCCGTATGTTCCAGGAGCCTATTCTAAGGACTTTAGACTGCATTAGACAGACAACAGACAGGGATTAGTACCGGAAAACCAACGACAATAAGCACCTTCAACTTGGTATACTGACTTGTATCGAACTTTGACACCTCCCTAGCTCCCCCCAGAGAGCAACGAGAGAGAGCCCCCATAAGGTAACCACCGTGAGACCCTTCCATTGATACCAGGCTGCGTATTGCATGTAGCAAACCAGGGGAGAGAGAGAGAGAAAAAAAAAAAAAAGAAAAGAAGAGAAAAAGAGAAAAAAAAAAAAAAAAAAAGGCATCTTAATTACCCTCTGTGCTTCATTACTATTATTTTCTTTTCTAATAAACCTACTAAGTGCCCCCCTTTCCTTTTCCCCCATATTCCTATTAATAGGAGACCCCTCCATTAATACCAGGCTGTATACTACAAAAAAAAAAAAAAAAAGTCAGAAAAATAAAAATAAATAAATAAATAAATAAACAGAGAAAGATATTAACTTAGTTGCCCTCTGTGCTTCAATACTGTTAATTTCCTTTCTAGTGAACATATTAAGTGTCCCCCTTTCCTTTTTCCCCGTGTTCCTATTCATAATGTTTATATTTACCACACATGTGCTTAACCGCCCTTCCCCCCTCCCTGCCCCCCTCCCACCCCTTTCCCCTAACTACCCCTCCAATTACTGAGTGCATTTTAATTCCACTTTGAAATAATTTTGCAGCCCCCCTTCCTCTCCACCACCCAACCCCCCTCTCCCTCCCCCCCACCAATCCCCCCCATCCCTACCCCCCTCCCCCCACCCCCACCTTACCAGGTTAGCCCCTGGGGCTCTATTCGTGACCAACTCATACATTCCTCCCTGCACCATTGAAATCCACGTGTAAAAAATTTTAATTATATTAACCTCCTCCTCCACCATTCCTAATCTACCATACACCATCATTCTCCCTCTTTATATCAAATTCATATTGTTTCCCTCAGTCCAAAATTTCTTATCTTCTGATCGTACAGCCTAGCATTCTGGTCTCCTTTCCTTGGGTTCCAGCCTCTGTTTATTTTCTTCATACCAGTGGGTTACCCCCCCCGGGGAGTCAAAGAAGAGAACCTCCCCCATTGCCTCAACCCGTAGCCTGGCTGGGTACAATAGGGCATACTTGACATCAAATTTTTGAAGGGTGCGTTTGACCTCCACAAAGCCTTCCCTGCGTCTCTGCAACTCCGGTGAAAAGTCCGCAAAAAATGAGACCCTTGCACTGTTGTACAAAATAAGTCCCTTCTCTCTGGCTTTACGCATTAAGGCTATCTTGTCGCAGTGGTTCAAAAATTTCATCAATAATGACCTGGGGCGCCCTCCAGGGGGCGGAGCCCTGAAGGGGACCCGGTGGGCTCTCTCAATTGCAAACTGTGGGGAGAATGCATCTCTTCCAAATATTTCTGTAAACCATCCTTCCAAAAAGGCGATGGGGTTCTGCCCTTCACATCTCTCCGGAAGACCCACTATTCTTATATTGTCCCTTCTCAGGCGGTTTTCCATTTCATCCATTTTTTCATTTATTCTACCCAGTTGTTCCTTCATAGCCTTAACATCTTGCTGTAGGGGAAAGACATCATCCTCCACTTGGCTCACTCTTCCCTCCAAGCCGGTTATTCTATCTACTGCCTTTTGCAGTTCCTGCTTTATTAGTAACAGTTCATCCTTGATCTCTTTAATTTGGCAGCTTAACCCCTCCACTGATGCTCTGCAGGAGTTAATCGCATGGAAAATTTCCCTCAGGGTTGGTTCTGCCTCTGAAACAGAGGCCATTGCTGGTGGTGGTACATGAACTTTTTCCCCTGCTCCTGGGCCTTTATTAGCAGTTAGGTTTTTATGCCCTGCTCCGGCTGGGGTGGTAGATGCCTGTCCATAACTTTTCCTGTCCCCGGTGATCTTAGGTTGCGGAGCTTGCCCATTCTTAATGGGGGTCTGTTCAGGAGTGTGTGCAAACCTCTCTAGTTTTGCTGCAGCTGCTGCCGCCTGGTTCCCCTTCTCCTTTGCAGATCGCAACGACTGGGGCCCCAAATTCTCCATGTTAACTGGCTCCTCCCCTCTCCTCCTTGACATTGCCTTTGTTACTTTTTGTTACTTTTTGTATACCTGGGTACCCACACCACCAGTGGGGAACAGATGGGACACAGGGAAGACCAGGAGACCACAGTAGAAGTTAGCACAAGTAGATACACTCTTTTTAATGCAAGATTCTGCCTGCGCCCCTCCAGCCCCAACTCAGCCAATATGCGTGTTTCAACAGCTGAGTGAGGTTAACAAACTGATCAGGTATGACACCGCTGCTCGATCCCTTTCTCCTCTCCCTGTCAGACTATTAAACCACGGGGTAGTGTCCTTTGGTTTTTAGCCGGGCACCATATGGTTCTCTTTATTTTCTTCTTTCCCTTCCCTTTTCTCTCCCTTTCCCTTTCTCCCTTTAACAAACGTTTCCTTGCCTCTTTTGGTTCTTCTCTGCTTCCTCTTTTCCTCTTTCCCTTTGTTCTTCCTTTATTTTGCTCTTTCAGTGACTCTCTTTACAACTACTGTATACTGTATAACATTTGCAGGCATAGCAAGGCATAGTTTTAACAGGATACGGTACAGTCCACCTCTATAGCCCTAGCGTTTTTAAACTGAGCCCAAGCGCTCTCATACCTGTCCTGTAGTAATTCAGAGTTGCGCTCTCACCACATGCAGCCGTTATCCACAGTCGCAGCCGGCGTCCGTTACTGTGGCTGAGGGTGAAACAGGGAAGGGAGACTGGGACCGGAGCCTATGTCCAGCTCGCTTGAAGTCTTCCCAGCTCTCGCGAGAGCCTCGGGCGTTGCCAGGCGACCAACCGGGTGGTGACGCGGAGGAACCTGCAGCACGGACCAAGCACGGAATGCAGGGCAGAGAACGAGCCGGTGCGCGGCGGCGCAATGCAGCGTCAGTAAGGCGCCCCCACCTCCGGAGGTAGGATGCGGGTATCCAGTCACAGCAGCCGTCAGGTGGGGTGGTGGGGCGGTGAATCCAAAGGCAGGGAGGTAGCAAGTAAACAGGTAGCAGGCTAGGTTGAGCTGCTAGGGATAGGGGCTGAGCAGTATGGAGGCCAGAGCCAGGCGTGAGCTCACACACCCGCTCACAACGACATCCGGTCACGCCCCAGATCCCAACATCTCCATTGTCATTTTTTGTTCAATATCTGGGCCTATTCCAACAGACTAGGAGTAGAGTTGGTTTTCCAGTGATGTGAGATAGCATCCTGGGCTACCAACAAACAGTGCCTAAGAAGGGATACAGAAGGGTAACTGCCGGGGATGCCTGTATGTCTGAAAAATCATTGATTTTATATGAGGTGAAGATTTTTCTTTTGCCAAAATGGTGAGATTAGGCAGCAGTCCCACAATATGTGTAAGGGGGAACTCTCGACTTCCATGCATCTCCAATAATAATTAGAAGAGGAGGGGTACATTTGATGTTGGTCCACCAGGGTCTGGTACATAGGGACAGAATCTTATAGGTGGAGGTATATTAAATGATTGCTGCTGGATAGTTGGTGAGTTGGTGAGGGCTGTGGGGCAACTGAGGAACTGTTACCTCTAGATGGGCTAGGAGGGACCCCAACCAACCATTAGCTCCTTCATCTAATTAAGATGACTTTATCCCCACCCAAAAAAATAAAAAATGAACACAATGGGGATGATTTACTAAAGGCAAATCCACTTTGCACTACAAGTGCACAGTCTCTGTAGATCCGAGGGGGACATGCAAGGAAAATAAAAAACAGCATTTTAGCTTGCACATGATTGGATGATAAAATCAGCAGAGCTTCCCCTCATTTCAGATCTACCTCTCAGATTTATAGTGACTGCACTTCCAAGTGCACTTGTTGTGAAAAGTGGATTTGCCTTTCGTAAATAACCCCCAATGCCTGTTTATGATTGACTTACATATGTTTTCTGTATGTGCATAATGCTTTACATGTGGCCACTGCCTATTAACCTTGCATATATGGTGTATTTTCTTGTACCCAAAAGTGTTGGCAGTGACAAATGATGTTCTCATCTTTATGGACCAAAATGTATGAGTGTAATTTACTGTATGTCACAGCACCGGGAAGACTTTCACTACTAGATTATACACATGACATGATGACAATCGCCCAATCCTGCTAAACAATGTGATTCTATGAACTACCTCTACCCTGGGTAAGCACCTTTGACTAACTTTCTCAAGACAAAAGCTGACCATCTAGTATGAATTCCCCAGGACATTGTGCATTCACAGTCTTATGTCTCTCTCAGACAAATATCAGACAAATATAGTAGCTGCTGGTGTGTGCTGTTGTCGGCTTGTTTTTTTGTGAATGACAGCATGCTCCCCAGCTGCTATCACTCACGCAACACAAGTCACCAGCTACTGCTGTAGTCTTCTCCTAAGCACTATTTGGTGGCTGCAAGAGGTTGCAGGCTGCATAACAAGGTGGGCTGCAGAATTTCTGTTTGCAGCGCTCAGACAAGGGGATAACTGTACAGGCTCCATCTGCTCTGTTTTTCCACCACTCCTTTTCCTTTGTGCTGCCAGCTAGAGTTCTGTCTTCTTTGTCCAGTGTTTTCAAATATCAGTGGGTGGTGGCAAGAGCTAGCTATCAATGCTGCTTTGATACCACAGCATACCTGGTATGGACCTGTGGGGGGGCCCACGCCATTTTTAATTTTTTTTTCTTGACAGCTAATGACTTATCGATTGTTAAGGACACAGTGGTCGGCTTCCCGGCCCGCTTCTTAGCAACCGGCTATTTACAGTGAATGTAAAAAAAAAAACGCAAAAAGCAAATCATGGCAAAATCATAATAAAATCACGGTAAAATCGTGGTTTGAAAAATGTGGAAAGCACAGCAAAAAACACTGCAAAAATGCTCAAAAGCAACATACATAGATGTGAATCTAACCTAATGTTTAACCTGACCTCTGAAGTGAACCCTAAACTTGCAGCCAATTACACACATCCAATCAGCCTAAATGTTTTAAAGAACAACAGGAATGAAGCATGGAGACATTATGAACTCCACAAGTTATTGAGCTATGTGATGTTTCTTTACACCGGGCCCCATCATCCGTATTTACTGTAAAATGTTCACTTGGATAGTGTTAACCTCAGGACTTTGTATAAATGCCTGGTCCTTCTGAAAAAGAACATCACATAGGAAAGAATGCATTCAGTTTTTTTATTCCCTGCCCAGCCTTTACTACATATTTCCTATAGCTCCTACACACCACAAAGGAAACAGCAGCCTTTTTATGCACCAAGGTACCTGCAGGCTATACAAGCTAAAAGCTGTCCAGTATATGCAAGATGCTATTAATTATGATTCAATTTCCTTGTCCAGCCCTAGTTAATTGTGATACTGACGCAGATTACGTCGCTCACTTTCTTTCCACCATGAAGAACAATTATTCTTTTTTCCTTTTATACTGTACATTACATGCTGAGCTAGGGATATTTCTCGGTTTGAATACACAGTTTCCTCTGTATAACTTCACAGTCTCCATGTCACTGCCAGACTCCTGGTGAACACCTCCTCCAATGTCCTTGCCAAAGCGGCCCGAGACTCCTTCCAGAGCACGTGGCAACCAGAATAGGAGCAGGACACTGGGACAAACAACCCAACCTTTTATATCATCACATCACATTTCCATTCAGTCTGCCCAAACATTAGTCTTTTCTTTCTTTTCTTCATCCTTTCCTTTTCTTTCTTCTGTATTTAAACTCTTGCTAATTAGTTTCGGACCATAAAATTACACTTTTTCTTTTCATTCCTTGAAAGTGTTAATGTTTTACCATTTGCACTGTAAGAAATCACGTTGCAAGCAGTCAGCATGGGAAACACAAAATAGGCACTGTATTGAGATTAGGGTAAAAGGTGGTATAAGCTGCTTTATGAGGATCAGCTGGGCTCATTGTAACTATAGTTCTCTTTTCCTGTCTGAGCTGTCAGCACTGTTGCCGTCGATATGAATGTAAATAAATAAAAGTAACAGGGCCATATTAACTTCTTCTTACCGCCGTAAAGTATATATATGTAGCAGCATCCATGGGTGTCTGGGTTTGTGTGCTGAGAGCATGCTCGCTGTGCACTCCTAGCACACTGACCGGTCCCTGTTTGTTATTGGGCGCCAACGGGATGGGCTCCTGATCATGTGATTGCTCTGAGAACCAGTCACAGTGATCATGTGATTGGGACACCTCCTGCACCTCCCAGCATTAAGACCCATTAAAAGGGGTAAATGTTGTAAAAATTCAGTCTTGTACCTAATGGATATCTAAAGACAATGTTTTGAAGGGTTAGAACCCCAACTAACTTTTGTGTCCCCATTAGGAAGATTCAATTTTCTATTTGCTTTGCTGTATACTGTCACTGGGAAAGAAAGTGAGGGAAAATCCAAAATTTTGAGTTTCCGCCAGAACAGAAATAGAGGGGAAGGTTTCAAAATTGGGACACTGGTTCATGCAGGAACTGTCTAGGGGAGAACTTACCCCACTTTGAACAGATTTATTCTCACTTCCTGCTGGTTTTGAATTACAGAAAGAAAAAGGAAAAAAATTCCTTACGCTACACAAAATAAAAAAAATAAAAAAACATTTTAGCATTAGAAATACATTATACATCATAACAGTGGCATAGCACCCAACTATCCCTGCTTTCAAGGGACTGTCCCTGATTTCGAGCAATGCCCTTCTGTCCCTCTTCCCCCTTCATTTGTCCCTCATTTTGATCTGTTCTATATAGTTGTATAAAAAATGCAATTTTTATCTTTCAAAAAGTGTTTCCTAGTGCTAAACCTTTCATCCGATTTCTAAATTGCTGCATTTGTAAATTTTAAAAGCCAATATAAAGGAATAGTAGTGGTAAAAAAAGCCCTTGTGGATTTAATTAAACTTTTTTTGGGTTAATTTTCCTTTAAGGGAGTGTGACAGGGGGTGTTTCCTATGCCTACATACGTTTGATAGTAGGTGTCCCTCATTCCCATCTCAAAATGTTGGGAGATATGCAGTGGAAGTGTTTGGAGCATTCTAAGCCAATCCATAAACCACAAAAGTTACATAGTAGTACCCTACATTGCTTACAATGTACAGAAAACACTGCAAACTATGATGTAGTCCTGCTGCCACCATATAGTGTAATTGGGTATGTTATCATTTTGGTGCCATCAGGGGTACTATTTAAAAAGAGTGTACTTCAAAATAGGAAGAAACCACGTGCCACAGGGAAGTGGGTATACACCAAGGGAGTCTGACACCAAGACAAGAAGGACTGATAACTGCAGCTCAGGAACAAGTAAAGGTATTATATTTATAGATTTGGAGTTAGCCTAAGTTTTTTTTTTTTAAGGTGCCCTGTCATATGAAGATGTATTGGGCAGCACAGACTTTCTCCCGTTTATATTAAGCAGGCCCATACTTCAAAATCCAAGGTTAAAACTCTCAAACTCAAATGAATATAAGGCTGTGGCACATATTAGTGACATGCTCATATTTGAATAAGAAAAAAATAATAATATTTGAACTGTAAATTCAAAAAATGCATTAAGGCTTAATGTACACGGGACATTTTACAAGTTCTCCTGGACGATGTAACTTGACAGATAGTAACGGATGTTTAAAAACTTTTGCAGCGTTTACATGCTGTGTTTAGCCACATTTGCATTTAGAAGCGTTTTTTTTCTTCAAAATAGTCAAAAATTTAAAACGCCTGTAAACGAAACGCGGCTAAACACGAGTTACCGCGTTTACACGCATTTACAGGATGTTACAGGCATTTGGCATTTCAAATACGTCTGAACATCCGTCTTGAATGCATTTTTTTGCTTTCTAAAAAATGCTTCTAAACTAAACTGCCTAGAAACTACTATAAATGACCCTATGTACATGTACTGATAAGATAACATAGGGGAGAGTTCAGAGGCAGCTGAAAAAAATGCCTAACTGCTCCTAAACTTCTATTTACCAGCAGCAGTGTACATGAAGCCAAATACATATAAAGGAGCTGCTGTATCAAAAGTGAGCTATAAAAAATTCTTGTTATCTATAAACAAGGATTTTGAGATGGACAACAAAAAATTGCCAGACTCTGGGAAGCATTTTTCTCAAAGGGTATTTAACATATGATTTGAGTGTAATTGTTTCTTGTTTGCTATGGCTTACCATCACCTGTCATAGAATGTTGTTAGGTCCTGACAAGGGCTGGGGAACACTGTTGTTTAACAATGAACTTGAAGATGCAAGTCTTGAAATATTTGCTAAAAAGGTAAGTCATATTGTATAAGCATCCGACAAGCCATTAACTTAAGGTTCATCTACAGTACAAATTCGAGGTGGAGGGCAAAATCTTCAACTCATCCAAATGGTCACAACAATAATTACATTTATCAGAGAGTTAGTAGAAAGCAGTTTCACCATACACAGAGGATGTAGCTTGAAAACACCAATACGTATATTGCAGAAGTCTGAAAAATGTTGTGTGACTAATACTATATCTGATGATTATATGAGTAAACCGTTGGCATTTTAAAAGGGCTTTTATTGGGTTAGAACATGTCGGATTATTCATACAGCAGTAATTATCCTAAAACTACATTGTACTTCCTCAGCTGGGAATACCTCCCAACTTGTACTGATCAATGATTATGCATGTCAGGTGATGAAGGGATCTTCATGAGTCTGATTAGTGCCAAAAAATAGCTAGACATTTAGGCCCTATAGCTCACAACAGGTATAAGGGGTACCCCTTATACCTTTTTCACTCTCATCACAAATCTATTTTCCTTCAAGTGTATTTTGGTCAAAACATTTTCTTTGTTGTGGATAGAGTAGAGGGGGTTGAAATCTGTTAGAAATTTACTGTTGGGAAGATTCCCCTTTGCTTCCTGTCCTGGAGACACAACAGAAAATGAGAGATGATCTCTACAAAGTGAGGCAAATTTCAATTTTAAATACGGTAGATATACCCATTAGGGAATTTCCTCAACCCTTGTTCTGGTGACAATTTTTAGCTCTAGACAATGATCACCAGAGCAAATAGAGATGTAGAATCTAGTGAGGACAGAGCAATAAAAACTTGAAAGAGGGTCTTCCCCACGTCATCCAAAACTAAAAAAAAGCTTTGCCTATACATACACTTTATAAAATATCTAAAGGGATGTTTTTCATTTTGGATGTAGTAGAGAATGTTATAGCATTTTTATCTTTTTTTTTGCCATCTGTGTGTTTTTGGAAAGATTAACCTTCGTATCTTACTTCTAGATTGTAAGCTCCAACGAGCAGGGCCCTTTGATCCCTCTTGTATTGAATTTTATTGTAATTGTACTGTCTTCCCCTGATGTTGTAATGCGCTGCGCAAATTGTTGGCGCTATATAAATCCTGTATAATAATAATATCTTGTCCCATAGGTACAACCTGAAGGAAGAGGAAGTCTATATGACATAAGGAAAATCCCTTCTTGGACAGTTGTCACTGAAACAAGCATCTCTCCCCACTAGAAAATGTACCCTAACTTCCAGTGAAAACTTAAAACTTTGGATTTTATCTTACTTTGAGTCCTAGTCACCAGAACACAAAGAAGGTGATTTTCCCCAGTGGGGACATAGAAAGAAAAAAAAAAAAGAATGTTACAGGTGTTCTAGTCTTTTCTCATTCTATCCAAAGCTAATAAAAAGATTGTCCTTTAGATACACTTTATCTAACCCCTACTTTCCTCATACCATACTGAAAAAAAAAACACAGCAAATGCAATATACTGTGCGAAATTGTGTCTACATTTTTAAAGCAATTTGTTAGAAATAGATAAACGGTATATATGGCTAGAAACTTAGGAGGAATTCAATAAAGCAATCCTGTCACTTTTCTAGCAGTATTTCCGCATAAAACAAAAGTCCTGCGTCAAATTCACCAAAGCATTGGGACAGTTTTGTTTAGATTACCCATATGTGCAACAAATTCAGGTGGTTCTTATTTGTGGCACTTTTAGAATGTACCACTATGTCTGTGACAAATTCTAATTCTAGCATACAGAGAGACGCCAGTGCTGAGTGTGGGGTATTTTGTGTCGGGAAGTTGTTATGAATATGACAGATTATCTCACGGCGCTTTCTGGTTGCTATGAAGCCAGGAACCGTCAGCGTTATAGCAGCCAATGACTTTAGTCCTATTCAGCTGCTAGCTGGGAGTTCCCTCAGCCAACAGCTAAAAATAAATATAGGGCAGGGATTCTGGCTGATGTCATTAACCAAGCATTGCAATGGCCATATTTGGAAAATGATGTCAGCCAACATCTCGCCCTTTCCCCTTTACTTTCAGCTGTAGAGAGGGGAATCTCCTGGTCGACATTGGGCCATGAATCAGTCACCCGTTGCTAGGACTCTGCTGCCTGCCTCATCAGCATTGCCCTAGCTAGCAAATGACTGAACATGTGCTGAGGATGGTGTGTCCGCAGTATAGACACTCTGGGCCTAGCGCTACCCCCTCTATATGACAGATCCATTTACTTATTTTTGACAGGTACATTATTCTGTCTTCCGCACCAAGACTTGTTGTGGCAGAGGAGTGATGGAATCCAAAGAGTGTCTACAACACTGATTTCTAATTAGTAATGTCAATGTATCAATATCAATGTAAACAGGGATCCCCAAACTACGGTCCTCCAGCTGTTGCTGAACTACACATCCTATGAGGCATTGTAAAACTCTGACATTAACAGACATGACTAGGCATGATGGGAATTATAGTTCCTGAACAACTGGAGGGCCATAGTTTGAAGACCCCTGAACTGTAAGGACAAAGACCTTTCAGTTTTTAATATGCTAAAAACAGGGCTTATTGTGTTTTGGACACCAGGATATAATCTCTTATGGTTAAAAACTGACATATCTACTTACTTTCTAGTACAGATCATTGGACATACTAATAGGATTCTACATGGGAGGAACCTTTAAAGGCAGAGGGAAATCAATAGAGAGAAGGTAAGGTACAGCAGCATGAATGGCCCATTAGATTGAAAGACCATGATGGATTTGTTTTGGTAAGACAGAATGATAATATTGATTAGATATACTGTATATTTTAAATACATTTAATCAGTCTGCAGGTAAACTGTCAGAAAGTCAGAATTTCATTCTACCTTGAAATCTAGAAAAGAATCCTGAAAAGGACATGTCAGGATAGACATCCTAAAAATGCCATTCCTAAAGTAGATGGCCAGAGGTCCCCTGAAGTCTGACAGTTGCTGGTCTGTCAACTGCCAGAAAAGACACAATGGTCTCCCACCTTCTGACTGCAATGTTTGAGCCCAGGCACTTGAAATTGAACAATTATCAGACTTCAGATTACCTCTGACCTAGACATATGTCTCTTATAAAGCCACCAATATGCAGTCCTAGTACCCGATTTTTGTTGAATAGAAGAACATAGAACACAGGTAATATTCTCCTGCGCTATAAAGATACACTACTTATAAAATGTTTATGTCCCAAAACATAGTCCTCAGGCCCACCTTACAATCCTGTGTACATTTTAGATCATTCTCATTGTACATTTATACACATAATGTGTTCTCATATTTCATCACAGTAGCAAGATCTCTCAGGTGGGCCCACATACTTTGCCCATTATTAACAGGTTTTACACATCCTGTTTGTTATTTCGTTAAAGAAATTATAGGCTGAGTATTCCATGTTGTAGTAAAAATAACGAGAGTCTATGGTGGGATAGATAAAGCCAGATATCCCAACAGACATATCTGAACATTGTGTCAGCATCAGCAAATAACATATAAACTATATTGTCAAACGTATTAGAATGCCTGTCTTTACATGCACAAGTTTAATGGCATCCCAGTCTTAGTCCGGAGCGTTAAATATTGAGTTGGCCCACCCTTTGCAGCTATAACAGCTTCAACTATTCTAGGAAGGCTGTCCACAAGGTTTAGGAATGTGTCTATGGGAATGTTTGACCATTCTTCCAGAAGTGCATTTGTGAGGTCCGGCACTGACATTGGACGAGAAGGCCTGGCTCGCAGTCTCTGCTCTAATTCATCCCAAAGGTGTTCTATCAGGTTGAGGTCAGGACTCCGTGCAGGCCAGTCAAGTTCCTCCACCCCAAACTCGTTCATCCATGTCTTTATGGACCTCGCTTTGTGCATTGGTCCAAATCATTTGGTGGAGGGGTGATTATGGTGTGGGGTTGTTTTTCAGGGGTTGGGCTTAGCCCCTTAGTTCCAGCAAAGGGAACTCTTAAGGCGCAGGCATACCAAGACATTTTGGACAATTTCATGCTCCCAACTTTGTGGGAACAGTTTGGGGATGGCCCCTTCCTGTTACAACATGACTGCGCACCAGTGCACAAAGCAAGGTCCATAAAGACATGGATGAGCGAGTTTGGGGTGGAGGAACTTGACTGGTCTGCACAGAGTCCTAACCTCAACCCAACAGAATACCATTGGATGAATTAGAGTGGAGACTGCGAGCCAGGCCTTCTCTTCCAACATCAGTGCCTGACCTCACAAGCGCTTCTGGAAGAATGGTCAAACATTCCCATAGACACACTCCTAAACTTTGTGGATGGCCTTCCCAGAAGAGTTGAAGCTGTTATAGCTGCAAAGGGTGGACCAACGCAATACTGAACCCTCCAGACTAAGACTGGGATGCCATTAAAGTTCATGTGAAGGCGGGTGTCCCAATACTTTTGACAATATCGTGTATATCAGTTTTGGGTAGAATGGCATTTTAAAGACAACACAAAAAAAAGTACCATGTGCAGTTTTGCCTAGCAACCATATTTTACTTTTCAATAGCAGTTGGAACAAGTGAGGTTAATGGCTAATTGGTTTTTATGGGTCGGTGCACTATAACTTATTAAACAAGGTTTTGATGCATTTGATCTGTTGCTAATAGACAGCCCTAAGGATACCTACTCATAATAGCACAAACATCCTGCAAAAACAAAGGTATTAGGATATCTATAGCCCTTGAAAGATCTGTTAAGCTGACCACACATAATAGAATGTCATTGTACAACCTCCATAAGAGCCTACTTGATTGAATCTGAAAATTTAGTGGATTACTTAGGTAGGTCCTCACACATTGCTGGAGATTTACTGATTGTACAATCAGATTGTAACATAAGTGTCCAGCTTTACACAGACTGAACTCATGCCACCCAATTCTTTCCTAATTCAGTGCCAAAAACACCTAGCTTTCATTAGCCTTAGCACTTCTAAAGACTTTATTTCTGCGAAAGGCAACTAGGTACAATAAGAACCTTTTCCAGTTCATTAAATGTTAGTGCAGAGGGCACTGCAATTAACAGCAAGTCCAAACAAATATCAACCAATCAGGTGTCATATGTCATCAGTTTACCAATCAGGTGTCATCTGTCATCAGTTGATCAGTCAGGTGTCATTTGTTTTCAGTTTACCAATCAGGTGTCGCTGTCATCAATTTATCAGTCAGGTGTCATCTGTCATCAGTTTATCAATCAGATGTCATCTGTTTACAGTTAATCAATCAGGTGTCATCTGTTTACAGTTAATCAATCAGGTGTCATCTGTTTACAGTTAATCAATCAGATGTCATCTGTTTACAGTTAATCAATCAGATGTCATCTGTTTACAGTTAATCAATCAGGTGTCATCTGTCATCAGTTTATCAATCAGGTGTCATCAGTTTATTAATCAGGTGTCATTTGTCATCAGTTTACTAATTAGATATCATCAGTCATCAATTTAGCATGATGAGATCAAAGAGAGATGATTGCAGACTGGTTGCTATAGGTTATGGCAAAGTGCACTTTCCACTTATAATTAAACCAGATTTTCCCTTGAATTCTGAAGATCCTCCATTAACCCCCTCCCTACTGTATACAGGTAACTGGCAGAACAAAAAAAAAAGTATAATAAAAATCCATGCACCTGTTCTGCATTCAGCCTGGTGATTCATCTAGACTACTATGTGGTCTCAAGATAATATCAAACACACAAGTTTCCAGACAAAACATTAACTGCTGTTACAAATATGTAACCATTTCTACTCTTTTTATAACTTGCCCCTGAAGCATATTTAAATAATTTCTTCTTTTATATTATGTTGTGTCTTTTGCTCTGTGACAGATGTGTTTCTCGCATGCAATAAAGAAATGTTAGCGGCGTCACTAGCTTTATTTAATAGGACAAAAATCAGTAACCTATAGCAACCTGTCTGTAACTTGTAAGGCGACAGTACCCTTAAAGTGGTTGCTATTGGCTACCGCACTTCTTTATTGCTCCCTAGCTGTCCCATTGACAGAAACATTATCTGGTTAAACCTTGCACTAATACTAGGTAAAATTACAAGCAAATATAACTAGAGCTTACCGTTGCAATCCCAGCAATCAGTGTGGCATCAGGTTGCTTGTGCTTCTGGTGCCAACAGACAGATGTGATTCTCTCCTCCAGGAACAGCTGGATGTCTGGTCAGCTGCTAGTGGCACCTTGCAGCCTTACAGCAGTCAGCTGAGCCCAGCTCAGCAAAGGAGAGAGTTTTATAACATGTGAATATTCAGGATGAGTACATTCTCTTTAAGACCAAGGGGCGGGAGTGTGTAAGAAGAGAGAAGGGGCAGAGACCAGGAGGTTTGGACTGGATTCCAGCCCCCAGATTACTTTTCAGTTTCACAGACCCAAAAGTTTATTTTTTTCCTCTTCTTGTTATTTCTTTTCAAGAAAAACAAAATCCTGAAAGAGGGGTGTGACAAGAAGGAAGGGTGTATGTTCGGAGGGGTGGATGATATTGAAGAAGGGTGGTTTGGGGTGGGATGAAATGACCTTGCCCAAGGTGTAATGTCAGAAAGCTGGATAAATTTAGATCTGACTTTACATGAGAAAGAAAGCAGTATGATGCAGCCTGCAGTTATTGTTAGGAGAGGGTTAACATACATGTAAACCTTAACTATAAATGTCTCTTTTTCGGTCTGTATATATATATATATATATATATATATATATATATATATATATATATTCACACAGTATACACAGTATCTCACAAAAGTGAGTACACCCCTCACATTTTTGTAAATATTTTATTCTATCTTCTCATGTGACAACACTGAAGAAATGTCACTTTGCTACAATGTAAAGTAGTGAGTGTACAGCTTGTATAACAGTGTAAATTTGCTGTCCCCTCAAAACAACTCAACACACAGCCATTAATGTCTAAACCGCTGGCAACAAAAGTGAGTACACCCCTAAATGAAAATGTCCAAATTGAGCCCAATTAGCCATTTTTCCCTCCCCGGTATCATGTGGCTCGTTGGTGTTACAAGATCTCATGTGTGAATGGGGAGCAGGTGTGTTAAATTTATCGCTCTCCCTCTCTCATACTGGTCACTGGAAGTTCAACATGGCACCTCATGGAAAAGAACTCTCTGAGGATCTGAAAAAAAGAATTGTTTCTCTACATAAAGATGGCCTAGGCTATAAGAAGATTGCCAAGACCCTGAAACTGAGCTGCAGCATGGTGGCCAAGACCATACAGCGGTTTAGCAGGACAGGTTCCAATCAGAACAGGCCTCGCCATGGTCGACCAAAGAAGTTGAGTGCACATGCTCAGCATCATATCCAGAGTCTGTCTTTGAGAAATAGACGTATGAGTGCTGCCAGCATTGCTACAGAGGTTGAAGGGGTGGGGAGTTAGCCTATCAGTGCTCAGACCACACTGCGTCAAATTGGTCTGCATGGCTGTCATCCCAGAAGGAAGCCTCTTCTAACAATGATGCACATGAAAGCCTGCAACCAGTTTGCTGAAGACAAGCAAACTAGACGTGGATTACTGGAACCATGTCCTGTGGTCTGATGAGACCAAGATAAACGTATTTTGTTCAGATGGTGTCAAGCGTGTGTGGCAGCAACCAGATGAGAAGTACAAAACAAGTTTGTCTTGCCTTAAGTCAAGCATGGTGGTGGGAGTGTCATGGTCTGGGGCTGCATGAGTGCTGCCGGCATTGGGGAGCTACAGTTTACTGAGGGAACCATGAATGCCAACATATACTGTGACATACTGAAGCAGGACATGATCCCCTCCCTTCGGAGACTGGGCTGCAGGGCAGTATTCCAACATGATAACGTCCCCAAACACACCTCCAAGATGACCACTGCCTTGCTAAAGAAGCTGAAGGTAAAGGTGGTGGACTGGCCAAGCATGTCTCCAGACCTAAACCCTATTGAGCAGCTGTGGGCCATCCTCAGACAGAAGGTAGAGGAACGCAAGGTTCCTAACATCCACCAGCTCTGTGATGTCATCATGTGGAGTGGAAGAGGACTCCAGTGGCAACCTGTGAAGCTCTGGTAGACTCCATACCCAAGAGGGTTAGAAGAGAAGTATGCGATTTTTTTTAACCCATAATCTTACCTACCTAGGTGTCCTCCGACACCTCTTCACTGAGAACCGAGCTACCAAACACCGCCGATGGCTCAGTTCTCTCACCTCCCCGAGTGGAGAGCTGCTGCCTGTCAATCAGCAGCTCTCCTGCTCTGCTCCTCCACGTTGACTGGAGCGCTGAGCTGTGGAGGGGGCGGAGCGGCCGCCTCAGTCTCTTAGCGGCTCGCTGAGAGGCTGAGATGTCGTTCAGTCCAGGCACCTGGCAGATCCAGACTTCCAGAGTCGTGATGACATGGTGCCTGGACTGATCTCAGTGACGGGACTTCAGACCGCTCTCTGCTGAAAGATAGGAGAAGCCCAGCCGAAGGAGCTCAGGCTGGACTTCTTTAAGGCAGTGCTGCAAAATAATGGTGGCCACACAAAATATTGACACTTTCACTATGGGCATTTTAACTTAGGGGTGTACTCACTTTTGTTGCCAGCGGTTTAGACATTAATGGCTGTGTGTTGAGTTATTTTGAGGGGACAGCAAATTTACACTGTTATACAAGCTGTACACTCACTACTTTACATTGTAGCAAAGTGTAATTTCTTCAGTGTTGTCACATGAAAAGATATAATAAAATATTTACAAAAATGTGTGAGGGGTGTACTCACGTTTGTGAGATACTGTGTAAATTTATATATATATGAGTTTTAGGTCATATCTGCAAAAGATACTTGTTGATCCTGCCAGAAATCTTGTTAGCTGGTACTTTCCTGTGCCTTCTGTCTGTGCTGTATTCTCACCAGTTATATTATACCCTGCAGTGGCGGCCTCTCATTAGTGGCACATGGGCGCCGCCCCCCTAATCTGTGCGTCCAGCCCCTAATCTACATGCAGGGCGCCTGATGCATGGATTTCAATGGTTTTTTATTTTTTTGAAAGCACATTAATAGAGCCTGAGGCTCTAATTGGCTTTAAAAAAAAGGGTTGGCTCAGGCGCCCTGCACCCTGAGCCAACCCTGTTGTGTGACTTTAGCAAATTAGTTTTCGCTAATGCCTTCCTGTTTCTCCTGGTCAATCAGGAAGCGGGTCCTGAGACCCCATTGGCTGGGATTCCTAACACCCCATTGACCGGGAGTCCGATGACCTGATTGGCCAGTAGGAGAAGCGACAGCCAGGAGACGGAAGGCGGAAGCCCCAGCTGCAGCCGTTACATTCGGTAAGTGCAGGGCTGACAGGGGGGCCTGGTGGGCCAGAGGGCGAGCGAGCGAGTCGGCGACTGAAGGGGGGGTGGGTATGGGGTGCTGTGGGGGGGAGGGTTAGTGTGGGCTGGTGGGGTGGCCGGAGCCATGGGGGTGGGGGGAATGTCTGTCTGCCACCCCCCAGACCGATGGAGCACCAGCCGCCACTGGTGAACTGCTATCCCTAAGGACTACTGAACACCTTCCCCTATTTTATGGCAAAGAGGAGAGGGGGTGTTCTGTAGTCGTGTACTGTAATGACAACACCACCCATAGATACAGAAGTGTTGTCACCCTAGGACAGGAAATACACCAATCAGCCATAACATTATGGCCACTGGCAGGTAAAGGGAATATGACATTGCAATGGCATCTGAAACTTGGTGGGATATATTAGGCAGCAAGTGAACATGTTGTCCATAAAGCTGATGTAGTGAAGCAGAAAAAAAATGGGCATCGCAGTTTGTTGTGTATGGGGCTGTGAAGCCCATGGTGACCCGTGTCCACAGCCAAGCTTCTACAATGGTCACATGAACATCAGAACTGCACCACAGAGCAATTGAAGAAGGTGGCCTGGTCTGATGAATCACGTTTTCTTTTACATCATGTGGATAGCCGGGTGCGCGTGCATCATGTACCTGGTGAAGAGGTGGCACCAGGATGCAGTATAAGAAGGAAAGTTAGCAGAGGCAATGGGAAACCTTGGGTCCTGCCATTCATGTGGATGTTACTTCGGTGTCCATGCCTCAATGGGTCAGGGCAGTTTTCGCAAAAGGGGTCTATACTCAATATTAGATGGTTGGTCATAATGTTTTGACTGATCAGTGTATGTTCCTGGTCACCACCAGGTGAGAACATTATAAAACAGCCCTAAAAAGAAAACAAATGTTGCAATCACATCTAACGCTGCAATGTATTACATATTTGTCCTTGGGTTTAAATACGCTTAAAGAAAAACTATTTAGGCTAATACATTTCTTTTAAAGAGAAAGTTTACGTCATCCACACAACTTGGAATGCTTTGTGTGGCACAGGAGAAGCATATGTAATAAACAGCGCTAATCCACTTTTTACATCTGGTTACATACAAAAATGTCTGAAAGTAAAGTGTTTCTCTTGCCTAGATTAATTAGTTAATCCCTTTCCCTTTAACTGGTTTTTAAGGCAAGGTGGGTGTGACAGGCTTCCCAATCAGGTGACCATTGTGATTGGCTGTCACAGTGGTCACATGATCGGGAACCCATCCTGCCGGTTCCTGATTATAACTGTGAAGGAATGTGATGTAGATAATAATAGTAATCTGAAAATGTCTATTTTCTTATGTGCATACATACTTTTCTCCTTACTCATTATATAAGTATACAGGTTTGCTCTGTTCCTATATTTTCTCAAGATGGCGTGTACCCCCTACCTCCCACACACAGAAGAACGCGGAACTGGAGATAAGAACAAAGACAGCCAAACCTCGTTATGAAAATTCTCCATCTTCTTTTTTTATCTTAACCAATAAGATGTACCTATTAGACTAACATAGCAATGACGTATTTGTGTGTATAAAACATTAACACCGCCTTGAATAAAACACAAGTGTAATGAGTTAGCAGTTCTGAGCGTGTCTCAGAGTGTTTACTTTTATATGCATGCATATCCACACTTTTCAAATTAGAGACAGCAGCAGATAACCTTGAGCTCGATTGTAGCTCTTAAATCATTTCCATAACAGATGGTGCCGAAACCCGGGACCTCAGGCTACGGTCGAAGTTATACCGCGACAAGCATTCGGGCGTTAATTGAAAGATAACAGAGGGGGTCTTGCGCAGCCCTAACAGTACGGTAAGTTTGATTGATATTCTTACCACTGTACGACTCTCTTATCTTTCGGTTGACGGCTGGATTCTGTCGGTATGCTGAGACTGTCTTAGAGGCAGGTATTTCCTCGCCTGAGGTTGTTTAACGAACCTGTCAATGGGTTTCTGCTGTCTGTATTTGTTCACTGTCTGCCATTCTTTGGGCTACGAAACTCAGCAGTCTAAGGGTGCTACATGTGTGAATGTTGTTCTCATCTCCAGATGAGCTGTCGGCCTCTGGCATGAGATAGTTTCCCTTGTGGCAGTCGTTTATGGGACGGGTGTACTCTAGGTTCAAGGAACCTTTGAGGGTTAGCTCAGCTGCGGGCTTTGCAGTCTGAAAGCGTTACAGAGGACTCACCCCAAGAAGAGTTGTCGGCCTCTTGGTGTAGAGCTGTAGAAAAACGTCTATAAACGGGTTTATTTTGCAGGGTGGTCTGCCTTTGCGGTTATTTTAGCCTGCTGAAATTTTGCAGTTCGAAGAGTGGCAGGTGTAATGTCCTGTCGTGATTGTATTTGTGGTTTATTGTTTGATATACACGAGAGGGGGAGGGGGGCTGCCCAGGGGATCTGTTGGGTTGCGGGCCATTGCTCCTCACTACCCCTGATGTGTTTGTTCTTGTTCTGAGATTAACCGTACATTACAGGGTTATAGCAAACAGTAGCAACTTGGAGCGCAGTATAAGCCCCCACCGAAGGAATTTGCTGATAAGAACGCTGAGAAAAATATTAACTCCTTGGTTGTATGTATTCCCCTCTCAAGCCGTTAGCCGAGAAACAGAAAGTGATATTGTAATGAAAGTGATATTGTAAAGAAGGAGAGAAGAAGATGTTGAAATAGTTAACAAAGTTGAAAGAAATGGCGAAAGTTATGTTGCTGAAGAGACAGGGAGAAAAATCCTGTGTGATAAAGAAAATTGGATAAAGGAAGTTAAGAAAGATGGCGATTGTATTATGTATGTCTACCACAGATTGATGATATGTTGGAACTTTAAACAAAGGAGGGGAGGGACAGCACTGCCCTCCGTCTAACAACCACTCCTTTTTTTCACTACCCAAGCACAACCCACTGTGACAACTCAGCCCGGCGGCCATCTTAGTGCACCCATGCCTTCACTTTCTACCCAGTCCAGTGCACTTCCTGCCGGCGGCCATCTTGGTACACCCAGTAAGCTTAAACAGCCTGTACCCAGCCCTCGCTGTTTTAAACCAAGATGGTTCATACCACACACCTGTCTTCCCTAATACGGGAGCATCACATTCCCAGGCCGGATATGTTAATGATGAAGAAGCATCTGAGTGGGAAGCCCGACAGCAGGCAGCAAGGCCACCCACTGATTTAACCCCCAATCCGGCTCCAGACTCTCAGTTCCGAGAGGATCTCAAACACATGCTGGCAACCGTAAAGAACAGTGCCTCTTGTCAGCCCCTGCCCCAACAACAGTCTCGGTTACCAGAAGGGGCACCAGTGATGTATGTCGCTTTTACTCTATCACAAGCAGCGGCCTTAGTGACAAGTCTGCCTGACCCAGAGAAGCAGCCAATTCCCTTCTACCACAGGATAGTGCAGATACAAGAAACTTACTCAGCTGCCTGAAGAGACTTAATCAGCCTATGCCAAATCAAAGCAGGATATGTCTTTTGGCCAGTCATGCAGATGGCCTTCAATGATGCCTGCCTGACAAGTGCCACTTCCTACACCTCAGGCGTGGAGTTCTGTGCACAACTCCACGACTGGGCAAAGGAGAAGTTGACGGATCAGAAGACCACAATCCAAGATATTACCCAAGATAAAGGGGAGTCTGTGAAGAAGTATCATGCTAGACTCATAAAGGCACACACACACATGTTATCAACTGCTTTTGTTTCAGGGCTCAGAGAGGATATCAGAAAAGGCCTGATGGTGGCCCGCCCTGAATACCATTCAATGAAAATGTCTGATTTATTGTTGGTGACCAGAGGTATAGAAAATCAAAAAGGTAAAAAACCAACGCCCCTCATGGTAACCCATGACGAAGATCCCGCCAACACTAGTCCACCACCACTGCTTAATACCAGGGAAAGGATCACCTGTTACAACTGTGGGAAACGGGGTCACTTCAGAAAAGAATGCAGAGCCCCAAGATGTCCAAGACGAAAAACCTACCACTTTCCTCATTGACGGGTACAGCCAGAAGCGTGTTGAAGGCTGTGGACCTGCCTGATAATTCTTTCCTTTCCACTATTGATGTTTCCTGCGTAGGAATGGATGGGGTGCCCCGCTCCAGTCCACTTCCTGATTTGCTTGCCAAATTTGTGGTGTCCTCTACATGTCCCTTGAATCTACTAGGAGCTGATGTGTTGTCCAGACTACAGGCCTCAATCAGGACACGCCTGAAGGGGGGGTGAAGTTACATACTCCCCTATCTTTAGAAGACTCATCTGCTTTGTGTTCTCAGCCTCTCCTGATGACACTTAATGAAGCAAAAACTTCAAGTTCAATACTGCAGGAAGTACTTGACAGAATCCCTGCGTGCCTATGGTCCACAGGACCGGAAGACAACGGTCACTTAAAGGTGCCACCAGTTTCAGTCAAGCTAAAAGAGGGCGCTTCATTGCCCCGCAAACCACAATAACCCCAAGAAGAGAATCCTAAAAAGAGAACCAGGTACCTACTGTGGATGCCTTTGACTGCAAAGTACCTCACAGAGGTGGACCTTACAAACGTTTTCTTCAGTGTCCACCCTCACCCCTCCTGCTGGTACCTTTTCGCAAAACGGCAACATACCTAAACAGCTGTGCCACAAGGGGCACAGAACTTTCCAAGCCAGTTTGCAAAAGCTATGGCTATCATCCTTAACACATGACAAGAGGAACACCCGGAAGTGATTCTCTTCCAACATGTTGATGACCTTCTCCTTTGTGCAGCTGACTTACCCCCTGTTGAAGTCACCTCAGAAAGCCTGTTGTGCTATCTTGCCAACCAGGGCTGCAAAGTCTCAAAGCCCAAATTGCAGTGGTGCTCAACACCTGTCATTTTCCTTGGACACGACACCCCACTGAAGACAGGGTGCAAGTAATCTCTGACACCCCACTGCCACAAGGTCAGAAATTCCTTCATGCCTTCCTTGGACAAATTTCCTAGTGCAGAGCATGGATTCCAGAAGCCTTCCTACTGATGCTCTGCAATCAGACCCTTCCAGATGTCTCCTGAAGAAATATCTAAAGTTTGAAACCCTTGAGTGCGCCACCCCCGGCGCTAGGGCTCCCAGCCTACGACAAAACGCTCAAGCTCTTTGTATCCGAACGTCTGGGACATGCTGCAGGTGTACTCACCCAATCACACGACATCAGCCTACGCCCCATAGGATATTATTCTTGTCGGCTGGATGCGGTAGCAAGAGGAGGCCTATTGTGTCTGCGAGCTGGATTTGCTACACAAGCCTTGCTTGACAAAACTTTGAACTTGGTCCTCGGACACTGCCTCGTTCTGCTTGTTCCCCATGACGTTGTTGCCATATTCAACCAAGATCCAGCCGAAACACTTGTCCACTACCAGACACTTGAGACTCCTGTGTTCCCTCCTACTAGACAGCATTACTCTATTAAGATCTCAAACACTGAACCCTACCACCCTTCTTCCACTTCTCGAGGGGGGAAAGGAGGAGGAGGAGTAGAGTCTTGACTTGTCACCCCCGTGACCGCACAGGACACGCGGTCACCACTGAAAATACTGTACTACAAGCTGAAGCCTTACCACCGGTGATGTCTGCACAGGAGGCAGAGCTGTAAGCACTTACTACAGCACGTAAATGGGCAGAGGGAAAAAGAGCCAACATTCATATGGACTCAAGATATGCTTTCAACATTGCCCATGATTATGGTGTTATCTAGAACAGAGGATTCCTGATGGCTGCAGGAACACCTGTGAAAACTTGATTGATGCCTTGCTTCTCACAACCCAAGTGACTATTCTGAGTAAAAGCACACTACAAACTGAACTCAAAGGAAGCTTAAAGCAATCATCGAGCCAATACAGCTGCCAAACAGACAGCTGGTGGTCCACGGGAAGTGGACAGCAGGGTGGTAGAAGAAGACCACCCTGTGCTTACCTTACAGACTTTCCCAGTGGACAGAGTTTATCTAAAAGAACTACAGGAAACAACAAGTCCGGATAAGAAGGAAAGCTGGAAATGGAGAAAAGGAGCAACTCTCAGAAATGGACTATTTGAGTGCAACAAGAAGCCTTGTCTACTCAGGAGTATGTACCCAGCCGTGGTGCAATGGGCACATGGACTTTATGAACTCTCTTATCAACAAGTGTTGCACTAAGAGTTACTCCACTGACCGACAGCTTCTGCAGATCATGCATTATCTGCACCAAATGTAACCCAGGATGCACAGAAGAAGCACCTGGCAAAAGCCCTATACCCCATTCCAGAGGATGCAAATTGATCATTCTCAAGTGCCAAGAAGTGACAGATTTGAAAACGCCCTAGTGGAAGTGGTCATGACTCCCTTCTACCACAGCTAAGAAACTACTGAGTGAGATAGTATGTAGATTTGGGGTCCCAGAGGTGATATTGAGAGATCAGGGACCAGCCCTAACAACAACCCTTACAAAAGAGATTTGGGCAACACTGGGGGTTCAGTTGGCACTACACATCCCATACCACCCTCAAAGTAGCGGGAAGGTAGAAAGGATGAATGGGACACTAAAAAACAGGATGTTAAAGATGGCCCAAGAGACTAACATGAGTTGGCCAGACAGTTAGCCCATTGCCCTGTTCAGTGTCAGACACACCCCCAGGGGAAACATGCCCTATCCCCTTATGAAATTTTGTTTGGTTCAGCTCCCAGACTTGGTTGTTACTTTCCACAACAGTTACAGTTACAGTCTGATGTGTTGACTAATTATGTAACCACATTATCACGAGAATTAACCTGAATGCATGTCCAGGTGTTTTCTTCCATTCCAGATCCTGAATTAGATACAGGAACACACCAACTACTGTCTGGAGATCCTTGAGCCAAGTTATGATGGTCCATTCCAAGTTTTGCTGACCACAGCCACCTCAGTCAAGTTGGCCAGGAAGAACACCTGAATGCACGCTTATCACTGCAGGAGAGAGTGTTTTCGGGTGCTGCATATCCTTTTTCTGTTTGATCTAGGGGGGAGGGGCCCAGGAGGTGGCCATCACAAAAATGATAACATAATTACGTTTTGGTGTAACTCTTCAGGTACACATGTGACCACCTTTACCTTAGATTACTGTGACATAGTACCTTGTCCGTTTGACCCTTCATGGTGATGCCATTGGTACAGTGATATCCCTGACGGTAAGGACATATATGTATGCCACACAGACAGTTACTGGGGACAGAGTTGTGGTTTCTGTGGGGGCCAGTGGGTTGGAACACAGGGCCAAACTGGGCGACCACAGAGTGCATTAGACAAAAAAGATGAAAATAGAAAGCCCCATATCCTAACCAAAGATACCCCTGATACATACACTGACCCAGCACACAGTCAGAGGAGGAAGCGAGCAGCTCTCTCCGGAAGCTTTGATCCTCATGTATACATACATGTCATAGGGGTTACAAGGGGGGTCCCTGATGAGTTTAAAGCCAGGGATCAGGTAAAAGCTGGTTTTGAGTCTTTGATCCCCATAACAACTGTCAGTAAGAATGTAGATTGGATTAACTACATGTCATGGTTATGCAATAGAGTTTGTCGATCAGCATACCTGTCTCCATGTGTTCATCTCTAGAGACCAGCTGACCCTCACCTGACTGCTTTTGTAACCTCCCCTCTAAGCATGGCCCCAACCCAGGCCCTATCAGGGAACCCTATATTAACTTGTGCACTGCAAGCCAGTAGTGCTGATCAACCACTGTGTGTCAGCCTCTGTGTGTACTTGCTATGTTTCCTACATATGATTTCTGTTACCGACTTTGGCCTGTTCCCGGCCATCCCTGTTTGCCTGTGACCCTGATGTTCCAGCCAGCTCCCTCCTTCCTCATCTCCTGTAGTCTACCGTGAGCGTGAGCTGTGAGACCCTGGGGACCGCGACCTGGAGCCAGACTGCAGCGCAGTCCATCCTCACCACTAGAGGCTCTGGTGAACACCTGCTGGCTCTTAGACTCCGCACCCTGGGGAATCTATGCTCTAGCTCCCAGTGGGATCTGTGTCAGTGATCCAGTAGACCTGCTTCCTGAACCTCCCAGGGTACAATCCGCAGCAGTCAGTGCTAGGGTCCACTATCTTGCGGTGCACTCCTGATCCCAACGGTGTACATCTGTCACCCAGCCTCTAGGTGACCTGACACTACACATATTATAACCAACAGAGATTTGTAAATTACACTAAAGACGCCCTCCAGGGAAACGGGAACCTGTTGTACATACATTCCTGATAATACTGGCCCAAATGGTAAGGTTACTTTAGCTATAAAGAAATTAGAAGATCTGTCACTAGAGTTGAAGAAGAACTCAGGTATCACAGACCCATGGGACCAATATTTTAGCTGGATGAGTGGGTGGCAGAAGGTGCTCGCCCAGATACGGGTAACGGTATTAATATTCCTGGATCTTTTAGCCCTGATTATATGCTGTATTCTACCTTTTGTAAAAAATTAATGAGCAAAGCTGTAGACAATAGCACACCTACATTTCTCCACCAAGAAGAAGAGGACCCCTTATGATGGAAGATGACAAACCCTTCACTCCTCTACAGTCACTCCTTGTCCATAATCTCACAGTCCTATAGGGTTATAGGGATAGATAGCGCCTGACTGCACCTCTCCAGCTGTATCGAGGAGGGAAGTGAACAGTTGCTGCCCAATTCTATATACAGCCTAAAAGAGTTGCTGAGGAGAAGGGCCAGGCCAAAATGGGACCTTTAGTATTAGGGACAGAAAAGAGAAAATAGTCATTTTAGGGGGGATTGTGAAGGAATGTGATGTAGATAATAATAGTAATCTGAAAATGTCTATTTTCTTATGTGCATACATACTTTTCTCCTTACTCATTATATAAGTATACAGGTTTGCTCTGTTCCTATATTTTCTCAAGATGGCGTGTACCCCCTACCTCCCACACACAGAAGAACGCGGAACTGGAGATAAGAACAAAGACAGCCAAACCTCGTTATGAAAATTCTCCATCTTCTTTTTTTATCTTAACCAATAAGATGTACCTATTAGACTAACATAGCAATGACGTATTTGTGTGTATAAAACATTAACACCGCCTTGAATAAAACACAAGTGTAATGAGTTAGCAGTTCTGAGCGTGTCTCAGAGTGTTTACTTTTATATGCATGCATATCCACACTTTTCAAATTAGAGACAGCAGCAGATAACCTTGAGCTCGATTGTAGCTCTTAAATCATTTCCATAACATAACTAGAGACAGGGAGCTATCAGTGACTATGATTATTTACTCTCTCACCAGCAGCAACATTTGTCTGTCCAAACTGCTATTCAGGGGAAATATCCCCCCTTCCTGAAAAAAGATGAGGGAGGGGGAAACGTAGTGTAGCCAAGTTTCGGGCCTCTCCAGGTCTAATGGTGACCTCTAGAGTTAGGGATAGCTGACATCCTTCTAGGTAGAGTGGGTTACGAGGCATGGTGGATGCAATGCAAGGTAGATTAATGGGGGCTAGGCACTTCTTGAATGCAAAGAGATTTATTGTCTCTTAAACAGAACTGTGGGAGAGAGGGTTAGGGACAGGACACCTTTTAGCAATTGCAATGTTAATGGGCAGACTCCAAGATCTCTACAGGTAGACAGCCATGCAGGGAAAGGCATCCAGCAAGACACCACATCAACAGTCTTGTAACAGTTTCTAACACAAGTTGTAACAAACTCCTTTACCTCCTCTACAATCTCCTCTTGTAGATCTTGACTCAACTGAGCTCCCAGTCTCTCTCATTAGACTTGCTGATTCACTGTCACTGGATCCCCTGAACTCTTCCAATATTCTCACACAGTATCTTCCTCAAGCATCACCCCAACGTTCCTGCTGGGTCCCTATCTTAGCACTTAACAGATACTCCACAAGTGTCACCCCGCTGGTCTGCTCAGTCCCTGGCTTGACACACAATACTGCTCTGCAAGTGTCACCTCCACTGGCTGGGTCCCTGGCTTGATAGATGTTGAAGTTCCCCAATTCTTCACTGTCCCCAGTTGGTGAGAACACTGCTCTGGTACTTGCTTCAGCTACTTACAGTGGTCCCCGGTAACAAGGTGAATGGTCCCTTAGTGGCGACAGCTTCCCCTCTACCTGCTCCTCAGGCCCCCCAGACAGCCCAGCAGCCAGATGCCTTGGCCCAGCAGCCCAGGGCAGCACAACACACGTCCACCCAGACAGCCGCCCAGGTGGCACAGAACTATGATCACCTGACTCCACCCAAATTAATAGGCTAGCCCAGAAGGCCAAAGGACTCAAGAAAATCCCTGCCCATTGGCTGAGATACCCCATATACTCCTAATCCGTCCTCGCAATGCACTTTTCTTATCTAATGCCACCAGGTGCCCGGCCACCCAGCAATTCCAGAATTAGGGCAAAGTCAGTTGACCTCCTAGCAATTGGCCAAGGCAACTATCACTTTAAGAGCAACCCTGCCTAAACATTAAGGTGCTACAGTAGTCTCGGGGTTGATGGGGAATTTGGCAGCGGGGGTGATTTGTCAGCCAAATGGTTGGTGCTAGCATTTAAACATGCTTAACATGCTTGATATGGTGTCAGGATGATCAAATTCCATTATTTCTTTTATTACATTGTAATATATAATGAATAGTTAAACTCACTATAATGCAGAATCAGTGGAAACTCTGAGCTTGTCCTTTGCCACCAGATGCAGCGTGTCACATGCCACCGTCGATTGCCACCTGATGCAGCATGTCACTTGCCACCCATAGCCTGTCACCAGATGCAGTGTATCAATTTTCACAGTCGCCTGGCGCCAGATGCAACATGTCACTTGCCACTGTCTCCTGCCGCCAGATGCAGCATGTCACTTGCCACCGTTGCCTGCCGCCAGATGCAGTGTGCCACTTGCCACCCATAGCCTGCCACCAGATGCAGTGTGCCACTTGCCACCTATAGCCTGTCGCCAGATGCAGTGTGCCACTTGCCACCCATAGCCTGCCACCAGATGCAGTGTGCCGCTTGCCACCTGCAGCCTGCCACTAGATACAGTGTGCCACTTTCCACTTGCAGCCTGCCACCAGATACAGTGTGCCACTTGCCACTAACAGCCTGCCACCAGATACAGTGTCACTTGCCACCCACAGTCTGCCACCAGATACAGTGTGCCACTTGCCACCCGCAGCCTGCCACCAGATACAGTGTGCCACTTGTCACCCATAGCCTTCCACCACATACAGTGTCACATGCCACCCGCAGCCTGCCACCAGATACAGTGTGCCACTTGCCACCCGTAGCCTGCCACCAGATACAGTGTCACTTGCCACCCGCAGCTGCCACCAGATACCGAATTCCCAAAGAGCTGATTTCCCTGGGTAGTGGATGTCTTAGGGTCCAGTCCAGATCCCTTCAAGGTTAACTCCTCCTGGGTACTGGTTCCTTTCAAGGCTGACTCCCTAGGTCCTAGCCAGTTCTCTTCAAGGCTGCCTCAAGCTAGGGTCCTGGATCCCAGCGGCTCCCCAGAGATCAGCGGTATTGCGGGTAGGCTTACTGAACAACCAGTGTGTATGAGCACTGCGCCCTGAGCCCACCCAGTTGTGGGACAATAGTGAATTAATATTCAATATTGTCTTCCTGCTTCTCCTCCCAGCCAACCAGGAAACGGGTCCTGAGACCCGATTGGCTGAGAGGAGAAGCAACCGTATTGGCCGGTACCAGGGGAGGATGTAAGGGGAGATCCAGGAGATGGCAGTCCTCATCGCCTCATGGGAGTGATCTCTCTGCATCGCCGAAAAACACATACAAGCCAAGAGGATGTACAGGGAGATCCAGGAGATGGCTGTCCTTGTGAGCTCGACTGCGTGAGTACCCCCGTGGGGTGGGTGTCAGGTGGTTTGTTTGGCCCCCCCCGCCTCGTGCACCAGCCGCCACTGCTAATCGCTACAGTTCCCTTTTGTACATTTTTAAAGTCATCCCTATTGTGTTAGCCAAACATACATTTTGTCATTGCCAAATTGTTTCTGATACACATGAAGGACTAACTTCTCATTTAGCACTGTTTCTTTTATATCCATTTAAAAAAATAAAGTAGCTTTTAAAGACAGATGTTAACTTCTTGGTGAAGCCAACTGCCAAGTGTGAACTTGGTGTGTGCTTGTTGACTCTGCAGTGATAAGAAACATAGCCATAATTATCAATGCACCCTGTAATACGGAAGTATTTCAGTTGCTTGTCTTGTAGTTGTGCTTAGAATAACACTGGAAAGTATTAAATATGCTGCCCTATAAAGACAGATCAAAACCAAACACATGGAATAATCTTGTGGACACTGCTGTAATATTACATGTGTATGTATGAGATGTGTATCCTACTTTGCAAGCCTGTGCATTGTTTTGTGCCATTGATTGACATCCAAATACGGTAAATGTTTTAGCAAATGGCAACCCCCACATAATTAGATAATTCTCTATTATCTACAATTGGATAAAGTGTTTGCTTGGTAGCACTGCATGCCTCTTGAAGTAGAACAGTGGCCTCCCATTAAACAAATATGTGCTGCAGCACTTAATTATATGTACATCTGCACTTACAGTTTTTCGCTTAAAGTGGTTGTAAAGGAAATTTCTTTTGTCTACACTTACCTGCTCTGTGCAACAGAATTGCACAGAACGGCCCCATTTCTCTTCTTCTTGGGTTCCCCGCAGGCGCTCCTGGCTCCTCCTCTTTTGTTGGTGCCCCCAATAGGAAAAGGATACCCATGGGGGCACTGATGCGGGCTCGCTCCCGAGCCCCGCTCTCTGTGTCAATGGACCCTCTTCGCTGAAGATGATTGATAGGAGTGTCAGCCAATGGCTCCCTCTGCTATTAATCTGCCCTATGAGGAGGAAGACAGCGGCGAGAGCCACTGCTCTCATGCATGACGCTGATTCGGATCAGGCTCAGGTAAGAATAAGGGAGGGCTCCTACAGTAAAGAAGATTTTCTTACCTTAATTCATAGAATGCATTAAGGTAAAAAACCTTGAGGCATTAAAATCACTTTAATTCCCTTACAATGTCCCGCAAATACCCATTAAGCCTGCCAGTGAAGTCTACCTAATTCAGCTTCCAGTGATGGCGTGGCAACGATGCTGCACTGCTTCTGAATACAGAGCAGTGTTGCCACTCTCACTGTGCCTGCTTGTACTACAGTGAAACATTTCGTAGGGGGTGTGGCTATCAGCATTGTCACTGCTGATTCATAGATCTGTAATTTGTCAATCAGCACCTGGCCACACCTAGTCCTGCCCACTGCATTCTGGAATGACAGCACTGCCTCTATTGCTGAAATCTTAATATTGTGAGCTGTAGTGTCTGGAAGAGTGAGTATGTAAGACACAAATGGGGATCTGGCTCAGTCAGAGATTGTAAAGGAAGTTTTTCTCTTTACTTTATAAGACTTGTGCATTACATAGTAACTGGATTTGGTACAGGAGCTTTTAGTTGCAGTTTAAATATTAAAAAAAAATACACATAAATCTTCACTTTAGTTTACCCATATTCTTCCTTAATGTGATTATATTTAGGCAATTCCCATATACAAGCAAATCCCATGTTTATCGTGACCCAAAACCAGAATAAGCCATCCACTAAAACTTGAACTACATGGAGGTATGCAACACAGCATTATTTTGTTTTACCAGATATAATTTTGTGCACACAGATTTGCCAGTAAATTGTTGAGGGCTGTTATGTATGGTTTTTGGTTTTCAGTTACAGGTAGTTCCCATTTGTGGACTCCAGGTCAGGTAATGTGCTGGCTTAACAATCAGGAAACCAATAGTCCCATCTCTGAGTGGGTGTAGCCAATAGGGAGATGATTTGGGATTGTGGCACCGGTTAAGCATTTTGCTATGCACAAAATACAAAAAAAGAACAAAAACTAGAAAAATGAAATAGTCATCAAATTCATGCATAAAGTTTATAATCAAAAAGTCCTTTGATTGATAGAACAACTACACAATCTTCCAGTTAACTTCCATCACCACATGTACATTAATGGCACATGATCCTCTCCATTTAAAGTGCTTCTCTTTGTATATGTGCTCCACAACCTAATGTAAGGGGGGCCAATCACCAGAAGACTGTGGGCCATCAGGACCCTCACAGCTTTTATGGTATATCTCTAGGTTGGTGTATACTCGGTGTGCACCTCCTTTTCTCCTACATCTCCTACATCCAGAGCCAGCGTACGTTCCACCTGAGTCAGACATGATGTCAGCAAGACTAATAACCACTGCTATTGGGAACCGCTATTGGGTGGTTATTCCAGGTCTTGTTGACGTCACGTCCACCTCAGGTGGAATGCACATCAGAAATAATGCATGGACTCTGTCCTGAATCATAAGCTCTTGTGTCTGGATGTATGCCTGCTTGAAAATTTTAATACAATTAACAACACAGATGTTATTTGGCTATGTAGTCTTGCCTGACAGTCTAGAAGTGTCTGTGTCATCTGGTGTAGTCATAGTCCTACTTAATCTGGTGCAACTTCCTTAACTGGTGACTTTTGGCTGCCATATTACTTTGGGTAAGAGATCTCTTTTTGTGACTTTTCTCTTGGGCTAATACAAAACCTTTTCAGGCAGAAAACCACAGCATCTTTTAAAAAGGGAAAGTAAAAACATGTAAATCAGGCAAGTCTTTTTCTACAGGAATTAAGAGAATGCAGATGACACCGCAGTGTAAAAAGTGTAAATAGCAATTCTAGGTCCAAATTTACTATAGACAAAAGAACATGGGCTGGGGCTTTACTATAAGAACTAGGATAATGCAGAGTATACAGCAGTGTAAAGTTATCCAGCAGCAGGACAATTTTAAATAGGAAGGCTAGGCTCAAATTTACTAGAGAAAAAGAACACAGACTGCCGCAATAAAGATACAGCAGTGTACACATGTCCAGCTGCGGCACATACAGTATATAAGGGATACAAGCATTGACAATTTTGTTTTAAGACTTTCCACTCATTTAAACAATGCTTGATTCCTCCTGAAAAGTGATTAAATTAAAAGCAATTGGGTTCTGTATACCTTCATCATGTCTTTGGAATGTCATAGTCAAGTGTGAAGAGAAAATTGCTTATTCTACAAATATATTATCAAATGGCCTGGACAGATATATTGGTACTCCAGAAAAAATTCTATCATAGTGATATTTCAAACAAACCGTTTTCTGTAATTAGTATCAAACATCTTTAATCGTGTAATCAGTCAGTCAGAATATCCAAATTGATAAAAGTAAATACTCTGCAGTTTGGTATGATTGTTTGCACCACAATGAATATGGACCAGAGATAGAAAAGGAGAGAGTTCTTTCAGGAGATCAGGAAGACAATTTTGGACCAGCATCTAGGCAGGAAGTGTTTTTTTGACAAATAAAAAGGTGCAATGCTCAGATACCTCAAAATGACAATATGTAGTCCATAATAGTACGACAGCAAATGCAGGGGAGAAAATAGGTGAGTCTGTCAGGGCTGCCGCCACGGAGACCAGGAGCAAGTTCCAGTAAAACTAGGAGAAAGACAAGGAGAGGAGCGCCTCTGAGTATATATCAATAACAATTTATTATAAAAACAATATCCACTCACATGGAAGAAAGTAAAGTTGAGTTCGGGCACATCTCTGGGTTGACGAGGTGGGACTACAGGTTGCAGTGAGTCCTCTTCAAGCTTGAAGGATGCAGCACATCAAACATCAGTCCGGATGGTGTAGAACTGCAAGTCACAGCAAGTCCTCTAGGTACTGGCCAGGTGCAGCATTTCAATGCTCAGAGAGAGTGTGTGGTGGTTTGGTAAAAAACAGTCCACTTCAGTGGGGGTAGATTCCAGAAGAAATGGGGGCAATGTAGCGCCGGAGCCTGTAGCCAGCCCACTGAAGCTTCGTTTACCCATCTGGCGTCCATGATGGTGGAAAGCGGCCGCACGGTGAGAGTCCAGAACGAGGCTCGGAAGGCAAACAGTGGGGCGCCAGGCAGTGACGTCACTAACATGCGATGCATTTTAGAGCCAGCGTGCTATGGATGTTGGGATAGCCATGCTCCTTTTTCAAGCATAACAGAGTCCAATTGCAATATTTATATGATGAAACAAGGAGCAGAATTAGAACAAATATATCTAACAAAGGGGACTGATTGGTGGAAATAGCAATACATAATTATAGCAGTGGACAGAAAAACAAACTAAACATTCAACATACCATAATTAACTAATGAGCAAAGAGGAATTGGCTATTGGGTAATTAATGTGAAAAACAATATTTAAAGAGTAGAATTTGATTAGGATCAGGTCTCATATTATAATGACACATTATATATATGCAGGGCTTTTTTTCAGCCGGAACGCGGAGGAACGCAGTTCCGGCACCTCCAGCACTAAATGTATGTAATAGCATGGGGTGTGGGGTGTGCTGGAGGTTATATTGATGTTGGTTGCTGGGGGATATATTGTCACTGGTGGGGATCTGATTTTGTGTGATGGTCTATTGTTGTTTATGGGGAATCTATTGTTGCTGGGGTGGGGTCTTATGTTGCTGGAAGGTATCTACTGTTGAGGGAGAGGTCTATTTTTACTGGCTTCTGGAGAATCTATTGATGCTGGCTGCTGGGAGATCTGTTGTTGCTGCTGGGGGGGGTCTAATGTTGCTTGGGTGGATATTTTGTTACTGGGTGTGATATTTTGTTGTGGGTAGTTCATTGTTGCTGCAGGGAATCTATTGTTGTTGGGGTGGAGTACATTGTTGCTGGGGGAGTCTATTGTTGTGTGGGGATCTATTGTTGGGATTCTATTGTTGCTGGCTGCAGGGCATCTATTTTACTGCGTTTCTTTTTATCATTAACATGTTCCATATAAATGATTTAGCACCACAAAATGATACTTGGTTCTGTATTCTCTAAAAGGGGCAGTACCAGTAGGTGGGTAGGGGGCAGAGACAAGGGGTGACTCAGACAGGGGGAGTTCCTGCACCTATTCTCCGAGAAAAAAAGTCCTGTATATACAGTGGGGATGGAAAGCATTCAGACCCCCTTAAATTTGTCACTCTTTGTTATATTGCAGCCATTTGCTAAAATCATTTAAGTTCATTTTTTTCCTCATTAATGTACACACAGCACCCCATATGGACAGAAAAACACAGAATTGTTGACATTTTTGCAGATTTATTAAAAAAGAAAAACTGAAATATCACACGGTCCTAAGTATTCAGACCCTTTTCTGTGACACTCATATATTTAACTCAGGTGCTGTCCATTTCTTCTGATCATCCTTAAGATGGTTCTACACCTTCATTTCAGTCCAGCTGTGTTTGATTATACCGATAAGACCTTACAGCTCACAGTGCATGTCAGAGCAAATGAGAATCATGAGAGAGAGGGTGAAGAAAGGAAGCCCCACCTGAGTGCAGCATTAGTAGGTACTTTTAATAACACAAAATTAAAAAACACTTACAAGAGACATGATTAAAAAGGCTCATCTGTGGATAGATAGTCCTGGTGAGTTCCTCGAGCTCCAGTCTGGATGATGTGTCAGCGGTGTAAGGCTGCAGGGGAAGCTGTTCAGCAGGTGGTTCATCCTGTGGCCATCAGGAGGAGGCTGGGGCCGGCGTGGAGCGCATAGAGGGTGTGCGTGACGTCACGGGCCGTTCAGCGGCTTCCGGGTACACCAGAGGGAGGGCTCACATAGAGGGAGGATACAGGCAGTGGGGGAGTTGTGGAGTTGAGATCCACAACTCCCCCACTGCCTGTATCCTCCCTCTATGTGAGCCCTCCCTCTGGAGTGTACCCGGAAGCCGGAAGCCGCTGAACGGCCCGTGATGTCACGCACACCCTCTGTGCACTCCACGCCGGCCCCAGCCTCCTCCTGATGGCCACAGGACGAACCTCCTGCTGAACATCTTCCCCTGCAGCCTTACACCGCTGACACATCATCCAGACTGGAGCTCGAGGAACTCACCAGGACTATCTATCCACAGATGAGCCTTTTTAATCATGTCTCTTGTAAGTGTTTTTTAATTTTGTGTCATTAAAAGTACCTACTAATGCTGCACTCAGGTGGCGCTTCCTTTCTTCACCTTCTCTTGCATATCACAGAGCCAGCTCTCTGAGGATAGCAGCCGCCTCCTAGATCCACTGCTCCACCAACCCGCTCCATATACTTTGAACTGTCAGATCCTTATTAACCCTTGGACTGCCAACCTTTTAGTCATGTAACCTACTTTACATGCTCCGAACTGTCAGACCCTCATTAACCCCTGGGCTGCCAACACTTTAGCCATGGACTATATGCCTGACCAAACTGATTAATTCTGATTATTGTATGCTGTATATGCGCTTGAAGTTATTATTACTTTTATCTAATGAGAATCATGAGGTCAAAGGAACTGCCTGAAGAGCTCAGAGACAGAATTGTGGCAAGGCACAGATCTGGCCAAGGTTACAAAAAAATTTCTGCTGCACTTACGGTTCCTAAGAGCACAGTGGCCTCCATAATCTTTAAATGGAAGACGTTTCGGACAACCAGAACCCTTCCTAGAGCTGGCCGTCCGGCCAAACTGAGCTATCGGGGGAGAAGAGCCTTGGTGAGAGAGGTAAAGAAGGGAGATGGGAGAAAGTTGTAGAAAGTCAACCATCACTGCAGCCCTCCACCAGTCGGGGCTTTATGGCAGAGTGGCCCGACGGAAGCCTCTCCTCAGTGCAAGACACATGAAAGCCTGCATGGAGTTTGCTAAAAAACACCCAAAGGACTCCAAGATGGTGAGAAATAAGATTTTCTGGTCTGATGAGGCCAAGATAGAACTTTTTTGCCTTAATTCTAAGCGGTATGTGTGGAGAAAACCAGGCACTGCTCATCACCTGTCCAATACAGTCCCAACAGTGAAGCATGGTGGTGGCAGCATCATGCTGTGGGGGTGTTTTTCAGCTGCAGGGACAGGACGACTGGTTGCAATTGAGGGAAATATGAATGCGGCCAAGTACAGGGATATCCTGGACGAAAACCTTCTCCAGAGTGCTTAGGACCTCAGACTGGGCCGAAGGTTTACCTTCCAACAAGACAATGACCCTAAGCACACAGCTAAAATAACGAAGGAGTGGCTTCACAACAACTCCATGACTGTTCTTGAATGGCCCAGCCAGAGCCCTGACTTAAACCCAATTGAGCATCTCTGGAGAGACCTAAAAATGGCCGTCCACCAACGTTTACCATCCAACCTGAAAGAACTGGAGAGGATCTGCAAGGAGGAATGGCAGATGATCCTCAAATCCAGGTGTGAAAAACTTGTTGGATCTTTCCCAAAAAGACTAATGGCTGTATTAGATCAAAAGGGTGCTTCTACTAAATACTGAGCAAAGAGTCTGAATACCTAGGACCATGTGATATTTCAGTTTTTCTTTTTTGATAAATCTGCAAAAATGTCAACAATTCTGTGTTTTTCTGTCAATATGGGGTGCTGTGTGTACATTAATGAGGAAAAAAATGAACTTAAATGTTTTTAGCAAATGGCTGCAATATAACAAAGAGTGAAAATTTGAAGGGGATCTGAATACTTTCCATCCCCACTGTATATATAGTATATCTATCTATCTATCTATCTATCTATCTATCTATCTATCTATCTATCTATCTATCTATCTATCTATCTATCTATCTATCTATCTATCTATCTATCTATCTATCTATCTATCTATCTATCTATCTATCTATCTATCTATCTATCTATCTATCGATATAGATATATATTTTTTCTATATTTTTTATGTACTGTATGCATTTTATCATATATATTTTTAATGTGTGGTGAATTTGTATATAATATAAATGTTTTATCATGATATACGATACACTATTTTATAGAATTTTTAATTAATAATTCATTTTTCGTTTTTAATTCTCAATACAATTATTATGCATTTAACACATATGCATCAGTATCAGTTCATTTAGGCACATTCCTTTCATTTGCCCTCACCTTTTGCTTTTACAAATGATTTTTTTACCTAGTATCATCATCTATTATTAAATTCTGATATACATATATATAATGTGTCTTTATAATATGAGACCTGTTCCTAATCAAATTCTACTCTTTAAATAATGTTTTTCGCATTAATTACCCAATAGCCAATTCCTCTTTGCTCACTAATTAATGATGGTATGTTGAATTTTTAGTTTGTTTTTCTGTCCGCTGCTATAATTATGTATTGCTATTTCCAGCAATCAGTCCCCTTTGTTACATATATTTGTTCTAACTCCGCCCCTTGTTTCATCATATAAATATTGCAATTAGACTCTGCACTGTTATGCTTGAAAAAGGAGCATGGCTATCCCAACATCCATAGCACACTGGCTCTGAAACACATTGTGACGTCACTGCCCGGCGCCCACTGTTTGCCTTCCAAGCCTCGTTCTGGACTCTCACCATGCGGCCACTTTCCACCATCGCGGACGCCAGACGGGTAAACGAAGCTGCAGTGCAGCTGACTACTGGCTCTGGCGCTACATTGCCCCCATTCCTTCCAGAAACCACCCCCACTAAAGTGGACTGTTTTTTACCAAACCACCACACACTCTCTCTGAGCTTTGAAATGCTGCACCTGGCCAGTACCTAGAGGACTTGCTGTGACTTGCACATCAAACATCTACACCATGATGTTTGATGTGCTGCATCCTTCAAGCTTGAAGCGGACTCACTGCAACCTGTAGTCCCATCTCGTCAGCCCAGAGATGTGCCCGAACTCAACTTTACTTTTTTCCATGTGAGTGGATATTGTTTTTATAATAAATTGTTATTTATATATACTCAGAGGCACCCCCCTCCTTGTCTTTAGGCAGGAAGTGGTTACTGCTGCCCCAGCTGGAAGTTAGAGGTTTACTGTAATTACTGGGTTTTTCTTGGCGAGTTTTGCTGAGTCCGACCCCTGGTCCAATGTGATATAAAAGTAACCGGCATGCATAGTCTATGGGTCATTAAACAAACTGGGGTATGAAGACATTAAAGAGTTAATACAGTGAGTAGATAGAAGTGGTTACCAAGGGTAACAAAGGTTTTTCTTACCGCCTGTCATTAAGCGTGAGATAGCCTCTTGCAACGAGGGAGATGTTGTTAGCACACCTGTTGTTGGTCTCCGATAGCAACGGGAGCAGATCTGTACCGCCAGGGCCTTCATCCTGTACACCGGTACAGAAGAGGAAGAGTTAAGTAAGTGCACTCATGGAGTCTGTGCTAGGTGCACGGCTGGACCCCATACCATTACTGGGAGTGAGGTAACAGTGATATGCTGGAGAGATGGAAAGGAAAAGGGCTGTGCGTTTCCCTCGAAAATGCACAAGTGACTATGTTAGTGCATACGACATCAATAAACTTCATTCTTATTTGATCACCTGTTTGGGTTGTGAGCGTGGCTCAAGTAAAGGTACACCAGGTGTAGTGTGATGACCCTAAACAAAGTGCCCAGCATAGTCCAGAAGAAGCCACCCTGGGGTAGGCCTCTCATGTCACCTTTGCTTGGCGTCCAACAAGGAGGGAAACAAAGAGGATGTGACGATCAACCTTTCACCCTGACCTGCCCACAAGCAAGTCAAAGGCAAGGACTATAACACCACCTACAAGTAGCTTGATGTTCCTGTGACTACAGCTGCAATTATTATTAAGAAGTTTAACGTCCATAGAAGTGTAGCCAACTGCCCTCAACGTGGCTGCAAGAAAAAAATTGACTGGCCAGTGATGATGATTTATGTCTAATTGCCTGATACGTCTATGAAAGCAATTTCAATCACTAAACTTGCTGAGTCATATTAACTTTTGGGCACTTTGATGGCTTTGTTTAGGACAGGTAACTACAGATTCTGTACTAGTCTGAGGAAGGGACTATATATCCTGCTAAATGTTGTAGCAGTGAATTTAGTATTTTTTTCATAGCTTGCTCATTTAGTATAGTCAAAAATAAATAAATAATTGACCACCAGATTGAACAGAAGGATAGTGCATATAGCAGACAAAGAACCAAGAAAAGCTTCTAAAGAGATACAGACTGAACTTCAAGGTTGAGGTACATCATTGTCTGATCACACCATTCATCTCTTAAAATTTCAAGTCTATCAAGAATATCTGGAACACATTGTACTGCCTAATGTCAGAAAACTCTATCTCAATCAAAGATCATGGGTCCTCCAAGAAAGAACCCAAGAAAGACTACGTGCAAAACATTGGACTACTCTAAGGTTTTTTTTTTATATGGGCCTGATCTGAATCATATCAAACAACTATGAAAGTACAATGTTGTACTCAAACATGCAGTTCAGAGAAGACATCCTCTAAATCTGAGACAGCTGGAGCATGTTGCTCAAGAAAATTGAGTCAAGCTACCTGTTGTCAAGTGCAGAAGTTTCATTGAGAGCTGTAACTGTCCGCTTGTCACTTTAAACCTTTGTTCAGCACTGACTGACAGGTGGAACATTTATTGCCTTCCTATTGTTTCTCTGGGGAATGTTTTAATCATCAGACACTTCCTGCTTCCTCTAGTTTTGGAGAAAGGGGCTCTCATTAATTCAGCATTCACAGGCAAGTCAGCAGTACTTCGTGGGAAGACGATTAAAGTTTGCACCCTGTCAGGTCACGTGAGACCAGGTGACAGATGCACTCTGTAGGAATCGGAAGTGCACCGCTAGGTAGTGGACCCTAGGACTGACTGCTGCGGATTGAACCCTGGGAGGTTCAGGAAGCAGGTCTACTAGATCACTAAAACAGATCCCACTGGGAGCTAGAGCATAGATTCCCCAGGGCGTGGAGTCTAAGAGCCAGCAGGTGTTCACCAGAGCCCCTAGTGGTGAGGATGGACTGAGCTGCAGTCTGGCTCCAGGTCGCGGCCCCCAGGGTCTCACAGCTCACGGTAGACTACAGGAGAAGAAGAAGGAGGCAGCAGGCTGGAACAACAAGGAAAGTAAGGGATAAGCCAAAGGTCAGGGTCACAAGCAGACAGGGAAAGTCGAGAACAGGCCAAAGTCGGTAACTGGAATCAGACGTAGGAAACACAGCAAGTACACACGAAAGCCAACACACAATGGTTGATCAGCAAGGTTGGCTTGCAATGCCCAGGTAAATATAGTGTTCCTAATTAGAGACCAGGGTGGAGCTATGCTGAGGGAAGATTATTTAAACAGTCAGGTGAGGGTGGCTGGCCTCTAAAGGTGAACACAGAAGGAAAAGTGAGCTGACAGACACACATTACTGCATAACCATGACACACTCCTTGGCAAGCGGACCAAGGTATGCAGTAAAGGTGCATTGTCATTGTCAGTATATATGTTTTAGGCACAAATTGAGCCCACGCTGTTAGTTAACCACTTAAGGACCGCCTCACGCCGATGTACGTCGGCAAGGTGGCACGGGCAGGCAGAATCACGTATATGTATTTGATCTGCCTCCCGCGGGCGGGGGGTCCGATCGAACCCCCCGGTGCCCGAGGCGGTTACCTTTTGTCCAGCGGCGATCGGAGATGAGGGGAAGACCATCCATTCGTGGCCCCCCCTCGCGATCGCCGCCGGCCAATCAGATCATTCCTATGCTGCTGTATGCTAAACAGCAGCAAAGGAAATGATGTCATCTCTCCTCGGCTCGGTATTTTCCGTTCCGGCGCCGAGGAGAGAAGACTGCAATGTGAGTGAAAACACTACACATACGGTAGAACATGCCAGGCACACAAAACACCCCCCTTTACCCCCCGATCCCCCCCGATCACCCCCTAATCCCCCCTCCCCCCGTCACACTGACACCAAGCAGTTTTTGTTTTTTTTGTTTTTTCTGATTACTGCATGGTGTCAGTTTGTGACAGTTAGTGTGGTAGGGCAGTTAGTGTTAGCCCCCTTTAGGTCTAGGGTACCCCACTAACCCCCCCTAATAAAGTTTTAACCCCTTGATCACCCCCCGTCGCCAGTGTCGCTAAGCGATCATTTTTCTGATTGCTGTATTAGTGTCGCTGGTGACGCTAGTTAGGGAGGTAAATATTTAGGTTCGCTGTCAGCGTTTTATAGCGACAGGAACCCCCATATACTACCTAATAAATGTTTTAACCCCTTGATTGCCCCCTAGTTAACCCTCTCACCACTGATCACCGTATAACCGTTACAGGTGACGCTGGTTAGTTAGTTTATTTTTTATAGTGTCAGGGCACCCACCGTTTATTACCAAATAAAGGTTTAGCCCCCTGATCTCCCGGCGGTGATATGCGTCGCCCCAGGCAGCGTCAGATTAGCACCAGTACCGCTAACACCCACGCACACAGCATACGCCTCCCTTAGTGGTATAGTATCTGTACGGATCAATATCTGATCCGATCAGATCTATACTAGCGTCCCCAGCAGTTTAGGGTTCCCAAAAATGCAGTGTTAGCGGGATCAGCCCAGATACCTGCTAGCACCTGCGTTTTGCCCCTCCGCCCGGCCCAGCCCAGCCCACCCAAGTGCAGTATCGATCGATCACTGTCACTTACAAAACACTAAACGCATAACTGCAGCGTTCGCAGAGTCAGGCCTGATCCCTGCGATCACTAACAGTTTTTTTGGTAGCGTTTTGGTGAACTGGCAAGCACCAGCCCCAGGCAGCGTCAGGTTAGCGCCAGTACCTCTAACACCCCGCACGCAGCATACGCCTCCCTTAGTGGTATAGTATCTGAACGGATCAATATCTGATCCGATCAGATCTATACTAGCGTCCCCAGCAGTTTAGGGTTCCCAAAAATGCAGTGTTAGCGGGATCAGCCCAGATGCCTGCTAGCACCTGCGTTTTGCCCCTCCGCCCGGCCCAGCCCAGCCCACCCAAGTGCAGTATTGATCGATCATTGTCACTTACAAAACACTAAACGCATAACTGCAGTGTTCGCAGAGTCAGGCCTGATCCCTGCGATTGCTAACAGTTTTTTTGGTAGCGTTTTGATGAACTGGCAAGCACCAGCGGCCTAGTACACCCTGGTCGTAGTCAAACCAGCACTGCAGTAACACTTGGTGACGTGGCAAGTCCCATAAGTGCAGTTCAAGCTGGTGAGGTGGCAAGCACAAGTAGTGTCCCGCTGCCACCAAGAAGAAGACAAACACAGGCCCGTCGTGCCCATAATGCCCTTCCTGCTGCATTAGTCAATCCTAATTGGGAACCCACCACTTCTGCAGCACCCGTACTTCCCCCATTCACATCCCCAACCAAATGCAGTCGGCTGCATGAGAGGCATTTTCTTTATGGCCTCCCGAGTACCCCTACCCAGCGAACCCCCCCCAAAAAAGATGTCGTGTCTGTAGAAAGCGCGGATATAGACGTGACACCCGCTATTATTGTCCCTCCTATCCTGACAATCCTGGTCTTTGCATTTGTGAATGTTTTGAACGCTACCATTCACTAGTTGAGTATTAGCGTAGGGTACAGCATTGCACAGACTAGGCACACTTTCACAGGGTCTCCCAAGATGCCATCGCATTTTGAGCGAACCGAACCTGGAACCGGTTATAGTTATAAAAGTTAGTCACAAAAAAAAGTGAAAAAAGAAAAAAAAATATATATATATAAAATTTTAAAAAATAGTTGTCGTTTTATTGTTCTCTCTCTCTCTATTGTTCTGCTCTTTTTTACTGTATTCTATTCTGCAATGTTTTATTGTTATTATGTTTTATCATGTTTGCTTTTCAGGTATGCAATTTTTTATACTTTACCGTTTACTGTGTTTTATTGTAAACCATTTTTTTGTCTTCAGGTACGCCATTCACGACTTTGAGTGGTTATACCATAATGATGCCTGCAGGTTTAGGTATCATCTTGGTATCATTCTTTTCAGCCAGCGGTCGGCTTTCATGTAAAAGCAATCCTAGCAGCTAATTAGCCTCTAGACTTCTTTTACAAGCAGTGGGAGGGAATGCCCCCTCACCGTCTTCCGTGTTTTTCTCTGGCTCTCCTGTCTCAACAGGGAACCTGAAAATGCAGCCGGTGATTCAGCCAGCGGACCATAGAGCTGATCAGAGACCAGAGTGGCTCTAAACATCTCTATGGCCTAAGAAACCGGAAGCTACGAGCATTTCATGACTTAGATTTCGCCGAATGTAAACATCGCCATTGGGAAATTGGGAAAGCATTTTATCACACCGATCTTGGTGTGGTCAGATGCTTTAAGGCAGAGGAGAGATCTAGGGTCTAATAGACCCCAATTTTTTCAAAAAAGAGTACCTGTCACTACTTATTGCTATCATAGGGGATATTTACATTCCCTGAGATAACAATAAAAATGATTTTAAAAAAAATGAAAGGAACAGTTTAAAAATAAGATAAAAAAGCAAAAAAATAATAAAGAAAAAAAAAAAAAAAAAAAAGCACCCCTGTCCCCCCCTGCTCTCGCGCAAAGGCGAACGCAAGCTTCGGTCTGGCGTCAAATGTAAACAGCAATTGTACCATGCATGTGAGGTGTCACCGCGAACGTCAGATCGAGGGCAGTAATTTTAGCAGTAGACCTCCTCTGTAAATCTAAAGTGGTAACCTGTAAAGGCTTTTAAAGGCTTTTAAAAATGTATTTAGTTTGTCGCCACTGCACGTTTGTGCGCAATTTTAAAGCATGTCATGTTTGGTATCCATGTACTCGGCCTAAGATCATCTTTTTTATTTCATCAAACATTTGGGCAATATAGTGTGTTTTAGTGCATTAAAATTTTAAAAAGTGTGTTTTTTCCCCAAAAAATGCGTTTGAAAAATCGCTGCGCAAATACTGTGTGAAAAAAAAAATGAAACACCCACCATTTTAATCTGTAGGGCATTTGCTTTAAAAAAATATATAATGTTTGGGGGTTCAAAGTTATTTTTTTGCAAAAAAAAAAAATGTTTTCATGTAAACAAAAAGTGTCAGAAAGGGCTTTGTCTTCAAGTGGTTAGAAGAGTGGGTGAAGTGTGACATAAGCTTCTAAATGTTGTGCATAAAATGCCAGGACAGTTCAACCCCCCCCAAATGACCCCATTTTGGAAAGTAGACACCCCAAGCTATTTGCTGAGAGTCATGTCGAGTCCATGGAATATTTTATATTGTGACACAAGTTGCGGGAAAGAGACAATTTTTTTTTTTTTTGCACAATGTTGTCCCTAAATGATATATTGCTCAAACATGCCATGGGAATATGTGAAATTACACCCCAAAATACATTCTGTTGCATCTCCTGAGTACGGGGATACCACATGTGTGAGACTTTTTGGGAGCCTAGCCGCGTACGGGACCCCGAAAACCAAGCACCGCCTTCAGGCTTTCTAAGGGCGTAAATTTTTGATTTCACTCTTCACTGCCTATCACAGTTTCGGAGGCCATGGAATGCCCAGGTGGCACAAACCCCCCCCCCCAAATGACCCCATTTTGGAAAGTAGACACCCCAAGCTATTTGCTGAGAGGTATAGTGAGTATTTTGCAGACCTCACTTTTTGTCACAATGTTTTGAAAATTGAAAAAAGGAAAAAAAAAAGTTTTTTCTTGTCTTTCTTCATTTTCAAAAACAAATGAGAGCTGCAAAATACTCACCATGCCTCTCAGCAAATAGCTTGGGGTGTCTACTTTCCAAAATGGGGTTATTTGGGGGGGGGGTTTGTGCCACCTGGGCATTCCATGACCTCCGAAACTGTGATAGGCAGTGAAGAGTGAAATCAAAAATTTACACCCTTAGAAATCCTGAAGGCAGTGATTGGTTTTCGGGGCCCCGTACGTGGCTAGGTTCCCAAAAAGTCCCACACATGTGGTATCCCCATACTCAGGAGAAGCAGCTAAATGTATTTAGGGGTGCAATTCCACATATGCCCATGGCCGTGTTTGAGCAATATATCATTTATTGACAACTTTGTACAAAAAAAAAAAAATTGTCACATTCCCGCAACTTGTGTCAAAATATAAAATATTCCATGGACTCAACATGCCTCTCAGCAAATAGCTTGGGGTGTCTACTTTCCAAAATGGGGTCATTTGGGGGGGGGTTTTGTGCCATCTGGGCATTTTATGGCCTTCAAAACTGTGATAGGTAGTGAGGAGTGAAATCAAAAATTTACGCCTTTAGAAATCCTGAAGGCGGTGATTGGTTTTCGGGGCCCCGTACACGGCTAGGCTCCCAAAAAGTCCCACACATGTGGTATCCCCGTACTCAGGAGAAGCAGCTGAATGTATTTTGGGGTGCAATTCCACATAGTCCCATGGCCTGTGTGAGCAATATATCATTTAGTGACAACTTTTTGTAAATATATATATTTTTTGTCATTTATTCAATCACTTGGGACAAAAAAATAAATATTCAATGGGTTCAACATGCCTCTCAGCAATTTCCTTGGGGTGTCTACTTTCCAAAATGGGGTCATTTGGTGGGTTTGTACTGCCCTGCCATTTTAGCACCTCAAGAAATTACATAGGCAGTCATAAACTAAAAGCTGTGTAAATTCCAGAAAGTGTACCCTAGTTTGTAGACGCTATAACTTTTGCGCAAACCAATAATTATACGCTTATTGACTTTTTTTTTACCAAAGACATGTGGCCGAATACATTTTGGCCTAAATGTATGACTAAAATTGAGTTTATTGGATTTTTTTTATAACAAACAGTAGAAAATATCATTTTTTTTTCAAAATTTTCTGTCTTTTTCCGTTTATAGCGCAAAAAATAAAAACGGCAGAGGTGATCAAATACCATCAAAAGAAAGCTCTATTTGTGGGAAGAAAAGGACGCAAATTTCATTTGGGTACAGCATTGCATGACCGCGCAGTTAGCAGTTAAAGTGACGCAGTGCCAAATTGGAAAAAGTCCTCTGGTCCTTAGGCAGCATAATGGTCCGGGGCTGAAGTGGTTAAAAGATATTCTGTAGACAATACACATGTTTGAACATATAGTCATGTTTCCTTCAATGTTTAATGTTAATTTAGATATATGTGTAGATAATGGAACACCACTTTGTAATTCCACATTTGTAATTCTGTTGTAACCTTCTTTTGGTGATCTCTGTAAACTAATGTATTTTATGTCATTTTACAGTTTTCACGGTGCTTATGGTGCTTAAGGTGTTTAAGGAGTCAATGGGATTAACCTCTGTGGTGTTCAACCTTAATACACACCTTTGAGGCAAAAGAATAAAAGTACTGCACCCGTCAGAAGCTCTCCTCTCGTTATTTACTCAAGCCAAAAGCAAAGTCTGATATTTAATAAATATTAAATAAACAGTGATGCATTACTTTTGTCAGTTTCAAGTTATTTCTGAGAAAATTGTGGATTATCAACAAATGTGTCTGTGTCTAAAATAGGCCTAATCAGTGCATGCCTACATTTTATTTAATCTATGGTGATAGGGGGTTTGGTGAATGTGAATGATTTAATGTGAGGTGGTCTAGTTGCACACTTATCCAAGAACAGTTTCCAGTAACAAGTAAATGAGCTTTGAGTACTCAAAACTTTAAAAAGGCCCTTATCAACACAAACTAAAAATAAAACCCACCAAACTCCTATGCAAAAAAATCAGTTCAAAGGAAAAATAAAGGTCCTAGCAACATAAAAAAGGCCCATTTGCAGGAAACAGGGACACTGCACCACAGAAGAAGTTAAATGGACACTGTATACAGACACCATTGCTGTAAGTCATCTTGCTAACACTTGTAGTGCCACAGGGCTAAAGGATAAGGTCATCCATTCCCAGGGATACTGTATACAGACGCCATTGTCTTGTTACCTTGCTGAGAAAGATCCTGCCTTAATCACTTGATAATCTGGGCCAGTTGTGTTGTTTGGCCCTGTTATTCAGGAGTTTAAGTGCACCAATGAAAGTGGCTAGCTGAAGCTACTAGTGCCATACGGACCTGCACACACATATTCAGGGCTCTGTATATGCAGTGGGTGTGTGGAACAGTTTATCTAGGAAGTTAAGCCATTACATGTTGATTTGAATGAAGTGATTTACGTTGGGCTTGTGGTGTCAGGGGACAGAAGAGAGAGGCCTGACATAAGAGGGTCATTCCTCTGCTCTCCTCCTGCCTGGACTTATAGAGCCAACCTGAGTAAAGGTAACTAATCTGATACGGATTGCCATATTGTGATTTATTTGCCATGTAAATGTGCCTCTGCTTTTGGGGTTATTCTTAATTAATTCCTATACTCTGTAAATACTGTGAGCACTTGTTTGACATATGTTATATATACTGTATATAGTCCCCACCATATCCAATAACTTGTAATAATACTGTGTTTCTACATACATGAATATGCATAAATTGGCAAAAAAGAATTCTGGCATTTAGGCCCAATTTATAGGAGGATAGTATACACCTATGGTCTCATTGGTGTTCTAAAAACATACCTGCTGAAAGAAGATGGATGCCTGCTGCTTCACTGCTCCCTGGCTACTGCAAGTATGTGACTAGTCAGATGGCTCATATGCCTATTTTACTCACCATATGCCATATTGGTTTCTCCTGCCAGCTCTTTCATCCTGCATTAAATTTTGAGCCTCTGGGAGGAACCACAGCATGTGCAGGGGGAGCAGGTATTCCCCACACACCCAGAAATAAGGAATACTTGCAGTGGTTGGGAAGTAGCATCACAGAAGTGCTTTAGGACACGGAATGCCAAAAAGGTAAGTACATTTCCTCTTTTTTAACATGTATGCGTTTAGATATACATGATTATTTGCTGACATGATCACTTTAACGGCAGTGGATAAAAGTGAGGTCACAGACTTAGCTATGCCGTTTGGCTGGAGTAAGTGAATCTCAAGAGCCATCTTCTAGATCACTGACCTTTTTGATCTGAAACCTGTTTTATGTTAGAATGTTTCCATTTTTTAAGATTTCCCTCCAAGTTCTATTGGAATGTTTTATTTTGAAAAAATCTTATTTTGAAGATTTTACTAAGCAGTAAGATTAAATGATGTATCTACTTTAGTATAATACAAAACCACAAGTTTCTCTATAGCAACCATTCTCAATCAGGATTCTTTCAGAGGTTGTTGGGACCATTGATAAATGTTCCATGATCTGTGGCTGATTGACCTCCCATTTGATGGTGCCTGCATAGATCCAGGGTCAACACCGCTTGGCAGACATTAATGATCTTTTTATCTGTCTGCAAGGGTAGCAGTCAGACCACCACTGTAAAGGCTCATGATTCTCACTAGCCACCAACGTAAGGAGCATTTTTCCACCAATGAATTGGTTTTAGCAAGGGTTCCTCAAGACCTAAAGTATATTTTATGGGTTCCTCTGGGAGAAAAAAGGTTGAAAAAGGCTATTCTAGAGGATGTCAAATGGCCAAGAATCTTTATGCAGTACTACAATATTAGATGTGGGAAATCAGTGACTTCTGGTTGGAAATGATAGCTCTAGGTACCAAATATGGAATAACTGTATATACAGTGTATATGTGTTTGTTTCATTTATGATGGCACTTTAAACACATAATGCGTGGTAAGTGATTTGCTGCTCTAACTCATGAACTCATAGCTGTTTCTTCAATTCACATAAAAACAAAAATGAACCATATGTAGGTATACTAAAGTAAACAAAATACTTGTCATTCATTCCATGATTTGTGGAAAAACTAACAATGATTTGAAATGTACTGTATATAAATATATGAGTTTTTACGGAAATTTGGTTGATTTGCAAATCAAGCAATCTATGCTATAAACATAATGATCCTGGAAAACAATTTTACCAAAAAAATCAATATAATATGCTCCTAGAAGGCTTAGTGGGTGAAAACACTTTACCAAACACAGACATTTGAAGAGCTTTAATCAATGAGAACAGCATTACATATGAAGGTCTTTTAAAAGCTCCATGGGTTAACCATTAAATGGTCTCCATTGTTCTTTAATTATCCACCTTAATTTGTAAGGGAATTTGGTATGATTTCCTCCACAGACAGGTCTTGGCAGCTGCACCGAAGAACTGTCTCTCTTTGTAACCAGCTGAAACCTCTCCTGGGTACAACTTCACTAATCAAGTGAAATATGAGTCCAGCTCTACTGTTGAAACTCATGGCAGTTTTACAATAAAATGTCTAGGACATATCTGCACGTGCAGAAGAAATGTGGGAGTAAGTTGTCCATTTTTATTCATAATAACTGTAGGTATTACACATGTGTTAATATTCATTTCAATGGCAGGTAGCCATACAGGATTCCTAATGCAGCCATATACAAAGCTATTTTTATAATCATAAATACTCTTCTATATGTAAAATGATCTATTATTATGAATCGGTGTGACTCATCTCTGCACAAATTGTATGGCCATAGTAAACAGAGTTGTTACGAAAATGTAGAGAGCAAATGTCAGAAAGCCATCTAAAGGCAAACACATAATCCCAATGGTAAGGCATGGTCCTTTCCTCTAGTTAGAGAGGCTGGGCATGTTGCCATGATCTCACTGTTCTGACCCTATCCCTTGTTGGCATGATCTACTCAGCTGGTTCCAAGAAAGTTTGGAAATCCCCCCTGGTTGGCATCAATGTTTCATATCAAGAAAAAGGAAGCAAAGTTTGCCAGATTTACTTTGAAAGGGCATCTTACCTCTCAATATTTAGTTGTGCCTTCTATGAATTAAAAGAAAAGTATGGCCAAAGCTTTTTTTGGCCATCCTTGTGGGTCACAGGAGTGTACTTACTTCTGCTCTCCTGTGACCCAGAACCAGCTAACAGTGGGCTACAGCCCTCTGTCAGCTGATGTGGCGCAGCTGCTCCAGACTCTGGAAAGATCTCAACAATTTTGTCAAGGTCCATCCAGCTGCCTGACTGACAGCTGGCTCTGCCTCTCAGTGCATGCTAAAAAGCCGGAGCCAGCTGTATTCACCTCCTCCCCTGCCCGGCGCAGAATGCTAGAAGAGCAGAGAGCGATGATGACAGTCACTGCTCTCTTCTCTGAGTAGACTGAGAACTGAGCAATCAGCAGTTGTGATCACTTAAAGCACAGAGGTGGGTATGGGTTTTTTTCAAACCCAAACTTGTCTTTTAACAGGGAAAAAGATATGACTTATACTGAGTCCGAAAATATACAGATTATAGTCACATTTTCCATGCTTGTCTTTGAACATTTCAAGAAGCAAGTTCAGGTTGCTCTAGGAGATGCTTCTGCATACATAGCAACAACTTACTGAGATCCTCATTCTGTTTCTATTTCAGGAATGATTGTTTTTTCCATTTCATTGTACCACTGTACTCCCTGACTAGGAGAGTCATTATCATCATGTAGTATGAAGAGTGCCTATTGTGCACAAATCATATTGTATGAAGCATTTGTGTATATGGTAGTTAAAAGGTATTGAGATCTTGATTTCATTTTTGCATCTGGGCTCAGAGGCTTATAGCTACGCCATTAGCTAGGCCAATGCAGTGCTAGACATTAATGTCATAAGAACAACACATCCACAGAAAAAATAAAAACTGTTTATGCAGGAATTTAAAGTCCACCCTAAACATTTTAAGACCTCTGATCACTGCTTAATCAATGGAGTAGCCAATGATTGGCAGCTGTACCAAATATTACCCTAAAGAGACACATTCAATGACTCAATTTCTTATATTTAACAACAACAGTTAACTTGTAAGGCCTGGATGAAATTGGGCATCTGCTAAGCTCACAGAAGCTTAATAATTTAATGAATTGCTGGTTGGACTACAGTAAAAGCTTGGTGCATACTACCTTCTAGTACATGTTTGTAATATTTGTAGTTCAAGTATTTTAATGTTCTAACTACTTTATATGGATAATAATGTTAATATGTAAACTTTCTATAATTTTTAACCTTGAGATTACTGAAAAAAAGGGAAAGGCCAATTAGGCAGAAGAGATGACCACTTTGGGTGATTCCACAGTGGAAGGAAGTGCAAGAGCTTGTCAAATATACTGCAGTAGTTTATAGCTCAAGCTCATAGCCTGTAGCTGCCTGATGTCCTTATACCACAAGTACTAACAAACCACCAAATAAAAGAGAACTCAGTGACCCATAGCCAACTTTTAATACCCATGCTTTGTAGTGCTCCATTGTGGAATAAATAATTTGTAATTTAGATTACATTTAGAGTTCTGTTTCCTAAGCGCCACTTGTTTGGGTGAAAGAAGCATGAAATTAGCACTGCAGTAATGTAATTAATTAGCTTACTGTATTTTCTGTGAAAGTCACAGAGCCACTAAACTTCTTCCGGACCCTGGTGGGCAGCCTCTGAGAACTGTTCCTGCACAGCTCTGTAGTAATGTCAGATGAACATGTTATGTCATTAAACTATGCCATCAATGAGGCAGCTTTTCTGGCAATGTGCATCTCTCCTGGGTGTCTCTTTGACAATCTGAAGCTCTGCTTGATATCTCTGGTAATACAAAGTTTTCATAGCAGGTTCTTCCTGATAACATACAGCTATAACTCTCAATGAAGTATTTTTTAATAATATGGCAGTCTCTCTATGGAGATTATTTTCAGCACTCTTGGAAGTGTGCAACTCTCAAAAGAACTGCTAACCTTTAGATTTTCTTTATGTAATCTTCTTTTTAATAGGAGAAAGAAGACACCTACATACATTTGGAGAAATATTTCCATTCATGCATAATTCTGTTTTAGCAAAAGGCAAATGGGTAGTTTGTACAATTGGATGGGCAGACTCTCACTGCTGTGGAGGAGGCATCTCTATCATATTCTCTAGCATACCATCTATGTGCTATATCAGTTGTTTTCAGAGTTAACAAAGTTTGTCATCAGCCGGTTATGTGTGGATACACAGTACTGTACAAAAGCTTTAGGCAGGTGTGCAAAAATGCTGTAATCTTAGAATGCTTTCAGAACAGAAGAAAAATCCAAATCAAATCAATATTTGGTGTCACCACTCTTTGCTTTCAAAACAGCATCAATTCTTCTTGGTGAACTTGCACACAGTTTTTGAAGGAACTCGGCAGGTAGGTTGTTCCAAACATCTTGGAGAACTAACCGCAGATCTTCTGTGGATGTAGGCTGCCTAAAATCCTTTTGTCTCTTCATGTAATCCCAGACAGACTCGATGATGTTGGGATCAAGGCTCTGTGAGGGCCAAACCATTACTTACAGGATTCCTTGTTCTTCTTTACCCTCAAGATATTTCTTAATGTCATTAGTTGTATGTTTGGGGTCTCTGTTTTGCTGCAGAATACATTTGGGGCCAATCACACGCCTCCCTGATGATATGGCATGATGGATACGTATATTGCAGACAGACTACTGCAGAACACTAAACAGACTACAGGTGACCTGATTCTCCATCAAATATTTTCATCTCTCATCCATGCTTCCTCTCAATCTCACCACTCTGTATCATGCACTTCCTACTTTTCCTTCTCACAGTTGCATCCCCTCTCCTTAAATTTCTCTCCTTCAACCATCTTCTCCAGCCCACAGATTATATATATCACCCTCACTCCTGTCTTCACCTTATTACTGCACGTATCAGCTCCTGCTAATTCTGAACCCATATACTAATAAAACCTGCAGGACACTGGGACGTGTCCCCCCCCCCCACATAAGTCACACTCCCATATCACCTCTCTCACCCTTCTGCTTCTCCTAACTTCTGGAGATATTTCTGAAATCCTGGACCGCCATCATTTACCTTCGGCCAACATACCCAGCACACCGCATGCTCTGATAGCAGCCCCAATCCCCACAATCTCATTTCTATTCCTCTTCTGCCTAGAACCAGCCTCCTCTTCTCCTGTGCCCTTTGGAATGCCCGCTCTGTTTGTAACAAACTCACCACCATCCATGACCTATTTATCACAAACTCCCTGAACCTACTTGCAATTACTGAGACCTGGATTCAAGAATCTGAATTTCCTTCTCCTGCTGCTCTCTCCTATGGTGGCCTCCTGTGGACTCTCTCCCAGGCCTAGTGGACAAAAAGAAGGTGGTGTTGAAATCCTCCTATCCCCTAAAAGCACTTTTCAGGTTCTTCATCCACCCCCCTCTCTGTCCCTCTCCTCATTTATAACTCGCTGTATTTTTTTATTTTCTCCAGTTTCATTGAGAATTGCTGTGATCTATTGGCCCCCTGGATCAGTATCAAGCTTCCTTGACGACTTCTCTGCCTGGATACCCTATCTTCTCTCTTCTGAAATTCCAACAATAATTTTTGGTGACTTTAACATCCCTGTTAATCTTAACACTCCAGCTACTTCTAAGCTGCTGAGCCTAACATCCTCTTTTGACCTAAAACAATGGACACACGCTTCTACTCACTCTGTTGGCAACTGCTTTGACCTCATATTCTCCTGCTTATGCACTCCGCACAACCTCTCCAACATTCCTTTTCCTCTCTCTAAACACCACCTTATTAGTTTCACTCTTGCCTTAACTTCCTCCTCCTTGCCTTCCAACTACCAAACTATTACCCGTAGAAACCTTCACCATCTTAACCCTTCTCTTCTTTTTTCTGTTACAGATTGTCTCTATGACAAAATCTCATCCTTGTCCTGCCCCAAATTGGCCACTTCTGTCTACAACAGTTCACTGTCATCCACTCTGGATACCTTCGCCCCCGTCACTACACACAGAATCAGGCCCCGATCGCTACAACCCTGTCAGACAGACAATACCAGAACCCTCAAAAATCAGAGCCACGCTCTTGAGTGTCTGTAGTGTAAGATTAAGTCACAGCAAGATTTCAACCAATATAAATCTGCCTTCATAAATACCATTCCTGCCTCCACACTGCCAAACAGACCTACTTTATCACTCTCATTAACACCATCTCACGCAGTCCCCGTCAACTCTTTTCTACCTTTACCACTCTACTTTGTCCTCCATTACCTCCACCCACTAACTCACTCAACTGCCCAGGAGATTGCTAATCATTTCAAAATAAGATTGAGACAATTCGTCTCGAGATCTCCACTCTACAGATATCTCCCTCACTTTACACTCCTTGTCCTCCTGCACAATCAATACATCCCTCTTTTAACCCAGCTACTATAGAGGAAGTCACTACATTTTTTTTTTAACGTCCACCTAACCTCCTGCCCCCTGGACCCTGTTCCTTCTCAAATACTACAGTCACCATCTGGCTCTATCCTACACTCTTTAACTCATATCTTCAACCTCTCACTCTCTACTGACATCTTCCCCAACCTTCTAAAACATGCGCTAGTCACTCCCATACCAAAAAAGGCCTCACTAGATGGAGTAGACGCCACCCATCTTAACAAGCTAAGACCCATCTTTTTACTCCCTTTTGGCTCCAAACTCCTTGAACATTTAGTCTACAACCGACTGATCGACCACCTCATGGAGAATAACCTTCTTGATCCCCTTCAGTCTGGATTTCGCCCACAGCACTCCACAGAAACTGCCCTCCTAAAACTCACAAACGACTTACTAACAGCCAAAACCAACGGTCGTTATTCCGTTCTCTTACTCTTGGACCTTTTTGCTGCCTTTGATACAGTTGACTACCCCCTCCTCCTCAAAAAACTCAATTTGCTTGCTCTCCATGGCTGCGCTCTCCGTTGGTTTAAATCTTACCTATCTCATCGCACCTTCAGTGTCACTTACAACTCCACTTCCTCCTCTCCAACTCCTCTTACCGTTGGGGCCCCCCAAGGTTCTGTCCTTGGACCTCTACTATTCTCGATCTACACATCCTCCCTGGGTCAGCTGATAGCTTCCTATGGTGCCTACTAACATTTATATGCTGATGACAGCCAAATCTATCTCTCTGCCCTTCAGCTCACCCCATCAGTCTCCTCACGCATTACTCATTTACTAACAGACATATCAGCCTGGATGTCAAACCACTTCCTCAAACTGAATCTGTCTAAAACTGAGCTCTTAATATTTCCTCCCCCACGTGCCCCTTCCCCTGACTTTTCTGTCAAGATCAATGGCACATCTATCAGTCCGTCCCCACATGCCAGGTTGCTAGGGGTAACCTTAGACTCTAAACTGTCCTTTCAGGCTCACACCCAATCCCTGTCCAAATCATGCCGCCTTAGCCTTCGCAACATTTCCAGAATACGCCCCTTTTTAACTAATGATACCACCAAGCTTCTAATTCACTCCCTGGTTATCTCTCACCTCGACTACTGCAACTCCCTCCTCATTGGATTACCTTTACATAGACTATCCCCCCTTCAGTCCATAATGAATGTCGTTGCAAGACTCATCCACCTTACCAACCATTCAGTGTCCTCCACACCTCTCTGCCAATCCCTCCACTGGCTTCCACTCACCCAACGAATAAAATTCAAAGTACTAACAATAATGTACAAAGCCATCCATAACTCTGCCCCCAGCTACATCACTAACTTAGTCCCAAAATACCAACCAAGCTGCTCTCTTCGGTCCTCCCAAGACCTCCTGCTCTCTCGCTCCCTTGTCACCTCTTCCCATGCTTGCCTCCAGGATTTCTCCAGAGCTTCTCCCATCCTTTGGAACTCCCTACCCGAATCTGTCCGACTGTCCCATAATCTATCCATCTTTAGACAATCCCTGAAAACCCTTCTCTTTAAAGAAGCCTATCCTGCTTCTAACTAATAAACTGCTTTACTTCCTCCATCAGCTCATCCCGCACAGCTATTACCTTTTGTATCAATTGACCCTCCCTTTTTAGATTGTTAGCTCTAATGAGCAGGGCCCTCTGATTCCTCTTGTACCAAATTGTAATGTAACTGTAATGTCTGCCTTTATTTTGTTAAGCACTGCGCAAACTGCTATATAAATCCTGTATAATATTAATATAATAATATTGTCTGTATTTCTCAGCACTGAGTACACCATTGATCCTGACCAAATCTCCAACTCCATTTGCAGAAATGCAGCCCCAAACTTGCAAGGAACCTCCACAATTCTTCACTCTTATTCTGAAGCAGGACAGTGACCCCAAGCATGCAGCCAATGTCATTAGGAACTATTTCAGTGTAAAGAAGAACATGGAGTGCTGGAATTGATGATTTGGCCCTCACAGAGCCCTGATCTCAGCATCATCAAGTCTGTCTGGGATTACATGAATAGACAGAAGGGTTTAAGGCAGTCTACAACCACAGAAGATGGTTAGTTCTCTAAGATGTTTGAAACAACCTTCATGCTGAGTTCCTACAAAATGCTGTGTGCAAGTGTACCTAGAAAAATTGATGCTGTTTTGAAGGTAAAAGGTGGTCACATCAAATATTGATTTGATTTGGTTTTCTCTTATTTTCATTTACTTTCTATTTTGTTAATTGATAAAAATTAACTATTAACGCTACTATTTCTGAAAGCATTCCTAATTTACAGCATTATTTCACACCTGCCTAAAACTTCTACACGGTACAGTATATGATGTCTGGAGTTCTGTGCAATGTCTGCTTTCTAGTGGAGTATGAAATAGCACAAATATAATCCCCTTTGGCAATAACAAGGCACCAACATCCAACTAAGATTACTCTATAAACAACCTTGTACATCAAAACATGGTAAACATAAAATCTAGATAAAAGTGTACCTCTACTACTGTTGCAAACCACAAATTATTTTAGGTTTAGCTGAGAGTCTGTAGACAGGTGTATTAACGCTTCCACCTCCTCAATTCACAATTCTCAGCTCCACCCGTTGCTTAGAGTGTCAGGCTGCCGATGCCTCTGCATAGCATGAATCACTAGAGGAAAAGTCGGCACTCGGGATAACATCGAATAGCGGTCCTACATTATTTAAACAACCTGAATAACCACTGTAAAACAACCAATGCGTTGGCTTCATGATTAAGACCTAACGGCCGAAACTTGTTTGCTGTTTTACAGCAGTTATTCATATTATTTCAAAAAAGGAAGACTGCTATTTAAAGGCGTCACCAAGTGCCAACTTTTTAGCGGAGAGTCTGTCTTGCCTTCTTTATTGTGTCCCCTGCAGTCCCTTGGGGGATCATAAACGTCTCTATGGGTTAATACACATGTTCAATATATATCATTTCCATACTGTATAAAGAAGCAGAGTTCACTTGTTTACATTACAGTTAATGCCACCAGTCTACCATGTGAACACTGATGTTCTTGTGAGGACAAACCTACTTGACTCATACAATAGTGAAAATTATAGGTAGATGGTAACAGGCATTTTAATGGGAATGCTTCATACACCCTGATAGTGTATACCGTATGTTTAATGCATAGAGTTTTATAAATAACATTTTATATGCATAAAAACCAGAGTTAGACTTACTGGTAACTCTTTTTCTAGGAGTCTTCCAGGACAGCCCCTGAGACATAGGGCGTCTCCCTCCGGGACAGGAAACACATTCACCCAAATGGTTAAAAGGAGGTCCTCCAAGCCTTCCCCTTCAGTTTCCACAAGAACCGCCGGAAGGCTCTGAAAGACATAACACACTGGCATAACATTAGTATATACCCTTTGCACCAGCTACAAAACTCTGGGTGGGAAACCAGGCTGTCCTGAAAGACTCCTAGAAAAAGAGTTACCGGTAAGTCTAACTCCGGTTTTCTTTTATCGTCTTCCAGGACAGCTTCTGACATGATAAGCAAGAAACTTACTCTGTTAGGGCGGGACCACTGCCTGGAGGACCTTTCGTCCAAATGCCTGTTCTTTAACAGCAACCAGGTCCAAGCGGTAATGCTTTGCGAACGTGGAGTAGCTTGACCACGTCGCTGCTCTGCAGATCTCCGGCTTTCTCTGCCCACGATGCTGAAACCGCTGTCATCCTTATCCATCTAACGATGGTGGATTTTGATGCTTTAAACCCTTTGATCCCGCAAAATTTACAAACAAAGATTCTGTCTTCCTGAATTCTTTGCTGATATCTAAATAAACCAAAAGGCTACGCCCAACGTCAACTAAACTGAATTATCCTTCCTCATCAGCTTCTGAGGAGTAAAATGTTGGCAGGATAATATCCTGAGTTCTATGAAAAGTAGAAGACACTTTGGGGAGGAAACTAGGATCTGTTTAAGCACAACCCTATCCTCCAAAATTACCAAAAATGGTTCTCTAATTGAGAGCGCCTGCAACTCACTCACTCTTCTGGCTGAGGTGATTGCAATCAGAAAAGCTGTCTTTAGAGCCACCCACTTAACATTAGATTTTTCCAGAGGTTCGAAGGGATAATTAGTAAGGGTGTTGAGTACCAAGGATAAATCCCAGGAGGGACGGGCCTGACCTTCACTGGCCTGGACTTGGAGAGGGCTTTAAAGAAACTTTTTACAAAACGATCTTGCTGCAGGGAGACCTTGAGAAAAACGCTCAAGGTGGCTGCCTGTACCTTTAGGGTACTAATAGAGAGACCTAATTCCACTCCTGCCTGGAAAAAGTCCAATACTGCTGGGATTCCTTGTTCTTCCCCCTGTTGCGCTAACCAGGAATTGAACCTCTTCCAGACCTTAGCGTAGATGGCCCTGGTCAATGGTTTATGACATTGTAAGAGGGTTTTAATGACTCGTTCTGAAAACCCTTGAGCCCTTAAGAGCTGTTCCTCAGATACCATGCTGTAAGCTTGAGGATCTCTATCTGAGGATGATGGATAGAACCCTGTGTGATCAGATCCTCCCTCATAGGAAGAGGAATCAGAGGATATACGGCCAATCTCTTTATGACTGGAAACCAGGCCCTCTTTGGCCAAAACTGGGCTTTCAAAATGAGACCTGTTTCCTGAGTCAGAAATTTTTGAAGGACCACTGCAATTAGCCTCACTGGGGGGAAGGCATAGCAAAGATGGAAGTGCCAAGTATTTGCGAAGGCATCCATCCCCCTGGCTTGATCCAGCGAGTGCAGGGAAAAAACTGAGCAACTTTCTTGTTATCTTTTGAGGCAGATCCACTTCTGGTATGCCTCAGGCCTTCACAATTGAGTGACCATTCGTCCTGCTTCACTCGCTGACGACTGAGAAAGTCCGCCAGAGAGTTCTGAGTCCCCTTTAAGTGTACTGCTGAGAGAGAAGCCAAGTTTGCTTTGGCACAAGCGAAAATTTTGCCTGCTATCAACTGCAGTGCAGGGCTCCTGATCCCTCCCTGCTTGTTGCTGTATGCGACTGTGGCCGCATTGTCTGATCTTCTTTGAAGATGCCGTCCCTTTATCTTTTGCTGGAAGGCTTCTATCGCCCTTTGGACTGCCAGTATCTCCCTCTGATTTGAGGTCCGTCCGGCTTCCACCTGAGACCAGGATCCTTGAGCCAGATCCCTTTCCAGGTGTGCGCCCCAACCGAAAGAGCCAGCGTCTGTTGTTACCACTAGAGCTTCTGGTCTGGACCACAACAGACCTCTGTTCAGCTTGTGATTGATTCGCCACCACCACAGTGTCCTTTTTACCCTGGTGGAAATAGGCAATGGTTGATCCAAACCCTGCTGGCTGCCATCCCAGCACTGCAGAAGGAGAGCCTGTAACGGGCGCTGGTGGATCCTTGCCCAAGGGACTGCTGGGAAACAAGATGTCATTAAGCCTATCACTTAGCTAAACTGCTGACACATTCTGGACAAAGAGATTTCTCCCAATTTGAGCCTAGTTTTGTCCCACAAACTGCACACTTTCTCCTGGGAGGCTACATCTGGGACCTGTCTTGTGTTTTACCCTGAAAACAAAAGAAAAGACAGAAAACATCACATGAGAGCCTATCCCAAACCCCACCACCACTGTGCTCAGGGGGAAGGAGAGAAGTGCCCAGACCTTCACCTGTAGTTCCCCACCCAGAGAAGGACTTGGGCCACAAGGACCCTAACCCCCTCCCAGAGAAAGATATGGTCTACTCTCACCATGCTTACCTGAGAGGTGCTGGTGCCAGAAGAACTGGAGACGACCGCCTGAACTGCTGCGGTGCTCTCCATGGCTCCTCAGTGTTGTCACAGCCTCTGCTGGATCCACACGGGCTCCAGACGCCCAACAAGCCACACGCTGTGCCTGGAGACTGGAACCTTCGTCTCACGGCGCCCCCTGATGACACGGTTCAGTCGGAAGCCGTCACTTCCGTTCGTTGGAACGCAGACGTCCCTCCTCTGACGCACGCACGTTCATATACCCGGACTTGCCTGCAAACACAGAAGACAGAGGATAAGATGTGTGCGGCGAAATAGAGGTAGGGACCCTGCCGCTCTTCAGGGGTCCGACTCTCTCCGAGCCTTTAGGCAGCAGTGTGCTAGCAGCCCTCTCTTCACTGCTCTTTAGACAGAGGGGCGCTTTGGGCAGAGGAGAAGGTAACCAGAGGCTCATCCAGGACGGTCCTGGGACATAGAGCTCCCCAGGTTCCTCATATGCTTCCTTTCCGTCCGGCAGGAAACACAAAACTGAAGGGGAAGGCCTGGAGGACCTCCCATTTGGGCGAATGTGTTTCCTGTCCCGGAGGGAGGAGCCCTATGTCTCAGAGGCTGTCCTGGAAGACGATAAGAGAAAGCAATGTTTTATGAGAATATATGTTTTCTCATGTATTAAATGACATATCGACACCTCGAAAATCCCTTACAAACCACCCATTTGCCTTACACTTTCATTTGGGATATAGTGTCTCAGTACTTTAAAAAAGGATGACTATATTAATCCAATGAATAATTTTGATAGTAATTCATTAATTAATTGGACAAAGAAGATATCTAAATATGTTTGGAGGGGTATTTTCCATTACACATTGTTTTAATACAGTTCCTTATTTGTCTTTTATCCTAAAAACATGTTTTTTTTCATCATGTATTTATTTTCTGTGCAAAATTACCTGTCTGTTTTTTTTTTTTCTTGTATCAGTTATGTGTGCTGTAGATGTTTATATCCACCACACCAGACAAGGGAGTTATTTGTCTGCAGCCCGAAGTGTCAGTGTAACAAGGGAAGACTTCCCATGGTGAGCAAACATAAAAACATTTCCCTTTGTAAGCAGAAGTGTCTGAAAACCACCAGGACCCTTAGAAACGGAGGAAAAGATAAGGCATGAAACTGAACGAATGATGTTTACTAAAGCGCTTGGCGTCATCTGCGAGCTGGCTAGATTTCAATCTAACATACTGTGTATTTGCTGTATCAACTCAGCTCTGTTTATGGAATATTACCTTTCTTTACAGAAACAATCTATGCCATACCTGGAAGTAGTTGGCAGCCTGTTACCTTTAACCATTCCAGGGATAAATTCTGAAGAGACAAAAGAAATTATACAGATGTAAGAGATGCCTCCCATCCTCAGACCGATGCAGGGCTTGGGGCTGTCCACTTCAAAAGGCCATTTCTTGGTCACACCTTTGTATGCGCTAAGTATGGAGGCATGCCAATAACGATAAGTATTTGCTACAGGTGTGGCTGTAAGAGGATGTACCAAACACAATATTTGTGCAACTGTTTAGTCAAATCTTAATTTTCAGTAAACAATACGCTTACATTAATTTTAGTGCACACTGCTAGACTGTTTCGAGTAAATGGATACCAAGTATTTCAGACTTTTAAATTGCATGCATCCACAAAATGGCAACAAATAAAGTACCCAAAATTGTCAATAGGAGGTGCTTTAAAACATGTCTATGTGTGGGGGCTTTTAAAATATTTGGAGTTTTTGTTAAGCTCACTTTCAGTAAAAGGAAAAACCCTCCCTTCTGAGATTGTAAGCTTGCAGGAGCAGGGCCGTTCTAACCGTCTCATATTGAATTGTATTGTTGCTGTATTGTCTCCCTTTATATTGTAAAGCACTGCGCAAACTGTTGGTGCTATGCTAAATAAATCCTGCATAATAATAATAATTCCAGTAAAAGGGAAGTTGCAGTGGTGTTGCGCACATTGACTAACCTGTACCTCTGCTCCACCGACAAATGGTGCTCCCCTATGCTCCAGCAGTGGCCTGTTCCTCACATTCACATTCAGTAAAAACATGGAACAGAGGATGCAACCAACCTAGCACATTACTTTTGTGATAGCTTTATTGTATAAAAAAGACAGAGATGTACTCACAAACAACATCGGCAATAAGGCACATCAAAGTTCATATGTACTTGAAGCAGCCTGGTCACCTAGACAAGTCCCAAAATGTGAGAAGACCATCCAAACAGCTATCTTGTTGTAGTCTTGTTGTGTTCTCACATTCAGTGCAGGGCTATGGGCCTTGTCTTAATGACAACAGAGGACCATGGGCCACTGAAGTTCAGGAGAGAAGATGCTTTTGTGAATGGCCTTGCAGCATTGAGGATTAGAGTAGTAAAATTGCTTTTCCAAGTCTTGCAGCATGGGTGCAGCCCCACTGCAGAAGAGCATTTTTCCTTTTCCTGGGGTTCAGTTTCACTGCTGCATAGAACTGATGGGGTAGACTTAGGTAAAGGGACAGGAAGAAAGGGCCCTGTCACCTGGATATAGGAGGTTGGAGTTTGAGATGGTAATGGAGCAAACAAGGAAAATGTGTACTAAAAATCTGCATCCTTAGTTGTGTGTGTAGAGTAGGGTGTCACAACCATTTTACCTTGGAGGAACCCTTGGCAAGATGTTTGAGATCTCGGGGAACCCCCAAAATAATGTTCACATCTACAGCTATATTTATTTTTAGAAATAGCCTTAAAGGGGTTGTAAAGGTAAAAGTTTTTTCACCTTAATGCATTCTATGCATTAAGGTGAAAAAACTTCTGACAGAACCGCCGCCCCCAGCCCCCCCGTTTTACTTACCTGACGCCTCGAAAGTCAGCTTCGCGTTCCCGACATCTGTTCCTCCGCTCACCCTGGCCGCTGATTGGCTGCAGTGGATGGATTGAAAGCAGCGCAGCCATTGGCTCGCGCTGCTGTCAATCACATCCGATGACGCGGCGCGCCGGGGGGCGGGGCCGAGTGATACAGCGAGCGGCTATAGCCGCCGGCTGTATCACGGGAGCGCGCCCGCAAGCACTCACCACCGTGCGAGAGAGCTCGCATGAAGGTGGTAAATGCTTGCGGGGAGGAGCTGAGACAGCCGCCGAGGGACCCCAGAAGACCAGGTTCGGGGCCACTCTGTGCAGAACGAGCTGCACAGTGAAGGTAAGTATGACATGTTTGTTATTTTAAAAAAAAAAAAAAAACACCTTTACAACCCCTTTAAATAACAGAATCAATATTTAAAAGTACCTGCTATGAAACTTGTGCTTGCTTTTCTGCTCAATTCTGGGTCAAACTTGAGATAAGAAGTGTACAGAGCGGCAGCAGAGCAAAGTAAAGGGGGTTAGGAGGGCATGCTACATAGGGGTTAGGAGGGCACACTAGATGGGGGGCAGCAGGGCACATTAAATGGGAACAGGGCACATTATAGGACACACAGTAGAGCACCTTACATGGCATAACGTTGATCGTTCCATGAAACATCATACATCACAAATATTAATGCTCTAAGAAAGTGAAAAATGATTAGTTATATACTGCACTCCATTCTGGGATGAACTAGTTCAAGAAAACCCTTTTTGCTGCATTGCAAGCTTTGATTCTGAGTTAACCTTTCAGCGTTTCTGCTTTGTTCTATGTATTTTGGTTGACGAAACACACACATATGTAACACTGCACAGGCATGTGGCAGGACAAGGGCATCCTTGTTCTTTGTTATAATTGCCTTTTGAATTTACCTTTCTTCAGGGAATAAAGCCTAACAAAAGCACAGCTATTTGTACATCACCCCTGAGCAAGTAAGCGGTGCCAGGTTAGCCTTGATGTAATGAAAAAATCTTTTAAGGGCTATGTATACAGGAGTGTAGAATTGGGAGGAAACCATGGAACATTGCAGCACACTTTCCATCTGCACTTACCTTAATAATAATGAACTACTCACAGGGTAAGAGACATGCCACTATGTTCACAGAAATACACCCAGTTATTTCCTCCCTAGTTTATACCACAGATCCATTTACAGTTAGTTTATGTAGTTTATGTTGTGATTTAGCCTACTGTCACTCAAGGCCACAAGATCGTTTTGTCTTACATCAACTGATTCCTAAGCATAAACTGACTTTCCTTTTCTACAAGCTAAATGTATTAATTGCTGTATTAAGTTAGTGTTTTCTTTTTCATTTTTTTAAATTAGCACAAAGGATGATGATTACATCCAATGAGAAGTGTTCTTTGTGGTGGTGGCTGCTGAAATTTTCCATCTTCTTCCCCCCATAACCCTGCAGCGACAATCTTTTGGTGTGGTGGGGGTTAATACAGCCGCTGGACCTATAGGTATTCATAAAGAGTTCCACCCGTTTGACCCATTTATAGAAGCTGTACTATAGCTTGAATAAATGAAAAGCTCTCTAGGAATGGTAGAGGCAGACCTTTCATTCAACCACTCATCCTCCATTCATAGATCGGAGGTGGGCGGAAAGGGTTGGCAAAGTCATCACTCTTGATAAATACCTATGATAGGTCCATTGGCTGTATTAATTACCGTGCTGATATGAGGGGCAGGGAACAGAAAATGTCATTAAGACAGGAGCAACCAGCACAAGGGACACTTCTCATGCAATATACGTGCTGTCCCTTGTGCTGATTAAAAAAAAAGGGAAACTTAGACTGTAATTATGGCACTATCAGAACAAAGAAACACTGCCCTAATTTAAAACATTTTGAATGTGTTGAGACTTTTTGTATATGACAATTCAGTGCTACAGCTCATTTTAAATTTCCTTTACTGGCTTTACATTAGTATTTATGGTAGGCATAAGGACTAATCAGGGATCCAACTCCAATGTTGAAAGATGCTACAGCTGCATTTCAGAATGGCACAGTGAACAAATACTCTGTTGAAGATGCATATATAAAGCTATTCTGCCTGTATGTGACTTTAGCTCTAGGCACTAGGGAGCATTTTGCAGCAAAGGACAAGCACCAGAGCTGGATTATCCTCAAGGCAACCTAGGCAGCAGCCTAGGCTCTGGCAGATGTCCATGCCTATGGTCAAAAGTAGAGTAGCAGGTTAAAGCTGTTGGCCTGCCTGTCACTTCCCAAATAATAATGCATTTCTAGGCAAATGGGCAATGTGCGTATTGCAAACCTTATTGATGTCAATCATAGAGATGAGGAGGGCCGAGGCTGCTACCTAAGCTAGGGCCCTATTCTTCCTTACCAGTTTCTGTCACTCACTTCTTTTAGGCACATTTGTAAAGGAACATTATGATATACAGCACTGCCTGTTGCCATTACATACAAGTTTACATTGATTCTTTAGGAGAATTTTCACTTCTCTACTCTTAACTTCAGTATACCTATTCTTGTCTCTAGAGACAAGAAAGTGGCAACTTCCAATGACCTAATCTTTTATTTTACAAAATATTGGATGGGGGGAATACATTCCTATTTAATAAACATCATTTTTTCCATAGATTTAAAAATCTATGTATATCATCTGCAGCATTTGCATTAAGTAAGCTATTAGCTCTGCAACTACATTTGTCATAGAGGTAATCAAGAGCACAACAATAATTTGACCACTAGAGGGCATTATTTATTTAACAGGCTGCAAGCTAATAGTAATTTGTATCAACTTTTTACAGACTTGCACATTGCAGCTATTGTTTATTGGCTCACTAGGATTCATTTCCTGCTATTTTCAGATACAGTTATTCACCTTTTTAAACAGTATTAATTGTTTACCTGTTTCTCTATATAATTACATGCTGTTGATCTACAGTGTTTGCTTTCAGGTCAATGCTGACCATTTTCTTCTTGCCTAGGTAGAATTGTGTACTGTTTTTATGTAAAACTGCACACTACAGATTAATAAAATGTGTTTTATTCTATAAAGTGCACTGGTTAGAAACATTTATAACATAGTTTTCGTTGCCAGTAATCATGTATTCTGCCTTTTTTGCTAAGCATCATACAAGTTAAAGACAAAATTAAATAATTGGTGCTGGGATATTGATACTACAGTACTATGATATGAAAGAATCTTAAAAAATAGCCAAACTATGATTTTAACTGTGTAAAAGAAAAAGAATAAAATAATAATTGATGGTTACATAAGTAAGTGAAAGGGTTAGCTGTGCATGGGTGATCGAATGGAGAATAAGTAAGGAAGGGTTGGTGCCACATCCTATACGAAGGCCAGCATTTCCTCTACAAGGTTCTACACTTAATTTCCTTCCATTCATAAGTTATATGCCGGCGCCCACTAGAAACTGCCAGCACACCTCGACCAGTAATACAATATCCAAACAGTGAAAAAACTGGGCTGGGATAAAAGATTTTACAGCGATAAAGAAATTTAGGAGAGTATAAAGACAGGAAATGGGTCCAGGGATGAAGGATGATAGCGTAATTGTTAGGCACACCAGTGACTTACGGTATATGTCTAATATTTTATTGCAGAGTGATCTTATCTTTGGGCAACCCCACTATATCTGGAGTATCGATCCCTTGTCATACCACATCTCCAACAGTTAGATAAAGTTGTTGGGGTATCTCACTTATCAGAGAAGTACGTTTTCAAGCTTTTTTTGAAGAGTGAAAATTTAGGTTAATTCCTAATTCTGGATCAAAGAAAAAAAACAAAGGTACACTGCAACTATTTAACTGGATTGTTTGTTTACAACCTAGAATGAGCAAGTTTCAGGATAAAAAACTATGTAGATTATGGCAAGGTTATATAACCCACTAGCCAATAGGACAAGTGATACCTAGCACAAAACATTGAGGGTGATTTACAATGCAAAAACTGCACCTGTTAACTTAATTACTGTGCAAGTGCTGAAGTAATTACAGCAGACAGAATAGCGCTTAGAGTTCTGGGATGATAAATTGTAATGACATTCAATCAAGTAACATTCACCTACAGTAAAACTAACATATTATTTTAGAGTAGCTTCCTGGCTGTCTTTGGCTTCAGAATTTGCAAAGTTACTGACATGCAACAAGTGAAATCAGAGTGAAGTCAGAAATCCTGAGCTGTAAACACCCTTTCCCATTCAAAACCTCCCCTGGACCCCGCTGCACTGCAGACCCCCAACTTCAGATCCGGCACTGCAACACTCACTGTATGTCTGGGGCTCAGGAAACCTCTCCGCCCTTCTTAATCTCCCCCAATCTGCCCCTTTCGGGTATCCTGGAAACTCCACAATTTCCTCCTGCTTTTGACAACCCGTTGGCGTTTTGTTGGTGGTGAAGCAGAGGAACTAGGTACCTTATCTCAAAAAAGTGAGTACACCCCTCACATTTTTGAAAACATTTTATTATACCTTTTTATGTGACAACACTGAAGAAATGAAGGATAAATGTCATTTTTTGTATGTGTGCGCTGTAATCTGTTTTGAATGATGAAGAAATGACACTTTGCTACAAATGTAAAGTAGTGAGTGTACAGCTTGTATAACAGTATAAATTTGCTGTCCCTTCAAAATAACTCAACACACAGCCATTAATATCTAAACCGCTGGCAATAAAAGTGAGTACACCCCTCAATGAAAATGTCCAAATTGGGCCCACTTAGTAATTTTCTCTCCCTGGTGTCATGTGACTCTTTAGTTTTAAATGGTCTTGGGTGTGAATAGGGAACAGGTGTGTTAAATTTGGTGTCATCGCTCTCACTTTCTCATACTGGTTACTGGAAGTTCAACATGGCATCTCATAGCTAAGAAATCTTAAAAAGGATCTTAAATGAGGATCTTAAAAAAAGAATGCTTGCTCTCCATAAAGATGGCCTAGGCTAAAGGAAGTATTCCAAGACCCTGAAACTGAGCTACAGCACAGTGGCCAAGACCATACAGTGGTTTAACAGGACAGGTTCCACTCAGAACAGGCCTCGCCATGGTCAAAAAAAAAGAAGTTGAGTGCACGTGCTCAGCGTCATATCTGGAGGTTGTCTTTGGGAAATAGACATATGACTGCCTCCAGTATTGCTGCAGAGGTTGAAGGGGTGAGGGAGTCAGCCTGTCAGTGCTCAGACCATACGCTGTACACTGCATCAAATTGGTCTGCATGGCTGTGTTCCCAGAAAGAAGCCTCTTCTAAAGATGATACATAAATAAGCCCACAGTTTGCTGAAGACAAGCAGACTCAGGACATGGATTACTGGAACCATGTTCTGTGGTCTGATGAGACCAAGATAAACTTATTTGGTTCAGATGGTGTCAAGCGTGTGTGGCAGGAAACCAGGTGAGGAGTACAAAGACAAGTGTGTCTTATCTACAGTCAAGCATGGTTGTGGGAGTGTCATGTCTGGGGCTGCATTAGTGCTGCCGACACTGGGGAGCTACAGTTCTTTGAGGGAACCATGAATGCCAACATGTACTGTGGCATACTAAAGCAAAGCATGATCCCCTTCCTTCAGAGACTGGGCCGCAGGGCAGTATTCTAACATGATAACAACCCCAAACACAGCTCCAAGACGACCACTGCCTTGCTAAAGAAGCTGAGAGTAAAGGTGATGGACTGGCCAAGCATGTCTCCAGCCCTAAACCCTATTGAGCATCTGTGGGGCATCCTCAAATGGAAGGTGGAGGAGCACAAGGTCTCTAACATCCTCCAGCTCCATGATGTCGTCATGGAGGAGTGGAAGAGGACTCCAGTGGCAACCTGTGAAACTCTGGTGAACTCCATGCCCAAGAGGGTTAAGGCAGTGCTGGAAAATAATGGTGGCCACACAAAATGTTGACACTTTGGGCCCAATTTGGACATTTTCACTTAGGGGTGTACTCATTTTTGTTGCCAGCGTAGTTTAGACATTAACCTCCCTGGCGGTATTCCCAAGTATGGCTCGGGGTTAATTTTCAGTACCAATAGCGGTAACCCCGAGCCACAATTGGGATTGCATCGCAGTTTCCAGGTACAGGTACTTACCTTGTCCCTAGGATCCCGCAATGTACTCCCGCTGTGTCCCCTGGCCGGATCCTCCGCCCGATGTATCACCGTTCCAGGTTTTGTTCGCTGCGAGCTTCGCGATGCATGGGGGCGTAACCGGTGGCAAATTCAAAAAGTACAAAACACAACACACACACAATACATTGTAATCTGTTAGGATTACATTACTGTATCAAATCACTTGACATCAGTTTTGTCCCTAGTGCTTTGTCCAGTGCCCTGCCCGCAGTTTTACCATTTTTTCTGCCATTCTTTCTGCCTGGAAACTGGAGAAAGTCCATGGCATCCAAAAAGTGTCCCTCTACATCTCTGTTTTCAAACTGATCATAAAGCGGTTTATGATCAGCTTGAAAACAGCGATAATGAATTAGCATTACTTGCAGAATTGAGCGATAGTGATTTGTGGGGAAGTTCTTTATCAGACACTGAAAGTGACGACAGCGACAATTCTGCGACTGAGCTCAGTGATGTGCAAACTTGGTGCTCTATTGACTGTGGTATGGATCACGCAGCGCCCCCAAGATTCCCATTTACTGGAGCATCTGGTATGAAAGTAAACATTGAAGATGACAACCCCTTGGCATACTTACAACTATTTCTGACCAATGAGGTTATTGAAAAAAATAGACAAACCGGTACCAGGAGCAACAACAAGCGACTATGCATCGGAAGTTTCCAAGAAGCAGAAAGTGGGAACCTAATAATACTTCAGGGAGTGGTGGGGAAACCCCTGCAGAAGTGGTATTGGACAACTAACAAATTACTTGCCACTCCATTCTTTGGCACAGCCATGTTGAATTACAGATTTTTCCTGACCATGAAATATTTACACTTTGAAAACAATAAAGAATTTGATGAAACTACTCATCCTGCACCAAAATTCAAGAAAATTTGGGAAGTATCTCAAATGATTCTAAAGAATTTCCAATGGAGTTATGTGCCTGAAAGAGACATCAGCATAGATGAAAGTCTAATGGCCTACAAGGGAAGGCTCAGCTGAGTACAATACATTGCATCAAAGAGAGCACGATTTGGCATAAAATACTTCATGCAATGCGAATCCTATACACTGGGAAAGGAACAAAATTCAATCCACAATACAGCAACTATGGAATGGCAACATCTTCTGTTCTTCCACTCATTGAGCCATTGCTAAATCAGGGCTATTGCGTAACAACCGACAACTTTTACACGTCTCCTGAACTTTATTGCCCCGTACACACGGTCGGACTTTGTTCGGACATTCCGACAACAAAATCCTAGATTTTTTTCCGACGCATGTTGGCTCAAACTTGTTTTGCGTACACACGGTCACACGAAGTTGTCGGAATTTCCGATCGCCAACCACGCGGTCACGTACACCACGTACGACGAGACTAGAAAAGGCCAGTTCAGAACCAAGCGCGTCACTCTTTGGGCTCCTTTTGCTAATCTCGTGTTAGTAAAAATTTGGTGAGAGATGATTCGCGCTTTTTCAGACTCGTGGTTTTCAGATCGTTTTCTGCCGTTCAGTTTGTGCTTGTGGGTTTGTATCTGCTCTTCAGTGCGTGCAAGCAAGTTCCGCGTGACTTAGTCATTGTATTCTTGTTCGTTCGTTACTGTTTTTCAGGTCGCTCTTCACAGGCCTTGCTGTTCTTCAGTGCGTTCTGTTACTTCGTTCTGAGCAGCTGACCGTTTTCTAGCCATGTTGCGTATGCGTACTCCTCGTAGAGTTCGTGCTGTGCGGGGGCTTGGTGTTGGGGTCCTGACCTTGACACAAGTCCAGTCCATGAACAGGGTGGGGAGGAGTTCACGGACCAAGAATTGGTTGCTTCAGCGTGACCAGTTCTCTCATATGCCTTTGCTCCGTGAGATCCGTGAGAATAATCCTGATGATTTCAGGAACTTTCTCAGGATGACGGACCCCGTGTTTCACCGTCTGTTGGCTTCGCTGACCCCTTATATTAGCAGGCAGGATACCTGCATGAGGCAAGCCATCACTCCGGAGCAGAGGTTGGTCGCTACCCTGCGGTACTTGGCGACAGGGAGAAGCCTGCAGGACTTGAAGTTCTCGACAGGCATCTCCCCCCAGGCTCTGGGGATCATTATCCCGGAGACCTGTTCTGCCATCATCCAGGTTCTTCAGAAGGAGTATATGAAGGTAAGATTTTTATCCCTTAATATCACATTTTATTGTATTGAATGTTTGATAAAATCTTGTATTTCTTTCCTCATTCCCTAATGACCATGATTGGAATATGCTGTGAATGTCCCCTTTGTCCTCATGCATGCAGGATTTTTATGCAATTATTTTTTTAGGTCCTTCATACAGATTGCCCTTTAATAACCTCCCCAGCATGGTCTCTCCTGGCCCATATTCACCTCATGTAGTCACTTAACAATGTATTTTATCAGCTCCATAGTAGTGCTTTACCCCAAACACCCCCTAAAATGTTTTGAAATGTTATTTTAGGTTTAAATTCAGGCAGAGTGCTTTTAGTAACCCTCCCTCCCCCAACTGCTAAGTCAGCTGATCCCAATCTCTATCTATCCTCAATCATCTATCTGCTGACTTTGACAAACCCATACACACTATACCCATCTGTTTTGTGCTCTGATGTATGGATGAATTACCCAAAGCATGTAGTGCCTGTATACTTTCAAACGGTACTGTTTAACGTTTTTGTATGCTATTATTATCTTGACAGGTAATAGCAGAATGTCCAAATGTCCTCAAATGTGTACAATGTGTATTTATATCTTTGTATTATGACACTTCTTACCTGTCCAGTGGGCTGCCAATAGTGTAACTAAGGAGGGACTGTTCCAAGTAATACCCTGTATTTAGGCATTCATCTCTCAATGAAGTGAAGAGGGTTACCTGTCCAAGATTTCCACACACCCCATAATGTTAGAAATGGCCCATGAGAGGGGGGGGGGGGAATATGATAGGTGTACCTTATACTTTGGCGTTGTTAAATTCCCCTTAATAAATTCTATCTGGAGGTTGCCCCATAATGTTTGTGCCTAATCTGCTTGCCATGTTTCTGAGCAAAAATAGTAATTATTATTTTTTTTCCTCAACAGTTTCCTTCCACGCCACAGGAATGGCAGACTGTGGCCTCCCACTTTGCCCAGCGGTGGGACTTTCCTAACTGCGGAGGGGCAATTGATGGGAAACACGTCCACATCGTCCCACCACCCAACTCAGGGTCGTACTATTTCAACTATAAGGGGTTCAATAGTATAGTGGTGTTGGTGGTGGTGTCAGCTAATTACGACTTCCTGTATGTGGACGTGGGGAAGAATGGCCGGATGTCCGATGGTGGAGTCATCGCCCAGACGGAGTTCTACAGGCGTCTCCAGAATGGCAGCTTGGACTTGCCAGCTCCAGAGGTTCCGCCTATTTCTGACACCTATCCATATGGCGGAGTATAAACTGAACCATATTATACTGGCGTGCTGTATTCTCCATAACTTTTTAAGGAAACATTCGGCTAAATATGCTGGCTCAGTTGGGCCTGAGGCCGGAATGATACATGAAACCACACTGACGGCGCTTGAAAGCAGCCGTCCTGGCTTGCCCTCCCTGAGTGCCCGTGATGTCCGGTTACGCTACCTGGAGTTCTTTGCGGGTAGGGGGCCATCAATATGCCAGCAAATATGTGAAGCCTTTTTATAATAAAACAAAAAAGACATTCTTTGTGGACATTTACTGCTTGTGTTTGTTTTAGCTGACCCTGACAGAAATGTGTGGAGTCCAGAAAATGGCGTGATTGTGTAACCTTATACAAAGCACTGTTGGCTGTTATTTACTAAATGCAAAGACACATTTCACTACAAGTGCTGTTGCAACTGCACTGAAACTGCACTTGTAGTGCCAAGAGGATTTGCCCTTAGGAAATAATCCCCATTTTCTCTGAAAACAGCAATGACATCACCCCAAAAGTGTTGTAGCGTTGAGACAATAATCCACACATTCTTGATTAACAAACTTTTTTATACCTGCACAATCACATGTGCATTTTCAAGGTTTTTCAAACAAACCAACATGTTTGTTGTATAACAATTTTTGGGGTAGCATTATCACAAATAGAAATGTCCATTTAAGATAAAACAGGCATGTGTAAAACCAAGAAAGACACAAATCTTGAACTTACAAACGTCACATTTGGTAGAACTTGAAGGCAATATCAGACATGAGTATTTAGGAACTGTGTTTGATATTGCGTTCAGATGGGGTGAAGTCACCCCAGGAAAAGCCAAATTTGGAAGATGCACACCAATTTACGAATTTCAACATGTGCTAGCTGCCATCACGGGGGATCAAGGGACGTGTTTTGGGGGAGAAACCCCTTCCTCTCAGCTACTTTATTATTGAGGAAGGGTTGCACCCCCAAAACGCGTCCATTGATCTCCCGTGATGGCAGATAGCGCATGTTGACACACTGTGTGCATCCTCCAAATTTGGCTTTGTGAAAAATCACAAAAACATTTTGCACATTGTAGCACACCAAAAAACAAAGGGTTTTGGAGGGGCTTTAAACTCGCCCCAAAACATCAATGATGTTTTTATTTTTTGGAATAACATCATTGATGTTTTTCTTGATGTTTTCCAATTGTAAATTACACCCCATGATCTCCCCGATCAGGATCTGGGCACTTTCGGATGTGAAAGGATCTGGATCCACAACATCACGATCGCCTAAAAAGAGAGGAACCCCCAACAAAAATTAGGTCTCAAAAATATGCCAGCATCCATCTCTTACCTGAGCCTGTGGTCGCAGACACTCACCTGTTGTGGTGACTAGTTCCACCACGTCTTCTTCCTCCTGCTCAGCTTGTGTTGGGGGGATTTCCCCTTCTTCCAGAGGGGTGTGGGCTCTGGTCTCCTCGGTTGAGGGGTGTCCTCCGAGTCTTTTCTCCCCTATGTAAAACAAAATGGTATAATTAGCACACAGATATTTGATGGCAGAACTAGAAATAGTAAACATTGCTTGGAAGTGGGGTAGAATTGGTAATTTTAGTTCCAAAATGTAGCATTTTCAGTGTCCTTTGTCAAGCTGCAATACTTTACCTGTTTGGTACAAGCTTCACAGATGTAGCCCCCCCTATAGTATACACTGGAGCACCTGTGTGGGCCCCTAATAAAAATGGTGTTCTTGTGTCCCACACTAGTGCTCCAGTGTCCAGATGTGAAAACAGCTGCTCAGTGTCCTCTCCTTACACAGAGTCTAGTTTGCATTTCATTCTAGTAACAAAGCCATCTACACAACCAAATTCTTTTAAGACAAGTATAGGGCGTAAAAATGTTTGCCAAATGCATATGGCCTAAACAATGGTATTTTATAGTCCGAAAGAAAAATGTTTGATACGAACGAATAATGTGCCCATGAACATGAAAGTTGCCATTTTAAACTGTACAACAGTTCCTAAAAGCACATGGAGCAGCACGAACGTAATAAACATCAAAAGAATAGGAACACAGCACAACTACTTACTTTTTTGCAGCACTCTCTGGATCTTTCTGTACTGCTCATGTTTTCTTAATTTGAGGTCCGACCACCGCTTCCTGAGATGATCTTTCGATCGTCGTACCCCGAAATTCCGGTGCAGACTCCTGACCACTTTCGCCATGATCTTGGCCTTTCTGACATTGGGGTTGGGGTAAGGCCCATACTTTCCATCATAGTCGGCCTTCTTCAGGATGTCCACCATCTCCAACATCTCCCCAAAGGACATATTTGAGTCCTTAAATCTCCTTCTGGATCAGGACGTTTCCGGATCCGGGCTTTCCTCCTCCTCCTCGTTGCTACAATTATCACGATCCTGCTGTGTATCCGCCATGTGCTCTTCCCCCACTGCGCCAAACGAAAAGGGGTGGGGAATAGACTAGAAAGAACGTCAGGGGCGGGCGGAGTTACACGCATGCGCAGTGTGTATAAAGCGTAACACGCGTGCGTCTTACGTACGATCTGTGAGCGGAGGAAGGAGCATCGGAGGCGCCGATCGTGATAACGAAGGTAGGATCTAAACTTGGGCCTATACTGCTTCGAAATGGAAGCCTATATTGTGACAAGATTAGGGGAGTTTGGCCTGACATTAGGGTTTGTCTTGTGTTGTGTCTTGCAGAGAAAATGGATGGGTTCAACGACCACAATTTCCTCCCCCTGTTCATAGACAAGTACAGGGAGCTGCCCTGTCTGTGGCAAGTGAGACATCCTCATTACAACAATAAACAAAAGAGGCAGGCAGCGCTGGAGAAACTGCTGGAGTTGGTGAAGCTGGTGGTCCCCACAGCAACCATCCGCTATTTAAAAACCAAAATTGGTGGCCTGAGGAGCACTTATCTTAGGGAGCGCAAGAAGGTCACAGATTCCCAGAGGTCCGGAGCTGCAGCAGATGACGTTTATGTCCCCAGGCTGTGGTACTATGAGAGACTGCGATTTCTGTCAGACCACACTGAAGTCAGGGAATCCCTCTCCACTCTTCCTTCCACTCTTCCTTCCACCTCAGCTGAGGTTTCCGATGTCCAACCTGGACCTTCCAGCCAGGAAGAAGTGGAGGAGCCCAGCTGGAGTCAGGTATAGCATTCCTCTACAGATTTATGGGCAATAAATAAATGATGTTTACTAGATGTTATTATTGATCACTAATTGCTGATTGAAAAAAGTGTTTTACATATAAATAGACAGTAGTGGGCACCCAAATTTGGGACAAGAATGAAAAATGCTGGGCTCAGAAGGATAGTCTGTTATATTTGTTAACATTCAATTTGCAACAGTCAGGAGGTGACAATTGTGTGTGATTGATGAAGAAAATACTAAAACTATGTCCCTTTTTCCTACACAGGAAGACCTCAGCCAGGAGGAGGTTGTGGAATGTGGCAGTCAGGAGGAGGCGGGGGTTAGTGGCAGCCAGGAGGAGGTGGGGCTAAGTGTCAGCCAAGAGAAGCCTGGGACCAGTCGCAGCCTGACAGAATCACAGGTTCCTCCCCTCCGCCTTCCATATAAAAGAGCCAGGAAGACGACTCCGAGTCCCGTGCAGGATTCTGCATTCAGGCTAATTCAGGAGGCTTCGGCGTCCCTACGAGCCTTACCCACTCCTGAAGAGGCCTTTGCCTGCATGTTTATATGGATTATCCCTGCGCTACCTTGCCTGCATGGCTGCCACCAAACTGCAGGGCATGCAGGAGGGTTAATGCAGGCTTCTGTATAAAGTCCTACATAAGGGGGTGAGTGGAGAACTAACACCCAAGACTGACGTCATTGAGTTGGACCATCCTCCTCCTCCTGCTGCCACAACTCCACCACCAGAGCCACCGCGTGGAAGGAAGCGTGGAAGGAAGACCAGAGAGTGATTGCCCTGGGTTCAGTCTGGTCTGACAAAAGCTGCAGTCTCTTGTATGACCACAGCCTGGGGACACAGATGTCATCTGCTGCTTTCTGGATCTCTGGGATTTCTGGACCAGACTGCCCTCCCTTAGATAAGGACTCCTCAGGCCACCAATTTTGATTTAAAGTTATTGATGTCTGCCCTGGGGGTCCAAGGCTTCACCCACTTCTGCAGTTTCTCCAGCGTTGCCTCCATCTTTGTTTAGTTGTGAGCCCTTAATAAAAATTTTTTGGGGAAATTATACTCTCCTGTGTGTGTTTTAATCCAAAAAGGACAGTTTGTTGGTGACAATTCAGGTACATTTCTAACATAAAATGTGAAATTAACAAGGGACAACAACACCAAACAATCTCCTACAGATTAAATAGAACAACATACCAATGGTGTTGTGGGAACTTGCCACAAAAAACACACACAAACATTTTCGGGAGTACTAATAAAAATCCCCCCCAAAAAATAACACCCTTCAAAAAAATACAAACACAAAAAAAGAATCTACATTAAAGCCAAAAAAAAAAAAAATACAACAAAATTATGTTGTCAGATGTGAGAAATCAAAATATATTGAGGGAATCCCGATAAATAGTAACTAAATAAGTTTGTGAGAAGTCTGTGTGAATATGAGCAGCAAAACTACTTTATTCTTGTCACATTATAAAGAAGAAGAGAGTGCGCTGTATTAAACCATTTTTAACATTGCAGCGTGACGAAAGTGCTGTATCCATTGCGAACGCTAAGTTTACCAGAACAAGCTGTTCCGTGTCGGAATTTCTTCTGAGCCTGCGTCGGAACAGGCCACACACGGTTGGAATTGACGCGATCGGATTTTGTTGTCGGAAAATTTTATCTCCTGCTCTCCAACTTTGTGTGTCGGAAAATCCGATGGAAAATGTCCGATGGAGCCCCCACACGGTCGGAATTTCCGACAACACGCTCCGATCGGACATTTTCTATCGGAAAATCCGACCGTGTGTACGGGGCATATGAGTTTCTTCTACAGAACAAAACAAATGCCTATGGAACCATTAGGGCTAACCGGCGTGACATGCCGCCAATGTTTGGCAATAAGATGCTGAAGAAATGGTTGGCTGGCAGAAAGGCAAAAAGATGGCGTGACAAGAAAGATGTGTGCCTAATGAGTACAGTTCATAATACCTCCACTGTTATGCTACGCACGAAAGGTAGGAAAGAAATCATGAAGCGACAAGTAGTGATAGACTACAATAATACAATGGGAGGTGTTCACAGAGCCGACCAAGCAATTACATTCTACCCAGCAATGAGTAAACAGCAAAAGAAGTACGACAAGAAGATCTTCAGGCATCTTCTTGAGCAATGCTTGTGGAATGCCTACCTTCTGCTAAAAAAAAGGAGTGACAAGCCTTCAAGTTGCCGAACGGATCTTTGTGAACCACCAAACACCATCAATGGCTGTGAATAGAGCTGGACGTCGTGCTGTTGGCGTTGTCAACCCGGAACGCCTGACTGGTCGTCACTTCATGGACTACATCCCATCAACCGAGAAAAAGTCAGCACCTACAAGGATGTGCGTGGTTTGTTGCTCGAAGCGAGATGACAGTGGAGAGAAAATCCGAAAAGAAACCAGGTTCCATTGTCCTGGTTGTGACATAGGATTTTGTGCAGTCCCGTGTTTCAAAATGTATCATACCCGGGATATTTACTAAACCAATGTGCAGTGTCTAGTATTACAGTGACTAGTAATATTTCACCCTTGTTTGGACACATTTCAGTGTTTTTGATTTGATTACATTATTGAATAAAATGTATTATTATATTATTATTTGTTATAATTATTTATAGCTATTTATTATATTATGATTTATGATTTTGTGTTTCAAACTTTATTATACTCGGGATGTTTACTAGACGCTTGTTTGATTTAAGTGAGTTATTCCTAAGAATTACAGACCTGCAATATAAGACAACAAATTTCCATGCAAAACAATGTACCGATTTGACATTCAAAAACCAGACATATTCATACCGCCAGGGAGGTTAATGGCTGTGTGTTGAATTATTTTGAGAAGACAGCAAATTTACACTGTTATACAAGCTGTACACTCACTACTTTACATTGTAGCAAAGTGTCATTTCTTCAGTGTTGTCACATGAAAAGATATATAAAATATTCACAAAAATGTAAGGGGTGTACTCACTTTTGTGAGATACTGTACATTTACAAATTCCTGGTACTTGACAGTATTAAATCTTTTGAGTACTTACGAGAACACTGGAAACTTCCATCCAGTGAGACCTTCTGATATGCCCAAATAAGGCATCACAGTTATAATCTTCTTAAAGCGGAGTTCTGTTAAAAAAAAATAAACAAAAGTCAACAGCTACAAATACTGCAGCTGCTGACTTTTTTATATTCAGACACTTACCTGTCCCAGGGTCCAGCGAAGCCCCTCCTCTCTGCGGCGCTGGCATTGTAAGTGTGGGCATCCACTGTGCATGCGCGAGCCATGCCCTGTGGCTGGACGGGCAATCATCTGGGACCTGTGACGTGTCCCAGATGATTGCCAAGAGGGAAAGGGGAGAGGTGATCTACCTTGCGGTACGCCGAGAGGAAATGGGAGCTGGGACCCTCTGAAAAGAGGGTACTGGCTCCCCCCCCAAAAAAAATGACTTGCCAAATGTGGCATGTCAGGAGGTCACCTCCCTTGAAGCTGCAATGTTCCATTTCTGGGTGGAATTCCGCTTTAAATACCAGCTCAACTCCCTCAAATGAATAACTTTATTTGAAAACTGTTGCCGCAAGAATCCCGTTCTGAAAGGCTTAGTGTCTGACCTATACGCTTCGGATGCTGTGGGCCCTTGTACACTCTCCTATGTGTCAAAGTGGGAAGCTGATCTAGGTACCGTAGAACCTTGGACCAATCAACTTGAAGACAAATCTGGCTAGCTTTATCTAAGTATTCCCAGAACATATTCTCCCAAGAGAACACCTACAAATTGCAATTGTGCTGGTACATGACCCCTGGTACAGGTTGCCAAATAGGTTCCCTCTGCATCTCCCTTGTGCTTCCAGGGATGTAGGGAGCCAGGCAACCTATTTCACATCTCATGGATGTGTCCAAAAGCCTTATGTTTTTACACTGGCCTTGGCTCATAATACTCAATACTCAAGCATTATTACACAAGTAGTACTCTGTCTATTAGTAAGGACAAGGAGGTCTTTGTTCTTAAGAGGATAGACCCATAATCACAAATGACTGGCCTGAAGATTGCAGGATTTAAGTTATATGTAAAACAATCTGTACTAAAAAAAGGTGAAGTTCAAAGCTGAATAATTTTTGCATAGCTACATTGGCCCAGCTTAGACCAATGTAGGTTTGTATATGCCATACCTGTTGATTCCTGTGGAAAGTGAAAATCACTGTAATAGTCATCATTACTACAATGATTACAACTATATTCCAGGTCCCATGGTTAGAGACAGTCGTGCCACTCGGGGGCCACTCAGAACGGGCACCATTCGCAGAATGCTTTGCATTTTTTTTTAAATTAAGTGGATATGGTGATGTCACCACCCAGCCTGATTGTATGCAATCAGAGAATGCCTTGCATTTATTGACAAAAATGTAAGGCATCTTGTGAATGGCGCCTGTGCCAAGTGGGTGATCCCCTGTGTTCACAATGCAGCAGGGCAGCCACTCGGCACAGAACCTGAAAAATACCAGAGATCACTGTATTAGCGCTGACAACACAGTGATTGTCAATTTTTAAAGGGATGATACAAGTATTACATATGCATACTTATACTGGTTCAAGCTGGACCAATGTAACTATGCAAAAAAAAAGCCATACCTGAAATTCAGCTGTAAAAGAGAAGAAAAACAAGCATCAGAATTAGTAAAGGATAATCCAAACTATGAGGCAGATACACATTAGAAAACTTTTTATGGATTTATTGTCACAAGCTACACCATGCTAAAATGATACATTAAGATGACATTTTGACAAGTTAGTAATGAATTGCCATCTACAGTATGATAAGTAGTTTATACAAATCTGGAGTACATGTGTTATTCTTGAGTAATGCAAGCTTCCAGGGCTTCAGCCTCTCCACCCGTCTTGGTCAGGTGAACTCCCAATCAGACTATTATGCTGGGTTATAAGAGGGATACTGTTACTGGATATACAAAAACATTGAGGGAACAAATGTCATTTGAATTTCTTAGTTGAGTTCAAGGAATATTGACAGGATATGAATATAAATGTTCCATGGAATACATTTATGTGTAGACCTTGAACAAGTTAAATATGTTCATTCTATGAAGCCTGTCAAATAAATAGCTATGTCTAATTTACTGTATGTACCCCAGCAATTCCCTTACGTACTCTTCACAAGAGACCATTTGGCACATGTTACCAGGGCTGGGCTGGGATTAAAAGGGAGCCCTGGTACATAAACATCACAAACTAACATTTCTACTGTAGATTTTACCAACCTTCATCAAGTCCTATAAAGCATTCATGTTTTACTGACGGTAGGTATTCAAATCCCCTTACATTTTTCACTCTTTTTTATATTGCAGCCATTTGCTAAAATCATTTAAGTTCATTTTTTCCTCATTAATGTACACACAGCACCCCATATTGACAGAAAAACACAGAATTGTTGACATTTTTGCAGGTTTATTAAAAAAGAAAAACTGAAATATCACATGGTCCTAAGTATTTAGACCCTTTGCTCAGTATTTAGTAGATGCACCCTTTTGATCTAATACAGCCATGAGTCTTTTTGGGAAAGATGCAACACGTTTTTCACACCTGGATTTGGGGATCCTCTGCCATTCCTCCTTGCAGATCCTCTCCAGTTCTGTCAGGTTGGATGGTAAATGTTGGTGGACAGCCATTTTTAGGTTTCTCCAAAGATGCTCAATTGGGTTTAAGTCAGGGCTCTGGCTGGGCCATTCAAGAACAGTCATGGAGTTGTTATGAAGCCACTCCTTCGTTATTTTAGCTGTGCCAAGGCTCTTCCCCCCAAAAGCTCAGTTTGGCTGGACGGCCAGCTCTAGGAAGGGTTCTGGTCATCCCAAACGTCTTCCATTTAAGGATTATGGAGGCCACTGTGCAATTAGGAACCTTAAGTGCAGCAGAATTTTTTTTTGTAACCTTGGCCAGATCTGTGCCTTGCCACAATTCTGTCTCTGAGCTCTTCAGGCAGTTCTTTTGACCTCATGATTCTCATTTGCTCTGACATGCACTGTGAGCTGTAAGGTCTTAGATAGACAGGTGTGTAGCTTTCCTAATCAAGTCCAATCAGTATAATCAAACACAGCTGGACTCAAATGAAGGTGTAGAACCATCTCAAGGATGATCAGAAGAAATGGACAGCACCTGAGTTAAATATATGAGTGTCACAGCAAAGGGTCTGAATACTTAGGACCATGTAATATTTCAGTTTTTCTTTTTTAATAAATCTGCAAAAATGTCAACAATTCTGTGTTTTTCTGTCAATGTGGGGTGCTGTGTGTACATTAATGAGGAAAAAAAATGAACTTAAATGATTTCAGCAAATGGCTGAATTGTCTGGAATTGTGATTTGTGATTTGCAACCAAGAGAAGACAGATCCTTTACAAAGGATCACTGGACAGGCAAAGCACAGATCACAGACAATACATTTCATAGTTAGGTTCATCCTATGCTAGACATTTAGCTACAAACTTAAAGTAGGCCTAAACCATGAGAACAAGTCCATTTTATTAACCATCCTACCCTAATTTTTGTTTCTTATACTCATCCAAAACCTGCCCCAGTGTCCATCCTGCTGCAGGTAACAACTGACTTGTTCCTACGATGCAGAACCCAGGAGCCAGAAGAAGTAAGAAGACCCTCCTTCAAGACTGCATGTTGCAACTGAGGTGAGTGCTTTACTCTACATAACCTTTCATTTATCAAAATTATATTTATTTTGCTATTTCACTGTCCATTTTGTCAAGGCCTTTCAGTAGCATATTACTACCTTGCAGAGTTTTTATTATTCTGTTTGATTTGTGCCAACAACCTTCTTTGCTCCCTGATTTATAACTCTAAACCCAAAAACAAAATGTAACAAGTTGCTCCATATCCAGTCTTTAGATGTGGTGGCTGTATTTGTTTCCTTTTTTAAAGTTTTTTTCTCTTTAATTTGCCTGGTTATCATGCCAGTAACACACTTCCTTTCCTATGGCAACAATGCTCACTCAGTGCACTGTATGTAAAAAGTGAGGATAATCTTGGGTTTGGTTGAACCCATAAAGCAGCTGTCAGTGCTGGGCTGATGAGCTGCACTCAGGGAATTCTGAACCCCACAGCTCCATGTACACAAAGAGGCAGGGATACTTATGACATAATTGACCTACAATGAGCCAATAAACTGTTGATGTGGGATTCCCTGCTATTCAACTTTATGAAAACAAAGGGGGGGGGGGGCTTGTGACATAATTGGTCTAATATGACAACATTGTCACAAGCACCTCTGCTCCTTTGTGTTTGTGAAGTTGAGGGGTGGGGAAATCCCACGCCCACAGTTAATTGGCCCACCACTGTCAGTTGCCTTCCAGGTTTTTCTGAACATGGATTTGGACCAAACCAAGAGCTGAACCCAAGTTCATGCGTATTAAGGAGAAGCAGTATTGTCACCCTAGGCTGCTCTACACATATGGGTTACAAATATCTCCCTCTCTCCCCTTATCTTGATTACAGCTCACATTAAGGCCTGTCATTCCCCCATTAACACAGACTGTGCTGACAGGGGAATCAGCAATTGTCTTCTCCCAGCAGGGGGGTGGGGGACGGCATCCCTACCTTTAGACAGTGATTATCACTAGCGGCTATAGCATCCGCTAGCAATAATCATAAGGGAATCCGGGTGGCTAAATGCGCGTGTTAGAAGATGCGTGGAGTGCCATTAAAAAGTACCGCTTCACATCTACTAAAGAGCCACATGTTTCCTTGCGCGACGGGAAAGTGTGAGATTTTGTACATGTTCCTGACACACACAGCCTGCTATATATTATATTTTTGTTTTTTTGTTTAGACACTTCAGTTTAATTAAACCTACACAACTATTATATGTGCTGGCCATTTACCGTGTATTTTTCTGCCTCTACAGACCTCTCTTCAGAACCATCTCCAGAAAATGGTAGTGGAGGGTGGGGAATTAAACCTACATATGGAATAGTGGCAAACCAAAAAAAAACTGTTAAACCAGTTTTTGTACTTACCTGTGATTGACCACATGATGTCATCAATGGTCCTGGCACGAGCAGTCGACTATTAAAGAATAAAAAATGCATCACTACTAGTGCAGTCGGCCGGGATTTGAAGAAGGAAGCACATCTATGGCTGTGCCATGGAGTCTTTGTTGCGACGAGTGATGGAGCGGGCTGGCTCAGAATTGGCTCCGGCTCTGTCTTTCTCCCCTCCACCAACTTCCTCCGCATCGGTCACGGCTCCCCATCCGGTTGCTCCATTCATCATTGGCCCTCTTTTTGATGTCCTCCCACCTCTGCCACCGGATCTTCCTGTATCTGAGGCTGCCTCTTCCTTCCTTTGAGAATAGGGGTGCCACCTCACCTCTTTAAAACTGAATACATATTAATTACACACATTCTGTGGTTGATTAAGGTGGTAATTTAACTCACTTGGTGCCTTATCTGCATTAGATTAGTCTCAGAACCTGTGTAATTCATGTGTGTTCAGATTTAAAGGGATGAGGTGGCAACCCTATTTGGGAACATCCCATTGACCCCTTGATACAGGATAGTGCCTACTAAGATAGCTGAAGACATTGTTGCTATTCTCCGGTCTCTGAAGCTGGAGCATGCGCACATCGACCCGTGGCTTTGACGAAGAGGACTTGCAAGGGGCCTCGCAGGTTCGAATCTCCGTCCATATGTAAGAAGCGCCTGCATATGAAAACGGTGTTCAAACCACACATGTGAGGTATCGTCAAGACCGTTAGATCGAGAGCAATAATTCTAGCCCTAGACCTCCTCTGTAACTCAAAACATGCAGCCTGTAGAATTTTTTTATGTCGCCTATGGAGATTTTTAAGGGTAAAAGTTTGTCGCCATTCCACGAGCAGGCGCAACTTTGAAGCATGACATGTTGGGTATCAATTTACTCGGCGTAACATTATCTTTCACAATATAAAAAAATGGGCTAACTTTACTGTAGTCTTATTTTTTAATTTAAAAAAGTGAATTTTTTCCAAGACCGCTGCGCAAATATGGTGTGACAAAAAGTATTGCAACGACCGCCATTTTATTCTCTAGGGTGTTAGAAAATATATATATATAATGTTTGGAGGTTCTAAGTAATTTCTAGCAAAAAAAACTGTTTTTACCTTGTAAACAACAAATCTCAAAAAGAGGCTCAGTCCTTAAGTGGTTAAGTTGTAAGTCTATTAGCTTGAGCTTTAATAGCTGAGCTAAAATGTGTTGTTGTTGGTATACTTTAAAGTGATTGTAAACCTTCCTGTTTTATTTTTTTAAAATAACAAACATGTTATACTTACCTCCACTGTGCAGCTCGTTTTGCACAGAGTGGCCAAATCCTCCTTTTCTGGGGTCCCTCAGTGGCTCTCGCGGCTCCTCCTCACATCAGATAACCCTTTAGGAGAAGCACTCTCCTGAGGGGGGTTACCATGTGGGCACGCTCCCGAGTCCAGCATTTGCGTCCATAGACACAAATGCTGGACTCGTCCCTGCCCCCCGGCGCCCGGAACATTGGATTGCGCTGCTATCAATCTATCCAATAAAGAGCCAGGACCCCTTGCAGAGAAGGAGAGAACGTCTCCGCCAAGGGAATTACGCGGCTCAGGTAAGTATAACGGGGGGGCTGGGGGCCGGTCACTGCCAGAAGTTTTTTCACCTTAATGCATAGAATGCATTAAGGTGAAAAAACATGAGGGTTTACAACCCCTTTAATAATTATGCTGTTAATATAATTTATTACATACCTATAATAAAGGGCCATGGCCAGTTGAATCCACAGAAATATGAGTCCAGTGTTCTATATTATATTTTATAAGTTAAATTTGTATAGAGTGTGTTCTGCCAAATATCCCATAGGTAGTTTTGCCCTTGCCACGTGTGTCAGTGTTGGCAGGTATAGTCCTCTTAAGCATCTAGATAGTGGTCATGATCATGAGCTGTAGCAGGCCATTTAGCCTCCAGCCACCATGCTACTTTTAGACTGCCCAGTGACAGTTGGGACCAAGAGGGTAGAACAGGCAATTGGCAGTTAAAACAATATTAAAACCAAAACCAAAGATGTAAAATATTGCAGCTTACCAGTCATTAGGTGTGGTGGCTGCATTTGTTTTCTTCTTTTAGGCTTTGTCCCCTCTGTTTTCACCTCGTGATCTCACTCGTAACACACCTCCTGTATTAGAGTGCCTCCACTCTGGATGAAGGAGCACAGGGGGCATCTTTGGACATCAGCATTGTCAGTCTGGGTGGAGGGGAGTGTTATTTGTACTAGCAGATTTAAATACCCTAAACACATTTAAGTCAAATTGCAACTAGCACTTTATAAGCAATTACAGCAAACCATTTTGTTCCTTTGGGATAAAAGATTTAGAAAAATAAATAAAAGCTGATCATTGTAAGCACCGCTGTCAGTGTTAAAAGGTTTGTCTCGTTCCTGTAACTGATATATCTGCAAGAGAGCTTGTTCTTTTGAAAAACAACAGACTTACTGGCTGTATCGACAGATCAAAAAAGAAGAAAGAAAACCTAAAAAACAAAACGAATACAGCCATCACATCCAAGAATTGGTAAGCTGCAATACAATAAAAGTTTGTTTTTGGGTTTAATAATGCTTTAATGTAAGCAAGATGGAAAGCTGTACCAGGGAATTGTAATAAAGTTATTAGTTTAAATCCTTCTATACATTAAAACAGGCAACCAGCCACTTTGGCATAGACAGTGAAGATCTTTTTCTTTCCCATATTATATTAATCTTAAACAAAATAATTCAATTTCAAGTACACTGATTTTTTTTGAATGGTGGCTGCTTTGTATAGCCAGGAGGGATGTTTGCTATTATAGAGACAAAGTAACTTAATAAATGTGTGGGTGTTCCTCTGTGCTATTTACCCTACTACAGGAATCTACGTTTTTGTTTTAAAATAACATTTAGGCAAGAACAAAGAAAAAGCACTGCTGAAGGAATGCACAAAGCTTCCAAATCACCCCTAGTTGGTTTGTTAGGATTCGAGTTCAACAACTGAAATGTACCCTTATATTCCAGACAGATGCTACATTAAATCAGTAATAATGTCAGGCTGAATGATCCTGTAATACTAGGAAAAGGTTATATAGCAGGAGGGGTAGCTGTGACAGCTAAGCAGCTCTTGGTGTGCTGAGCCTAGCACAGTAATAGGGCAAAACTCAAGAGTTCTTGCTTTGAGAACACTTGTTTCTTCCCCCTTCACCAATGAAAGCATAAATTACTGGTTCTTTTCTAGAAAAAGCTTTTATATACTGTACACCTGGTATACTTTGAAATGACTTATATGGTAAGTGCTGTCAGTGTAGCAACCTCTAGTGTGCTAGAAGAGTAGTACATATTGTGAGGACAGCTGTGTTTTAATCTGGGCTGGGAGTGGCTCAGGGTAGTGCTGGGTGACTCACAGGTAGCATCACAAGGACCTCCCACTTCTTTCCATAATGTTCTGGTGTTTTCTGGAAAGAGATGTGGGGAGGGGATGGTGGAGCTGCCTGGGGTATTCTGAGATGCCCTGACCAATCCCCAATCTGGATTGGCAGGGGGCAGGCCTCCTTAAATACCCTGGGTCAACCCCGCTGGGGAGGGGTTGATCGGGTGGAAGATGGAGATGGAGTATTAGGCTGTTGGGGCCTTTGAGGGAGCTCCCCAGTCTGGGGTGGGCGGCCTAGGGCTTGGGCTCGGGTGCGGACAGGACCCTCTTACAACCCAGAGGGGTGTCCTGACCAGGAGGCACAGGAGGAGCAAGAGAGGACCGCAGAAGAACACTGTCTCCAGGAGTTCCACGAAAGCAGCCAAGAGGGTTGGTGAGTGTTCACACAGTCAGGAGGACTGGGAGGCATGCCTGATTGGTGTTGTGCATTGGAACTCAAACATTTGATATGTATTATTTAGGTTTATTTTTTACGTTTATCTGGAATGGTTAGAACCTCTGTCAAGTTTATATTGTTTCTATTTGTCCAGGTGACCGTTGTCACTGAGACAGAAAGCAATGAAAGGTCAAAAATGTCAGTTACTTAAAGGGTACCTCCACTTTCATGGGGAAAAAAATAGCAAATAAAGAAAAAATAATATAGCGTATACACATTGCGACACAAGTCATGTTGTAATTGAATGTTATTTAAAATTACCTTTGCTTTTTAATCTGCAGCTATAGTTTTCTGAAAATGCAATGCAATATGGCTAACTGGAGGTGTTCTGTACACAAAATGTATACAGAACGCCCCCCCAGAAACATAATTTTCTGCTTGTATGATTGGCCCAACAATTTTGCCAGAAGGTCTGCCCTAAGATACAAATCAGATTTCAGGCATCCCCTGCAACAAAAATGTCATTTTTTGTGAGATACTTCAAATAGAAAATCACGTCAAAAGCGATGCAGACCCAGCAGCTTTCCTCATTAGAGCCCTGCAGGTGCACAGCTGATTGATAATTATGAAACCACTCCCATTAGACTCACTTTCCACATGGATACAGACAAACACAGGGATTTCTTCAGAATAACAAAAAGTAGGAATCTGCAACAAAGTTTGTTAAAATACTTGTAATGTACATAGATCACCCAGAGGAAAATGTTTTTTTTCTCAACAAAAGTGGAGTTACACTTTAATTACTGGATCACAAGGCAAGAAGAAAATTTCACATCTGTTTGTAGGCAGGTAGCTTACTGTCTGTTAGAGCGCAACCAAATTTGGACCTTCCTCTAAGAGACTTCACCTGTACAAGTAACCTGGTGCAGCCAGGTTCAGTTAGAAACAGAATGTTGTTACAGGTTATACGTGTTGCCAAGTGCTCAGAGCCTGCTCTGAAGTTATTCAAAAGGGTGCATGTGAGGTCTAGGCATTTTATTAAAGAAGTTGGGTCCTTACCAATAATGCGAGGTAAAAAAAACACATTTAAAATGGACAAAAAACATGCAGAAATACATGCATACATATGTTTTTTAATGCACAAAACTGCCCATAAACACGTATATAAGAGGAGACTCTGGGTTTTGTGTGGACCAGGGTCGTGCGGTGAAGTCAGTGGCTGGTGAGGCACAAGCTAGTATCAGAGCCAGATACACACAGGTTACATACAGGTTACATACGCTGTGAAGAACAATAGTTCTAGCACTAGACCTCCTCTGTAACACTAAACATGTAATCTGTAAAAAAATTGAAAGCCTCGTCTATGGAGATTTTTAAGTACTGAAGTTTGGCGCCGTTCCACGATTCATGCAATTTTAAAGTGTGACATGTTAGGTATCTATTTACTTGGCTTAACATCATCGTTCATATTATACAAAAAAAGCGGGTTATCTTTAGTGTTTTGTTTTTTTTTATTAATGAAACAGTTTTTTTCCAAAAAACACGTTTGAAAATTTGCCGCGCAAATACCGTGTAACATAAAAAGTTGCAACAACTACCATTTTATTCCCTGCTAAAAACAATATATATAATGTTGGGGGTTTCTGAGTAATTTTCTAGCAAAAAATTATGATTATTACATGCAGGAGAGAAGTGTCAGATATGGCCTGGGTGGCAAGGGGTTAATTACCATAAGTAATATACAAATAATTATTATATATTCTTTTTAAGATCATTTACTATATTTTCAAAAACTGTACTCAAGCAGGTGGCTTAGCGGACGAATTACTGAAGTTTGAAGTTATAACTTCCAGTAACCAACCAGTAGAATATATGTGAACATGGTTTTGGACAGATTCTAGGGAAAGAATATTGCATCCACATCCCTGATGTAGAAAAAACAAGAAGGATTGAGAGAGAGCAGATCAAAATCTGTTCCTCAAGGAATAATGGGATTTTTAAGGATGCATATTTCTGTCACAAGGTAAGCACACCCACAAGGGATACTTCAAAAAATATAATTTATTACAAAGTATACAATTTAAAATGGTAACAGTATTTAGTCATATTAACAATGACCAAGATTAATACTTATTTTCAAAGAATTTGAACAGATGCTTGTGTGTAAATCACACACAAAAACATATGTTATTTCCTTCTAGTTAAGAGGGCTGGGCTGGAAGAGAACATTTGTCCTTGACACATGCCCCTTCTATGACACTGCAGTGAGAGACGTGCCTCCACTGCAGCATTTTTATTGGACAGCTCGGGCTAATGGTACTTTACCATTGGTCCAAGACTCCAAGCTGTCCATTGAGCTCATTGCCTCTGACAATAAGTGAGGAGAGGCACTGTGAGCTCAACCTCTCAGTCTGCTGTAAACAGAGTGTGCCAGCTTGTATTTAAATTGGCCGGTCTGTATGTAGCTTCTGACAGGCTGCGCAAGGAGTCCCATATCTCCGGGAACCAAAGGTCGTAGGAGTCAAAAATTTTACCAGTGGTGGAACAGGATTTAGTCTCTGTGACCTCAGGTCGCCAAGCTACGAGGAGTTCCCTCCAGCTCACCCACTGACTGGCTGCTAGAAGGAGTTTAACTACCTACAGTAAGTCATCTAGGTTGATTTACTAAAGGCAAATAGGCCATTCACTTTGTAAGGAAATGTTCCTTTAGTTTAGTGAATGTGTTGAAAACTCACTTTGCAAAGAATTCTCAATTGCCTGCAAGGAAAAAAAAACAAAAACTTTTTTCTTGTACATGATTAAATGATGCAGAGCTTTAACAAATTTTCTCAGCTAAGTAAAAATTCCCTTGCAAATAAAAAAGTCTATTTTCCTGTAGTAAATCAACCCCACAAGTGCCTGGAGCAGTCAATAGGCAAGGTAGAGGACAAGACAGATGGGAAAGTTGAGGCTGTGCTCTTTATTCTAACATCTGCCTCTGATCAATGAGAATGTGTATGGCCAGAGGAGAAGACAGTTTGAAGTAGAGAAGGAAAGAGGAAGGAGAGGCAGACTGTGTTTTAGTTAATGCCATTGGCAATGTATTGTAATGAGTGCCTTGTCTGTTTGTTGCCTGCATGTTGTAATGATTTTTTGTTTGTTGCTCAGTGCTCACAATATGTAATGTTTGCTACATGTGTGCCCAGGGCTGGCCCAAGACATTGTGCTGCCTGGGTCCAAGAATGAAATGCTGCCGTCCTCCCAAATCATGTGTCCCTGTGCAGATTGTAATGTGTGCAGACAGATTCTTCCCCATCATCGGACTCCTCATGCTGGCGGATCACCACCGGCACCCTGAGCAGCCTCTGCACGGCCGTGGTGAAAACACAAAACACGTGGGGGATGGGGCTGCGTCACAGGAGGTGGCCAGAGGGACAGGTAGAGGGCAGAAGGACAGGTGGGGGGGCAGCATCACAGGAGAAGGGCAGCAGGACAGAAGGGGGCAGCTTCACAGGGCAGGGCAGAAGGATAGGTGGGGAGCAGCGCCATAGGAGGTGGGCAGAGGGACATGCGGGGGCAGTGTCACAGGAGGTGGGCAGAGGGACAGGTGGGGGCACAGGGACAGGTGAGAGCAGTGTCACAGGAGGTGGGCAGAGGGACAGGTGGGGCAGTTTTACAGGAGGTGGGCAGAGGGACAGGAGGGGGTCATGCGTCACAGGAGGGGGGCACAGGGACAGGAGGGGGGCAGCGTCACAGGAGGAGGGCAGAGGGATAGGTGGGGAGCAGTGTCACAGGAGGTGGGCAGAGGGACAGGAGGGGGGCACAGGAACAGGTGGGGGCAGTGTCACAGGAGGGGGGCACGGGGGCAATGTCACAGGAGGTGGGCAGAGGGACAGGTGGGGACAGCGTCACAGGAGGTGGGCAGAGGGACAGGTGGGAGGTGGTTCACATACTAGGTGTAAGGTTGTGTATGAGATACACTATAATTACTACTCGGATTCGAGCTCCTGCTGCTGTCGACTGTGATCCTCCTCCTGACAGGAACGAACGGCTACTCAGGGGTGGTGCAGTGGCAGCGGCCGGCGGGTGCTCCTGCTATTGAAGCCGGCCTGTGCTGTTCCGGGACTGGGAGAGCTGCTCCACCCCCTGTCCCACTCCGCTCCCCAGCAGTACAACTGTGAATGGGCTCTAGTGTGAATGGGCTCTACTAGCAGTACAACTTCATACAAGCATGACACTGCACGCTACAGGGAGGGAGCCTCGGCTCCTCCAGCAGTCTGCTCGTGTTGCCGCCCCTCATAAAATGCCGCCTGGGACCCATGGTAAGGCCGGCCCCATGTGTGCCCATAAGACTGCTCCCTTAAGACCCCCTCAACCATCCTCTTCTGCAATCTCAGAATCATGGGGGTATTTACTAAAAGCAAATAGGCTGCTCAATTGCACGATAAGTTCTACTTTGCAAGGACATTTTTACTTAGCTTAGTGAATAAGGTGATGCTCTGTTGACTTCCATCATCCAATCATGTGCGCTGTTTTTTTCTTATTTTTTTTTGGGAGAGGGTTGTTTTTTTTCCTTGCACATGATTGGGTATTTTTTTGCTTTAAAATTTCACCACGTTCACTAAGCTCTGGGGAAAATTCTCTTGCAAAGTGAACAGCAGAGTTCTAGACATTCTCAGGCATGTAAATGTATTAACTCACATAAACAAATACTGCATGCACAAAAGTGTGAAAGGGACCTTAAAGTAATGCTAAAGGCTTGTGTTTTTTTAAATAACAAACATGTCATACTTACCTGCTCTGTGCAATGATTTTGCACAGAGCAGCCCCAATCCTCTTCTTTTTGGATCCTCTGCCAGCAGTCCAGGCTCTTCCCCCCTGCCAGGTCCTCCCTCTTGCTATGGGGCACTCAAGCAGGCTTGCTCCCGAACCATGCTCCTCTGAATAGACATCTCGGCCCATCCCCTGCTCTCTCCTCATTGGCTCACTTGCTGTGACTGACAGCAGCAGGAGCCAACGTCGATGTGAGCCAATGAGGGGGCAGAGACCCGAAAGAGCTGCTGCTCTTATGCACATCGCTGGATTGTAGATGGCGCTAAGGTAAGTATAAGGGGGTACTGAGGGGGAAGTTGCAAAACCTTCTGCCTTTAGAACCACTTTAATCTGCAGTCTCATCCAAAACCACAATAACAAGATTGCCGTATCTGGAAAAAAGGTATTTCATATTTGAAGAAGAAAATTTAGTGTGTGTATACCTTCCAGTAAAGTATGTAGGACATATACTGTTGCTCTACAGTTCTGTACTATCATGTCTAATACCCAGATAGCAAGGATAAATCCATGGCAGTGTTGAATTGTAAGTCTTGTTAACTTGCTGCACATTTTCACTGGCAAGCTGTACACTTGCAGAGCACTTGAAGCACAAGTTCTAGTGGACACTTTTTGTTAGAGAAATTATACTTTAAATGTCAGTTATGAAAGACGCCATTTTGATTATCATGGCCTAGAAAGAAGTTATAGTGATAATATGGAGTCAGCGATATAATATGCTTAGATGTGCAGTTTTGAATGTATCCTGTAATCATTGTTATATGTAAGATAAATATATAAAAGTATATCAGCGCACATATGTCACAAAATATAAATGAAGCAGCTGAACACCAGGGTAAACGATCAAATCCCTCTAGGCAAATAAATAAATAAAAGGTGCAGCGCTAACTCAATAAGTGACCAAACAGAGAAATATAATATAATAAACAGGGAGCAAAAAGAAATGTCCAATAATAAATGTCCAAAAAAGCTGACATAAATCCACCAAAAGTGTGATGATAACAGCAGACAATAATATGTGTGACTGGAACCCTTCACCATAAATCGAATGGCCTCTCACCTGGTCCCAAAGATAATCAGGCAATAATACAAAATCGGCAGACAAGGAGATCTAAATGGCAAGGGACTCCTCCAGATGATCAGATGGCAGGTGGATGGCATAGGCATGTAATCACAAAAGGGACAGACATAGTGCTCTCCGTATTCAAATGTTTAATAGTAATCGAATAAAATCAAACTTACAAATCAAGCACTTCACAAGTGCCAGGAAACGAACATGGATACACAATGTGTAAGCGGTGGAGCATGCGCAGTAGCAGCGGATGACGTCACGACGTCACGTTCTAGACGCGTTGCGTCCCAGTGGGCGGGGACTTCCTCAGCAGATGTCGTGACTACGTGGGCACCCGCGCTATAAAGAGGTAAGTTGTCATGGCAACACCAAAGACAACTTAGATGACGTATACCGGAAATGGGCAGACTCCGGAAGTGTCTCCACATACATCATTCCGAGCCTATGTAGCCCAATTTAGTGTAGAAGAGGCTCAAAAAATACATGTAAAGTAAATAAAACAATCTGGTGTCTGCACAAGACGAAAACAAAGAGTCTTAAGGGAACAGTGACAGAACACCATGATATCTAAAATGAAAATGACTGAAGCAATGCACAAAAATGCATGATAACTGTCATCCGCGGCCACCGACTGCTCCCCATCATAATATAATAAGAGCATGATAATGATAGTTGCATGATGTGGTAAAATGAAAACATTATTACCATAATAATACTTCTCATTATACAGACAATAAAAGAAAATTGTAAATAAAAATAGAAAAAAATTTTTTTTATCGATCAGATAAAAAACAATTGGTATCGAATTCTACATTTAACCCATCGGGTTGCATAACCCCTGTCTCATAAATCCAGTGGGATTCTCTTTTGCTAAGCTGCCGGATGAAGTTACCCCCTCTCCAGTGCTTAGTAACCCTTTCAATGCCCCAAAATTTTAAACACTTAGGGTTTTGTTGGTGGAAGATCTTAAAATGTCTGGACACGCTATGGGTCTTAAGACCTTTCTTGATATTATTAACGTGTTCAGCCAGCCTAACATGTAAGGGTCTTGACGTTCTTCCAACATACTGTAAACCACAGCTACACTCCAGCATGTAGACCACCCCAATAGTGTCACATGTGATGAGCTGTTTAATCTCATACTCCCTGTTAGTGACCGAGGCCAAGAATTTTTTCCTCTTTTTGATATTACCCTTGGAGTGTCTACAGGGGACACATCTACCACAGGCATAGAAGCCTCCCAAAAAGGAAAAAAGCTTATCTGAAGTTGGTACTGGGGGGTCAAGAACACTGGGTGCCAAGCGGTCCCTGAGCGTGGGAGCTTTTTTGTATATAAACTGAGGTCTATCAGGTAGTATGGGGCCTAAGACTCTGTCTTGTTTCAAAATAGCCCAATTTTTTTGAATAATTTTCTCAAATTTACGGTGTTGAATATTATAATCCAACACCATTTTGAAATTGTGGCTATCACTAGCAAGGGGCTTAGAGGATTTAGCAATCAGTTCCTTCCTCTCTAATAACATGATTTTGGATACCTCTTCATCTAGTGAGGCCCTATTGTACCCCTTCTGTTCGAATCTCGAAGTGAGGACCTCAGATTGGCTGACAAAATCTTCCACAGTGGTGCAATTCCGACGCAATCTTATATATTGCCCCCTGGGGATGTTGCACAGCCAAGAACTGTGATGGCAACTCCCCAGGGGAATATAAGAATTGCGGTCGGTAGGCTTAAAATAGTTAGTAAAAGAGAACCTATCTTGCAAAATACTAATAGATAAATCCAAAAACACCACTTTTTCAGAGCTGATGGTCCATGTAAGAGATATATTTCTGGAGTTGTTATTTAATGATTGAATGAACTCATCCAACCTGGATCTCTCGCCATTCCAGATCAAGATGAGATCGTCAATAAATCTCCTGTAGCACAACAACTCGGGGGGGCGGTGGAGAAAGACAGCTTCATCCTCCCAGTGGGCCATAAAAATATTGGCCACACTGGGAGCAAAGCGGGCCCCCATGGCAACACCCCTGGTCTGCAAATAATATTCTTTGTTATACCAGAAATAGTTCCTCTTGAGGCAGAAGTCCAGGCAACTCAAGAGGAACTCCTGGTGACCACCAGAAAGGGAAGACGAAGCTAATGCCCATTCAACTGAAGTCATTGCATCCTCGTGGCCAATGATAGTATACAGTGAACCTACGTCCGCTGTTACCAAAAACGTGGAAGGCGAGCATTTTAAAGTTTCAAGAATCTGAATAATATGTTTTGTGTCCTTCAAAAATGCTGGAGTTTGCATGACCAAGGGCTGCAGAAAAAAGTCGATATATTGTCCCAATCTGGCGGATACAGAATCGATCCCATTGACAATGGGTCGTCCCGGGGGGTTAACCGTGTCCTTATGGATTTTAGGTAAGAAATATATGATGGGTGTTCGACAAAATAAAGGATCCAAGTATAAAGCCTCTTTTTTATTCAGGATCTTACGGTCTTTGCCGTCCTCAACAATGCTATGTAGCTCATCCTTAAATGATAACATGGGGTCTTTATTAAGAACATGGTAAGTGTCACGGTCTGATAAAAGGCGGGACATTTCATTTTGGTAATATTCTTTACTAAGAATAACCAGCCCACCTCCCTTATCCGCCGGACGGATCACAATGTCCTTTCGTTCAGTTAAAGATTTAATTCCCCGTTTGATGAACAATGGGTCAGACACTTTTTTAATATGTAACTTCTCCAAATCTTTGGAGACCATATTTTTAAAAACATCTAAATGTTTATTGTCTGAGATCTGGGGGTTAAATGTAGATCTGTTGCGTAAAGTGGAATAATTTTGTCCAGAGGGCCTAGGCCCTTGAGAGGGATGAGACAAAAAATATTTTTTCATATTCAATGTTCTAATGTATTTTTGAATACTGACATACGCACTGAATTTGTTGAGATTTTTTATGGGTGCGAATTTTAAGCCACGGTCAAGGACCTTAACTTCATCCTCACTCAGGACAGCTTGACTGAGATTATAAATCCCTAAACCTGATGTGGCCTGGGTTTTTTGTATTCGCTTCCCCCCTCTACTTCCTCTCTTTGTTTTCGCTTTAGGGGGGGATTGGGGTTTGATGGTGTGTGTGGTGCCCGGTGTCGCCAAGGTTCCTCTTGGGCAGCCGGATACTGAGATGGGGGGTATCTCGGTGCCCCCCGTTGTCCTAAAAAATCATCATTATTATAACGGTGATTGTATTCTGTGAGTGGTGCATACCTATTCTGAGTAGTGATAGACTTTTCATACACAGGATAAGGACTATTTCTAAAGTGATCCTCTCTTCTGTCATTTGGGTAGCTATTCCTATAAGGGAGGGGTTCAGGGGGGGGGTGGATCTCTCAGATTCTGTGGTTGTTGAGTATATGGCCTGGAGCTTCCTCCTCTCCCTCTCCCTCTTCCCTTTGTGTTTTTCCCTCTTTTGTTATTAACTTTCCTATAGCCATTTTGATTATGGTAAGGATGGGGTTCAATAGAGTAAGGGAGGTCATAATCATAAACAGGGTTCACTCTAGGAGTACCAGAAGGGGCAATATCAGTACTCGATTGAATGGTTTGAGAATTAGGGGCAGTTTCCTCTACTGTGGGAGTGTTTTGCCATTTAAAAATTACCCCTCCATTGAAATCATCAAAGTCCCTGATGAATTTTTTCTTTTTCTTATTCTGCGTCTCTAGATCCCATTTTGCAAGTTTATTTTTAAGTTCACCTGATAGTCTCAAAAACTCTTCACTATCCTTTGATGCTTCAATGGTTTGAGTAATCTCCCCAATTTGGGAGTCTAGAGCCAGCATTCTTTTCCTTTTGCGTATTAGGAGAAATTCCAACAATTCAAAGCCTCTTTTGATAAAAAAATCGCTCCATTCTGACATGGACTGAACGTCCGTGAGACCATCGTTAGGAGGTAAATCCCACCTTAACCGTCTCGGAATCAGTCTGGCGGTCAAATATTGCTCAAAAGAGGTAATGTCCCACCATGTTTTGATTTTTTTCTCATAAATATAACCCAATTTCCTGAATGATTGGGGGAGATCATTTTTTCTATTTTTATTTACAATTTTCTTTTATTGTCTGTATAATGAGAAGTATTATTATGGTAATAATGTTTTCATTTTACCACATCATGCAACTATCATTATCATGCTCTTATTATATTATGATGGGGAGCAGTCGGTGGCCGCGGATGACAGTTATCATGCATTTTTGTGCATTGCTTCAGTCATTTTCATTTTAGATATCATGGTGTTCTGTCACTGTTCCCTTAAGACTCTTTGTTTTCGTCTTGTGCAGACACCAGATTGTTTTATTTACTTTACATGTATTTTTTGAGCCTCTTCTACACTAAATTGGGCTACATAGGCTCGGAATGATGTATGTGGAGACACTTCCGGAGTCTGCCCATTTCCGGTATACGTCATCTAAGTTGTCTTTGGTGTTGCCATGACAACTTACCTCTTTATAGCGCGGGTGCCCACGTAGTCACGACATCTGCTGAGGAAGTCCCCGCCCACTGGGACGCAACGCGTCTAGAACGTGACGTCGTGACGTCATCCGCTGCTACTGCGCATGCTCCACCGCTTACACATTGTGTATCCATGTTCGTTTCCTGGCACTTGTGAAGTGCTTGATTTGTAAGTTTGATTTTATTCGATTACTATTAAACATTTGAATACGGAGAGCACTATGTCTGTCCCTTTTGTGATTACATGCCTATGCCATCCACCTGCCATCTGATCATCTGGAGGAGTCCCTTGCCATTTAGATCTCCTTGTCTGCCGATTTTGTATTATTGCCTGATTATCTTTGGGACCAGGTGAGAGGCCATTCGATTTATGGTGAAGGGTTCCAGTCACACATATTATTGTCTGCTGTTATCATCACACTTTTGGTGGATTTATGTCAGCTTTTTTGGACATTTATTATTGGACATTTCTTTTTGCTCCCTGTTTATTATATTATATTTCTCTGTTTGGTCACTTATTGAGTTAGCGCTGCACCTTTTATTTATTTATTTGCCTAGAGGGATTTGATCGTTTACCCTGGTGTTCAGCTGCTTCATTTATATTTTGTGACATATGTGCGCTGATATACTTTTATATATTTTTGCTGTTTTACAACGTTCATATATCTAGCTGCAGTATGGATGTTTTTAGGTATTTTGACCAAAGAGATATTAAGATTAATGAAGTATTTTCTAGGAATCCAACATTTGAGTCCCGCAATGATCTCCCCCAATCATTCAGGAAATTGGGTTATATTTATGAGAAAAAAATCAAAACATGGTGGGACATTACCTCTTTTGAGCAATATTTGACCGCCAGACTGATTCCGAGACGGTTAAGGTGGGATTTACCTCCTAACGATGGTCTCACGGACGTTCAGTCCATGTCAGAATGGAGCGATTTTTTTATCAAAAGAGGCTTTGAATTGTTGGAATTTCTCCTAATACGCAAAAGGAAAAGAATGCTGGCTCTAGACTCCCAAATTGGGGAGATTACTCAAACCATTGAAGCATCAAAGGATAGTGAAGAGTTTTTGAGACTATCAGGTGAACTTAAAAATAAACTTGCAAAATGGGATCTAGAGACGCAGAATAAGAAAAAGAAAAAATTCATCAGGGACTTTGATGATTTCAATGGAGGGGTAATTTTTAAATGGCAAAACACTCCCACAGTAGAGGAAACTGCCCCTAATTCTCAAACCATTCAATCGAGTACTGATATTGCCCCTTCTGGTACTCCTAGAGTGAACCCTGTTTATGATTATGACCTCCCTTACTCTATTGAACCCCATCCTTACCATAATCAAAATGGCTATAGGAAAGTTAATAACAAAAGAGGGAAAAACACAAAGGGAAGAGGGAGAGGGAGAGGAGGAAGCTCCAGGCCATATACTCAACAACCACAGAATCTGAGAGATCCACCCCCCCCTGAACCCCTCCCTTATAGGAATAGCTACCCAAATGACAGAAGAGAGGATCACTTTAGAAATAGTCCTTATCCTGTGTATGAAAAGTCTATCACTACTCAGAATAGGTATGCACCACTCACAGAATACAATCACCGTTATAATAATGATGATTTTTTAGGACAACGGGGGGCACCGAGATACCCCCCATCTCAGTATCCGGCTGCCCAAGAGGAACCTTGGCGACACCGGGCACCACACACACCATCAAACCCCAATCCCCCCCTAAAGCGAAAACAAAGAGAGGAAGTAGAGGGGGGAAGCGAATACAAAAAACCCAGGCCACATCAGGTTTAGGGATTTATAATCTCAGTCAAGCTGTCCTGAGTGAGGATGAAGTTAAGGTCCTTGACCGTGGCTTAAAATTCGCACCCATAAAAAATCTCAACAAATTCAGTGCGTATGTCAGTATTCAAAAATACATTAGAACATTGAATATGAAAAAATATTTTTTGTCTCATCCCTCTCAAGGGCCTAGGCCCTCTGGACAAAATTATTCCACTTTACGCAACAGATCTACATTTAACCCCCAGATCTCAGACAATAAACATTTAGATGTTTTTAAAAATATGGTCTCCAAAGATTTGGAGAAGTTACATATTAAAAAAGTGTCTGACCCATTGTTCATCAAACGGGGAATTAAATCTTTAACTGAACGAAAGGACATTGTGATCCGTCCGGCGGATAAGGGAGGTGGGCTGGTTATTCTTAGTAAAGAATATTACCAAAATGAAATGTCCCGCCTTTTATCAGACCGTGACACTTACCATGTTCTTAATAAAGACCCCATGTTATCATTTAAGGATGAGCTACATAGCATTGTTGAGGACGGCAAAGACCGTAAGATCCTGAATAAAAAAGAGGCTTTATACTTGGATCCTTTATTTTGTCGAACACCCATCATATATTTCTTACCTAAAATCCATAAGGACACGGTTAACCCCCCGGGACGACCCATTGTCAATGGGATCGATTCTGTATCCGCCAGATTGGGACAATATATCGACTTTTTTCTGCAGCCCTTGGTCATGCAAACTCCAGCATTTTTGAAGGACACAAAACATATTATTCAGATTCTTGAAACTTTAAAATGCTCGCCTTCCACGTTTTTGGTAACAGCGGACGTAGGTTCACTGTATACTATCATTGGCCACGAGGATGCAATGACTTCAGTTGAATGGGCATTAGCTTCGTCTTCCCTTTCTGGTGGTCACCAGGAGTTCCTCTTGAGTTGCCTGGACTTCTGCCTCAAGAGGAACTATTTCTGGTATAACAAAGAATATTATTTGCAGACCAGGGGTGTTGCCATGGGGGCCCGCTTTGCTCCCAGTGTGGCCAATATTTTTATGGCCCACTGGGAGGATGAAGCTGTCTTTCTCCACCGCCCCCCCGAGTTGTTGTGCTACAGGAGATTTATTGACGATCTCATCTTGATCTGGAATGGCGAGAGATCCAGGTTGGATGAGTTCATTCAATCATTAAATAACAACTCCAGAAATATATCTCTTACATGGACCATCAGCTCTGAAAAAGTGGTGTTTTTGGATTTATCTATTAGTATTTTGCAAGATAGGTTCTCTTTTACTAACTATTTTAAGCCTACCGACCGCAATTCTTATATTCCCCTGGGGAGTTGCCATCACAGTTCTTGGCTGTGCAACATCCCCAGGGGGCAATATATAAGATTGCGTCGGAATTGCACCACTGTGGAAGATTTTGTCAGCCAATCTGAGGTCCTCACTTCGAGATTCGAACAGAAGGGGTACAATAGGGCCTCACTAGATGAAGAGGTATCCAAAATCATGTTATTAGAGAGGAAGGAACTGATTGCTAAATCCTCTAAGCCCCTTGCTAGTGATAGCCACAATTTCAAAATGGTGTTGGATTATAATATTCAACACCGTAAATTTGAGAAAATTATTCAAAAAAATTGGGCTATTTTGAAACAAGACAGAGTCTTAGGCCCCATACTACCTGATAGACCTCAGTTTATATACAAAAAAGCTCCCACGCTCAGGGACCGCTTGGCACCCAGTGTTCTTGACCCCCCAGTACCAACTTCAGATAAGCTTTTTTCCTTTTTGGGAGGCTTCTATGCCTGTGGTAGATGTGTCCCCTGTAGACACTCCAAGGGTAATATCAAAAAGAGGAAAAAATTCTTGGCCTCGGTCACTAACAGGGAGTATGAGATTAAACAGCTCATCACATGTGACACTATTGGGGTGGTCTACATGCTGGAGTGTAGCTGTGGTTTACAGTATGTTGGAAGAACGTCAAGACCCTTACATGTTAGGCTGGCTGAACACGTTAATAATATCAAGAAAGGTCTTAAGACCCATAGCGTGTCCAGACATTTTAAGATCTTCCACCAACAAAACCCTAAGTGTTTAAAATTTTGGGGCATTGAAAGGGTTACTAAGCACTGGAGAGGGGGTAACTTCATCCGGCAGCTTAGCAAAAGAGAATCCCACTGGATTTATGAGACAGGGGTTATGCAACCCGATGGGTTAAATGTAGAATTCGATACCAATTGTTTTTTATCTGATCGATAAAAAAAATTTTTTTCTATTTTTATTTACAATTTTCTTTTATTGTCTGTATAATGAGAAGTATTATTATGGTAATAATGTTTTCATTTTACCACATCATGCAACTATCATTATCATGCTCTTATTATATTATGATGGGGAGCAGTCGGTGGCCGCGGATGACAGTTATCATGCATTTTTGTGCATTGCTTCAGTCATTTTCATTTTAGATATCATGGTGTTCTGTCACTGTTCCCTTAAGACTCTTTGTTTTCGTCTTGTGCAGACACCAGATTGTTTTATTTACTTTACATGTATTTTTTGAGCCTCTTCTACACTAAATTGGGCTACATAGGCTCGGAATGATGTATGTGGAGACACTTCCGGAGTCTGCCCATTTCCGGTATACGTCATCTAAGTTGTCTTTGGTGTTGCCATGACAACTTACCTCTTTATAGCGCGGGTGCCCACGTAGTCACGACATCTGCTGAGGAAGTCCCCGCCCACTGGGACGCAACGCGTCTAGAACGTGACGTCGTGACGTCATCCGCTGCTACTGCGCATGCTCCACCGCTTACACATTGTGTATCCATGTTCGTTTCCTGGCACTTGTGAAGTGCTTGATTTGTAAGTTTGATTTTATTCGATTACTATTAAACATTTGAATACGGAGAGCACTATGTCTGTCCCTTTTGTGATTACATGCCTATGCCATCCACCTGCCATCTGATCATCTGGAGGAGTCCCTTGCCATTTAGATCTCCTTGTCTGCCGATTTTGTATTATTGCCTGATTATCTTTGGGACCAGGTGAGAGGCCATTCGATTTATGGTGAAGGGTTCCAGTCACACATATTATTGTCTGCTGTTATCATCACACTTTTGGTGGATTTATGTCAGCTTTTTTGGACATTTATTATTGGACATTTCTTTTTGCTCCCTGTTTATTATATTATATTTCTCTGTTTGGTCACTTATTGAGTTAGCGCTGCACCTTTTATTTATTTATATGTAAGATAAAGTCTGTAACAGACACTTCCACCTTTCCTGTTCTGTCTAGAATAAAGTTGAAAATACATGAGACTGGGAATGTTTTAAGACAGGAAAGGGGGGTGTCCAGGGCTTATAAAAAACATGTACCAAAGTATTTTCTTTAGAAATGATAAAGGCTGCATGAACGTGTAATTCATTTCTCTTGCATATGCAATAAATATTACCTTGATTCCCGAGGGCGATCTGAGATGTTGAAATTATTGACATTAACAAATTTGGTCCTTCGAAGAGCCGGAAGTCCATTTCCCCGAGACGCACTGGCCAACAGTGACCGATGACCGTACGGCAAAACTGTAAGTCCTCCATCTCAAATTAGATGTTAAAAAGAGGCCGGTCCGCTGAACTAGTGCCTCCCGGGCAGCGACTTACCGGATCAGCACAAGAGACCGCTCTCGGGACAAGGTAAGATTTTTATTTTTATTTTATTATTAACCTTTTGTGTTAGACTTGATTAGGAATTTGATGAATAAGGGATTTGAATATATACATACAATATAGAGATTGATTGAATGTTTATCTGTTTCTGTCCTATCTGCTTTACTCTTGTTGAGGGGAAATAAGTGGTCACGTATTCCCCGTATAGATCCGTCTGTGGCCATCCTGGATGGGCAGACCTAGTGACTAGCCCGCGTTTTGGGAAGACGCGCTCAGGGCGACCTGGCGGCAGTCGAGCACTGCGGGTGTTCTCTCTTGTGTGTTCTTGTTTGTTTCTTCTGGTTAATAGTCATTTGATATAGGGGTATGGTCCCATACTAATATCCGGGTGCAGATAAAGGAAATTTGTCGGTTTGACAGCCTTGTAAACTGCAGAAAATCCCTTGGGGACACATAAATACTCCTAGATCAAAACCTAAAGAACCCCCCCCCCTCCGTTGATACAAGGGTGTGGCCTGATAGATTTCCAGGTAACAAACAGAGGACATTTGGCGGACCGCAGTGTTCATGCCAGCCTCATATGTTGTATTAATCCTGAGCAGGCACATAAATACCCTTGGATCAATGACTGAAATATTAAATGTTTTGATAAGATGAAAGAACAGTCGGGAGAATTCAGTTTCCTTGTAATTCTGTAAATGCTCTCTACAAGTTAGTGAAGTATTAAGTAATGATAAGAGAACAGTCGGGAGAATACAGTCTCCCAGTAATTCTGTAAATGCTCTCTACAAGTTAATGAAGTATTAAGTAATGATAAGAGAACAGTCGGGAGAATACAGTCTCCCAGTAATTCTGTAAATGCTCTCTACAAGTTAATGAAGTATTAAGTAATGATAAGAGAACAGTCGGGAGAATACAGTCTCCCAGTAATTCTGTAATTCTCTAAGACACCAGTGTTTTAGCAATACACAAGATCAGTAATCTAGAAGTGATATATCATGACTAGAAAGTCTGTGAGTGATTGGAAGTGATAAGATACTGTGTGCGTGTGTTGTGTCATTGTGAGAAGACATTAACAAAAAAAGAGCTCCGTGTGCACGATAAACAAAGTAGGTATGATCCATGGAAAATCTGTTGGTGTGAATGAAGATGTTAAGTATATGTGTAGTCTAGACAAAGAGAATGTGACATTTCTTTAAATGTGGAAAACAAAGTATGATTTTGATGCGTTTTTAAATAAGGATTATTGTGTAATACTGTGTAGAAAGCTTAAAAATGATGCCGGCATGAAAATAAGAAAACAGAAGAAATTAGGCCTTCCCCAGGCAAAGAAATGGCTTGAGGAGGCTAACCATAGGTTAAATTCAGAAAACCATAAAAAGACTATGTTTTTGAACAAAAGATGAGGACAATAATATGACCGTCCTCTGACGTTTAGCTCAGCAAGTATTGACTGAACAAAACGTAACAAACCAAATGCAACCTGACTCTCCACTGTTTGTTGTTCCCCCGTGGTCACCTGGGTCACCCGCAGATGCAACCGATTCTCTTATGGCTGCAGCTAAACCCCCTCTCAAGATGACTCTTGCTGTCCAGAGGAGTCCACAAGGGACCCCCTTTACAGCAACTATTACAAATTTTTCGGGGACCTGGTGAACCAATTGATATCCCCCTCAGCTGGGGAACAAACAGAATGTGGAGAGGAAGAATTTCCACTAATTGAAGTTCCCAAACCTAGGGCAGGACAAAATGTAGGAGGTATAGTAGTCCCCAACTCTATGATGGTCTATCGCCCCTGGACCCCTGAGGATGTTAAAAAAACTACTGAAGGGGTACCACATCCCAAGGTGAACATAGCTTAAATCAGGGATGGTATCATGGGAATGATTGCTGACTATCATCTTATTGGGAGGGAAATAGAGCAGGTCACCAGACAGATCCTGGGTCCCGACTGGCATCATGTAGTGGGAGATTGGAGTGGATTAAACAATCAGGGAGTTGTGTTGCCTCATGATGATGCAGCACTAGAAAACAGGAGAAATGCTCTTATAGCAAGGATAGAGAATAGATGGATACGTCGAGCCGACTGGTCCATTATAAATCAGTGTGTACAGGGAGAAGAGGAAACAGTGGACAATTTCATTGTTAGGATGAGGGAGATTTTCAATAATCACTCAGGAATAGAAGTCCCAGTAAATCAAGTAAACGATAGTACATATGAGCAACAGCTAAAGGATGCAATCTTGAAGGGGCTGTTTGCCCCTATATCAAGTTTGATATCAAACACATGATCAACCATAGGATCTGCAGACTACAAGGGCACTTCCAATCAAAAAAGAGAGTAAAGAAAGGGAAAGTGTTTATGTAGATGAAGGTAATGATGTGTATGTCATTGAGAAGGAGAACAGAAGGATAGGAAACACCTGAACAAGGCCCCGCATTCAGGACTATGAAAAAAAAAAAAAAAAAAAAAGAGAGAGGGGAGTGTTTCCTGTGAGGTAAAAGAGGTCACTTGGCAAAAGAATGTAGGTCAAACAGAGAGGAAGATGCATGAAGATGTTGGTATGTCTGCAGAGAGAGAGATACAGAAGAAAATGATGAGAAAGAATCTGAAATTTTGGATGTGTGCACTGTTGAAACTTGTTTGCATGCTAAAGTCAAGTCAGAAATAATCTTGGTTGTGAAGGGTAGATGGCTAACATTTCTCTGTGATACTGGGGCTTGTAGGACCCTAATACACCCGCTGGATATGAAAAAGGTAAAGAAAAAGGTGTAGTATATGTAAAATCTGCAAAATGGGTTGATGCACCAGGAGGTCACGTCTGAAGGCCTTACTGTGGAAGATCCACAGATAGGTAAAAAGGATCAGTGTAAAATTGTCATTATGACTAAATGTCCTGTTAATTTGTTGGGTAGAGACATGTTGCACGCTCTTGATATTTCTGTCGTACCAGTGGAGGGAGGTCTCAGAGCCCATCGGCTGTGTGAAAAACAAATCACAGCCGTGGATAATGAGCCCTGATACTGGTACAGCCTGGAATTTGCAAACTGAGGGATTAAATATACCCAAAACCCTGGCAGAAATAATTGACAAAGAGTCTGTGAGGAAAAGGTATAAGGTCCAGACAAACCTCTATTGCACCATGTATTACAGAAAGACCTCTGGGCCTGATAAGTCCTATGAGAAACAGTTAATGAGTCTCACTAACACTGAAGTTCTATTAAAATGTCTGTACTGTGATAAGAGGGGAAATAGGGTGGCTACTTGTCTCCTACCACAGCCTATTCTGCAAATATACAGGCAGGATACTGTTCTTGTGTTTCGGTCACCCGGAAACCCCAAGGTATCATAGCATGAGCTAGGAGAACTTATCACGAACTGGGTCCAACTGACAGATGAGAAACTAAAATCCAGAGGGATTCAGAGGTATAGGAGGCATAAGGGAGAGAAAGATGGGTGGAGACTCGTGCAGGATTTACAGGCAGTCAATGGGGCCGTATTACCGAGGGCCCCGGTGGTCCCAGACATGCATGTCCTCCTGAACGAGCTCTACCCAGAGAACGAGGTATTTTATGTTATTGATAACAGTAATCCTTCTTTTCCATTCCCTTACACAAAGACAGTCAGTTCTGGGTTGCATTTATGTACACGAAAAAAAAAAAAAAAGAGGTACACATACACTAGGTTATCCCAGGGATATTGTGAAAGTCCAACTACCTTCTCACAAAGAATGTCCAATAATTTGTCTCGGTTTGTACCTCCCAGTGTGTTAAATTCTCTTGTATGTGGATGACATTCTGGTAGTAATGTATGTAAAATTACCATGGTTCTGATGCATTTCCTCGCAGACCAAGGTCAAAAGGTCAGCAAAGACAAATTACAACTGTGGAAAGAAAAGGTGAAATACCTGGGTTACATTTTATCTCAAGAAGGTAGACTTTTGCATGAGATCCGAAAAGAGGCCATCCTTCAAGTCCCCAAATCACATACCAAAAATAAATGATGTCATTTATTGGCATGGCAAATGTCTGTAGAGCATGGATAGCAAATTATGCTACGGAGGTGGAGCCTCTTTCTGATCTCATCTATGGTTCACTAATGTCTGCAAAAGATTCCATTCAGTGGAATGTGCAAGCAGAGGGTGCATTTACGAAGGTAAAGCACCTCATTGTGGGTTATACTTAGCCTTCCCAATTACAGTAAAACCTTTTATCAGACTGTAGATTGTAAGGAAGGATCTCACGGATGTTCCCTTTCTAGATGCTGACATTACCTTTTGTGTTGATGGGTCTTGTAAAAAGGACGATAAAGGGGTACATCAAACGGCATACGCTATAGTAACGCATGACCAGGTCATTGAAGCCAGACCCCTTTCCAATTCCTACTCTACACAACAAGCTGAAATTATTGCCCTATCCAGGGCCTGTAGTCTAGGGGAAGGGAAGAAAATAATTATTTATACAGACAACCAATACGCTTTTTCTACTATACACATATTTGCCCAGCAATGGAAAAATAGGGGTATGATTACGTCCACAGGTAAACCAATCTCACATAGAGATCTTATCCTTGCCCTTCTAGAAAATGTACAGAAACCAACACAAGTGGCTATTTGTAAATGTACAGCACACAGAAAGGGAACAGATCCAATTACTCTAGGGAATGCACTAACAGACAAGACCGCAAGGGAAGCTACTACAGGACCGCAAAAAAACCACACATATACTATACAGGTCCCCAAGAAAATGATGAGGTACGGAAAGCTATTGATAAAACATGGTTATCAGAAATGCAGAAAACATCACCGGCAGGTGAAAAACAAAAGTGGTTTTCTAAAGGGGCAACGCTGGTCAATGGTATATACACAAGTACAGAAGGTAAACCCACCATACCTACATCACTATTTAGATATGCTGCGTTATTGAGCCATGGGCAAGCCCATATCTCAAAAGGAGGGATGGTGCAGGTGATCAATAAGGTGTTCACAACATATGGGTTTACAAATGACTCTAGAGATTTTTGCCTCACATGTCCGCTTTGTAACAGATACCATGCTCAAGGTGCCCTAAGACCCTTAAGAGGTCATTTCCCACAACCCTCTTATCTCTTTCACACGATATGCATGGATTTTATGATTATTGTTGTTTGTAAAGTGGGCGGAAGCTTTTCCTATGACACACCCAAATGGGCAGTCAGTAGCCAAAGTACTAATCAAAGAGGTGATTCCATTTCATGGGATCCCCTCTGTGATTTACAGTGACAATGGCTCCCATTTTGTAAACCGAACAATACAACAAATTGGTAAATGGTACAATATTGACCTAAAAAACACTGTGTCTACTACCCACAATCTGTGGGCACAGTGGAGAGACACAATGGTACCTTAAAGAGTAAACTAAGAAAATTGTTAAAGGAAACAGGGAAAAATAAATGGGTTTAGTGTTTGCCAATGGCATTGTTGAGTATAAGAATGACCCCTACTGCTAAAGGTCTAACACCGTATGAAATGCTGTATTGTAAACCTTATTATATTCAACAACTAGCCACCGTTCCTCTCCCTAAAGAGGAAATAGACTTGACTTGTATAATAAGAATGTTTTCATAAAATATTACTGGGTCAGAATGTGTAAATGAGAAAAGAGTTACCCTAAGACTAAGATGCAAAGTATACCCCCATCAGTACAAGCATTACCAGGAAATTTTACTTGTTTCTCTAACAATGACAATAATGGTACAAATGTTGGCACCCTGTCCCCTGAATACTGTGCAATTACAACCCTTACTACAGACATTAAGTATGAACTAAAATGGTTTCAGGAACAAAAACGGCAATTGGCTGATGTTTGGTGTTTGTGTGGAGATAAGAGACTAAGGACCAGACTGCCACCTAGATGGGAGGGTAGTTGTGCCCTTACCCGATTGCTGCTTCCCTTTTATATAGTTCCTATAAGTGATAAATCAATGAAATTACCAGGTAAATACTTTTTTTTAAAGGAATTAAGCGAGAAACACCACAAGGATCATTTGACAACCAAGTGTATATAGACGAAATAGGTGTTCCACGAGGAGTTCCAGATGAATTTAAAGCGCAGAATCAAATAACAGCAGGACTCACCTCACTCTTCATATGGGTCCAGCCCAACAAGAACATCGACTGGATAAACTACATCTACTACAACCAGCAGAGGTTTGTGAATTACACCAGAGATGCTATCAAAGGTATAGCAGCACAATTGGACGCCACCTCTTTGACAGCGTGGCAGAACCGTAAAGCGTTGGATATGTTGCTGGCAGAAAGGGGCGGGGTATGCAAAATGTTCGGCACCTTCTGCTGCACTTTTATTCCAAACAATACGGCACCTGATGGAAGTATCACCAAAGCCTTACAAGGCCTACAAATGCTATCCGAAGAATTAGCTGAGAACTCTGGTGTAGAGAACCCCCTGACAGGACTTTTCGAAAAATGGTTTGGTAAATGGGGTGATCTTGTAAAAAGTTTGCTTATCTCTATTGTCATGGCAGCCGCAGTTCTTACATTGTGTGGATGTTGCTGCATTCCCTGTATTAGGGGAATTCTTCAAAGACTGATTGACATATCTTTAACAAAAACTATGCTCCTCCAGAGCGACACGGAACTATACTCGGAACCTGATGATGAATTTACAACTCTCGCTAAGGACTTATCTGTCTAAATGATAATACCTGGTAAAATAAAATAACCTGGATATTTGAATTATTGACATTATTAGTATAAAAGGAGGGAGATGTTAGAGAAATTATACTTTAAATGTCAGTTATGAAAGACGCCATTTTGATTATCATGGCCTAGAAAGAAGTTATAGTGATAATATGGAGTCAGCGATATAATATGCTTAGATGTGCAGTTTTGAATGTATCCTGTAATCATTGTTATATGTAAGATAAAGTCTGTAACAGACACTTCCACCTTTCCTGTTCTGTCTAGAATAAAGTTGAAAATACATGAGACTGGGAATGTTTTAAGACAGGAAAGGGGGGTGTCCAGGGCTTATAAAAAACATGTACCAAAGTATTTTCTTTAGAAATGATAAAGGCTGCATGAACGTGTAATTCATTTCTCTTGCATATGCAATAAATATTACCTTGATTCCCGAGGGCGATCTGAGATGTTGAAATTATTGACATTAACACTTTTCAAATTTGCGTGGCAAGTCTTTAGCAAGAGCAAAGTTGCAGTGGTGAGTCTACAGCAAGAGCTCTGCAAGTCACAGGGACCCCCTTTGGTGGGATGACTATTGCACAATATAACTGAACCAGAACTTGCAGCAGCCTTGGAGAATGTTCGCAAAGAAAGTTGACCTGGAGTCATGCAATGCAAACTTGCTGCAGTTGTGTAACAAACTTGTGAAGCCTGGCAAGTCTAGCAATAGCTTAGCAAGTCATTTTCAAACTTGCAGCTCAATTGCCTGCTATCTTGGTATCAGGTACTGATTTAGGCCCCATGCACACTAGCTTAAACAAGTGCTTCTAGCAGCAGCATTCAAGCTTTTTTTTTCTGTTTCTAGAAGCAAATAGTAGTATCCTGTGTATCCATGCACACTATTTTAGTCCTGAAGAGTTTTGAAGCGTCAGCTTCTAAGAGCAGAAAAATGCTGATTGCTCCTACAATCAATCAGCATTTCAACATAGGACCACTTGCGATCTTTGCCTCCTCTTCTGCATTACTTTAAATTCCAGAAGACTGGATTCAAAGGGCTACATCCTCTGTGCTATGCCATCTGCCAAGCTCCAGAGACAACTCCTGAGTAGAATCTAGCTGACACCTGCTCCAGCTTGTACTTTCCTGCCTATGTTTTTAAACCAATCATATACCTCAAACCCAGGATCTGACCATTATCATAATCACAAGCTTGGGCCAGTACTTAATTATCGCATGCATTTATTTATTTATTTCCTTCTGTGAATTGATATTAATGCCATTCTATGCGGTATTTAACAAGCGTTTTTAGTGTTTGCACTATATATATATATATATATATATATATATATATATATATATATATATATATATACTAAATACTGCATACGAGCAATAGTGAATTGACATTTTCATTATTGCATGCGTTAAGTGGTCACGTAACCATCATAACGCATTCGATAACCTTTAGTGAAATGTACCTGTAGTTAGGGATCCCTACATCATGACAAAAAGAGGGACAACTGAGGAAGAAAGAAGGATGGAGGGATAAGATTCCAAAAGACGAACAGTTAGGAGCAATGCAATTCTAACACTAAGCACAAATCCTTCACTCCAAATCCTTCACTCCATATATCTTCAGTCTTCAAACATTCACAGCTTGAAGAACATGGCCCTTTTTTCAAGGCGCCCACCCTTTTCCTTCTGGTGTCTGGCAAGGAAAGTGGGGAGAATTCTGCACACCTCCTTAAATGAAAATAGTTTTTCTGGACTCATAATGGAACATTAAACCAGGCAGCATTGGAGATGAAAGGTCAATCCTCAACAGAAACAGGACTCAAATGTGCCTTTTTTTCTTTCCTATGTCTGTAGGCACAGAGTTTTCTGCTTTTCTTTTCTTGTTGTTAAGGGGCAATACGATTTACTAACTAAATAAGCATTAAGCGTTAACGCAAACATTGCCAAAACCCTGCCTGTCTCTGTAGTAAAACACTAGGTTACACAGCACATGCTGCTTAGTTCATGGAATAAATAAGGAAGGACCACTAGCCAACTCTGATGATCAATTTCATTTGTAGACATTTAACCGGGTAATTTGTCACTTTAAGGATGATGCAGCTATCAGTCATTTTGTTGTTTGTTTATATTATTGGAGCATGGATGTGTTGTTTATCCTGGAAGAGGCCAAATTCCAGCACGTCAGCAACTCCCTAATCTCTTTAATTAATATATAATTTATGACTAGCACATGAAGTATGAAATATGGGGCAATGTGCCAGAGCTTACTTCTTAAATGAATACAGTGGTGGCTGGTTTATAATGTATGTAATGAACAGGCAATCGGGTTCAAACTTGCACGGGATAAGGTATGAAATGACTATAGCAACCATCCAGCATCCTTGTTTTATTTTCAACTGTACACTGCAAAAATGACAGTTCTGAAACTCGGGGTCTTATAAATAAAAATGTGATTTAATGAGATTGTGCTACATTTACAGGAGATCTTACCCACATGGTGTGGAAGTGTCCAAAGCTATTTAGATATTGGGTGGAGATAGTTGATAGGATAAATAAAATCTTTAGGACCACATTAGAACCTGAGGCCAAGGCATGCCTATTAAGGAACTTGGAGGAAGATAGAGCTCCGCCCGGTACTACTGTAGCAGTGCTGAGATGCCTGTTCCAAGCGAGAAAATTAATAGCACAGAAATGGCAGGCACAGACCCCTCCGACTGTGAAGAATTGGATTGAGACTATCAATTCAGTGGTTTGGAGGGAGAGCGTGGCATATATTAGGCAAGACAAAAGTTTGAGAGAATATGGAAACCTTCGCTGGAGGAGATGGGGTGTCCCTTATGAGGGGATGGGGGGGGGGCTGGGGAGAATTCCTCGCCCGCCCCCACCATGTTCCCGTCTCCACCTTTTTTTTCCTTTCTGTGGTCTCTTTCCTATATCTTTTCTTTGCCTACAGAGAGGGTTTCTTCTTTCTCTTTGGCTATGTAGATAGACAATAGACAAGTAGATATGTATGATTAATGATTGGGCGGTGTGTGGTAGGGGGGTGGGACCAGGTTGGGAGGGAGGGTGGGAGAGGGAATATAAAATAACAATAGTTTTTTGCATTATGCGATACCATATGGTAATTCATGATGCTGGAGGTTTTTAAATTTTGCAATATGAATAACAATAAAAAGGAAATAAATAAAAAAAAAGCCATTTACATTGATGGATTCAATGGCATTATCTGGCATTAGCTTTATATTTTTATTTTTTTTTGCAGAAGATAGGACGCCTGTTGGCAGTGTGTGTAGGGGGTTAAATTCTGACATATGTGTATTAATTCAGGCTAAAAATCTTAGTTTGCATTATGGAAAATGTATATTAGCTTGGATGTATTCAGACAATCAATCACAGAAGGTCTCTAATAGCAATTATTTATAAAGTCAATGACAAAATCTATCTTTCACAATCTGAAAATATTATTTATTGGCTAAGGCCGGTCATACATTCAAATGTCAAAGAAAACAAGGACAATGTCATACAATATATAAAAAACTATACAACAGTGTACTGTATGTGCAAGGTTTGAAAGACTGTATTCAATGGTCTTGCCACAACATCTTACGCGTTTCGGGACTTAATTGTAATGTCCCTTCATCAGAGACGAAATGTGGATCATAGACCTATTATACAATGAGATAATAATATCAGTATAGAAAGCAAACATGTATAAATGATATTTACAGGTATCACGTGTATGTCATTTGGTACATTGTGACTGTGAATAGAAAGAGCATAACCTACCCATGCATAACAGCAACGGAGCATCCATATAAAAATCGCTACAGTGATGGTGTCAAAAGCCCCAGGTCTAGCAGAGGAAACAAAGACCTGAACGCATCGGCTGGCCCAAATCTATCCGCACTGATCCAACCCACAAACATAAGGGGGCATCCCGCAACTCCGCCAAAGTAGACTGCACCAAGTCGCAGGTACTAAAACGCACCGTGTCACCTGCGAAGTAGAGGCATGTACTTTATAGTAAAAACCAGGTGCAGGGCGTGGCTATGGGGACTTCTTGTGCCCCCTCCTACGCCAATCTGTACCTGGGGGAGTGGGAGAAGTCTTTTTTGTCTGACGAGTCCTCACAAACCTATACACCGCATATAGCGGCCTGGTTCCGATACATCGATGACATTCTGATGTTATGGGAAGGTTCAGAAAGGGAGCTGGAGGAATGTATTAATCACATGCAACAGAATCCTTTAAACTTGAAATTTACTTTCACCTACAGTGAAATCAACATCACTTTTCTTGATACGACCATTACTAAGAATGCCGATGGTAGTCTATCCAGCGGCCTTTTCCGCAAACCAACAGCCGGAAATACTATCTTACACGCCTCCAGCGCCCATCCCCAGCCTCTTCTCCGATCAATACCCTATAGCCAATATCTCAGGCTTAAGAGGAACTGTTCGGACCAAGAATCCTTCCTACGCGCAGCATCGGCTTTAAAAGAGAGACTTCTACTTAGAGGATACTCACATTCCATCTTGAAAAAGGCTTTCAAAAGAGCCAACGTACAAGATAGACGTAAAATATTGTTCAGCCATCAAAGGAAGCCAGACAATCAAGCTCCGGTGAGAATGATCATGAAATTCAGTGATCAACACAAAACTGTCAGATCCATCTTTGACAGATTTTGGCACATCCTGTATACTGACCCACAATTACGCCCTCATATCTCGGCTAGACCCTCTATCACGTATCGACGTGCGAGTTCCCTAAAGGACCAACTAGTCCATAGTGAATTCGTTGGGGACTTTCGCGATGACCCTTGTAAAAGACTAGGGACATTTACATGTGGGGGATGTTCGATATGTAGATACATCAATACAAACCCCAATTACACTCTCCCTAATGGCCGTAAGTACACTCCCCACCACTACTGTAACTGTAAAACTGAGGGGGTAGTGTACCTTCTCACATGCCAATGCCAACAATTCTACGTTGGCAAGACCAAATTGAGATTTTCCATAAGGGCATCCAGACATATTACATCAATGAAGAAAGCAGACCCCGATCTCCCCCTGGGGAGACATGTCCTCAACGAACACTATGGGGTTTTTCCAAAAATCCAATTCCTCTTCTTAGACAGAATTCACCCTAACCCAAGGGGCGGAGACTGGAATAAGGTCCTTCTTCAGCGAGAGGCTCGCTGGATTATGGACCTTGCTGCCACCTCACCCCCGGGCCTTAATGAGCAGTTTAGCTACAGACCGTTTTTGGAGGGCTTTGCATCTGGTCTTTGTGAGAGGGACCTATATTTCCTTCTTATAGACCCCCTGTACAGGCATTATCCACCTATGCCTCAACCATAAATATATATCAGTCTATGACCATTTCGTATCATCCCTCTCGGTCTCTAAGAAATTCCAACTGCCAGGTTTTATGTCTATGATGCACAAATTGTATATATGATGTTTTGTCAACGACCCTTGTACTCTGATGGTGTCGGAGCATTCCATGTTTGGATCTATGCGCGTGCGGTTGTCTTCGGCTTGGCTGACCCTCCTCTGTCCCACCCGGCGCAGGTGGGGTCCCCCGGGCCTCCTTTTGGTGGGCCTATGGGGGGCCCTTCCTTCTGGCCTTCTGGCGGACACTCCACCCGCACCTCTGTGGCGGGTGACCCGCCTGTCAGCCTTTTCTGCGTCGGTGGGCTGCCTCTGCATGACCCCCCTCTCAGATCCTTCTGTGGGGTGGGCCGTGCAGCGATGGCTCGGGATCCTCTCTCCACCACGGTCCCTCCCTCTAGCCTGGGTGGGACTGTGTTTTTTGGGGGGACCCTTGCGGTCCCGTAGGGTATATACAAATAAACATACTCTGTCTCACTCCTGTGTTACACTTATCACGGGAATACTTTTTAGGCTTTAGGCTCTAACGGGTTCAATTAATGTGGCTATGTCACCTACACATGTAATTAGACAGGTTCCCTTGCCCTAATGGGTTTATCCCAGATTGGGCGGTACAGGCCATGTAACACCTAGTCTCATCTGAGCATTGCTCTAAATGTACTGCTCTTTGAGGCTTAAGCAATTTCCCCAAATCCCTATGAGACTAATGCTGGCTTGATATGTTGCTAGGCAACCATTAAACTCTGCCTTGCTGTCTGTTTTGTTATGGTTTTGCCTGGTGGGCGGGGCTGCTTGTCAGTACTATGGGGAACGTGCAGTAGGCGTGGCGCTTTGATGCGATCGCCTCCCCTTCACACATCTTCACTGTGTGATTGAGGTGTCGATGCTGCGCTGTTCAGACGCACATCACACCACAACACGCCCCCTCAGCTGCCCAGTACATTGCCAGGCAACCCCCAAGCCATAGCCCACGGGAACGTGCAGTGGGCGTGACGCTATGACGCGACCGCTCCCCCCTCTCATACACTTCCATTGTATGATCGGTGTGATGACGCTGCGCTGACTAGACGCACGTCACGCTGCACCATGCCCCCTTAGCTTACTTATACACTAACGATGCACCTGAATGGGCTCATCACTACCGCACTTGGCGGTGACCGGCCCAGACGCCCCTGCGATCTATCCCTGCCTCACCAAGACTCTAAACTACTTCTTGTTGTAAGTACTAACCCTGGATGGCTATGATTTAGCCATACTGCTTGTTTTTTGAGTTTGATAGTCTTAGGAGTGCCATCACTACCTTATCCCCTCTCTGTTTTGTTCACAGACCTAGCTTACATATGGGCTAACGCCCTGTCTCAATTGGTGCTTGCACATATTCGGCAGCATACTCTCTCCTCTCTCTGATGGTGTTGCAGACCGTTGTGGCCTGACCCAGAAACTCCTGGTATGAACATAGCCTCTTTATCTACCCTTACCTTTGTTTTGTTTTTTGTTTTTTTGTTTTTTTTTTTGACTCTTTTGAACCCCTTATGAACCTTTCGCAAGTTTTTACTATAAAGTACATGCCTCTACTTCGCAGGTGACACGGTGCGTTTTAGTACCTGCGACTTGGTGCAGTCTACTTTGGCGGAGTTGCGGGATGCCCCCTTATGTTTGTGGGTTGGATCAGTGCGGATAGATTTGGGCCAGCCGATGCGTTCAGGTCTTTGTTTCCTCTGCTAGACCTGGGGCTTTTGACACCATCACTGTAGCGATTTTTATATGGATGCTCCGTTGCTGTTATGCATGGGTAGGTTATGCTCTTTCTATTCACAGTCACAATGTACCAAATGACATACACGTGATACCTGTAAATATCATTTATACATGTTTGCTTTCTATACTGATATTATTATCTCATTGTATAATAGGTCTATGATCCACATTTCGTCTCTGATGAAGGGACATTACAATTAAGTCCCGAAACGCGTAAGATGTTGTGGCAAGACCATTGAATACAGTCTTTCAAACCTTGCACATACAGTACACTGTTGTATAGTTTTTTATATATTGTATGACATTGTCCTTGTTTTCTTTGTTATATGTCGCTTTTTTTCTACTTAATAAAATAAATTTTAAATTTTAAACAAGTTGCCGTTAAAGTCCCTTTAACCTCTCGGGGGTAATCTTCTTATATATTCTGACTCTTGGGATGTTGGCAACAATCATGATATAGTTGAATAGGCACCCTTTCTTTTCTTTCAAATGTCAAAAGAATTTTCTTTTGAAATCTTATCTAAGAATTTTCGCTCGAATTTCGCATCATTAGTGGGCTGAAGCAACAGCCGATTTTCGTGTGGCCATCGAATTTGATTGATCAACCATGTTGGAAATTTTTTGAAAAACAAGCGATTTTCAAATCATTGATGGAAGAATATAATATAATCGAAAAAGAAATGTGCATGAGTGCAAGAAAAGAAAATTCCGGGAAGAAAAGAAGATTCCCAGCCACATACATTCTTTACTGTAGCAACATGAGGTGAAATTAAAGACTTGGTTGGTCAAATTTCAAAATCAATAGTGGCATCATTGGATCACAAAACACACAACACAATGAAAATTTGTTCGGAATTAGACCCATGTATGGCCTGCATTACTCCACAATTTTCCCAAAAAAGTGACCCATAATAACTAATAAAAAAATGTGCATTCACTATTTCTCCAGCCACAGATAAGTACTGAGATACAGACCTTGAGTCAGGGTCATTCCAAAGGCATCAGCTTTGGGTAAACCTTGAATTTTGGTAGATCAGTGTAAGATGACAGTCATCCTTGTTATCTTTTGAAGGCCTGTAGCCAAGAGTGAGTATTGTAAATAGTTTTTAGTTGTGACCATGAGAGTGCTCTTTGCAAAGTGTTTGACAGTAAGAACGAATTCAGAAACAATCAGTTTGTGTATGGATACTGGATATTATAGAATAATGCTTACAACAATCAGGCAAAAAAAGGGTTTCCCTAGGGGATGATGATTTGTTTTTGACATTTGTGGGCACTCCTCACGTAGAGGTAAACCAAATTGTCATTGTGCTAAGGGTATATCCTTTCCCTTTACAATACAGAAAAGGAAATGTACTATTCACAATGCATTTGTTGTGTCACCTGTCAGTTGAACAGATTGCCCACACAACACTGAGATGCAAAAATTGGTTAACGTATAGACATATCATAAGATAGCACAATATAGATATTGCCTAAAGATGATTATATATGACACCACCATAACCTCCAAGACCCATTGCTGTTAGACAATATCTAATCGGGCTTAGTGTAGGTAGATGTAGTGTGATAACACTCTACATGTTGCGCGCATCAGCACTTCCTCAGGAGATTACACGATTAGTGTATAATAGCACACAATATACGGTTGTGCTGGCCGGATAGGGTGGTAAACAGGCAGAGCGGCAGGTGCAGAGTAGGTCCCTGATCATCCAATTTATCCAAGAGGGAAGAAAGCTTGTAAACAAAAGGTACTCCCTTATAGGGAGAAGACCTGCACCAAAGGCACTGTATAGTCGAAGAGTTCAAATTCTGTGTAGCATCCAATCCCTCAATGGGTTAAAGGCAGCAGCCTCCTTAGCAGCCACATGATATTGCCATCAAAGTTACTCCGCACCGTCAATCTGCCATATACAAAGACCACCAGGTGTGGTGGCCACTATGGCAGCTGCTAAGGAGGCTGCTGTGTTTAACCTATTGAGGGATTGGATGCTACACAGAATTTGAACTCCTAGACTATATAGTGCCTTTGGTGCAGGACTTTTCCCTATAAGGGAGTACCTTTTGTTTACAAGCTTTCTTCCCCCTTGGGTATATTGGATGATCGGGGCCTACTCTGCACCTGCCGCTCTGCCTGTTTCCCGTCTTATCCGGCCAGTACAACCGTATATTGTGTGCTATTATACACTAATATTCACCTAAGCTCCTGAGGAAGCACTGATGTGTGCAACATGTAGAGCGTTATCACATTGCATCTACCTACACCAAGCCCGATTGGATATTGGCTGCTGCTCCACGCCTCATGTCTATCAGGAATGGATCTTTGGGATATGGTGGTGTCGTATATAATTCATTTTTAGGCAATATCTGTATTGTGTTATTTTATGATATGTCTATATTTTAACCAATTTTTGTATCAAACCTTGTGTACCTGTGCTTATAAAGTCCATGGTATTGTCCAACGTAGTTTCCCAATCTAGTTAGAGTGTTCCCTACCATTTTCTGTATCCACAGTTCCATCCTGTTGTCATACAATTAACTTAATCTAACACTGAGATGCAATCGAACATAGTCAGATAGCTCACTGTTCATCAATCATTCATGGTAAGACATCCAATCAGCTCATCTATGGCCAGGCTAAATTGTGGTGTAAAGTTTTAAAGAAACCTCAGGATTTCTTAAAATAGGAAATAGTGATGTAATCGGCACCATGCGAGTATTTACTGCATACTAAATTGTAGAGTAATAATTGTTGTTTTAAGAAACTCTCTCAAAACCACTTGCCACTTACAATGTTTTTGAAAACTAAATTATTAGCAGTAGAATTACAATTATGCTTTAACATATGTTTTTGTATGTTTGTACACTTTTTAAACTGCATTTGTCATATTTATTGGTCAAAAATATTTTTTGTTTTCCATATTTTGGGCCCAAAATAAATAAAGACTAAGAATATTCAGAACATATAACACAACTCTTGGCCTTAAAAGATTTAAACAATCATCTTAATCTAGCAACACTAGCATCTGTTATATATATATATATATATATATATATATATATATATATATATATATATATATATTTATACAGTATCTCACAAAAGTGAGTACACCCCTCACATTTTTGTAAATATTTAATTATTTTTTGTTGCATGTGACAACAATGAAGAAAGGACACTTTGTTACAATGTAAAGTAGTGAGTGTACAGCTTGTATAACAGTGTAAATATGCTGTCCCCTCAAAATAACTCAACACACAGCCATTAATGTCTAAACCGCTGGCAACAAAAGTGAGTACACCCCTAAGTGAAAACGTCCAAATTGTGCCCAAAGTGTTAATATTTTGTGTGGTCACCATTATTTTCCAGCACTGCCTTAACCCTCTTGGGCATGGAGTTCACCAGAGCTTCACAGGTTGCCACTGGAGTCCTCTTCCACTCCTCTATGATGACATCAGGGAGCTGGTGGATGTTAGAGACCTTGTGCTCCTCCACCTTCCATTTGAGGATGCCCCACAGATGCTCAATAGGGTTTAGCGGGTAATAGCGGGTAAAATAAGTATTGAACACGTTACCATTTTTCTAGGTAAATACATTTCTAAAGGTGCTATTGACATTCAATTTTCACCACATATTCGTAACAACCCATGCAATCCATACATACAAAGAAAAAAAAATAAAATAAAATAAGTTCAGAAATTAAGCTACTGTATGTGTAGTAACATGAAATGACACATGGAAAAAGTATCAAACGCTAAATGAAATGTATTTACTATATGGTACAAAATCCTTTGTTGGTAATGACAGCTTCAAGACGCCTCCTGTATGGAGAAACTAGTTGCATGCATTGCTTAGGTGTGCTGTTGGTTCATTCTTCCACACAAACAGTCTTCAAATCTTGAAGGTTCCGTGGGCCTCTTCTATGAACTCTGATCTTTAGTTCTTTCCATAGATTTTCTATTGTCTTTAAGTCAGGTGATTGGCTGGGCCATTCTAGCAGCTTTAATTTCATTCTTTGAAACCAATTGAGAGTTTCCTTGGCTTTGTGTTTGGGATCATTGTCTTGCTGAAATTTTCACCCTCGTTTCATCTTCATCATCCTGGTAGATGGCAGCATATTTTTATCAAGAATGTCTTGGTACATTTTTCCATTCATCTTTCCTTTAATTATATGAAGTTTGCCAGTACCGTATGCTGAAAAACAGCCCCACACACCATGATGTTCCCACCTCCAAACTTCACTGTTGGTATTGGGGTGTTTTTGGGGAGATGTGCAGAGCCATTTGACCTCCAACATAATGTGTATTATGGTATCCAAAGAGTTCAATTTTGGTCTCATCTGACCAGACTATATTCTCCCAGTAACAGGCTTGTCTAAATGTTGTGCAGCAAACTTTAAAGCGGGACAGTCATTTTTTCATCTTTCCATCTATTAAAACATCTGCCCTTGTTGTTTTGTCTTTGGAAAGTAAAAAACATTTTTTTCTGCCAGTAAATACCTTATACAGCCCACTTCCTGTTTCTTGTCTGGTAATAAGCCTAGGCTTATGACATCATGCACAGCTCTCTCTCTCACTCTTGTGACAGTTTGCCAGGAAGGGAGGGGGGTGAGTCTTAAGGGATCCAATGAGAGCTGCAGAATAGGCGGTGTGCATCTGTGTGTCTGTGTAAATCCAGGAAGTGAACAGGCAGCAGATTCAGCTGCCCACAGTTAAAATGATTGCAGCCAGACTCAAAGGAGGGAGATTTCTGCAGCATAATTGGCAAGTAGACTCACAGTATATATAAAATAATATGCATAGTGGTTTTGGGAAGCTTCAGAATGGCAAAGATGTTTTTATTACAAATTATGTGAGCAGACTGTAGTTCCTCTTTAAATGAGCTTCAACATGCTTTTTCTTCAGCATTGGAGTCTTGCGTGGTCAGCGTGCATACAGGCATGGCAGTTGAGTGCATTACTTATTGTTTTCTTCGAAACAATTGTACCTGCTAATTCCAGGACTTTATGAAGCTCTCCACAAGTGGTCCCTGGCTTTTGGACAACTCTTCTGATAATTATTTTCACTCCTCTGTCAGAAATCTTGCGAGGAGCACCTGGTCATGGCTGGTTTATGCTAAAATGATGTTCTTTCCATTTATGGATTATGGCCCCAACAGTGCTCACTGGAACATTCAGAACTTTAGAGAATCTTTCTGTAACAATGCCATCAGTATGTTTTGCAACAATAAGTGTATAAAGGTCTTGAAAGAGCTCTTTGCTTTTAGCCATCATGAGATGTTTCTTGTGCAACACCTTGGTAATGAGACACCTTTTTAAAGGGCCATCAATTGAGACTGAACTAGCTGATATTTATTTGTACTGACAAGGGGTAGGATTGCTTTCTAATTACTTACAGATTTCAGCTGGTGTCTTGGCTTTCAATGCCCTTTTCCACCTCCCTCTCTTCATGTGCTCAATATTTATTTTATATATATATATATATATAAAATGATATAAAATATAGCAACCTCTAGGAAGTGAGGTGCTAGAGTGAGGTTTTTTTCTCTAAAAGTGTATAAAGTGTAGCGCTATGTGTGTAAATATTATAGATGAAAAAACATAATGAACTAAGCCCGAACCATTCCTGAAGGGCCCACGAAAAAAAAAAAAAAATAATATGATTCAAAATTACATACAGATGACTAAACACAATCAAAAATGCACTGAGTGCCACACAAGTTAATAAACTCAAAACTAGATATCAGTCGCGGTGATCGTAGGGAGTCCACCCAACATGTTTCGGCTAACGAGCCTTCACCCCAGATGAAGGCTCGTTAGCCGAAACATGTTGGGTGTACTCCCTACGATCACCGCGACTGATATCTAGTTTTGAGTTTATTACGATCTCCTAACATGTGAGTGTTCTTTTTTATTGTTTTAATAAATCTATGTTTTTTTAAACGATATCATGCCATGTGAGCTTTATTTCTCCCATGGTATGTAAATACATCCAGTTGGCCTGTTGAAAAGTCTGGACGGCTGAAGCTGTGACGAGATCTTTATTCCCCCCCCCATTTGAAGTTGAGGACACCTGAGGATCCATCTTGCCAGCCTTGGTGGCTAAACAAGCCTTCTGAGACTTGTAAGACGTATGTCTTCTCAAGTCACCTGGTTCCGGTAAGCCTCCTGATGCTCCGGTGACGGTCCTGGCACTCATTTAGACGTTTTATTTATTATGTGTTCTATCTATCCACTTGCCAGAAGCTTTCCATTGTTGTTTTCATTATTCAACCCTTAAAGACTTTTGGTGGCGGGTGTTGAATTTTATTAAGACTATAATTTTCAACATTTATGGACATTTTATTATTTCTCCACTTTTATATTATTTGTTTTTCACATTGTCTTTTTAACTGGTTTATTAGAATCAATTTATATGACATTGTGTGGCACTCAGTGCATTTTTGATTGTGTTTAGTCATCTGTATGTAATTTTGAATCATATTATTTTATTTATTTTTTTCGTGGGCCCTTCAGGAATGGTTCAGGCTTAGTTCATTATGTTTTTTCATCTATAATATTTACACACATAGCGCTACACTTTATACACTTTTATTTTTATCTTACCTTTGTCTAAGAGGCGTGTCAGCTGCTTACTGTGTAACCATCCTTTAATAATATTGGTGCAGCGCTGTACTCATCTTCCATAGGTTTTTTTCTCTGGCAGGGTAGGTAAATTTAGGCAGGCCTAGCAACCAGCTAGGCCTGTTTGTTTTCATTCTGGGCTGGAAGTGGCTCAGGGTAGCAGCTGATGACTCACAGGCAGCGTCACCTCCCTTTTCCTTCTAGAAAGTCCTGGAAAGAGAGGAGGCGAAGAGAGGTGGAGCTGCCTGGGGTATCTTAAGGAGCCCTGACCAATCCCCAACTTGGATTGGCAGGGGGCAGGCCCCCTTAAATATCTGGGGTCAGCCCAGCTGGGGAGGGGTTGTCGAGTGAAGGAGCTGGAGTGAGAGGGTGTGGAGGCTGTCGGGCCCACAGGGAGCTCCCCAGTCTAGGGGGGTGAACCAGGGCTGGGGCTCGGGTGCATCTGGGAGGAGTGAAGAGATCCTGGAATCAGAGGCACATGAGAGAGTGGGAGAGAAGACAGCAGGAGAGACTTAGAGTCTCCAGGAGGACTACTGGTCGCAGCCAGGAGGGAGGACTTGGGAGGCACGACTGAGATAACGGGGAGATTGTAGTTTGAGAGATGGGTGCAGAACCAGTGGAGAGAGGATTGTGGAGAAGGGCAGTGGAAAGGGGTCTTTGCAGCCAGGCTGGCTGACAGGGCCTGAAGAGAGCTATCTGGGAGTGGTAGCTGATTAGAGGACAGCTAGCACCTGAACTATTTCTACACTACAAGGGCCCGAGGTCCCTGCCCGCAAAAGGCAGTTCATTAAGGTTTGGTTGATGCAGTGTCAGGCCTACCCACGTGGTGCTAGCTAGTCTGGAGAAGAGACAGTCTGCAGAAAGAGAAGAGCTGGTGGAGGAACAGTCTGCATCAAGTGAAGTGCTGGAGGAGGAATACTGTGCAGCAAGTGGAGAGAAGAATGAGGTGTATGTACAGGGATGTACATAGTAGTCCCAATTGATTGTTTAAAAATCTACAGTTGATTGCTATAAAATCTACAATTGATTGTTCCACAATTCTTGGGCATCCTATAATTCCCAAATTCCTATCCAAGTTTAATCCCCTAAATAAAAAAACAAAACAAAGCAATAGACTGGTCTATGTCTCTGAGTGACTGAGAAATGGATGTTGGGCTGGGCAGGGTGACAGGTGAACCACCACACTCAGCAACCCCATGGCTATATATATATATATATATATATATTCAAATGTATTCCATATATAAGGCTTCATAGTTTTGGTCACGGCCACAACAGTTAGACAAGTTTACATATACAGTAAAACTAAATGTAATAATAACCCACAAACTGGAAAGCAAAGACTTTATGTTTTGAGTGCTGGGATTCAGCAATTATTGATTCTGCAAGTGAATCCCAGCTTTACCAAATACGCCTCATATTAAAGCTGAACTATGGGCAAAAACGACTTTTGTACTTTTGCACAGTAAAACTAAGTTACCTCTAATGAAGTGTGTCCCATCTCTGACTGTCCCAATGTTAGTTAAAGCTTTTTTTTAATTCTTTATTTAGAGGATTGCATCAGCATGATAGAGTCAGGTAAAAATAAAAAATAAAACAGAAACATTGAATACAATCAAACATGTACAACGGTTTGGCGTTTGAACAGTCAGCACCAGCAGAGTGTAACTTTCAGACGGCAAAAAATCTGAACAATAAACCATCCTTCTCCTTATCCACTGTAAAAGGAAAGAAACAAGAGATATAAAATCAGGATAATTAGGTTTGTTGCATTAGTAGCCAACCATCAGCAGATGTGCTGCTATATCCTAGAGTGAATCTTCCAGTAGTGCTCAATAGGCTGGCGACTGAGCAAGCCGAAACCGGCTTAGTAGCGACAACACAGCTAGTGTCGTATCTGAGGTGAACACTCTGACAGTACTGATGCGCACTGCATATTTTAGAATACGTTTTTTATATGGGGGGTGGGATTAGTTAAAACTTTAACTTTTATTCAGCCCGCAGTCTCCCGTTGGTGCCAAACGTCCAGTGGGCACTCACTCCATTCAGAAAAGGCCAGGACGCCAAGGGGTTCTGTCAATGGAGGAGGAGCACAGGAACATCACAATCTCCCCTCTGCCAATCACAAAATGCCCTGTATTAAGTGAAAAGAATGCAAGGCTGTTCCTAAACGGAGGAGGTGCTAAGTGAGCGACCCGCTGTTCTCAGTGTACTGTAGCTGAAATTGCCAGTCTCAGCACTGAATGTTTAGCGCACACAGGAGACTGCAGACTTTACCAGATTTATAAAATGCTGCTGAAGCCAGAGACGGGGCGCACTTTATTAGTGGTAATGTATTTTTTACTGTGAAAATGTAAGAAAACTGTTTTCGTCCATGCTTTAGCTTTGAGCTGTTGCTAGTTGCACTGGCACAACTACATTTCCACACAGCTGCATATCAAGACTCATTAAAGCACAAAAATGTGAATATATGTTAATATATTGCGGCTTACCAGTCCTTAGATGTGGTGACTGAATTCGTTTTTTTTTTCCAGGCTAAGAACATTTTCAACAAGTACATAAAATATCTGTTAATTATTCCAGACATGCAGTGTCCTTTTCACTTCCTGTAAGCTCAAAAAAACCCCAAAAAACTTATATTTCTTGTGTAAACTACAATACCCATCAATATACCATGTCATGTAGATGAACAAGGCCTTGAAGTCCAGCCTGTGTGACAAAAAAAAAAAAAAAAATAGAGATAGTAGGCAGCGCAGGTGGTCAAACTAAACAAATAAAGTTGTGAAAACCAACTGCAGACACACTAAGTGACATCAACTTAGTCACAAATACAGTGCATCCAGAAAGTATTCACAGCGCTTCACTTTTTCCACATTTTGTTATGTTACAGCCTTACTTCAAAATTAATTCAATTCATTATTTTCTTTAACCCCTTCCCGACCAGCCGCCGCAGTTGTACTGCGGCAGGTTGGCTCCCCTGGGTGAAACAACGTTACCTTACGTCGCTTCGCCTTTTGCGGCTCGTGACAAAGCGAGAACCAGGATCTGTAAACACACAGATCCCGGTTCTCTCAGGGGAGAGGAGAGACTACATATGAACACCGATTTCTGTCTCCTCCTAGTCAGTCCCATCCCACTACAGTTAGAACACACACTAGGGAACACAGTTAACCCCTTGATCACCCCATATTGTTAACCCCTTCCCTGCCGGTGACATTTATACAGTAATCAGTGCATTTTTATAGCACTGATTGCTGTATAATTGTCACTGGTCCCAAAAATGTGTCAAAAGTGTCCGATGTGTCCGCCACAATATTGCAGTCCCGATAAAAATCGCTGATCACCGCCATTACTATTAAAAAAAAAAAATAATAATAAAAATGCCATAAATCTATCCCCTATTTTGTATACGCTATAACTTTTGCGCAAGCCAATCAATATACACTTATTGCGATTTTTTTTTTACCAAACATATGTAGAAGAATACATATCGGCCTAACTGAGGAAAAAAATATAAAAAAAAAAAAATTGGGATATTTATTACAGCAAAAAGTAAAAGATATTGGGGTTGATTTACTAAATCCACTCTGCACTACAAGTGCACTGCAAGTGCACTTGGAAGTGCTGTCGCTGTAGATATAAAGGGAAGATCTGAATTGAGGGGAAACTCTGCTGATTTTATCAGGCAATCATGTGCAAGCTAAAATGCTGTTTTTTATTTTCCTTGCATGTCCCCCTCAGCTCTACAGCGACTGCACTTCCAAGTGCACTGCCAGTGCATTTTCAAGTGCACTGGCAGTGCACTTGTAGTGCAAAGTGGATTTTCCTTTAGTAAATAACCCCCATTGTGCTTTTTTCAAAATTGTTGCTTTTTTTTTGTTTGTAGCTAAGAAATAAAAACCGCAGAGATGATCAAATATCACGAAAAGAAAGCTCTCTTTGTGGGAAAAAAAGGACGTCAATTTTGTTTGGGTACAAGGTCGCACGACCGCGCAATTGTCAGTTAAAGTGACGCAGTGCCGTATCGCAAAAAATGGCCTGGTCATTGAGCAGCCAAATCAATACCCCATAATGACAACGTGAAAGAAGTTTGTTTGAAATCTTTGCAAATTTATTAACAATAAAAAATGAAAAAAACACATGTACATAAGTATTCACAGCCTTTGTCATGACACTCAAAATTGTGCTCAGGTGCATTCTGTTCCCACTGATCATCCTTCAGATGTTTCTACAACTTAGTTGGAGTCCACCTGTGGTAAATTCAGTTGAGTGGAAATGATCTGGAAAGGCACACGCCTATCTATATAAGGTCCAACAGTTAACAGTGCATGTCAGAGCACAAACCGAGCCATGAAGTCCAAGGAAATGTCTGTAGACCAAGTCAGGATTGTATCGAGGCACAGATCTGGGGAAGGGTACAGAAAAGATTCTGCAGCATTGAAGGTTCCTAATGAGCACAGTGGCCTCCATCATCCATAAACAGAAGAAGTCTGGAACCACCAGGACTCTTCCTAGAGTGGGCTGTCTGGTCAAACTGAATGATCGGGGGAGAAGGGCCTTAGTCAGGGAGATGACCAAAAACCCGATGGCCGCTTTGACAAAGCTCCAGCATTTCTCTGTGGAGAGAGGAGAACCTTCCAGAAGAACAACCATCTCTGCAGCACTCCACCAATCAGGCCTGTATGGTAGAGTGGCCAGACAAAAGCCACTTAGTAAAAGGCACATGACAGCCTGCCTGGAGTTTTCCAAAAGGCACCTGAAGCACTCTCGGACCATGAGAAACAAAATTCTCTGGTCTGATAAAACAAAGATTGAACTCTTTGGCCTGAATGGCAAATGTCATATCTGGAGGAAACCAGGCACCACTCATCACCTGGCCAATACCATCCCCACAGTGAAGCATGGTGGTCACAGCATTGTACTGTGGGGGTGTTTTTCAGAGGCAGGAACTGGGAGACTAGTCAAGATCGACGGAAAGATGAATGCAGCAATGTACAGAGACATCCTTGATGAAAACCTGTTCCAGAGCGCTCTTGATCCCAGACACAGCCAAGATAACAAAGGAGTGGCTACGGGACAACTCTGTGAATGTCCTTGAGTGGCCCAGACTTAAACCCAATTGAGCATCTCAGGAAAGATCTAAGAATGGTTGTGCACCGATGCTCCCCATCCAACTTGATGGAGAGATCCTGCAAAGAATGGGAGAAACTGCCCAAAAATAGGTGTGCCAAGCTTGAAGCATCATACTCAAAAAGACTTGAGGCTGTAATTGGTGCCAAAGGTGCTTCAACAAAGTATTGAGCAAAGGCTGTGAATACTTATGTACATGTGATTGTTTTCATTTTTAATAAATTTGCAAAGATTTCAACAAACTTCTTTCACGTTGTTATTATGGGGTATTGTTTGTAGAATTTTGAGGAATTCCATTTTGGAATAAGGCTGTAACATAACAAAATTTGGAAAAAATAAAAAAATGAAGCGCTGTGAATACTTTCCGGATGCACTCTAACTAATAATACACTGTAATGCACTGTAACTAATAATACTGTGCTGTGCTAAACAAAGTAATTATAGTGCAAAGATTAGTGAAATACCAAAGAAGCTATTTAACAATAAAAATTAGAGATGCACCGAAATTTCGTCGGCCGAAACATGTACCCCCGGGGGTAGGCGTTCCACGGGTTGAGATACCCTGACCTAGAGCTGCTCGATTCTGGCCAAAATGAGAATCGCGATTTTTTTGGTTAGGAAAAAATTGTCAGCCAAAAATTGTGTTATAGGCATTTTGCCGATAAAGCCAGGTACACAAAGGACCCATGTGTATTTTGGTCTGTCCGACAGAAGCCGGCCGTGCATGCTGGAAAACCAGTAGCCGACCAACTCCTGATCAGTGCTCTCAGCCAATAGCAAAAGTGCTGATCAGAGTGTTCTGGCGGGGGGGCCACCCCCCTGCCAAAACCCAACAGCTCAGCGAGGCGAGTTGCTGAACTAATGTCAAATAGTTAGTACAGTGGCTCAGATCGGAGCTGTCAGTTTTCATTCATTCATTCGGGTTGCACAAAAAAAACCTGTTAGTGCCGATAATGGTGCGGAAAATGCACGTGATTTTGCCGCAACTTTACCGTGATTTTTCCTCGGGGGAAGATACAAATTTCCTTTGTGGGAAACAGATATTCCGCGCTTAGGATCAGTGATAACAAGGAACTGCAGCCCCCCAAGCAAAATGGAGACACCGAAGTGAAATCCACATAACCAAAATATTCTAAAAGGGGAATGGCGCTGTTCGCAAATATTAAAAAAATCAACAAATGTAATGTACAACCCACCAAAAAAATTTTTTTTTTTTGTAATGGAAAAGAGAAAAAAAATATATATTTAAAAAGAACAGTAAATGTGCAGAGTGCACCAAGGTCACAGCAACATGTGTAAGAAAACTCTAACTTAAATAATGTAAATTAAACCAATACGTAATGGCATAGGGTGTGAATAAGTGGGTCACAACCATAAGTAAAGAATTGTTGCAAAATCGTGCATGGTAAAAAATATCATAAAAATATCATAAAAAAATGTCATAAAAAGTGATGTCGTTGTTTAAAAAACCCACTCAAGTGTCCAATATCATATGTAATACATAAAAAATGCATATAAGTGTCCCAAATGAACTATAGTGTTCTTCCTAAAGTGAATAGTGAATGAAAAAATGTGTTATGAAAGTAAAAAATGTAAAACATAAAAAAGTGTTAAATAGAATATAAATAAATTAGCATTTGTGATGCAATCAAAATCGTCCAATATAAATTGTCCAATGGAGGTATGTCTGACAGGTGTGTTATCCTCAACGAATATTGATGTTTGGTATATCCGTGACTGGCAGGCCCCCTCTTGTGCACCCACTCACCAGAAAGCCCAACCCCTGCAGGGGTGAAGGGCAAAAGTAGATCCTGTGGCCGGAATCCTGGAGACCCGAAATCCCCCTCTCAGGTTCAGCGAGCCCCCTCCTTCTGGATCCGCGTTGTTCTTCACATAAGTATCCACCGGAACAAAGTATGTGTGGAGAAACAAGGAATCCTCATGGTGTAAATCCGTTTGGAAATAAAAGTTTATTATCAAAAGAATACTCGCCTCGCCTCGTCACCTCGCTACCTATACACCATCCGCCTCTGTTTTACTAGGAGAGCACTGTCAGCTCCTGTTTTTAAACTTTTATTCAGTATTCTTTTGATAATAAACTTTTATTTCCAAACGGATTTACACCATGAGGATTCCTTGTTTCTCCACACATATTTTGTTCTGGTGGATACTTATGTGAAGAACAACGCGGATCCAGAAGGAGGGGGCTCGCTGAACCTGAGAGGGGGATTTCGGGTCTCCAGGATTCCGGCCACAGGATCTACTTTTGCCCTTCACCCCTGCAGGGGTTGGGCTTTCTGGTGAGTGGGGGCACAAGAGGGGGCCTGCCAGTCACGGATATACCAAACATCAATATTCGTTGAGGATAACACACCTGTCAGACATACCTCCATTGGACAATTTATATTGGACGATTTTGATTGCATCACAAATGCTAATTTATTTATATTCTATTTAACACTTTTTTATTTTTTACATTTTTTACTTTCATAACACATTTTTTCATTCACTATTCACTTTAGGAAGAACACTATAGTTCATTTGGGACACTTATATGCATTTTTTATGTATTACATATGATATTGGACACTTGAGTGGGTTTTTTAAACAACGACATCACTTTTTATGACATTTTTTTATAAAATTTCCTTTGTATCGTCACATGTAGGGGAGGGGACAGGACGGTGCAGGAAGCAGCTGGTCTGCTTCACAGAGAACAAACATACGACCTCAACCAAAACCCAGCGTTTTAAGGCACATTACAGATTGGTGTACTTAATGCACCTAACCCATGTGAGTACCCTGTACTGGGGCTTTTTTGTTTGTACAATAAAATTGTGTTAAATGGTATGGAGTCTCTTTCTACTGTTTGTATATGAGGACACAGCATCAGTGAGCAGTCTGATTCCAACTTAGAACCCCTGAGGTGATTCATATGCGTGTTTGACCGAACTTAATTGCGAGGTCACACGCTCTAAGGCGAGCAACCATTGCCTGAGGGTGGGGAGCACCCGAGTGTGGACACCGCAACACGGTATTTTCACAGTTTTATGAAGTCACCAATTTACCTTTAATAAGGACTATATACCAATTATGCTGCGTTTGATTAACACAACTGAACGTGAACGTCACTGTTATATGCACTATAGCACTTTATGATTCACGTTTGTGGCACCATATATTTAACTCTTATAAGTTTGCTTATTACTTTTATTTTGTCTGTGGAATGTGACACTTAACACAGAAATTATCATCACAGCAATCAAAAAACTCTATATACAGTTTTGGAATATATTATAATTTTTAACCCAGCATAGTAATTTTGTATTTATCTGGTTTTTACACGACTTTATGGGACGTGATTAGTGGTAGCAGCTGTCGATCATTATTACTTCTCTATTATATTTTGTTTTTTATATATTTTTCACTTTTAAAACAGGTAGCTCGCAAGATCCCCATAGTTTGAGGTAAGTATGACATGTTTGTTATTTTAAAAAAAATTAAAAATGAAGCCTTACAATCACTTTAATGTGAGAACAACATAACATCCTTGGGTGGTTTTGCATTTGATCTACTAGAGTTGTGTGTCCTACAGTGTGCCAGGGAGCTTCTATCCATGAGAGTTATGACCTTTCTATTAATTTAGGAGGTTGTGGAACTCTGATAAGCCTCCATACATACATTTTTGGTGACATTTTATTACACTGGTGGAGGATGAAATTATTTGATTTCTCAGTAAAGGATGGGATCATCACATGGACTTTGAGTTACATGTAGACATTTTTTTCACTTGTATATGTTTTGATTTTTTTAAATGTTAAATAGCTACTTCTTCTATTATTTCACTAATCTTTGCACTATAATTATTTTATTTAACACAGCCTATGGTGCCCCTATAGATACAGTGTAGCCCTGGAGGAAAATGTGTCTTTTGCAGAATTACCCAGTCAAAATAAAGGAAAAATTGTATGAAAACAGGAAATAAAATGCAGCCACTTCCTAAAGGACTGGTAAGTTGTACCACTAGGTGTGTCTAAAATGTTTGGTGAATGGTTCGATATCTCAATAGCAACATGGCCAGGTGCATGTGCATGCAGATGGCAATCCAGAGACACATGGAGAAGCGCCACCTAGCCTGGGGTACACATGACCATCAGGGTAAACCCGCTGCACCCGAACATAGTCAGTGTGAGAGGTAGGGTCACATTACAATGGATCAAAGAGTGAACATCAAGTTCTGCTACAAATTGGGGAAAATGGCGACAGAGACACATGAAATTGGTTGGTGCAAGAGTACCGGATGGAAGCCATGAGAGCAGAAAACGTGAGCAGAAAATGGGAAGGAAACGAGGATGAGCCACATTCGGGTCAGCCGTCAACAAGAAGAACCCCAGACATGATTGATAAAGTGCGACAAATGCTGGCACGAGATTGGCGACTGACTCTACAATTAATGACAGTGAAATTGGGCATTAGCAAGGACACGTTGTGCACCATCGTCCATGAAGATTTGGGTAAGCGGAAGATCTGTTCTTAGTTTGTCCCGCACAAGTTGACAGATGAACAGATGAAGAGCAAGCATAACAGATGGAAACCTCTGGAGATTCCATTACCATGGGTGACCAGGATCCATTCTTTCTGTGAACCATTGTCACAGGAGATGAGACCTGGTGCTACCAGTTTGATCCGGAATCCAAACGACAATCAATGGAATGCATTCACTGTCTTCCCAGCAACCCAAAAAAGGATCGCCTGCAAAAGTTCAAGGTAAAAATAATGTTTTGCGGGCGTGGCGGCAATCCAAGAATGCGTGACAGCGGTTCTTCGATCGATTCCTAAAGAGGCCTTTGCTGAGAGTTTGCAGAAGCTTTATGAACGTTGCCAAAAGTGTGTTGTAAAGGATGGCAATTATTTTAAATGCCAATAAAGATAATTTATTTGTATCTTCTGTTTTCTTTGTTTTCTGATACCAATCACCAAACTTTTTAGACACACCTCGTATATTGTTTTGGTTTTTTTAGCGTTTAGATATACTTTAACTACAATAGGCAGAAATGACAGGAAAATCCATAGTGCATTTATATACCAGTGCAGGCAAAGTATTAGCTGTCTGTTAAAATTGTGCTGTGCTAAAACTTTGCAAATTATTACTGCGTTCAGCTGATAGAGTGTCAAGGTGTTGATCTAATGTACCATTTGACATTTTTGAATGACTGCAGGGGGCTATTAGATATACCTTTTTGCCATCAAAATTTGAAGTAGAGGGAAAATAAAGAATCGATTTAGACATGTAGAGTTATTGCAACTGACAATGAATGTCATAAGGATGCTAGCTGATACCTAAGGTGTTGAGGGCTCTTCCCATGAGTATTCCTATATATATATGTGCATTAGCATTTTTTGACAGTAGTATGTAATGCACAGTTTCCAGATGGCTAGGAGGTTTTTAGGTTTGGAATCTGGTACAGCAGCCATAAGGGGAACCATGCAGCCAATGACAGAATATTCTTTGAAATATATGAAAAATCCCACTTTCTTTAAATAAACCAATTACTAAAAATCTACCTTTCCAGATTTTGCATTTTAACAAGATCCATGGGGACCAAGTTTAAACTCTCCTTTCAAATCCCTCTGAAAAGGATATTATGTCAGCACGAGAATACTGTTAGGTGTAATTAATATGCTATTTTTCTTATTTCCCTGCCGAGTGTTGAATAACGCAGCTATAACTCATTTATGTCACCCTCACAGAGGAAGCAAGCCAGCAGGGACATTCTCACACTTGGGGAAGAGTTCGGAACCAAAAAATAGTGGGGATTTATGGGGAGCTTAATGGAAATCATCTCAAGGATTTTGGCTCTGGTTTCCACTCTCACATCACTCAGCAGCTTCATGGGGACATTATGAAAACATGTCTCAGCTTCCAGTTAGAGTGGACTATAGAAGAGGAGAGATATAAAAATGGCTTGGTTAGCTATTCATTCTGCTGCACATTTAGCCATTGCTTAGCATTGATAAAGGGGATGTCCCGCGCTGATGATAAATTTCCTATAATGGGAACTGCTGCCTCCACTGTGACACCTACCTGGGTAGGGTCTAAGTATGAAAAGATAGTACAGTATTGGTGGTTATGGCGCCGCTCTGAAACTGTGCAATAAACCTTGCTTAAACCAATATAAAGTGATACGTGCTGATCAATGAACCTTAATAAGTGTGATGATATAAACCTTGGGTGAACCAATATAAAGTGACACGTGCAAGTTTTATGAACCTTGATGAGTGTAAAGTGACAAAGTGTAAAAATTGTATATGGTACAGTGAACAATACAAATTACACTAGCTAAATATAAAACTGAAATTTAAAAAATGTATTTAAAATGTATTAAAGTCCTAAAGAGTGTAAATAAACAGTCCATATAAAATACCACGAAAAATCATAAATCTAGAAACGTTCTTCAAACAAAAATCAGGTGACTGGTGACTTTTCCTCTCCATGCCTTGAGAAAATAATAACTTATTCATGCAGGTTCTCCACTCCGGGCTCTTCTTATGTATTTTCACTTACCAAACATACCAGGTTCTCCCCTATAGGGGGTGTTGCGCTTTCACAGCCACAATGCTGTTTACTGGGGCAGACTTCCGTTGGTAATGCCTCTTATCAGCCCCTTCTCCTCGCTGTTGCACAGTATATGCAAAGAGAAAATTATACTCCGTAGTGCAATAATGTTTTAAAACAAATTTATTTCCCATACAAGTGTTGGTATGCACTTACATTGTTTAAAATCAATTGAGCAGTGAGAAAAACGGGAAGTCTATGCTTCCGCTGCAATCCACGAACGAAAACAGGAAGTGATGCAAAAGCCCATTCACTGAATGGAATGAATACTAAATTATTCCTTAAAAATGTACTAGTGGTATGAATGTACAATATATTGTGCAAGGTTTAGTCTAAGGAATGTACTGTATAGCACAGGACACACAGTGCATCAGTTTGCGGTATGTGGTGTGCTATTACATTAGCAAGAGCCAGTGGCAAACTGCATAGGGGGCTGTGGCAGAGTGTGCGGGTGCACTAGTTGTCAGTGGTAGTTAGTAGAAGAGTGTGATGGATCCCGGATACCCCGTCTGGGCACCTCCGCCAGAGCTGTGTCTCCTGTTCTCCAAATGAGCCCTCATCTGGCAGACTCGCCATAACCAACCCTTAACCCCCAATCACGAGGCAAACCACACAAATGTTGAGGGTTAAACATGCAGAGCATAAACTGTTTATTAAGTGCAAAACATACACTTTTAAAGACAGTTCAGACACTCCCCTAAGCCTTGTCATAGATGGGGTAGGGGACAAGGAAGAACCAATGGAAACTCGACACTTGTACATTCAAACAGAAACTACAGTTGAAACACATAAAGGGATTATGACAAGCTGGCAGCCCCTCCTTCAGTGGTGGCGCGTCCATAGGGGGCGCATGAGCGTGCCCCCCCACCCAGCAGTCACAAAAAAATAGAAAAAAAGTTCTTTAAGTGCACTGTGTTCGGGCGCCGGACACAGTGCACTTTGGGAAGCGCCACGTCAATGCAATCACGAGATTGCAGACGAGGCGCTTAATTTGCAGGTTTTTGACCTGCTTTGCTGCGCATTCCAAAGCGCCGAACGGTTTCCGCCCCTAGTATACTAAGGGTGGGAGCTTTGTTATTTAAGTTAAAAGGTTACTTCCAGTTTCCCTGTTCCAGAGGGAAACCGGAAGTGACGTTGGCAGCTCCGTGGAACGCACGGCCCGAGCGGAGCTGGTAAGTAAGTGAGACTGCATTTGATGGGGCACAGTGAGGCTGCATATGATGGGGCACAGTGAGGCTGCATTTTATGGGGGACAGTGAGGCTGCATATGATGGGGCACAGTGAGGCTACATTTGATGGGGCACAGTGAGGCTGCATATGATGGGGCACAGTGAGGCTGCATATGATGGGGCACAGTGAGGCTGCATTTGATGGGGCACAGTGAGGCTGCATATGATAGGCACAGTGGCTGCATTCGATGCTGCACAGTGGCTGCATTTGATGGTGCACAGTGGCTGCATAAGATGTGCACAGTGGCTGCATAAGATTGGCACAGTAGCTGTATTTGATGGGGCACAGTGGCAGCATTTGATGGCACAGTGGCAGCATTTGATGGCACGGTGGGAGCATTTCATATGGCACAGTGGCTGCGTTTGATGGGCACAGTGGCTGCGTTTGATGGGCACAGTGGCTGCGTTTGATGGCACAGTGGCAGCAATTAAGGGGCACAGTGGCGGCAATTGATGGGCACAGTGGCTGCATTTGATGGCACAGTGGCTGCGTTTGATGGTACAGTGGCGGCAATTGATGGGCACAGTGGCTGTGTTTGATGGGCACAGTAGCTGCGTTTCATGGGCACAGTGGCTGCGTTTCATGGCACAGTGGTGGCAATTGATGGTACAGTGAGGCTGCAATTGATGGGCTTTTTTTTCAGAATTTTTCAGTTTGTTTGCGCCCCCCCAAAAATTTTGAGCACACATCCCCCACTGGGATGCGTCTCCACACCTTTTGTCTATGTGCCATGACATAACATACTTAAACACAATAACAAGAGGAGGAGAAAGGGGAAAAGGGATGCAACTTATATAGGGACATCATTACATTATCCCAATGCCAGTTTGTCCCCAAGTCTCGTAGCCCCACGCTTTGGGCATACCATCACCTTGTATATGCAGGGCCGTCTTTAAGGCAGGGCAAAAGGGGCAGCTGCCCTGGGCCCTGTCATTGTTGTGGGGCCCAAAGCAGCTGCCTCATACTTGCCAACTATCCCAGTTTAAATCCCCTTGTCCCTTGAAGTTTTAGTCCCATGCTGTGTCCTGATATCTCAGTGTGAAGTGCTGCTACTAATGCTGCCCAGCTGTGCCCTATTGTTGTGTACAGATGACTCACCTGCAGACCCTGTGTTTACATGTAAATAACCGTCTTTCATATGTAAACAATGACAGCATTCATAAGTAAATAGCAGCTGCACTCTTACGTAAATAGCTGAGGTCGGCGGCATTGATATGTAAATAAAGGCAGCATTCATCTGTATATCATGCCCCCCTGCAGTGAGGAGGATGTGCTGTAACCTATAACAACCAATCAGTGAACTGTATTACTGTACAGTAATTTCTAGCAACCAATCAACAAGCAGAAATCATATGCTGTAACCTCTAGCAACTAATCAGTGAGCCTTAATGTGTGTTGTAACCTCTAGCAACCAGTCAGTAAGCAGTAATGATATGCTATATCCTCTGGCAACCAATCACAATCGCTGCCTGATCTTTTACAGTAAACTGATTTTAAGTCTACCTGTTATTTATTGTATGTCTCAGAGCAAGTGGAGAGCAAAACTGCATGGGGGGGCCCCAAGAAAATTTTTGCCCAGGGTCCAATCAATATTAAAGACGGCCCTGTGTATATGTATTTATCAGCTAAAAGTACATTGTTTGTGGAATAAAAGATTAAGTAGCCGGAAATGGCTCCACGAGCCCGGCCACAGATAACGCGTTCAACGGGTTCCGATGAACCTGCGACCGCGAACACAAATGTCTGGAGGTGGAGTCTTCTCTTGGTTGCAGGAGACGGCAAATAGCCCTCTAAATCTCCCGTTCTTTGCTGGGCCATAGTCTGTGGGTAGGATGCCAGCCCACAGCCCCCTCCAAAACACACAGTGACAGTGGGTTCTGTCACAAGGAGTGAATGAGTACAATGGTGATTAACAGCAAAATGTGAGGGTCCGGTGGTGGTCTCTATACGATGACATACATCTATTGACATACATCTATTGACATAATTACCCATACAGTAACCAAAAAGGGAGACTTATCACCCCTAACCAAGCCATTATTTAGTGTACAGCCACACTACCCTGAATACATTTAATGTCTTCTGGTCTCAAATGCTAAACAACTGTCAGGAAGTTTAAACAATGATTCAAGACAGCAATGGCAATTATTTACTTAATCAATATAAGACAGTGTCTCAAGCCTTTCCAGCGTGCTAATTAGCATAAAATAAATTAAACCACACTGACTTGATTCATTTCCTGAGTCTGATTAACTCTGTATAGAGATTTTTGGCACAATAAAATAATTAGTTAAAGTATCTACTAAGTAACAATAAAATAACAATTCATTCACTGTCAATTCACTAACAATCACATATATACTGTAATTCTTATTTATCCCTAGATATACAGTATACACAGTTCAATCAATATAACATTGCTTCAATAGTACTCACTATAACAATAAATGAAGGCCTAGGAACTTAGAATAAATTTGATTATTTATTTTTAATTAACAAATTAAAATCACCACCGTCATGGAATGTAAGTAATTATGACTAAACTAGCAGACAATAAGGTCCGCCCTAATCAGACCTTCCCCTCAAACTCTTCTGCAGCAGAATGCAAGGGTCAAGCCTATGCTACTGACTACACTGACACAGCTTAACTTAAAGTGTTCCTAAACCCAGGACCCCGCATTCACTATACCTGGTCTCCCACAGTACACAGAACATGGAAATGCAATTATTTTAGTAAAAATAAATTGCTAAATACCTTTTCTCATCAGCTGTATATAGCAGTATTGTGACTTCTATTAGTGTCCGGCCAAGCAAGGGTTAAAGCTTGTAGGAGGAGATTTAATGCTGCTCTGCCTGTCCTATGAGGCTGCATGACCCCTGACTTTCTGTCTGGACAGTGCTGATTGGCCCTGTGCTGATCATATGCACCCTCCCAAAAAAAAAAAAAAACTCTCTAGCAATACACACCATACTGAGCATGTGCAGAGTGCCTCCAAGGCTCTGTTCTATCAGCAGATGGACTGGGGACAGTAAAAGAAGGGGAGGATCAAAGAAGACAGACTCAAACAGCCTTTTTACACAATGCAGAGGATTAACCCCTTAAGTTCCACAATGAGTATAACAAGCATGCTTTACTGCATATACAGGCTGATTTTACTGTTGTCGGTTTAGTAACACTTTAATTACTAGATTCCTGAGGTGAAGAATATACCTTCGAATATGATATAATGCCAAAGATCTATCACAAGAAACTATGAAAACCACATACAGTTACCTTCAGAAGTTAGAGGAAAATGTTTCAAAGTAGTTATTAAATTCTACCTTACCAAAAAAGATTTGGTGAATTATAAAACCACACCCGTGGATTCACAAGGCTGCTTAGGTAATGACCCGCAGAGAATGTTCAGGGAGCTTTCAAGGAGACTGATCGACAGAGCCCTAGATCTGAATCAAGTGTGATGTTCGAGAGATTGTGTCTGGTTGGAAGACTGAGTAAGTGATGATCCCTTTTGTCTCTGAACTTCCCCTTTTATTCCCAAAATTCCCTTATCTAAAGGACTAGCCTAGGTGGTTTCATTCAGAATATTTACCCCATCTAAATGGAAAGCACTTCTATCGATTAACCTAATGTTTGTTCAAGTGTTGACTGTATCTGTCCACCAGATGACGTTATAAGACCAGGGATCCTTATTTTATTCTGGAAATAAAATTGGATTTATTTAAATCAACCCTTTATGAGACATTATATTTTATACCTGGCTTACATCTAGATATAGTACCCTCATAATAGCAGGATTGGATGGGGTCCCTGGCGTGGATAATATCACTTGTGATATTAATATTTAGTGTACCTTTATTTTATTCATAGGACATTTGTTAAACATGTGTGATTTATCCAGAGATCAATTTCAAATTAGTAGTTATTATACTTTGAAGAATATCTAGATAACTTTCACATCATTTTCCATCTCACTTCTGAATAATCCATATTATGAAAACATACTTATTTATTTGTATGTATGACATTAATACATTTACATGGTACTATAGTTCTTGTCATCATTGATAGTATGATGTCCTATGTATATATAACTTAAATAAATGTTTTAAACATTTTATCTTTTTTTTTTCTTTTTTGATTCTAATTATGTCCATGAGGTCTAAACTAGTTTTGTGTTATTCAGAAATGGTTTATAGTTCAAACAGTAAATTAAAGTCCCTGATGTGACCACTTCCTGGATTTATTTATTTTATTATTCATAGAGAAGACCCAGAAAATCCCATTATGTTTATGATTAGTTGTGTACTACCAAGTTTATTAGCAGTTCTACACAAAAAGTGTTGTTCTCCATCAGCCAGATAAATAGACTTTGTATCATCCAAGTTATAAAACCGTTCGTTTCTGTTTAAATCATTGTCCACCAGTGTTGAGTGTCCTTGGCTTAAGCTTTCTACGTGTCTCAAACTTCAGTCCTTCAAGGCCTTGGTTTCGAGATTTGTGAACACCTGTGACACTGAGTTCATATGAGGTCAAGCTGAATATTTCATTAATATATGTATTAGTCACAAATTTCATACCAGAAAACCCCTGACACAAGGTTGGGATTGTTCAGGGGTGATTAGCCGCACTGTCTTGACTACTGTACATATAGCTGCAGGCACTGTGGAACAATTCAACTGCAAAGCTCACAGAAGAATTAGTGAAGTCATTCAAGAAGTTCTCTGGACAGCTTACCCCATCCTGCACCCACCTCCTGGAACTTTTGCTCTGTGTTTACATTAGAGCAGGGGTCTCCAAACCTTTTAAAAAAAGAACCGATTTATTGTTCTTCAAACTTTAGGGGGGCTGGACTGTGGCATCAGAGGGAGTAAACATTGTCACATTTGGTATTAGGGGGAAGAATAGTACCTCATTGTTAGTATAATTGGGAGAAATGGTGCCCCATTTTTGATGTCAGTCGGTGGAATAGTGTCTCATATCAGTGGGAGGAATAGTGCCTCAAGGGCCAGATAAAGAACAAGCAAAGGGCCGCATCTGGCCCCCGGACCACAGTTTGGAGATCACTGCTTTAGAGAGTAGAAACCTGGAAGATTGCCAAGTGATTACTGGTAGGGGTTTGCTGAGCTATCAAGAGAAAGACTTGAACAACCTCAGTGTTGCTGTGAGCCTTGTGGATACATAAATTCATAGTGGCTGCAGCTAAAAAAAAGCACTTAGATAAGTTTTAAATATCATTTACTGCCTGTTAAGAATATGTAATACTTGAATGCCCAGTGACTGGTCAAAGCTACCATTTCAACTGTTGTTCAACCTCTTGCCAACCAGGTAAGCATACGTGTGGTGGCAGGCAGAGCCGTCTTAATAGCATCATGGGCCCATGGGCATTGTAGGGGCCCCTACAATGGAGACAGTGCAGGTAAACAGACATCAAGTATGTAGGAGGCAGACAAGCGGAGGTTCCCCTTTTGGGTGGAGATCCGCTTTAACTACATGAACAATCATTCTGTAGAGCAAAGAAACAGTGGGAAAATACTACATACATAAAGTAACAAAGCTGTCCCGTGCATATAATATATCTGCTAGATTGATGCCTCCCCAGCACTCTGACCCCTCTACACCCTAGATATCCCCCCAGCACTCTGATCCCTATACACCCTAGATATCCCCCCAGCACTCGGACCCCTCTACACCCTAGATACCCCCCCAGCACCCTGACCCCTCTACACCCCAGATATCCCCCCAGAACTCTGACTCCTCTACACCCAAGATATCCCCCCAGCACTCTGACCCCTCTACACCCCAGATATTCCCCCAGCACTCTGACCCCTCTACACCCTAGATATTCCCCCCAGCACTGTAACCATATACCATAAGATACCCCTTGTATTGTGACCCCACTACATCCCTGATACCCCCTACACTGTGGCCTCTGTACATTCCTGATACCTCTAGCACTATAGCCACCCAAGCTACCCCAAGCATTGCTACCCCCTATACACCCCAGATCCCCCCCAGCATTGTTTTCCCCCAAACACCCTTGATATCCACCAGCACCATTATTCCATCCATGTAGTACTCCTTTTCCAGTGGAGATACAGTGCATGTAAACTTTTGGCTCTGTGCCCACCTCCAGCACTGCACTCACCTATACCAATCAACCAGGCAGAAGGAGGGGCGGAGGAGGGAGCATCCCTCCTGGCATTCCAAGTCTTTAGGTGCAAACAGTGCTGGACAGCTGGGCTCACCAGCTGGGCTCACCATGACACCATCTATAATGCTACTTCCGCAGGTAGGCTCTCAGTGCTGCCCACTCAGCAGCTCCCACTCCAGCTCCTACCTTTGAGTTCCGAGCATTCAAGCTGTATGATGCGGGGTCAGAGCATCACTGGCGCTCCGGCCCTACCTTCCCTGCTGGCTGTGAAATAATAGGTGTTGTTCTGCACAGTGCAGCGCACCTCTGCCAGCCTGCCTCCCCTGTACATCCATCACTCTCAGTGTCATCATGGGGCCCCCAATTTCGGGGCAGCATGGGCTCAAGGACCAGCTGCTTTGGGGAAAGTGCAGGGGCCCTCCATGCAGTGCCCAGGTGTGCCCTCTCATTAAGACAGCCCTGGTGGCAGGGACGGTGGGTCTTAATGCTGATACTCTGCACATATGCGTCCATGGGGGCCGATGCACAGACAGAGCTTTCACAAACAGCTCCCAGTCTCTATTTATGACTGGTATTTGGCAAGACCACTGATCATTCACAGGGATCATGTGTCATTTACAGTGATCATGTAATTTGGAAATCATTCCCACCTCCCAGCGTTAAAGCAGTATTAAACCAGAAACCAAAAATGTATTATATTGCAGCTAAGCAATCATTAGATGTGGTGGCTGCATCAGTTTTCTTTTCTCTGGCATTCTTTCCCTCTGTTTTCACCTGATGATCTGGCCAGTAACACAGTCTGGGGGAAGGGTGGTGTTAAATGTATTAGCAGATTTTTTACAAATGTTTTTTTTCCTTTTGGGATAAAGGTTATGTGTGAAAAAATCTAAGCTGATCATTTTAATTACCCCTTGCGACTGTTAAAGTGGTTCTAAAGCCTCAAGGTTTTTTTACCTTAATGCATTCTATACATTAAGGTAAAAAACCTTCTCTGATGCAGGGTCCCCCCACCCCCCCTCTTATTCTTCCCTGAGACTGATCCGATTCTGTGCCGTGCACGAGAGTAGCTGTTGCCTCCCTCATTGGGCAGATTGATAGCAGCGGGAGCCATTGGCTCCCGTTCCTTCCTGTCAATCAACTCCAGTAATCAGGGAGCGGAATCAGATAGGCATTCTTAATCGTGAAACAATTGAGACCCCTATAATAAATACAAGGTCTCAGTTCACCACTCTTCTTCTTCACAAAGAAGAAAACAGCAGGAGATGAGGATTTGCAGATTAAATCACGAGAAAGTGCGTCAGTAACATACTCCTCCATTGCCTTGTCCTCCAAGACCGACAAAGGGTAAACCCGGCCTCAAGGGGGTATGGCACCAGGTTGAAGGTCAATTGCACAATCATACGATCGGTGTGGAGGCAAACAACCGTCTGAGCTTTGTCAAAGACATCACTAAAATCGTGGTACTCCTCCGGCAGGGAGGAGAGTAAGGAGGTGCACAGGACCTTGGCTATCTTCTGGAAGCATGTCTTACTGCATTGTGGCGACCAGGAGAGAACCTCAGCAGAGAGCCAATCAAAAGAGGGGTTATGCCTCTGTAAGCAAGGATAACCAATAACCAGCGGAAACTTAGGTGAGGAAATAACTTGGAATTGGATTATCTCATGGTGAAGAGCCCCTACGGCCATGGACAACGGAACAGTCTCATGAGTCACATGGGCAGGCTGTAGAGGTCTCCCGTCAAGAGCCTCAATGGCAAGTGGAGTGTCATGCAGGGAATTGAGTGCTTCGATACAAAGGCAGCATCAACGAACAGGCCTGCAGCCCCAGAGTCGATTAGAGCCTGTATCTCGATGGACGACTCAGTCCAAGAAAGGGTGACCGAAACCAGGGGCTTATCCTTCTGGATAGCTGGGAATGAAACAACGCCACCTAAGGTCTGAAAGGGTAGGACAAGACTTCAGAAAGTGACCTGCCTGGCCACAATAAAGGCACAATCTCTCCCTCCTCCTAAAGGTTCTCTCATCCGCAGAGAGACGCGTGAAAACCCAAGTGCATGGCTTTACCTTCACTGACCCACTCGGTACCAGGAGGCATGGGAGGTGAGGGAGGTACGGGTGGGACTGCAAAGCTTGGAGACAAATGTACAAAAGGCTTCCGAAAGTGCTCCTTTAAAGAGTCTTTCTCTGAGTCTGGAGTCAACGAGGATAGCAAACGTGATCAACTTCTCCAGCTCAGTGGTATATCTTGGGCTGCTATCTCATCCTTGATGGTATCTGAGAGACCGTGAGAAAAAGCAGCCACGAGGGCCTCATTGTTCCAAGCAATCTCTGCTGCCAGAGTACATAATTCAATGGCATAATAGGCAACAGTTCTCGTACTCTGTTTGATGGACATGAGGCACTTGGCAGCAGAAGCGGAGTGTGTGGGATCGTCAAATACCCTTTTAAAGGAGGCCACAAACTCAGGGTAACTCAAGACAACAGGTTTTTGCGTCTCCCATAGAGGGTTTGCCCAGGCTAAGGTTCCCTCAAAAAGCAAAGATATCACAAAACCTACTTTGCTTCTGTCCATGTGAAACGTCTGGGGCAGCATCTCAACCTGCTTGAGAAACCCTCTGCATTGGACTCGAACACCCCCAAATCGCTGGAGAAGCGGAGTGGAACCAGACATACCCCTTATAGAGGTGATATACGAGGCGGGTGCCTGCAGCAGCAGGGACAGCCTGCAACACAGGTTGTACCGGAGCAGCCACAGTGGAAGATTCCAGGTTCGCCGTGAGACTCAGGAGCGTTTGTAACGCCATGGCAAACTGATCCATGTGGTGATCCTGCTCATCCAATCTGGAAAAAATATTACCAACAGGTGGATTGACTGTATTTTCTGAATTCATGGCCTTCATCTACTGTCAGAAACCATGAAATCAGACAGAGGCAGAAGTTCCGTTAAATCACACTTGTTTAATAATAAAAGTAAATAGAACAAACATAGTCAAAACATAGCCAGAATTTGGTAACGGGAACGGATAGTCAGCCAAGCCAGAAGGACAGAGTTCAGCTTTAGGGGTGAAGCGAAAGGACTTATTTAGGAATCCTATTTAGGAATCATTAGAGTAAACTAAGGGTTAGGAATGGGTTAAATAGGAACACATTTTATTAAATTTTTTTTTTTCACATGTCACACTGAATAAAATGATATCATATGCAGATCAAAGCTTATCCTTTTCATTTGCAGATAAATGAAACAGAGCAGATACAAAGGTATGAATGTTATTTTGTGTCTATCTATCATGGGCCTGAATAATGTTTGCAAATATGACTGTCTGTGATTTGACAGCAGCAGCTATTACAGCTGCTGGATTTACACACTCACATCTGTAATTTTGACAGTCGGGAATTGCTGGCAAGCATAAGGGAAGAGTAGGAGCGGGGAAAAGGACGGGGTGTACTACATATGTCTTGTGTACTGCAATGATGGTTTTTGGGGCGTGTATAATGCAGCCAGTGCCCACTACTGGTTAAACAAATTTCATACAGTATGTTATCTGGGCACTGATAAGACTAGTGCATTTGCTAATACAAAAAAATGTGGATTGTTGTAAAGGCGCAGTTGTTCATATAAGCCTTTGTTTTCAAAGAGAAATACTTGCTGTCCTGAGTTTTCCACACCGCACTTACTGAAATTAATAACCCCTCATTTAAAGAGACATTGTTTTCACAGATGGAGAGTGTTTTAACACAGGCACAGTTCCTGGCCTTCCTATGTTTAGGACTGTTAATAATGGGCATCATTCATCTACGTCACTTGCTTAATAAAATTTGCTTTATGACTGTCAGTTCATATCATTAATAACATGAACACATCTCCGGTTTTGTATAAGGCTTAAACTAAAGAGTACATCACTTAAATCTAAAACTTCAACCAACTACTGTACTCCATACTCTGTGTAAATATGATTGAGTATTTCTCATTCTCCTTTTTTTTAACTTAAAGCGGAGTTCCACCGACATATTACATTTTTTTTTCTAAAGGCATCTGTTAGTATCATCCTAATGTAATGCTGTAATCACTAATCTCATTAATAGCGCCTATATATATCTTATTTTATTTATAAAACTAACATTATATTTCTCTCTGTAGTGCTGTTCCATCTTGCTTGTGGGCATGTGAAGCCCACTAGGACACTCTTCCAGATACGGGGCTGCTGAATAACCAGCATGCACCGCCGGATCTCGCGTATGTACATTATCCACAACTCGCAGTGCAGGAAACTTCTCTGGTTCCCATCACAACAGGCAGTATCACGGGCGGCGTCATAGGAAATGCCCACCCCGTTGTTATTGCAACCAAGGTAACCTCGCGATGATGAGAATCGGTAATGCCCACTGACTACTGGGAACTATAACAAACCTCTCCCAGAAGCCAGTGCGCGTCCGGATATTGCGCACATAGCCGCGGATGGGAGACACAGGAAGTGTTGAAGAATGCCTTATAAACATGGTAAAGACAGTGGAGGAAAAAAATGCCTGTTGCAGTGAGTATAGCAAGGTATGAGGCGGATGATGTGGAGATCAAAAAGTGAGTGAAACTCTGCTTTAAATGGCAATCTTGACTTTAAAATGTAACTGATTAAATCAGAGAAGGGAAAACAACTCCATATAGTCATTATAAAATAATTAAAGAAAAACCTACAGAACTGTTAGAAGTGTATGTCCAGCTAAACCTGTTTGTTTTTTTCTTGGTTTGGATAGAGTAAGAAAAGGTTAAAACCTCTGTCAGTTTTTTACTGCTATTCACGACTCCATTAGAGAGATTTCCCCCCACTTCCCATTTTAGCAGACAGAAAATGTAGAAAACTCTCAAAGAGCAGCATAGACAAAAATAAAAGTGTTTTTCACTAGTAGAATAGGGGGAAGGTAGAACCTTTGTCAAATCTGCATTCCCCTGCGAGTCCCTGTCGCAAATTTTCCCTCATTTGCGATTTGGTGAAACTGTTGTCACAAGGACAGGAAGTAAAGGGAAATTTCTGTCCCTCTGAGTGGCTGATGGCGGCAGGTAAACTTATTTCATGCCTGCCTACCTCTATGACTAAGCCCTATTTAGGATGAAACATGCTGAAGGAGTGGGGATAGTGTTTGACAGAGGGGGGTGTGCTTTATTTTCCTGTATTTGCTGTTTAAAGGTGGGGCTGGAGAGCACTGGAGGGTCCAGAGAGCATGGGGGGGCAGAAAGAAGCTGGTAGGAGGAGCTGAGGGGGCGGATGCATATAGAGGAATTGAGCTCTTCATTTTCCTCCTGCAGCCTCTGAAAGCCTGTTTCTCCTCCTCTCCCTACCGCAGGCATTCAGAGGTGGCAGGAGGAAAATGGAGAGATCGAGTTCTCTGTATGCAATCACCCCCACAGCTCCTCCTATAATTTTTTTTAATAGTGAGTGAACATGCCACCATTGGCAATCTGGCATTCACTTACTCTCCGGTCCAGTTCGTGGTGTCTGCGGCAGGCCACAGCAGTGTCACTAATACCGACATCAGGCGAAGGGGTCTCTTCCAGCTCCTCCCCCTTCATGGTCATGGATCAGATGACCTATAATTTCCGGCCCCCCTGGCTGCAACGGCTGAACTGAATAGGCAGCCGGCTGGCCGTGTAGAGGTCCGACAAGCGGCACTGGACCCCGAGATGGCTGGAGACTAATGCAAATGCTCTTCCTGCTTCATCTCAACTCTGCCTGAAGTCACCTTTCTATACTTCATGTGCTGCAGGTAAAAAAAATACCTTCCGTAACCACTTTTCTTAGACACACCTAAACATCAGTTTAATTTTCATGTTCCTCAAATGTCTAGAAGGATGTATACTTAAAGCTCAATAAACTGTAATTTTTAATACGCTAAATACATTCCAGGTGCATCAAAACAAAAGGTGTGCAAAGCCTAAAGCCTCGTACACACGGTTCGATTGTTGTAAGACCGAGCGTCTGATTTTTGTCAAAAGCGCGTGTGCAGAATTTTGTCTAGCATACTAACTATCCGCAAATTGTTGTTCGACAAACATGAACGTAGTGATGTACTACGAGAGTATAAAGAGGAAGTTAATTTCTTGAGCGCCACCCTTTGGGCTCTTTCTGCTAATTTCTTGTTAGTAGAAGTTTGGTGAGCGTTGATTCGCGATTTTCAGATCGTTCCTGATCTTCAAATGACAGTTTGGGAGTAGGTAGTTACATTAACCAGTTGCTGACTGGCTCACGTCTATTTACGGTGGCAGAATGGCATCCCTGCGCCAAAACCCCTTACCCATACGGGGTTTCCTTTAAGAGCCGCCAAAGGGCATGCGCGCTGCACGGTGTGGGACCCAATGCTCATGGCCAGCACAGGGATTTGTGTGTGTAAACACACAAATCCCTGTGCTGTCAGAGGAGAGGAGAGGAGACATGTCGTTTGTTCCTAGTAAGTAGGAACAGCGATATGTCTCCTCTCCTACTCAGTCCTATCCCCATACAGTTAGAACACACTGAGGGAACACACATTTAACACCTTGATCGCCCCCTAGTGTTAATCTCTTCCTTACCAGTGACATTTACACAGTAATCAGTGCATTTTTATGGTCCCAAAAATGTGTCAAAAGTGTCTGATCTGTCCGTCGCAATGTCGCAATACAGTTAAAAATCGCAGACCACTGCCATAACTAGAAAAAAAAATGCCATAAATCTTTCCCATTGTTTGTAGATGCTATAACTTTTGCGCAAACCAATCAATATACTGTATGTTTATTGCAATTTTTTACCAAAAACATGTAGAAGAATACATATTGGCCTAAACTGATAAAGAAATTTGTTTTTTAAAAACATTTTTGGGTATATTTATTATAGCAAAAAGTAAAAAATATATTTTTTTTTTCAAAATTGTCACAATTTTTTTGTTTATAGCGCAAAAAATAAAAACCGCAGAGGTGATCAAATAGCACTGAAAGAAAGCTCTATTTGTGGAAAAAAAAGGATGTCAATTTTGTTTGGGTACAGCATTGCATGACCACGCAATTACCAGTTAAAGTGGCGCAGTGCCAAATTGTAAAAAGTGCTCTGGTCAGGAAGGGGGTAAAACGTTTCGGGGCTGAAGTGGTTAAAAATAACACAATGTAAAATTAACAAGGGACACCAACATAGCTGTACCTTTGATCTTAAAAATTTAGAGATAATGGTGTTGTGGTATCTTCCCCAAAAAAATCAAACAACAACCATAATATTACTATTATTTATATCACTACAAAACAAATGCCTTTTAAAATACGTTTGGCATAACTCCATCAGTATCACCAGCAAAGCAGCTTCATTATTATCCCATTAAAGAAGATAAGAATGTGCTTTGCATTTAGACATTTCATCAACTGCCGCGTCACGAATGTTAATTCTAGATTGCGAACGGTAGTTTACAAGACCAAACTCTACCGGGTCGTTCCTTGATTCCGATCATGCGTGTTTGTACTTTCGACTTTTGTGTTACGATTTCTGTACTGACCATCCGGAAAAATCAGACGTTGAGCTGTCATTCATCAAAAATTTACTAGTTTGCTCATCCAGCTTTTGTCTGCGAAAAATTTTAATCGGCTGTCGAAAGCACCGTACTAACGATCCGAAAATCGTCAGACAGCTTGTCTTACGAATTTTCCCATCTGATTTTCATATCATGTGTACGGGCCTTTACAGACTGTTTTCTTTACAAAGCAGACTCAGCCTGAGTAGAAAAGCCTGCCCTGCCAACAGATTTAGACCCTTGCTCTCTATGGGGAAGCAGTGATCTCACTGCAGAGGTCTTACAGCCCCCCTGTCAGAGCCATCCAAAAAGCAGGGAGCATAAACTTTGCTGATTGAAGGACTTCAGGTCTGCCTCATTAGGGGCATATCAGTTTTCGGGCAAGACACCACTGTTTCCCCACAGAGAGCAAGGGTCAGTTTGATGTTTTAATGTACCTGGAACACATTTAGCTAATTTAAACTGAGGGTTCCACAATTAGCCAATTTAAACTGAGGGTTCAGATGGGCTTCAAAGGAAATCTGATCTTTAGGGAAAAACAAGGGTTGGCATTTCTGACCTCCTTCCTTGGCTCTGTTGTTATTCCACTTCTGCAACTTGAAGTGCTGAAGCTAGAGGCAGCCAGACAAATAGCATTTTGAGAAGTTAGTAAAGCTAGCTCCTAGTATTCTCATTATAAATGTTAATCCAAAGCTGGCCATACGGTGATCGAAATTCATCTGGTACAGCAGGTTCAGTGTGTGGATGTCCCCGCTCGACAGATGTTGATCGTTTGAATGACTTCAGTCGAAAGGACATGTTGGAAAATATTCCTTGATCAGCGGCCACAGCTAATGTCAGAATGAAATGCCCCAGTGGGTGAAATCTTTTTGTTTTTTTCATTCAGCCTGCTATCTCAAGATAAAAATAAAAACTAACTGCGTATGACCAGCTTAAGTCGCAGTTGTAAGAGAGGAGTACACACCTGTTAGCACTCCTAATTTTGTGACCTTGCTGCCACTGACCGCAACAGGTCTCAAATTAATGATCCGCAACTAGTCAGTAATGTGATCACAAGGACAGCCAATCATGATGACCACTACAAGTTTCTTTACAAACAAAGATTTTACTATCCTTCAAACATTAGAGGGGATGGACTGTGGCCACTGGAAGTAGAAAATGCCCTAGAATCAGTGTAAGTGGTCAGTGGAAGCAAAAAAAATACATAGCGCCAGTGGAAGAAGGAATAGTACCCCATCATTGGTACTAGGAGAAATTGGGGGTTATTTACTAAACGCTTTTTGAAACTGCCCGGGAGCTCATGAGTTTATACGGCTGGGATTTCAAGGTAATTATTTCACTTCGGCATATACACGGTCGGACTTTTCGTCTACAAAAGTCCGACAGCCTGTCCGACAGACTTTCGACGGACTTTTGGCGGACTTGCGGCGGACTTGCGGCAGACTTTCTTACGAACGGACTTGCCTACATACGATCACACAAAAGTCTGACGGATTCGTACGTGATGACGTACACCGGACTAAAATAAGGAAGTTGATAGCCAGTAGCCAATAGCTGCCCTAGCGTGGTTTTTTGTCCGTCGGACTAGCACACAGACGAGCGGATTTCTGGGTCTGGCGTAGTTACGACGTAAAGATTTGAAGCATGTTTCAAATCTAAAGTCCGTCAGATCTGAGGCTGGAAAAGTCCGCTGAAAGTCCGCTGAAAGTCCGGGGAAGCCCACACACGATCGGATTGTCCGTTGGCGTCCGTCGGACTTTTGTAGACGAAAAGTCCGACCGTGTGTACGCGGCATAAGATTGACTGCATTTTCGTTCGGGAGTTTAAGGGACTATGCATTGATAAACATACATCTTCTCAGGGCTTTTTTTCTCAGAGAATAGGTACAGGAACTCACCCCTTATGAGTCCCCCTTCGTCTCTGCCCCCCTACCCACCTCCGAGCACTGTCTCGTGGCTCCACCCCCTACCCACCTCCCAGTACCACCCCTTTTTAGGGAATACAGAACCAAGTATCATTTTGTGCTACTAAATTGTATGGAATTTGATAGAGCCCACCCAAGCAGCAACAGACCCCACCATAGCAACAATAGATCCCCCACACACAACGACAGACCTCCTCCCAGCAACAATGGATCCCCCGCAACAAAATACCACCCCAGCAACAGTAGACCCCCACAAAAAAAAATAGATCCCCAGTGACAATAGATCCCCCAGCAGTCAGCAATAAATTGACTCTCCAGCACACTTTGCCATAGAATACATTCAGTGCTGGAGGTGTCGGAACTGCGTTCCCCCGCGTTCCCTCTGAAAAAAAGCCCTGCATTTTCTATGTTGCAGAGATCGACTATAGCCATCTTTTCCATTCTGAAATTTGGCTTTGTGATTCTCTGCTATCTCCATGCATCTTCCTAGTTTATGTGTCTGAGAAAGACTGAAATAGTTCAAGAGTCAGTCATTTTGAGGTGAGAAAGTTTTTGCTTTATGTACTTTGAAACTGTGAGGTGGGGCTTTGAGACTCTCTTATAGTATAGTGTCTGACAGACGGTTATATGTCTTGCTAGATTTTGTAGTTGGCGTTCAGTTATTCACATGGAGTGAACACACTGACGTCTCTAGTGGCTGCCCTGTCCATATGAGCTCCGGGCATGTACATCATTATACTTACAGAGTTATGGGAGTGTGGTGAGTACGGTTCATTTATAATTGTCTATGAACTGGTGCTCCCTTCACCCCTGAAATGATTTATGTTTACCTTGATGTATAATTCATTGCAGACACTGCTGCACCTTTATCTGCTTGACCAAATTGAAAATTACATCCCTCCCTACAGGAAGTCTGACACCTTGCTCACTCCAGGACCTACTATTAAGGTATGGGGGGTGGGGCTCTGCGTTTTTTTTTTGTGGGGTGGGGGTATTCTCTCTCTTGGTACACTAATATGAACCATGCATGTGCAATGTTATACTGTGTTAAAAAAACTTCCTTTTTGTATTGTGATGCATTAATTAATTTTTGTTTGTTTTTCTTTATACACCTAAGGTTATGCACAATTTGCTGCTTTTAACATTTATTAATTGAATACCTCCTTCCTTTTCCTGATGAAGCCGCTCTGGCGAAACATGTGGAAACTTCAGGACGTAGGAATTACCATATATATGTAACTTCAGTTCTCTCATTAGGTCAGGGTTGAGATAGGTGTGCATACCCATGACCATGAATGTAACTGTAGTCATATTTGTATCAATTTTGTCTTTGTGTGTTGTTTGAATAAATAATTTATATATTTTTATACTAATCAATTGCCTTGTCTTGAATATGAAGTACCCTTAAAATCTCATTCTCAATAAATTTCTTGCTCATCAACTTTAGGGATGTTGGTACGTTTGTATATTATGTTTCTCTTTTGGTGCTGACCTCTTTCCACAAATTTTCATACGGTTATTTACTAAAGGCAACTCCACTTTGCACTGCAAGTGCTGTCTCCTATGACAACAGTCTTTAACAGTTCCTAACACAATCTTTCACCTTCACTACAACTTCTCCTTGTAGTTCTTCAGCCCACTGAGCTCCCGGTCTCTCACTAGACCCACTGATTCACTGCCGCTGAATCCCTTGAGCTCCTCCAATCTTCACGGCGGTATCACCACTGCTTCTCTGCTGGGTACCTAGCTTGACACTCCCGATACTTCTCAAAATTCACCCCACTGGCCTATTCGATCCCTAGCTTGGCACACAAGGCTGCTCTGCAAGCATCACCTCCACTGGCTGGGTCTCTGACTTGATCACCGCCTGAAGTTTCCCGTTTCTCCACCATTCCCGTTTGGTGAGAATACTGCTCTGGTACTTGTTTCAGTTACTCACTGTGGTCCCTGGTAATAAGGTGGTTGGTCCCTTAGTGGCGACAGCTTCTCTTCTACCTCCGACCACAGACAGGTTCTCTGGACGGTAGAACCATCACTTTTGGTTGGACTGCAAGCCACAATCCCAACCCAGCGCTGCTCTCTTACTTCTGGATAGGCCCTCAGACAGCCTAGCAGCCAGACGCCCGGTATAGGCCCTATCTCTGGCCTAGCAGCCCGGGGCATACAACACACATCCATCCAGACAGCCGTCTGGGTGGCACAGAACGTAGATCACCTGTCATGGATCTGCCACCTAAGGGTTAACTTAGTCCAGGCTGATTTCAGTGATTGGCAACAGGCTGCCTTATTTAAACACCTCAGCAGCTCTTTGTCCTTGCTTTTTGATCTGCAGCTCTGTGTATGTGGTTCCTAAAGATCTGATATCTGCTCCTGTTTGACCCAGCTTGTTTTGAGACTGTTCCTGTTATCCGCCTGCACCTGACCCTTGGTTTGTTTGACGATTCCTTCTGCCTGCTCCTCTTGTACCTTTGTTGCCAGCCTGATTATCGACCCGGCCTGCCTGATGTTCCAAGACTCTCCTCCAGTCTGCTATACTTACCTACTGCAGCCATCCAGCTTCAGTTCCAGTCTGCTCACCTGTCTGCTGATCCATCCAGTCTGCTCACCTGTCTGCTGATCCATCCAGTCTGCTTACCTGCCTGCTGATCCATCCAGTCTGCTCACTTGCCTGCTGATCCCTCCAGTCTGCTCACCTGCCTGCTGATCCATCCAGTCTGCTCACCTGCCTGCTGATCCATCCAGTTTGCTCACCTGTCTGCTGATCCATCCAGTTTGCTAACCTGTCTGCTGATCCATCCAGTCTGCTCACCTGTCTGCTGATCCATCCAGCCTGCTGGTCCTGTCTGCTGTGCTGGCCATCTGACCCATCTGCTGTTTATCCTGCCAGGCACTCATACTATTCTGCACTCCCGTGCCACCTGCCTGCTCTACCAGGGGCCGCGAGTCAGATACGTAAGGGAGGCCTTCCTCTGCACTATCAGTCTCATCAGTCAGGTACGTGAGAACTTGACAGTATCAAACAGCCATGTCTGAGCCCGAGCGAGGATCTTCCTTCATGGAAGAACTGTGCCGACAAGTGGCGGGTTTGACACAAGCTGTTAAAGATCTACAAGAGGATTATACTCGGCTGGAAGAACGAGTTCAAATTCTGTCATCTCCCACCAACCCTCAAAGCGCTACCTCAACTGTTATCTAATCCGCACCTTCAGTAGTGATTTTACCACCAGAACCAAGGGTACCCACGCCCGAAAGATTTGCGGGTGAACGTAGCAAATACAGAGCCTTTCGTAATGCTTGTGAACTCTATTTTGCCCTACAACCCCGCACCTTTTCTCTGGAAGCAACTAAAGTGGGTTTTGTTATCTCCCTGTTGACCGGTGAACCCCAAGTCTGGGCACATCGCCTTCTGGAACAAAAGGCTGAATCGTTAAACAACCTCACCACATTCTTTGTCGCTATGTCACAACTTTATGAGGACCCCCAGCAGACTGCCACTGCTGAGGCCGCATTACATGCACTTCAGCAAGGCCGCAGAATGGCAGAGAACTACGTGGCCGAGTTCAGGCGTTGGAGTTCTGATACCAATTGGAACGATGCGGCCCTTCATTACCAATTTCGGATGGGACTATCTGATCCTCTAAAGGATAAACTGGCACGAGTAGGGATACCCCAATCTCTGGACGAACTTATTATTTTGTCAATTCAGATTGACCGACGTCCAAGGGAACATCGCTCCGAAAGATCCATTGGTTAATATCGGCCAACTTGGATGCTACCTAAAGTTCCCAGTTTCTCCAGCCAGACTCCTTCCGCTCCAGTTGCTCTGGCTCCGGATTCCTCCGAGCCCATGCAGTTGGGTTTGCTTCGTCCCTCTCTCACCACGGAGGAACGACAGCGCAGGCAAATCAATAACCTCTGTATGTACTGTGGGGGACCCGGGCATTATGTGAGGTCTTGTAATGCGGGTCTGTCCTGCAAAGATGCGTAAGTGCCTTTCAATCTCTTCAATGCATGTTCCTGTCTTACCTAACCAAGCCTCTCACTTTGCTCTCCCCATCATGTTACAGCTCCCAGGAAAGAGTATCCAGGTATCTGTCATAATTGATTCTGGAGCCTGCAGCTGTTTCATAGACTTGACATTTGCAGCCAAACACCTAATTCCACTTCAATCAAAGACCCAGAGACTAGCCGTACATCTTGCTGATGGCTCTGTCATTAAATCTGGTCTGGTCACACAGGAGACTGTCCCTTTGCTGGCTATCGTTGCTTCCCATCACCAAGGGTTTTTACGCCTAGATGCCATTTCATCACCTCTGTTCCCCATAATCTTAGGTATGCCCTGGCTGCAGGCCCATAATCCCCACATCAACTGGGCTAATGGAGAAATCAAATTTCCTTCAAGTTACTGCCAGCAACATTGCCTGCAAGAGGCCTCAGTCAACCCTTCACCCCTACTCTGCCTTGACACAGATCCTGAATTACGCCAATCAATCCCAGTGGCATACCACGATTTTCTGGACGTGTTCAGTAAGAAGGGTGCAGAGACCCTTCCTCCCCATAGATCCTACGACTGCCCTATTGAACTGTTACCAGGGGCCGAGGTCCCCTTCGGAAGGATTTTCCCTTTAACCGAGCTTGAGTTGGGCATGCTGAAGGACTATATTGATGACAACCTTAAGAAAGGATTTATTCGCCCATCTACTTCTCCGGCTGGCGCAGGCATCTTCTTTGTTGAAAAGAAGGACCATTCACTATGCCCCTGCGTAGACTATCGAGAATTAAACAAGATTACTGTAAAAAACCGTTACCCACTGCCTCTTGTGCACGAACTGAACTGTTTCAGAGACTGGGAACCGCAGTCGTCTTCACTAAACTGGATCTCCGGGGAGCATACAACCTAATCCGTATTCGAGTAGGAGATGAGTGGAAGACGGCTTTTCATACCTGATTCGGACACTTCGAATACCTAGTCATGCCTTTTGGGTTATGCAACGCGCCAGCCACCTTTCAGCACTTTGTCAATGACATTTTTCGTGACTATCTAGACTTGTACGTCATTGTTTACCTGGATGACATCCTGATTTTCTCCTCCACAGTAGATGACCACCGTAGGCATGTCCGAAATGTGCTAACCCGACTCCGGCAGCATGGCCTCTACGCCAAACTGGAGAAGTGCGAATTTGAACTTCAGTGTATCCGGTTCTTAGGCCTGATAATCTCTGTTGAAGGCATCAAGATGGACCCCCAGAAAGTCACCGCCATTTTAGATTGGCCAGCTCCTGTGGACAAGAAGAGGGTTCAGCGCTTCATTGGGTTTGCCAACTTCTACCGGAAGTTTATTAGGGGGTTCTCTGCTATTATTGCCCCCATTACCGAACTAACTAAACAAGGAACCCGATTCCTCTGGTCTCCCAAAGCGCAATCGGCATTTGAAGCCCTAAAAAAACTGTTCACTTCAGCCTCCATCTTGAAGCACCCTGACCCTGCCTTACTGTTTGTTCTTGAAGTTGACACCTCAGAAGTTGCAGTAGGGGCTGTGCTGTCTCAACGGCAGGGAGCTAAATCCCTACTTTACCCAGTTGCTTTCTTTTCAGCAAATTATCTACAGCGGAAAGAAATTATGATGTGGGAGACCGTGAGCTTTTGGCCATCAAGGCCGCATTAGAAAAATGGCGTTACTTACTTGAAGGTGAGGCACATCCCATTCTGGTCTATACGGACCACAAGAATTTAGAATATCTGAGAACAGCAAAGAGATTAAAACCATGGCAGGCAAGGTGGGCACTTTTTTTCTCTAGATTCTCATTCCATATAACGTACAGGCCAGGGTCGAAGAATACAAAACCAGATGCACTCTCACGTATGTTCAACGACTTTGAGAGATCCACACTTCCAGACACCATCCTTCCCTCAGGAAACTTTCTCATACTACAGGAGAATCTGCTATCCCGAATCAAACAGGCTTCTGCTGAGGTTGCTTCATCTTCTGAAACCAGCTTACAGGCACAGGATGGCCTACTGTAGCATGAAGGTAAAATTGTTGTACCTAAGGACTTAAAGGTGGCAGTATTGGAGCTCTGTCATGACCACAAGCTGGCTGGGCACTTTGGTGCCCTGAAGACGGCCGAACTGGTACAACGCATGTTCTGGTGGCCTCAGGTGGTAGATGACTGTAAGAGTTATGTGGAGTCTTGTACTACTTGCTCCCACAGCAAGAACAGCATGGTAAAAGCCTGGGGTTTACTGAAGCCATTGCCCGTTCCAGAGAGACCCTGCAAAAATGATCTCAATGGACTTCATTGTGAAACTCCCTCCGGCAGAGGGTTTTTCTACCATCTTCGTGGTGGTGGACAGGCTGTCCAAAATGGCCCATTTTTTGCCCATGAAAGGAACACCCTCGGCTGTGGAAACTGCAAAAATATTTCTCAAAGAAATTGTAAGGCTCCATGGAGTCCCAGCCAACATTGTGTCTGACCGGGGTTTCCAGTTCACCTCCAAGTTTTAAAAAGCTCTGTGTGGGTCCCTTGAGATCGAATTGGCCTTCTCCTCCGCATACCACGCTCAGACGAACGGGCAAATGGAAAGAACCAATCAGACCCTGGAGCAGTACCTCCGTTGCTTTTCTTCATTCTCACAAGATGACTGGGTCGCTTTACTCCCCATTGCCGAGTTCGCTTATAATAACTCTTCCCATTCTGCCATCAAACAAATTCAATTTTTTGCTAATTACGGCTATCACCCGTCCTTCCTGCCTAGTACCATACCTGAATGCTTAATCCCTGCAGTCTCTGAAACGATAGATTTCTTCTCTAGAAACAACAAACTATTACAAGAGACCATGACCAAAACAGAAGAGTACAAAAAAAAGATCTTTGACAGGAAAAAACGAGGAGAACTAATTCTGGAACCCGGCAACCAGGTATGGTTGTCTACAGTGAACTTGAAAATGGCTTGCCCCTCAAGAAAATTGGGCCCTAAGTTTATGGGCCCCTTCCCTGTAAAGAGAAAGATTAATGACGTAGCTTATGAGCTGGAATTACCCGATTCACTTAAAGTTCACCCCGTCTTCCATGTGACTCTTTTCAAACCTGCTGTTCCGAATCCCTTCCCTGAACAAAGCACTGGTCCACCGGAGCCTGTAATAGTCAATGGAGAGGAGGAATTTGAGGTGGAGGCAATCTTGGATTGTAGAAGGAGGTACAATCAGGTTCAGTATCTAATTAAATGGAAGGGGTATGGGCCGGAAAATAACACTTGGGAGCCTGAAAGCAATATTCATGCTAAAGAACTAATGCAATCCTTCAGGAGATCCCATGATGTGAAGTTGGCCCAATTAGGCATCCGGAGGCTGCCCTTTAGGAGGGGGCAATGTCATGGATCTGCCACCTAAGGGTTAACTTAGTCCAGGCTGATTTCAGTGATTGGCAACAGGCTGCCTTATTTAAACACCTCAGCAGCTCTGTGTCCTTGCTGTTTGATCTGCAGCTCTGTGTATGTGTTTCCTGAAGATCTGATATCTGCTCCTGTTTGACCCGGCTTGTTTTGAGTCTGTTTCTGTTATCCGCCTGCACCTGACCCTTGTTTTGTTTGACGATTCCTTCTGCCTGCTCCTCTTGTACCTTTGTTGCCAGCCTGATTATCGACCCGGCCTGCCTGACATTCCAAGATTCTCCTCCAGTCTGCTATACTTACCTACTGCAGCCATTCAGCTTCAGTTCCAGTCTGCTCACCTGTCTGCTGATCCATCCAGTCTGCTTACCTGCCTGCTGATCCATCCAGTCTGCTCACCTGCCTGCTGATCCCTCCAGTCTGCTCACCTGCCTGCTGATCCATCCAGTCTGCTCATCTGCCTGCTGATCCATCCAGTTTGCTCACCTGTATGCTGATCCATCCAGTCTGCTCACCTGTCTGCTGATCCATCCAGTCTGCTCACCTGTCTGCTGATCCATCCAGCCTGCTGGTCCTGTCTGCTGTGCCGGCCATCTGACCCATCTGCTGTTTATCCTGCCAGGCACTCATACCATTCTGCACTCCCATGCCACCTGTCTGCTATACCAGGGGCCGCGAGTCAGATACGTAAGGGAGGCCTTCCTCTGCACTATCGGGCTCATCATTCAGCTTCAGTTCCAGTCTGCTCACCTGTCTGCTGATCCATCCAGTCTGCTCACCTGTCTGCTGATCCATCCAGTCTGCTTACCTGCCTGCTGATCCATCCAGTCTGCTCACCTGCCTGCTGATCCCTCCAGTCTGCTCACCTGCCTGCTGATCCATCCAGTCTGCTCATCTGCCTGCTGATCCATCCAGTTTGCTCACCTGTATGCTGATCCATCCAGTCTGCTCACCTGTCTGCTGATCCATCCAGTTTGCTCACCTGTATGCTGATCCATCCAGTCTGCTCACCTGTCTGCTGATCCATCCAGTCTGCTCACCTGTCTGCTGATCCATCCAGCCTGCTGGTCCTGTCTGCTGTGCCGGCCATCTGACCCATCTGCTGTTTATCCTGCCAGGCACTCATACCATTCTGCACTCCCATGCCACCTGTCTGCTATACCAGGGGCCGCGAGTCAGATACGTAAGGGAGGCCTTCCTCTGCACTATCGGGCTCATCAGTCAGGTACGTGAGAACTTGACATCACCTGACTCCACCTGAATATATAGGTTCTCCCAGCAGGCCAAGGGATTCAAGAAAACCCCTGCCCATTGGCTGAGATACCCCAAATACCCATAACCTGACCTTGGGTTGTCCTTCTCATATCTAGTACCACCAAGTACCCAGCCACCTAGTGGTAGAAGAGAAAAGTGGAACAAGACCAAACTTAGGGAGAAATCACTGGATCTCTAACAATCAAGCAGTATAACAACTCCTGGCTAGTAAATTTGTGAGGAGCATCCCTGTATAAACTCCAGGGTGCTACATGACATTTTAGGACTCATTCACAACAGATTGTGTTGGGGCTACACTACTAGCTTTTTCCAGCAGAGCCCCAATGCCAAAATGTCTGGTTTCTTTTTTGTGTCATTTCACACCACAATTTTGCAAACAGGTTGCAAGGCAATTGTGAAAATAAAGGAAATGGTGTGATGTGCATTGGCTGTCTCATGTAGAATTACAAAAACAAAGAAGGGGAAGGTGCAAACCCCTAGTGCATATCCGAATGAAAACTGAATTTATCAATATGTAGCACAGCTCTGAAGAAAAAGAGGGTGCACCCACGAAACGTGTTAGCGTGCTTATGGGGGTCTGCGGAAACATTTGGATGTTCTACCTCATGTTATCTTTCTATGTACTTGGTTTATATTTATTCATCTTTGTGAGTATGCATTTTATTGGTTGCTTTTTATATGAATAAATTACGTTTTCACTCAGATAATCCACTAGGGGTTTTCGCCTTCCGCTATTTTATTTTTGTAGTTCTACATGAGACATCCCTATCCAAGGAGGGCTGCATCCACTGGGCATTGGACAGTGTATGTGATGTGATATTGGTTGGATTTCCCTCTGGCGAAGACCACTGAGCGCTGGGAGTATTTGGCTGTGTTTTCTTGTCGATGTGCATTGGCACTGTAGGGGAGATTTACTAAAACTGGTGCACACAGAACCTGGCGCAACTGTGCATAGTAAACAATCAGCTTCTAGGTTTTATTGTCAAATCTTAATTGAACAAGCGGAAGTTAGAAGCTGATTGGTCACTATGCATAACTGCACCAGATTCTGTGTGCACCAGGTTTAGTAAATCCCCCATGTCTTCCAGTGCATACAAGCGGCTGTGTAGTCAGTACAACTCACTGATCTGATCAAGCCCCTAGTGACAGCGTTTTGATCCACTTTAAATGCATACAGTTCTTTTTCTGCCAATAAGCAATTCGAATTCTATCACACATTAAATGTAAATATGAGCTGCCAAATAATAGTAAATTCTACTTTTTTTTATAGTGAATATATTATTTCTCTTTTGTGGTTCGGTTTTGTATTTGTCATACTTTTCAGCACCTTTGCTGACAGGCTTTTTACATCAGTCCGCTGCTTTTAATCTAAATTCCCAAAGTTCTTCTCTATTGGGAATCCATGTTCAAAAGCATTACTTCCTTAGACATCAGGGGTACTTCAAAGACATTATTAAGTTGATACGCAATGTGCTAAATAAAAATATACATTCATCTAAAATTCTCTGCTATGCTAATCACTCCAGTGCATGTTTAAGATACCCAGACAGATCAGACACTATGCAGAATGCTCGCCAAGATATCCATATGGACACTGTATATAGCACATGTTTCTCAGATTACCATATTTATCCCAACTAGCAGCTCTCATCCTTTCAACATCTAAACACACACAATTCACTTCCTCTGCTCAGTGTACAAAACATTTAAACAATGCAAACAATATAGCAAGAGTATGGCCACAAGGGAAACACCATTACATTGGTTAACATTATGTTCCTTGACCATATAATATTTCTGCGCTAACAACCCAAGGGAATGGCTAATTACCTGAGGGTTGTATGGTAGCTCAGTTCTAAAACTGGAAGAAAAAAAAAAACACTTAAATATTCGTGCAGATTTAATATATGTTTTAGGCACATTTTATGAAGCTCCGTTTTGCATTCTGCATGCTTTACATCATTTTAACATGCTTTTTTATGTACCTACCATGGGAAAGGAACACTTGTATAAGCATAGTGCATTAATATTTATTCACTAAGCACAATAAAATAGAACAAAAAAAACACGTTTTTAAATAAAGCAAGTTTAAGTACCTGCCTCTGTCTTCATAGCAGACCTCTGTATGGTAGCACTCATACTAAAAAAGAAAATGCCAGCAGTGTCAGCCCTGTTTATACCTTATGTAGCTTTCCAATGCTGCTTACTGCAATGGCCAGCTATAGTTGGGGGCAGTGGCATCTTTTTTGTATCACTGTCATGTATATTGGTCAGGCAGCGCACTGACACCTTCGAAGCCATTGAGCTACATGCTGGGTGCTCAGTTTGCTCCTGTACCTTTAAGAACGGGTGGGCTCCTCTTTATTCCACCTGGCCTCACTTATCCATCAGAATGCATGTGCCTCCACTGTGGGGACACTTATAAGTTAGTGTTAGGTACCACAGATACCAGGGTGAAGTGGCGAGGCTCTGTGGCTTACGCATGCATTTGCAAGGTCAAACAGGTTTAATAGGTTGTCTGCGAGCTGGTCAGTAAGTAAGCTTGTTTTTTTTTTTCCCTTGGATTTATCGTTGGCCCTGTATATACAGTGTTGTCAGTCTAGGGCAGTGGTGTCCAAACTATGGCCCTCCAGTTGTTAAGGAACTACAACTCCCATTATGCCTAGTCATGTCTGTGAATGTCAGAGTTTTACAATGCCTCATGGGAAGTGTAGTTCCGCAACAGCTGGAGGGCCGTAGTTTGGACACCCCTGGTCTAGGGCTTGCCATAGATGGAGCAAATGTCTTTCCTGGAACCATAGGCTCGATTTCCCCTTCAACACAGACAGAGTTGATGATCAATCAACTTGGGTACATTCAGCCTGCCCATAAATAATTCAAACCTTGATCGGTTCCTGCTGAACCAGCGTTGAGAGGTGTCTGCTCTTTTGTCCTCTCGACTTGCAATAGACTAGGTGAGCACCATCCAGCATGGATGAGCAACCATCCAGCATGGAATTATTATTGATCAAACCCTGAGCATGCATAGTATGAGAATACAACTTTTCCATATATATTTCTCTGATACAATTCGCCTGATTGGAGTTACATGTATTCATAGGGCATGTATACCTCTTTCTAGTAAAGTTAACAACATTTATATTAAATTGATTTTCCACCTTCAGGTGCAGTTGCCAATAGTGGCAGCTGGGTTTTTTAAGGTGTGAATTTTTCTGTCAACAGTGTTTCAGCACATTAATAAAATAAAATAGAAATCTCCTTCAATAGGAGGTGGCTAGACCCTTTTTTTTATAACCACGAGTATGGTTGCCACGGTGCCACCTCACCCCTTAAACCCAAACACATATTAATTACACAGATTCTGTGGCTGATTAAGATGGTAATTAAACTCACTTGGTGCCTTATCTGCATTTAATTAGCCTCAGAACCTGTGTAAATTAAAGGTGTTCGGGTTTAAAGGGATGAGGTGGCAACTCTACCCATGAATGATCAATGAGTTTCTGAGGCCAGTAGTTCTGTGTTGGCCCTCTCAACCAAAGAAAGCAAAGAAGTCCCATATGATTGTGAATGCTGATGGATGAGGGTCTGAGGAAGGGGGGCCCTGTTACTGAACAGTATACAATGGGAATCCCTTTAAATATTACTGTATTACCTTTATAAAAACAAATGTAACCTAATCTTAACCTACCTTAGATTTAACCTGCCTATACTTCACATACAACTAGCCACATTTGAAGCACATCATACGCCTCTTCATGTTTCTTTCCCATACGCTATCAGTCATCATTACTCATTAGGAATATATATTTATACAGTACATAAACGCATTTTGGAATAAATGCAGTAAGTGATTCACACACAAGCAGTGCCATTATAACCTCGGTGCCCCATAGGTAAGCTTAGTCTGAACTGACCTAAGATTATAACCTCATCGGAAGGCCCCCTCCTTAACTTTTACTCCCCACACCCTGCTGTCTGATGACCTCATGGTTAACCACCTGTGTTATCAGAGAGGTGAATGAAGCAGTGTTTGCCAGAGAGTCATACCAACAGACCTCTGTGTACCTCCTACCTCCAGGGTAGAGCCAGACCTGGAAACTGTGAGCAAAAGCCAAAACTTTCACCGATATTTATACACCTTTGTCTCTAGGCTTTTAATACTCTGGAATCATGTTACTTGGTTTCCTGCCATGGAGATTTGTGTCTTTACAAGCTAGAGGAGATGCTGGTGGGAACGGCAATGCAAGAAAAGTTGACAGAATACCCTATAATAACATTTATGCATTGGAATAAACATTAAACAAGCAATGGTTTTATGTTTTACATGAATGAGGGAATTAATCAGCATATTAACTGTTAAACATTACTATGCAAGCATGCACATAATGCTATATGTAAAACATGAATCTACACGTTTCAATACACTGTCATGTTTTCCTTCTGACCTGTGGTAAGAATGCAAGGTTTCCAGTCAAAGCAAAAAATAAACAAATAAAATAAATATTAGAGTGCTTTTATACATTTTAGATCCTTCTCTGAAGAGGAGCAAACTGATGCATTCAAACTAGAAAATGATATATGTGATTTACTCAGGCTTTTCCAAAGGGACGATCTCTATTTCTGCACCCCTTTGACTCTTGTATAGTGAACTTAAAATATAAGCATCTCATTTGCCAGCACCTAGTTCTCTGGTAAAGGCGCACAATCCATTTCCTGTTATCCATATTGTTCTTCTGTTATGGCATCTTGAATGTGCTCTTTGTTACGCTAAATGCACTTTTATTTGCCATAATTTCTCTATTTGATGTACAACTGCTACTGACTTGCAACTCATTGATGATACATTTTTTTTATCCCTATATTTAATTGCAGTTGTACACTATATTCCTCAATTTTTTTTTATAAAAACTTATTGAAAGAGAAAAAGGTATATGTGTGCAAAAGTGGAGTAGTTGCTCATCATTGAGTACATTTTATTAACAAGTATTTAAATAACACAGAAAGTACCCTCACAAAAAACAAGGGACTTCAAGGCGGACCTCATCGGACCCTTCACTCTTTTATGGAGCAGCGGATTTCAGCGGACACATGTCTGCTGACACCCGCCGCCATCCAATCCGATCCTGTCCACCAAAAACAGATGGATGGTGGTGCTATTCTCCATCTGTCTGGTGGATTGAATGCCATCAGATGGAAATGGAGAGACGGTCCGTTTCTATCCAATTTCCCCATAGAGGAGAGTGGGACTGTGTCCATGTCCGCTCTGCATAGCGGAGCGGGCATGGACCTGTCATCCGCCTGCTTAGTGGGGATTAGTAGAGAGATCCTTGCTGAGCAAGTGGATAACACTTCACAGAGGCGCTCATGTGAAAGGTATTGTACCCAAGAGGAAAGAAATGTTCTAATGTCACAACATCACATATCATTTTTAAAAATGACATTCTTTTTTTTTACTTTAATTGACTAATATAAATAATCAACCAATTACATAAAATAGTACACTTTTTTTATGCCGATCAAAATACAAAATGTGATTGATCATAACACGCATATTATTGACGCATTTCATGGACCACTGATGCTTCTTCAGGACTGGGAATAAGTTGCAATCTCTTTTATATATTTTCTATTTTCCTTGGGACCATTGCATGACTGCTTGCTGCAGAAGGGATCACAAGTATTACCTACTTGCTTGTTACTTTATCAAATATGGAAATAATATCATTATGGAAGTTTATACAGGTTATTTGATAGCTGGGATTATATGTGTTTTATCACGATGTGTTTATTTTAGACAGATCAACTGAAAATGTTTACACAGTATGCATTATTACCCAGTCCTGAAGAAGCAGTAGGTGGACTGCGAAACATGACAATATGGGTGATCAATCACATTTTTATCCATAGAAAAAAAATTGTACCATAAGATTTTATGGAATTGATGAATATTTTAAGAAATTGTTGAACATTTTTACTGTTAATGGCTAAAATAAAAAAGAATGTAAGTCCCATGTTTTTTTGTGGTGGGTACTATCTGTGTTATTTATGTATTTGGGATGGTATCCTTGAGAAAAAAAATAGGTTACTATGTTGGTTCCACTCTGTTTATTCATAGCTTTATTAACAAATTATAAATGAGATTTCTGGCTGGTTGCTTTGGGTAAAACTTCCTTTTGTGCTCATTTTGTCTGCTGATGTTTCAATGAACCAATGAACCATCCCTTACATGTGCTATGCAGAGGCAGCTCAATTTGTAAACTTTACATTGATATGTTTGTTTGTTTTTTTCTTGACTGAGGGACCTGCAGAATGCAGAGGCTCAGTTTATCTATAAAACATTAAACACTTGACCAATACCCCCTTCCAAAATGACCAGACGACACATTTTATTTGGCGTCAAATGGCCATAGCAGCCTTTTATTACAAACCATTAAATACAATATTCACAAGAAAACAAGTTTAATGCATATAATACAGTCAATGCATAACAAATAAACCAACCTTAGCTTATGCCCGGTCTAAGGTGTTTGAAGGCATATATACTCACGATTAACCGGTTGTATCTGCCACCTAATCAAAGGCCCCCAGCCGCAACTACACCGGGGGCTCAGGGACAATTAACCACTTATGTACTACAAGATACAACCTAATTAATACCCTGATGTTACCACTTTGTTGCTAGGAAGAGATAACCATACCTCAGATGTACCCAACCCACAATTTTCCACAATTATTTAACCAGCACCGCCTTCAAAGACCCAGTAGACCCCCTGCCTGCTGCTATGACAAGAAAATAAGGTCTAAAGTCTTATGCCCCGTACACACGGTCGGACTTTGTTCGGACATTCCGACAGCAAAATCCTAGGATTTTTTCCGAAGGATGTTGGCTCAAAATTGTCTTGCATACACACGGTCACACAAAATTGTTGGAAAATCCGATCATTCTGAACACGGTGATGTAAAACATGTACGTCGGGACTATAAATGGGGCAGTGGCCAATAGCTTTCATCTCTTTATTTATTCTGAGCATGCGTGGCACTTTGTCCGTCGGATTTGTGTACACACTATCGGAATTTCCGACAACGGATTTTGTTGTCGGAAAATTTTATATCCTGCTCTCAAACTTTGTGTGTCGGAAAATCCGATGGAAAATGTGTGATGGAGCCTACACACAGTCGGAATTTCCGACAACAAGGTCCTATCACACATTTTCGGAAAATCCGACCGTGTGTACGGGGCATTAGAGAGCCTATATACTCACGGTTAACTGTTTGTATCTACCACCAAATCAAAGGCCCCCAGCCGCAACTACACCGGCTCAGGGACAATTAATCACTTATGTACTACCAGGTACAACCTAATTAATACCCTGATGTTACCACCGTATTGCTAAGAAGGGACACCCATACCTCAGATGTACCCAACCCACAATTTTTCACAGATATTTAACCAGCACCGCCTTCAAATACCCAGTAGACCCCCTGCCTGCTGCTATGACAAGAAAATAAAAGGACCAAGAAATTGAATGACAAGCTAACAACATAAAACCCGAAAACACACTACAAATACCCCAGCACCTTGAGAAAGTAGGAGGCTCCCCCAAACCAAAACAAACAAGGGAGGGAGGGTGGTAGAAAACTGTCTGATGCTGTGATGAGCTCTGACTGAGCTGTGACACAATTCCCCTGTTAGCAGAGTATCAAAATCATGCTGGAAACTTGTTGTATGCAGTGATACATCTTTACTTTCTTGGAGAAATATCAATGCATGTCTTTACAGAATGGAGAAACATGAACACGGGAACAAGAAGCATCCAAGTACATAGAAAGAGGATAAACAAACATCCTGTTACATCATAGATAACATAACTATACACTATAATACTACAGCGCCACCTGCTGCTTAGACAGGCATAATGCATATGCAGTATGTAGTCAGTTTATAGGCAACTTTGCTGTTGTACTTTTCCAACCCCCCCCTTCTCTATCCACTACAGGACACACCCTGTGCCTTGAACTCTGCAATCTGCTAAGCAGCCTGCATTATATCAAATTACCCCACCTCTTCTGCAGGCCCCAGTCATGCTGGCCCTCCTCTGAGTTTCAGTCAGCTCCAGGCCATATACTTTTTAATCTTAACTTTAAAGTGGTAGTAAACTCAGAATTGTTCAAATCCACTGACAGGTAGGCTTTTTATAACAGAAGAGACCCTAATGCTGCCCATACACTATACATGCCGTGAGAGCAAACAATAGTGCCATCATGTAATGACCAATAAATCGTTCAGGTGACTTAAATGAATCCATTTTTTGCTAGTTTTTTTACATATACCTAGTGCAAACAGTTCAGACGGGAAACACATTAACCTGTCAATTCATCGTTCCTTCGGCAGAAAATTTCCAAACTTGTCCTTCGTTTTTCGGCTCAAAAACGTCCCAGCGATTATCGATTTTGTGCCCATTAACTGGCCGAAAAACAAACAGACTGTCTAAATGACTGAATTTCGGCCGATTTTTCGTATAGTGTATGGCCAGCATGAGCCACACATGCACACCTCAGACCACATATACAGCCCGCCCTGCGTGCCGCAGTGATGCGTGATGTGACTCCCACATGCATGCGTGGGAGCGACGTCGCATCCACCCCGCCAATCAAGCGCTCGGAGATGTGAAGCCTGAAATGAAGACCAGGTGAAGATGGAAGCACTGGGGAAAGCCCTGACATCGCATCCATTTGTAGGTAAGTCTGTCATAATGTCTGTCTGTCATAATGTACTAGCATGTACATTCTGGCTTAAACCTGTAGAGGGGCACATTATTTTATATTGTAAAAGGGACTTTACCACTGCTTTAAGGGCCGGGTCACACTGAAGGTGGTGTGGGATGCCACATTCCATGTGCGTTTCCCACACCACAGGTGAATGCGCTGCCCTTGCAATCTGCATGAGGGTACCAATGTATTGTTAACCTCAAATGCAGATTGCAAACAGTGCATTTGCAGGCACCAAATCGCGTGGTACTGCAGTACCATGCAGTTTAGTACAGTGTGATTTTAAAAGTAGTGCAAGCTCTACTGTTTGTGCTGTCCAGTGGGTTTTGTCAAAACATATGACACAGGAATGCACGGGAATTCAAATGAATGGTTTGCTTTAACACAATGCCGATGTCCTTCTGAAAATGCTAGTTGCCTGTTTATTCCACTGTCCCTCTGGCTTTAATACTTTGAGTCACTGATCTGGAAAAGCTATGCATCTCAGAAGTAAGCCATGGGTAAGAAGTCCTTATCTACGTACTACTTCTGGATAAACTGAATACGGGCAACAGCCCTGTATTAACTTTGCTCCTGGTTTTACAAATGAACTTGTCAGTATATTACATTAAATCTAATCTTTTCACGCAAGCTCTTCCAGTGTGGGATGTTTTGTCATACATTTCCATGAGTTTCCATAAATCTTAACCTGAAAACAGATGCTTTTTCGCATGCTGACAGAAGTATGTAAAGGTGTGGGATAAATATAAATTTGATGTTTATTTAATGAATAACAGTGAAGATTGTACCATCTAAGCTAGAAGAAGGATTAAAGCTGTGGAATGTACATGTGCATTTGCTGATCACTAAATCTTGAAAGGTTTCTGCGTCAAATTATTAGATTTAAAGGTAATGCAAAAGTTTTAGGCAGGTGTGAAGAAATTCTGTAAAGAAGGTATGTTATAAAAATATATATTTTAATTGTTTATTTTTACCAATTTACAAAATTCAAAGTGAGCAAACAGAGGAAAAATCTAAATCAAATCAATATTTGGTTTGACTATCATTTAGCTTCAATCCAGCATCAATTCGTAGCCTCCCTGGCGGTATGATTATGTCAGATTTTTGCGTCTCAAAGCAGTACAATTATTTTGCATAGAAATTTGGCATTTTATATTGTAGGCCTGTAATTCTTAGCAATAACACACTTAAATCTGTCCACCAAGAGTCTAGTAGGTATCCCGGGTATGATAAAGTTTGAAACACAAAATCATAAATTCTAATATAATAAATAACTATAAATAATTATAAAAAATAATAATATAATAATAATAAATTAAATTTCCCCACCATTCACTATCGCTCAATTCTGCAAGTGTTCTAATTTACTATCGCTGTTTTCTAGCTGGTCTAAAACCACTTTTGACGTAAAGGGACACTTTTTGGCTGCTATGGACAATCTCAAGTTTCCAGGCAGAAAGAACAGTATATATAATATAAAACTGCATGCAGGGCATGGGCCAAAGCACTGGGGACAAAAGGGATGTGAAATAATTTCATACAGTAATGTAATCTGTAAGATTACAGTGTGCTTACTGTATGTATTATGATTTTTGACTTTTTTGAATTTGCCGCCGGGCTCCGCCCCCGTGCTTTGCGACGCTCGCAGGGAACAGAGCCCGGCACAGAGAGGCTTCGGGCGGAGGACAGAGCCAGCAGAAACAACAGGGGGACATCGCAGGATCCTGGGGACAAGGTAAGTATACTGCATCAGGTCCTGCAATGCAATCCCGAGTGTGGCTCGGGGTTACCGCTAATGGTGCTGAAATTTAACCCCAAGCCACACTTGGGAAAACCGACAGGGAGGTTAAGACCCATACACACGGTCAGAAAATCTGAAGTTAAATTTTGTCCGATGAAGGATCTGGAGATTTTCTGATTGTTAGTATGCTGCTTTTGACAGTCCACTACAGATTTTCGGCAGACAAAAACTGGATGTGCAGGCTCCAAATTTTTGTCTGATGTGACCACAACGTCCGATTTTCTTTTTATTAGTACGGTTTTCTGCCAAAAAAAAATAATCTGAAGAGCAAGACTAGGCATGCTCAGAAATGAAAGAACACATACAAAACAAGTCAACACATTGGGGGTTATTTACGAAAGGCAAATCCACTTTGCACTACAAGTGCACTGCAAGTGCACTTGAAAGTGCACTAAAAGTGCACTTGGAATTGCAGGCGCTGTAGATCTGAGGGGGACATGCAAGGAAAATAGAAAACAGCATTTTAGCTTGCACATGACTGGATGATAAAATCATAGTGCAAAGTGGATTTGCCTTTCATAAATAACCCCCATTATGTCACTTCTGACGTTGAATTCTGTCATCCAAAAATTTTCTGATGGTTAGTACCCTCTTCACTTTCGATTTGAGACTAGCATCCAACCGTGTGTACAAGGCTTTACACTTGCACACAGTCATGGATTTTTTAGGGATAGAGTCAGGTGTGTGATTTAACAATTATACCAAGCAGGTGCTAATGATCATCAATTTCATATGTAGGTTAAAACACAGTCATTACCTGAAACAGAAACAACTGTGTAGGAGGATAGGTGAGGAACAGCCAAACGCTGCTACTAACCCCTCGTTCACACTGAACGCAGGTTTAAAATCAGCTGAACTCGCACAATTTCAAACCCGCATTTCAGTGCGAGTTCGGGAGTGATTTGAAAGGCATCTTTGCGGATGCATTCATAGATGTCTATTGAAATCGCACCCAAAGTAGCCAAAAGCAGTGCAGGAACTACTTTTGGAAATCAGTGCAGTGCTGCAAAGTCGGCGTCACTCCAATTGGGACAGTGCCATTGCCAACAATTGGCTGTGATTTGGCATGCGATTTGACATGTCAAATCGCATGTCAAATCACACCAATGTGAACAGGGGCTAAGGTGAGGTTGTGGAAGGCAATTTCACGTCACAGGTCATATACTATGGCAAGACTGCGCACACAAGGTCATTTGTACTGCATCAGCAAGGTCTCTCCCAGGGTGCAGAAAAATGCCAGCAGGTGCACTGGACCGATGAGTCAAAATTTTAAATATTTGGCTGTAGTAGGAGGCAGTTTGTTTGCTGCTGGAGAGCGGTCCGATAATGAGTGTCTGCAACAGTGAAGCATAGTGGAGGTTCCTTGCAAGTTTGGGGCTGCATTTCTGCAAATGGAGTTGGAGATTTGGTCAGAATCAATGGTGTCCTCAATGCTGAGAAATACATGCAGATACTTATCCATCATGCCATACTATTAGGGAGGCGTGATATTTCCGCCAAATTTATTCTGCAGCAGGACTATGACCCTAAACATACAGCCAATGTTATTAAGAACTATCTTTAGTATAAAGAAGAACACGGAGGTCTGGAAGTGATGGCTTGGTCCCCACAGAGCCCTTATCTAAACATTGTTAAGTCTGTCTGGGATTATATGCAGAGACAGAAGGATTTGAGGCAGCTTACATCCACAGAAGATCTGTGGTTAATTCCCCAAGGTGTTTGGAACAACCTACCTGCCAAGTTGCTTGAAAAATTGTATGCAAGTGTATCTAGAAGAATTTTTTACTGTTTTGAAGGCAAAGAGTGGTCACAGCAAATATTAATTTGATTTGGATTTCTCTTCTGTTCATTTTCTTCTTTTTTTTTTACATATTTTAATTAATAAAAATAAAAAAAAATAAACTATTAACACTTCTATTTCTAAAAGTTTTCTAATGTACAGCATTTTTTTCACACCTGCTTAAAAATTTTGCACAGTAAATATATATATATAAGAAGGCCAGTATGGTGGCCTGAATTTATTGGAGGAGCCCGGGGGGTATTTAAACACTTGTCGACCATCTGCCCCAGTACAAGGCAGAATAGCACGGCTGGGCGAAACGACGTTATGTAACGTTGCTTTGCCCTGTGCGCTTCCCCCCCCAGCTTGCCCCCGAGCCGATGCGAGTGCCCGGCGGTCACGATTACCGCCGGGCTTCCGTGATCGCTCGGGGCACACGGAGAACCAGGTTCTGTGTGTGTGAACAGCGATCTGTCATCTCCCCTGCACAGTCCCATCCCCCCTTCAGTTAGAACACAAACTAGGGAACACATTAACCCCTTGATTGCCTTCTAGTGTTAACCCCTTCACTGCCAGTGACATTTTTACAGTAATCAATGCATTTTCTATAGCATTGTTCGCTGTATTAATGCCAATGGTCCCAAAAATGTGTCAAAATTGTCCGATGTGTCCGCCATAATGTCGCAGTCCCGATAAAAATCGCAGATCACCGCCATTACTAGTAAAAAAAAATTAATAATAAAAATGCCATAAAACGATCCCCTATTTTGTAGACTCTATAACTTTTGCACAATTCAATCAATGTACGCTTTTTGAGATTTTTTTTTACCAAAAATATGTAGCAGAATAGAGAAGAAGTAGAATCGCCCCAAGCTGAGGAAAAAAAGTTTTTTTTATATATTTTGGGGGGATATTCATCATGGCAAAAAGTAGAAAACAATGCGTTTTTTTTTTCAAAATTGTTGCTCTTTTTTTGTTTATAGTGCAAAAAATAAAAACTGCAGAGGTGATCAAATACCACCAAAAGAAAGCTCTATTTGTGGGAAAAAAGGACATCAATTATGTTTGAGTGCAACGTTGCACGACCATGCAATTGTCAGTTAAAGCTTTAAAAAAGAAAAACTGAAATATCACATGGTCCACACTTTTATGATACATTGCACACCCGCTATAGTCCAGTGCGAACTCAGTCGCACGACCCACTATCGGAGTTTTGTCATATCAATTCGTGGCCACTCGTTGTGTCACCCATGTCATGTGTTCAGTTCCTGCAGCACCTCCTTACTACCGATTCCTAGCGGATTCATTTCATACACTTCACAACCGGTTCGTATTGGAGTCATTTCTCTTTTCAACCGATTTGTATCAGATATATTGCATACTTTCTTTTGTTGTCATTCGTTGTATTCCCCATGCCGTGTGTTTAGTTCCCGCAGCGGAACTTACGAATCGTTCGTACATGTTTCTTCTCTCATTTTTTTACCAAACCAAAGTTATTTTGTGTGCGTCATGCACAACGCCACACCACACTTTTCTGATACATTGCACACCCGCTATAGTCCGATGCGAACTCAGTCGCACGGCCCACTATCGGAGTTTTGTCATGTCAATTCATGGCCACACATTGTGTCACCCATGTTATGTGTTCAGTTTCTGCAGCAGAACTTACAAATCATTCGTACACACTCCTTCTCTCATCTATTCACTAGACCAAAGTTATTTTTAAATGCCTCATGCATGGTGCTACGCCACACTCTTCCGATATGTTGCACTTCCTCCACATGTCCGATGCGAACGAGCTTGCACAGCTCACTGTCGCAGGTAGGATTTGTTTCTACATTTTATGTCGTGTTGGTTCGTTACCATTCGTTGTGTCTCCCATGTCGCTCGTTAGTTTCCGCTATGGAACTTACGGATCATAACCACGTTTTCTGCAGCACGGACATGTGCAGTATCTGCAACAAACGTCTTCTGCAGCCCACACACTCGCAAACCATTGAGACCCTTGCAACCACGCAATATCATCTCGGCAACCTGACACTCATTGTGACCCTTGCAACCACGCAATATCGCCTGAGCAACCTGACTGAGACCCTTGCAACCACGCAATAGTGTCTCAGCAACCTGACTGAGACCCTTGCAACCACGCAATATCGTCTCAGCAACCTGACACACACTGAAACTCTTGCAGCCACGCAATATCATCTCAGCAACCTGAGACCCTTGCAACCACGCAATATCCTCTCAGCAACCTGACACTCACAAAGACCCTTGCAACCAAGCAATATCGTCTCAGCAACCCGACAGTTGTTGAGACCCGTGCAACCATGCAATTATCTCAGCAACCTGACACTCACTGAGACTCTTGCAGCCACGCAATATCATCTCAGCAACCTGAGACCCTTGCAACCACGCAATATCCTCTCAGCAACCTGACACTCACAGAGACCCTTGCAACCACGCAATATCGTCTCAGCAACCTGACACTTGTTGAGACCCGTGCAACCATGCAATTATCTCAGCAACCTGACACTCATTGAGCCCCTTACAACGACGCAAATCCATCTCAGCAACCCGACACTCTTTGAGATCCTTGCAACCACGCAAAATCGTCTCAGCAGCCTGACACTCATTTGAGACCCTTGCAACCACGCAATATCGTCTCAGCAACCTAACACTCATTTGAGACCCTTGCTACCATTCAATATCATCTCCAGTAGTATAAAACACTTCACCGCACGCACCTATGTGCAAACCTGCATACAAAACTAACTTGCAAACATGCCTCAGTGGCACACAATCAGCCACACAACACGCAGCGGCACCCAGTTGGCCATTTGATCACCAGTGGCATGCGGGCCACTCATCTTTTTCTCTGTTTTTCTCTCTGAGGTCAGTTCAGGTTTCCATCATGCACCAGGTTAGACGTTATCTCCCCAGGTAAAAAATAAATAAATAAATAATAAAAAATTATATTTTTATTATTTTTGTAGGCTTATTTAATGAAACCTAGGGACTCCATTTTAGAGTTATGCAGGTCATACATGGGTCGAATTCCAAATGAATTTTCTTTTGAAAATCTGAAATTTTGTGCGTTTTTGATCAGATGGTACCACCATTGATCCCGAAAATTCAACCAACCAAGCCTTTAGAATTTTCGTGGCCAGGAATCATCTTTTCTTTCCAGGTCACAGCTCATGTGCATTTCTTTTCGATTGTATTTCTCTCACAATTCTCCTATCATTGATTAGAAATTTGTTTATTTTTGCTAAAATTGCCAACATGCCAGATCAGATCAAATCGGCCATTGCTGCAGCCCACTAAAGGTGCGAAATTCGAACATAAATTCTCCGTTACGATTTTCGAAAGAAACGTCGTTTGGAATTTGACCCATGTATGGCCGGCTTTAGGTTAGGGGTTGTGTGTATAAGCCGGAGGTTAATGCTAGCCATACACCTGTCAAAAATTGCTCAACCACATTTTCGAAAAATAAACACACAGTTCAAAAGCAGAGGTTTTTTTTTGGGGTCCCAAACTCATTTATAACCCTCCTCCCCCCCTAAAATTTTTACAATGGGCCATCAGAGAGGGTGAGGAATCTGATAAGTGGACCTTAGATTTTTGTCTTTAAATAAAATGTTTTGTCTTAAAATAAATGTTATACTGATGTTGGCCAAGAATGTTTGGGTCTAATCTGCTTGCAATGTTATGTGCAAAAGTACTAATTTTATTTATTTCTTTTTGGACTCCGCAGTTTCCTTCAACGCCACAGGAATGGCAGACTGTGGCCTCCCAGTTTGCCGGGCGTTGGGACTTTCCTAACTGCGGAGGAGCAACCGATGGGAAACATGTTCACATCGTCCCACCACCCCACTCGGGGTCATACTATTTTAATTATAAGGGTTTCAATAGTATCGTGTTGATGGCAGTGGTATCGGCGAATTTTTATATGTGGACGTGGGGAAGAATGGCCGGATGTCGAATGGTGGAGTCTTTGCCCAGAACCAGTTCTACCAACATCTCCAGAGTAGTGACTTGGGATTGCCACCTACGGAAGAGAACATTGAAGGACTCCCATTTGTTTTTATCGCTGATGAAGCATTTGGTCTGGGTGATCACCTGATGAGGCCATTTCCCCTAGAGGACCCTCACCCCGGAGAAGAAGGTTTTTAATTACCGGCTGGCCAGAGCCAGAAAAGTCGTGGAGAATGCCTTTGGGATAATGGCCAGCCGCTTCTGCCTATTTCTTACGGCAATTAATATGGCGGACTACAAACTGAACCACATAGTTCTAGCATGCTGCATACTTCACAACGTTTTAAAGAGAAATGCTCCTAATTATGTTGCTTCAGTTGGGCCTGAGGCCGGACTTCATGAAATTACACAGACGGCCCTGGAAGCTGGCCATCCTGGCTTGCCCCCCCCAAAGCGCCCGTGAAGTGCGGCAAAAATATGCGGATTATTTTACGGGTAGGGGGGCCATTGCTATGCCAGCAAATTTGTAAATATTTTCTATTTTCTTGATTTTGATTTACTGCTTGTGTTTCTTTTAGCTGTCTCCTAGGTTCTCCTTAATACAATGCCAGTTTTTGTATTAAGTTGGTGTTTACAGTGACAATGGTTGTGCACATCGCTGGATGGAGATCGGGCTCAGGTAAATATTGGGGGGGCTGAGGGGAGACCTGCACACTTAAGGTTTTTTACCTTCATGCATAGAATACATGAAGATAAAAAAAACTTCAGCCTTTATAAGCACTTTAAGTCATTCTTTAAGGCACAGTGCAATAAAAAATCTCTGCTGCTACATTTTGAATATCCCCACACCTATTATCAGATGACAAGTCATTTAAGCAAACCTATTGTCAAAATTTTACATTTCCACACTGTGTTTGAATTATTTCTATCTTACTCCTATTAATCTGAATGATTTTGAAGTTTGTAAACTTACTTTGTGAAGATCCTCATACATTTACTTCCTTAAACTCTGTGACAATCATTCACTATGTCCTGTCATTGGACACTGCTGTGTCACACTTTACATAGAGCCTGCCTTCTGAACTACAGAGGTGCTGAAAAGAGGAGCTTCAGGAAGTGGAGTCAGTACAGGAATCACAGTTTGCAGGTAGCATGGTATCATGGGAAATGTAGTCCTTAGAAACTGAAAGTAAACAGCAGAGGAGACACTACAAAGCATGCAGGGAATCCAGGAAGTTGTGGAAAGCGATGGCCAACAGACAGGCAGAACTCACAACATAAAAGGAGATTTTTCAAGTAAGCTTATATAGAATTGTCAAAAATAACTATTTTTTGTATCATTACTACAATGCTGATATAATATAATTATATGCCGTGACATAGATTTTTTTTAAAGGGTCAGCTCTAACATGAGGAACTAAATCTCAATTGCTCTACCAAAATGGCCACCCCTACACAGAGACACAGTACAGAAGAAGGCATGGTAAGTCAGTAGTGAAGAATAGATCAGCAGCAGGGAGTCCTTAGGCAATGCTACAACTCATTGGTGGCTGGTGCTCCATCGGTCAGGGGGGGGGGAGGCACTCAGACCTGACCACAGACACCCCCCCTTGTTCCAGCACTTACCTCATCCTTCCCCCCTCCGTCTCCTCCGTGTCACGGCCGTCGCTTCTCCTCCCGGCCAATCTGGTCTTCGGACCCCCGGCCAATGGGGTCTTAGAACTCAGAATCATGAAGACAATAGCGAATGTTAATTTGATATTGTCATACAACAGGGTGGTCTCAGGGCGCAGTGCTCTGCACCCCGAGCCCAACCTTTTTGAAGCCAATTAAAGCCTCCAGATATATTCACTTGCTTAAAAAAAAAAAACCCCATTGAAATCCATGTGCCTGGTGACCTGCATGTAGATTAGGGGCCGGGGTGGCGCCCCTGTGCCCCTAATGAGCGGCTGAGCAGCCGCCACTGCTACTAGTCCTTTGACCTCTGTTTGCCTTTTTAGGCCACAGATTCCACAGTACAGGTCCTCTTTATGGTGAGTAAAAGCATACCTCCCAACTTTCTGAGATGGGAATGAGGGACACCTATCAGAAAAAGACGATTGACGAGGACGATTGGTCCAAGTGGACGACCATGGTGCACAGGGGAGATTTTGAACACTTCCCTGGTAGAGGCGAATTATAATGTATTGCCACGATGGTACCTCGTTCTGGCGCGGATAGCCAAAATCCACCCAGATGCATCGCCTCTCTGTTTCAGGGGGTGTGGTCAAGAGGGCACAATGCTCCACACCTGGTGGACATGTCCGAAAGTCAACAGATTTTGGATAAGAATTTTTAACTTGGTTTATTTGGTTACTGGAGTGAACATACCTAAAAATGTTAAGACAGCCTTATTTTCTGACCTTTCGTGTGAACTGCCCAGACACCTCAGATCCCTCTTCTTTTTTATCCTCTTGGCAGCTAAGATCACCATAGCGCGAGCATGGAAAAACCCTTTGATAAATTTGGCATTAGTTAAAAACAAAATTTCCTGGATCATGATAAATGAAAAATTAACTAGTACTCTTCGTGACCAGCAAAATCGATTTGAAAGGGTTTGGAACCCTTGGATTAAGTATCTCCAGTCGCCGTGAGGGGCGGGGGGGGGTGAGTAGCCTGGAGTGTGGAGATCGTTTGCACATTCTCCCTTCCTCTTTTCTCTCCCTCTCTCTTTCTCTTCTTTGTTCTTTTCTTTCCTTCCTTTTCTTTCATTTCTTCATATAAACTTTTATTTTGTCCCCATAGTTGGGTTCCCACAAGCTTGATAGTGGGCTCTACAGTACATTAAGCCCAGCGTATACTTAATACCTAGGTTTTCTGTTATAACTCCAAGCTGGAAAATTGAATTCTACCACACGATAGTCCCTCTATAGGGAATTTCACTGTACTATCCCCTCCCCTATTACTTTTTTTTGCAAGGCCTTCTGGGGTTACACCAGAATAGCCTTGACTTGTTATAAAGGTTATTAATACTATCGCTAGGTGTACAGTGAACAGTTTTATCGATAGTGTGTGTTAGGCATCTCATGAACCATCAGTTTGTTTATGGACGGGAATGGACAGGGTTAGTACCTTAGTTTTAGTACAATTATACAATGAGCCATTCGTGCTAATTTGAGACCCACTATTGTAACATTACTATTGACACAAAACTTGTATCAATGTGAACCCTTGTTATCTGTCAAAACTTGATTTCAATAAAAACCATTGAAAGAGAAAAAAAACAAGATTGGTTAAACCCACAAGTACTTTTTTTTACCACTGCTATTCCTTTATATTGGCTTTTTGGAATTTACAAATGCAGCAATTTAGATTTGAGATGAAAGGTTTAGCGCTGGAAAACACTTTTTTATAGATAAAAAGTGCATTTTATATACATCTATATAGATCAGACCAAAATGAGTGAGAAATGAGGAGGAAAGAGGGACAGAGGAACATTGCTCCAAATCAGGGTCAGTCCCTCGAAATCAGGGACAGTTGGGAGCTATGGTAAAAGCACCCTTTTTCTGTTTTTAAATTTTCTGTTCAATTATCTTTTTTTTTTATAAAAATGCAGAAGCTTAGATTCACACACCAGAAACAATAAAAAGTAAAACATTGGAGAGTTGCCCATTAAAAGACAATGGGGGTTATTTACTAAAGCTGGAGATTGCAAAATCTGGCCCAGATCTGCATACAAACCAATCAGCTTCCAGAATATATTGCCAAAGCTTATTAGAACAAGCTGAGGTTAGAAGCTGATTGGCTACTTTACGCAGATGCACCAGATTCTGAGTGCTCCAGTTTTAGTAAATCTCCCTCACTATTTGTTTTCATTGCCATCCCATTTTAACTTGCTCATCTTAAATGGAACACTTCCCGCATCACCAAAATACAGTAGCTTCACAAAGGCTATTGCAAACCATTTCAAGAGACTCTGCATTACATTCAACGACAAGAGGTGCCTTTATTCCAGTTTTTATAACTTTTCAGACATTATTGTTATGTACGTAATGCCAGTACAACATTGCCTACATAACAGACTGACCACATCAAGTAGAGAACAATACGCAGGATTTCTGTAACATGAAACAGACTCTTTTCAGGCTCTCAGACTACACTTCTGGAGCAAAATATTTTTTCCAAGCTAAAAAAGGGAACTTAACAATAATTCATACTGGCTCTAGCAAAGTCTGCAAGCAACTACTGTTAAACTTTGTAGCAGCAAAACAATAGTACGATTCACATCTTCCCTTTTACATCTGTAAGCATAAAAGTATGTTTCTCCTAGGAGCTGCAAAGCTTCATTTTCGCCAGGGGCTTAGTGCTAAACGACCCCCATCTGCTCCCATATTCAGGATAAAATTTGCAAGCATTAAATTCTGCATCTCCACATCTCACCAAATGAAGTAGTAGATTTCTATATATAATTATTTATACATGTATATAAATAATAAGGTTTTCACTCTCTCCATATATATACAGTATAAAATATTTATGAATGTGTATATTTATATATATATTGCATATACTATATATATAGTATATGATATTATATATATATATATATATATATATATATATATATATATATATATATATATATATATATATATATATATATATATATATATATATACACATTACACACACTCATATATATTCTATACTGTGTATATATATGGAGAGAGTGAAAACCTTAACAAAAAATACCCTAAATGACTCTGATCTTAAAGCAATCATCTGAAAATGTTATTATAACTGTACCCATATGTGAGACCACACACAATGGGTACACATTCAACAGCAAAAAAGGAAACACACTCATTAGGGTTAGTAACCTTTTGATTGCCTGAAAGATCTAAGACATTGAAAACAAATGGAGTAATTTTGTTTTTCTTTTTATAGATCACAACACGTAGGCAGTGGATTTTTTTTCTCACAGGGAACAGAATGTTAGATATAAAAGTACATCAACATGAATAACAGGATGTTACTTTCTTGCATTTATAATATATAAAAGATGATAGAAAAGGTTCTGTTTCGCGAGTTCCTATTGGCAATGGTTGAAAACATTAGGCTGTACTTTGTATAAAGCTTGACTGATTGATGATTCTTCAGTAGTGATCAAGCATGTGTTGATGATATTGGGGTAATTGCAGTGCTCATGTATGGCGCCATAAGATTTGGCATGCTGAAAAATGCACTATGCCAGAAAACATCTACTGACCACACTACGTTTAGCCTCGGTTCACACCAGAGGCGGCACGACTTGCAGGTCGCCTCACCGAGGCGACCTGCACACGACTGCCCGGGCGACTTGCAAAAGGACTTCTGTATAGAAGTCTATGCAAGTCACCCCAAGTCGCCCCCAAAGTTGTACAGGAACCTTTTTCTAAGTCGGAGCGACTTGCGTCGCTCCCCTTAGAACGGTTCCATAGCACAGAACGGGAGGCGACTTGTCAGGCGACTAGGTCACCTGACAAGTCGTCCCTGTGTGAACCGAGCCTTAGGTACTAAATAACTGTTTGTTCAACTGCTTACCAAATGCTGTTAGCTGTTTTCTTGCCTTTGGTAAGAAGTTGGAAAGCCTTAAAAAAATCAGTTGGAAAGCACTCCAAATTATAGGAAAACACCTAGGGCCTCATTTAAAAAGCAGCAGTATGGCCGCACATACAAACAAACACCTCACATATATAAAACACAGTGATGTGCTTTACAAATGTGTTCTGCGCTCAGCCATTAGCAGGGCTCCAAAACTAATGGAGAACATTCGTGAGTCTGAAACTGGTGGAGAACAGAAAAAACGGGAGAGCCCAGTGACAGCTGTTACAACGGAGGTTTGGGGTGTGTGGGGGCCGGTGGTACAGTAACATGTTATCCTGAATATGGGTGTGGCATGTAACATGTTACAAAAGATGAACTTATCCTTTAAGCACCGCTTTCCTACACACAGTGGGGTGGATTTACTAAAAGCAAGTAAACTGTGCATTTTGCAAGTATAGTTGCACTCATTTCCTTAGTAAATATGAATGTTCACCTTGTAAAGAATACCAAATCAGGGGCAAAGGAGAGAAAAAACAGCATTTTTGCTTGCACATGGTTTCTTATGGAAATCAGAAGAGCTTTATCACAAATAATGGGAAAATGAGTGCAACAGCACTTGCAAAGTACACAGTCTATTTGCCTTTAGTAAATCAACCCCAATGTGTGTAGGATAGCAGTTCTAAAAGGATAAGTTCACTTTTCGTAACATGTTACACCCATATTCAGAATGTAACATGTTACTGTAACACCGCCCCCCTCCCCCTGATCCCCTGTTGTGAGAGCAAATGGGGGATCTTCTTCCCCCGCTAACTGTCACAATAAAAAAAAAAAAAAACATGGGCGTGCAGGGCTCCCCCTGCTCGGCTGCATCACTCATTCACAGAGTTCTGTGAATGTGAAAACTACAAGTACCAACAGCCTTTGCATTTGTCAGCCTGTAGTTCTCAATGAACTACCATGGCGCTATTGAGCACTGTGGTAGTTCATTGATTCTTCCTGTCAGTGTGAAACTGCTTGCTCATATGATGTACAGACAACTCACACAGACTCCTGCGCGGCACCCGCATTCTGTTAATTGTGGGTGCAATGCTTTTCAGGCTCCTACAAAAAAAATAGTAAATGCACATATTTTACCTGCATGTGCATTTTTTTTTACCACTTTAGCCCCAGAAGGATTTACCCCCTTCCTGACCAAGCCATTTTTTGCGATATGGCACTGCGTCGCTTTAACTGACAATTGCGCGGTCGTGCGACATTGTACCTAAAAAAAAATGTACGTCCTTTTTTTTCCCCACAAATAGAGCTTTCTTTTGGTGGTATTTGATCACCTCTGTGGTTTTTACATTTTGAACAAAAATATATATATATGTTATAAACAAAAGAAGAGCGACAATTTTGAAAAAAACACAATATTTTTTGCTTTTTGCTCTAATAAATATCCCAAAATTAAAAAAACAAAAACAATATACACTCTCCTACAAATTTTTGGTAAAAAAAAACGCAATAAGCGTATATTGATTGGTTTGCGCAAAAGTTATTACGTCTACAAAATAGAGGATAGATTTATGGCCTTTTTATTATTATTATTTTTTTTTTACTAGTAATGGCGGCGACCTTTATAGGGAATGCGACATTGCAGCGGACAGATCAGACACTTTTGACACATTTTTGGGACCATTGACATTTATACAGCGATCAGTGCTATAAAAATGCACTGATTACTGTATAAGTGTCACTGGCAGGGAAGCAGTTAACACTAGCGGGCGATTAAGGGGTTAAATGTGTTCCCTCAGTGTGTGTTCTAACTGTAGGGGGGATAGGACTGACTTGGGGAGGAGATCAATCATTGTTCCTATATACTAGGAACAACGGATCAGTCTCTTCACCCATGACAGAACGGGGATTCGTGTGTTTACACACACAAATCCCCATTCTCGCTCTGGCAGGAGCAATCGCGGGTGCCCCGCGGACATCGCGGTCTCGTGGCACGTGCTCCTTAGGGACGCGGTGGGGCGCATGCCCCCTATACTGCTTAAATCGCCTGCCGTACAGCTACGCGATTCGCGCAGGAGTGCCATTCTGCCGCTGTCAAACGACGGCGGGCAGTCGGCAAACAGTTAAAGTGAACTTATCCTTGATGGAAAGCAGATAGTAAAATCCAATCTCCATTATAAATGATAACTTTAGCATATAATAAGTGGATAGCAATGTGCCATTTCCTGAAAGCCACCTATTCGCTTAATGCTTCCATTATTTTGAAAAGGGTGTTGACATATGCACAAACGGTTATAAACATCTGATAGCAACAGAACACTACAGCCTCATATTAACGATCTACATGTATGCAAGTGCAACCCTAATTTTTTGCATTTATAACCTCTGCAGTGAGACTAGGTACACATCTGTGCAGATGGTGCAGCTGCGGGAACTGCACAAATACCGGCAGCCGCAACCACCCACACAGAGAAATGTATTCTAGTGGCACACCGCCCGCACTGGAAATCTCAACCGTACTGGCAGTGTTAATGTTGACATCAAATTTTCAATTTAGTTTTAGTTAACCATTTGCTTACTGGGCACTTAAACCCGCTTCCTGCTCAGACCAATATTCAGCTTTCAGCGCTGTCACTCTTTGAATGACAATTGCGCGGTCATGCTACAGTTTACCCAAATGAAATTTTCATCATTTTTTTCACACAGATAGAGCTTTCTTTTGGTGGTATTTAATTGTTGCTGGGTTTTTAATTTAAATAAAACAAAAAGGACCGAAATTTTGAAAAAACAAACAAACTGTTTCATAGTTTCTTATAAAATTTTGAAAACAGGTGATTTTTCTCCTTCACTGATGTGCGCTGATGAGGCTGCACTGATGGGCACTGATAGGCTGCGCTGATGGGCACTGAAGAGCGGCATTGATAGGCACTGAGAGGTGGCACTGATTGGTGGCACTGATGGTTGGCACTGATGATTGCCACTGATGGGCACTGATGGTTGGCACTGATGGGTGGCACTGATAGGTGACACTGATAAGCGGCACTGGTGGGCACTGATAGGTGGCACTGATGGGCACTGGTAGGCACTGGTAGGTGACATTAATAGGCAGCACTGATCTGTGGCACTGATTATTAGACACTGATGGGCATTAATTGGCAGCACTGTTGGGCATTGATGGGTGGCACTGTGGGCACTGGTAGGTGGCACTGCTGGGTACTGGATGGCACTGGGAGGTGGCACATTGGGCACTGGCAGTTGACATTGGTGGGCACAGCCGCGGCTTTCAGAGTGAGGGACCGATGTCCCTCTGACAGAAGCCAGTGATCGGCTTTTTTTTCCCCCCTCACACTGAGAGCGTGATGAAAAAAAATACAGAGCTTCTGTTTACATCACGTGATAAGCTGTCATTGGCTGACAGCTGATCATGTGGTAAGGGGCCGGGATCGACCCCTTACTCAGATCTGTGATCAGCTGAGTCTCGTAGACCCACAGGGTCACGCAAACTGTGCTTGCTCAGGAGGACGTCCATGGACGCCATCCCGGCAATTACGGCCCGTGCTGCAGCCGTCTTTTGGCTATAGCTCGGGTGGCAAGTAGTTAAAGTCTTAAAACTTGCAGTAACGCACAAAACTATATGGTGTTAAACTTTCAGTAACAAAATGAAATATACACGGTTAAACTTGCAGTAACGCACAGAACTATATGGCATTAAATTTGCAGTAACACAATTAAATATATGGCGTTAAACTTGCAGTAACACAATGAAATATACAGCGTTAAAATAGCAGTAACACACAGAACTATACTGTGTTAAACTTGCAGTAATGCACAGAACTATATGTCGTTAAACTTACAGTAATGCACTGAACTGTGCGACGTTAAACTTGCACAACTTTAGTTACAAAATAACTAAACTAAACTAAGTAACTAAAATATACTGCGTTAAGTGTGCACTAATGCACAGAAATGTACTGCATTAATTGGCACGTAACGCACTGAAATATCCAGCGTTAAACTTGCAGTAACATAATAAAATATACTGTGTTAAACGGTCACTACACTCACACTGACTGAACTATCTTTACCTTTACACTAATGTAAAGATAAATGGTGGATGCACTACACTCACACTGACTGAACTGATTGAACTGACAGAAAATTTTTGAGCACTTCATGCTTCCCTCTGCTGACCAGCTTTATGGAGATGCTGATTTCATATTCCAGCAGGACCTGGCACCTGCCCACACTGCCAAATGTACCAATACCTGGTTTAATGATCATATCACTGTGCTAGATTGGCCAGCAAACTCGCCTGACCTAAACCTTCATAGGGAATCTGTTGGGTATTGTCAAAAGGAAGATGAGAGACACCAGATCCAACAGTGCAGAGGAGCTGAAAGCCGCTATCAAAGAATCCTGGGCTTCCATAACACCTCAGCAGGCTGATCGCCTCCTTGCCACGCAGCATCAATGCAGTAATTCATGCAAAATGAGCCCTGACCAAGTATTGAGTGCATACTATACTGTACATAGACATACTTTTCAGTAAGCCAAAATTTCTGTATTAAAAATCCTTTTACTATTTGTCTTCTGTAATATTCTAGTTTTTCGAGATACTGAATTTTGAGTTTTCAGTAGCTGTAAGCCATTATCATCAAAATTAAAAGAAAGAAATGCATGAAATTTATCACTCTGTGAATAACACATCTATATATAATATATGAGTTTCACTTTTTGAATTTAATTACTATAATAAATTAACTTTTTGATGATATTCTAATTTTATGAGATGCACCTGGATATGCGAAGGACCCTTTGGCTCAAATGTTGGTCCACAGAGCATCAGTGCAAGAAAGATCTCTTTGGTTAGGCCCTTTGATGCGCAAAACCTCTTTAGCAAATCCCTGAACAACTTAATGTGATTCTAAACCCTCACCTTGTAAAACAACCCATTCAGTTTAAAATAGAAATAAAAGGCAAAACATTTGTGTATAGATATAAAAACATTATAAATACCTTTTTTCCGCTTTATTATAAGTGATCACATTCCCTCTGTTCTCAGCTGCATAAGAGTTGGGAAGGAGAAGCTGCTGCACATTGATCTTCCCACTGAAAAGCTGTTCAGGAGGGGTGTGTCAGGACAAGTCTCATCATTGGAGGAAAGCAGGCTGAGGTCCCAGCATAGCTAGAGAACTGAACACGGCGTGCTCTTCTGCTTAGTGTGGTTAGTTTTAATAGGAAAGCAGAGGGACTGGCAGGAACACCAGGGATTCCACACAAAGGAAGCAATATAAAGTGAATGGGATACTTTTTTCGGTAGAATACGTTTCATTGCTAAATAAAGAGAGAACAGATGCAAAATTCCCACACAGGGGAACATTAGACACAATGCAGGATTCCATATGAAAACATAGAAAAAGAAGAAAAAATATTAATTAAGGCTGAGAACGAGAAGAGGGAAGGAGGGGCATAGTTGAGTAGCAAAAGAAGGGTAGTGGAGGGAAGTTCCTCCAGGCTGGACGTTGAGAAAGATTAATTAGAAAGGCCTAGGCTGATCGGGTGCAAGTTTGGAAGAGCGTAAGACCACCATGGAGCCCACATTTTGAGGAATCCTCCAAAGTTTTCTAGTGACAGTTCCGACAGATGGCTTTCCTGCCTCCTGATCCCTCTCCAGTCCTGGCTGCTGTGTTATTCATAAAAGGCACCATGACATTTGCTCTAATCAACCCAGAATAAAAGTTATAATCTAAAAAAGAAAAAGGAAAAGACCCCATTTAATAGAAAAAGGAGCCAAGGTGTTGACAGTTAAAGAGCTAGCTATCAATCAGTTGCTGCGAACAGGTTGAACTGTATACATAAAAAGTTTGGGATTTTAAAGGTGTTGAATCCTTCTGCCAGAATGATACATCAACATCATTTAATTTTGTTAAAAAACATGTTTATTACAAATTCATTCTGGCAGAAGGATTCAACACCTTTAAAATCCCAAACTTTTTTATGTACAGTATACAGTTTCTCCATGTTTAGGGGATGTGGTGTTGATCAACACAGCTGGACTCACTTTTATATGAGATTGCTGTGGACAGGTATTGCCTCTTTTTGGGAATACAGATCTATGCACATAGGCAGGACACAGGGAAATGTAGCTCAGCACTGCAATTCAAAGAATACAAGCAAAGTTTGTTGATGCAGATGTAAATCCAACTACTAAAACAGCCATTCTCAACCAAGGAGCTAAGGTTCCTCCAGAGGTTGCTAGGGGTTCCTTGAGCTGTGGCTGATTGACCTCCCAATTGATGGTGCTTATATAGTTCCAAGGTCAATACCACTTGGTAAAGCCAATTGCATGAAGCCAATGATCTTTTTAGCTATCCGTAAGGGTTGCAATCTGACCACCAGTGTAATGGTGTGCATTCTTCCCACTTTGTTCACCACCAATGAATTGGTTTTATCAAGAGTTCCCAGAGACTTGAAAATTATTATAAAGGGTATTATAAAGGGTTCCACTGGGGTAAAAAGGTTGAGAAAGGTTGTACTAAAATCTCGTATAAGCTTTAACATGATAATTTCTCTTGGAAAGCTTATTTTTATTATAATGGAGAGGTTTTATGAAAATAATGGCTGGTGATACTGATATTAAGGTTCTTGCTTGGGCTCTACCTGTTGCCCACAATCTACTGCCTTATATCATGCGCTCCCAAACACAACTTTAAGGCTGGGTTCACATGCCTTCGCCTTTTGCTGTCATGCATTTTTCCTTGTGATATTCTTTAATGCCTGTTTTTGGTGCAAAAGGTGGTTGTGGGGTTTTTTTCATGCGTTTTGCGTTCATTTTTTTCATTCATTTTCATTCACTTCTATAGATTTGGATATACAGAGGTTAAGTACAGCGCTGCGCTAAGGGTGACAAACAGCAGCCAACACACCCGTAGACTCAGGATCCAAACTAACAGTAAAAATTCAAAAGTGTGGCGCTAAAATTTACGTGAAAAATAAGTATACAAATTCAGTGACTACAAATCAAATAATTCGGTATGAGCTAAACAAAGTGCGTGAATATGCAAATTAATGAATAAAAATGACAATCAATATACATGTATTGAACAAAATATAAAAATTGTGAAATATAAAGTCCCAATAAGTGTGCAAACACCAAACAAAAAAAGTCTGTGACTATGGTGAAAAAATAATGGTAAACAGGTATCTCCTGAGCATGCAGGGGGATGGTTCCGAGCCGGCAACTTGGTAAGTAAATGAACCGTAGAGAAACCGGAAGTGCACAGAGGATTAAAATCGGTGTCAGGACCATCACCAGAAACCAAGGAGGCTTACCATTCATTTTCATTCACTTCTATAGATTTCAATGAGCCAAAAAAAAAAATCACAGGTGAATGCCTTATATAAGGCTTCATTCCCAACTGCAATCTGTGAATGCACGCAATAGTGCACATTTTTGTGCAGGTTCACCGAATGCATGAAAACCATGTATTGTGCTTGCTGTGCCATTCATTGGTAATGGCACCTCAAACGCAACCTGCTCATGCGTGTTTGCATGACAACTGCACCAAAATGCACAAAGCTCAATGCCCAAAAAGGTGCGAAAGCTTCTTTGGAGTGTGTGTCCCGCGTAGGGCAGCTCATTCAAATGAATGGGTTGCCCTATGTATGTCACGCTAAAAATAGCCTTCATGCAACACACACATGTGAATGGGGCCTAATATTGGACATGCCTCATTTTTTACAGAGTAGCATGCAGCTCCATTGGAATTAAGGTATTTTCATGACGCATCTGTTTCTATGTGCTGCAAAATGCACATAAAAGTGCACTAGTGGGAACCAAGCCTAAACCCCTGTGTTGATGCACATTGCTCAGACATGTTACACCACTTCCACCCAATTACCAGCTTGCTCTTCTGCTGCTCCATTCGCCTGCTGTTACAAGGTAAAAGGAGTCATCAGTTGCCATACGGTCATTGATTAAGTTCTCCATCCCAGGTGACCATGGCATCATTTTCTATGGTTTCATGAGCTCTTCTACAATACAATGCTGGGTGGCCAATCACCAGGCGCAAGGACTGTTACATGCAGGGGGAGTCTTTGGCTCTGTTAAAGCACTTGACCTCTGGAAGCTTTACCTCCTTCATGACAAAGCATTTTTTTGCTATTTAGCACTGCGCTACTTCTTTAACCACTTCGGCCCCAGACCATTTGTCTGGCCAAAGACCAGAGCACTTTTTGCGATTCGGCACTGCGTCGCTTTATCTGACAATTGCACGGTCGTGCGACATGGCTCCCAAACAAAATTGATGTCCTTTTTTCCCCACAAATAGAGCTTTCTTTTGGTGGTATTTGATCACCTCTGCAGTTTTTATTTGTTGTGCTATAAACAAAAAAATAGTGACAATTTTGAAAAAAACGCATTATTTTTTACCTTTTGCTATAATAAATATCCCCCAAAAAATATATAAAAAACATTTTTCTTTCCTCAGCTTAGGCCGATACGTATTCTTCTACATATTTTTGGTAAAAAAAATCGCAATAAGTGTTTATTGATTGGTTTGCGCAAAAGTTATAGCATCTACAAAATAGGGGATAGCTTTATGGCATTTTTATTCATAATATTTTTTTTACTAGTAATGGCAGCGGTTAGCAATTTTTATTGTGACTGCGACATTATGGCGGACAGATCGGACACTTTTGGCACTATTTTGGGATCATTCACATTTATACAGCGATCAGTGTGATTAAAAATGCATTGATTACTGTGTAAATGTGACTGGCAATTAAGGGGTTAACCACTAGGGGCGCTGTAGGGGTTAAGTGTGTCCTAGGGTGTGATTCTAACTGTGGGGGGATGGACTATGTGTGACAGGACACTGATCACCGCTCCCGATTACAGGGAGTGGTGATCAGTGTCCTGTCACTAGGTAGAATGGGGAAATGCTTGTTTACATCAGCATTTTCTCGTTCTTCCTCTCAGTGAGAAAATCGCGGGTATTCCCGCAGACATCGAGTCTGCGGGATCTGCGGTCACACTCACAGAGCTCGTGGCAGCCGCTTCTTAAAGGACAACGTACAGGTGCGTTAATATGCCTGTACGTGCCCTTCTGCCGACGTATATTGGCATGAGCCGGTTGGCAAGCGGTTAATTGGCAATTGAGCAATCATGCAACACTGTACGCAAATTAAATGTTTATATTTTTATCACACAAATAGAACTTTCTTTTGGTGGTATTTGATCACCACTAGGTTTTTTTGGTTTTGTTTTTTATCTCAATGAAAATCCAATAAAAAAAATCAAATGTCTATATAAATTTAGGTCAAAATGTAAACAAGCAAATAAAAAAAAAACAATACGTGTATATTAATTGGTTTGTGCAAAAGTTATAGCGTCTACAAACTATGGTAAATATACTGGAATTTGCGTAGCTATAGCTGCTATACTATAATGGCAGTGATCAGCGACTTATAGTGTGACTGTATTAGGGTGACAGGCAATCTAATGCTAACAGACACTATCTGGGAGGGTCACTAAAGCCGCGTACACATGAGCGAAATGTCTGACAGAAAAAGTCAGACGGAAGCTTTTCATCGTCTATTCCGATCATGTGTATGCCTCATCTGACTTTTTTTCGAAAATTCTGACGGACCTAGAAATGGAACATGTTCTGAATATTTCCGACGGAACCAATTCCTATTGGGAAAACTGCTCATCTGTATGCTGTTCCGACGGACCAAAAACGATGCATGCTCTGAAGCAAGTACGAGACGGATACTATTGGCTACTGGCTATTGAACTTCCTTCTTCTAGTCCCGTCGTACGTGTTGTATGTCACCTCGTTCTGGAAGGCCAGACTTTGGTGTGACCGTGTGTATGCAAGACCCCTTGAGCGGAGTTCCGTCTGAGAAACCTTCGGAGTTTATTCCGACAGCAAAACCGGTCGTGTGTATGCGGCATTACTGACACTGACATTGCTAGTGAGTGATACTATTACAGTGATCAGTGATAATACTGTACACTGACACTGTAATAATGACACTGGCTGGGAAGGGGTTAACATCTTGGGGCAATCAAGGGGTTAATTGTTTGCCTAACAATGTGTAATGTGTGCTGCTTTTACTGCCAGATCGCTGTTCACAGTAAACAGAACTATGTGTGTGATTGGCCACAGTGATCAACTGATTTGAGCCAAAACATTGGCTGAAACCAGCTGCCAAACTCGTGCTGTATCCATTCACTGTAGGGTTTGGCAGGGGTCGCATGCATGTGCGCCCCAAACCCAGAAGCAAGCTGGCACCTGCCTGTGCCATACATCTACTATGGGAGGGCAGCAAAAAGTTAAGCACCAACAAGACTGCCTGGGTTTACGCAGGGATCTTTTCACTTTTTTTCTGTGTATACAGGAAGGCAGGTGAGTATATGATACATAGTGGACGGGAGGGACAGACCATTAAGGTGGCTTAATGCTGCCCGGCTGTGTTTGCAGGACTTTTGGTGCACGTTCAGAAACTCCAAAATCGCAGGGCATAATAGAATGTGATTTAAGGTAGATATTAGGGCAAAAAACATATTTCTTATTTTATTTTTGATATAGTAAGTAAGTAGCTCAGGGACAAGATTTAGGAGGGCAAGAAATTACAATAGGAAGGCACATGAAGTTGACTCTTGGTCTCTTCAGTCCATTCCAGTCTAAACAGCACTGACAGTCCCGCTCCCGACCTGCCCTGCTCCTCTCCTGCAGACCCGCACACGAGGCTCTGGCCGCTCTGCTTGGTTCCCTTGCACCATGACATCACACGACACACTCATACACCCTCCACCAGAGCTGCCCGAACACACTGTAGCAGGGACTCGGATGGTCTCGGCCGGCTCTGGACCGAGCCGAACATCACAGCCATATTTTTTTACTGGCAACTTTTTCCTTTTACTGGCATTTACTGGCAGGAGGAAATTGCCTGTTTTTTACTGGCTGCCAGTAAAAATACTGACGGTTGGCAACACTATATATCAGGGACATTGGAAAGAGATTGGTATACTAAAAAGAGCACCTTGTTCCCCTTGACCTTCAGCTGTGGGTCCTGTGACTTGGTGATGGAAGCTTAAAGTGATCGTAAAACCAAGGATTTTTTTTTTTATTAAAATAACAAACATGTTATACTTACCTGCTCTGTGCAATGGTTTTCCAACAAGCGGTGGGTGGCTGTCCTGTTTAAGAAGAAGCAGGTCTTTTTTTTTGGTTTGACGCCAACACCCTCCCAATTCTGAGGTGCTTTACAGGCGCTACAGCGCTAAAAATAGCACCTGCATAGTGCCTGTAGAGAGCCGCTCCTGTCTCTCCAGGTTGAAAGCCTGAGTGCTTTCACACTGGTGTGGTGCGCTTGCAGGACGTTAAAAAAACTCCTGCAAGCAGCATCTTTGGAGCGGTGTATACACCGCTCCTTCACCGCTCCTGCCCATTGAAATGAATGGGCAGCGCGGCTATACCGCCGGCATAGTGCTGCTGCAGCAGCGTTTGCAGTGGGTTTAACCCTTTCTCGGCCGCTCGCGAGGGGTAAAAGCGTCCCGCTAGCGGCCGAATAGCGCCACAAAATTGACGGTAAGCGCTGCTAAAAATAGCGGCGCTTTACTGCCGACGCACTCACAGCCCCAGTGTGAAAGGGGCCTTACAATTCTGGCATAGGCGGCAGAATAGGACACGGGGTGCCCAGCCACATCTCAAGTTCTGTGGTTAAAATAGAGTGGAGGAAGGAGTTTCAGACTCAGTAGTGCGCCATTTTGTTGTAGCAAATGTGACCATGCACCATTGGTGCTATGCTGTGGCACGTCCGCCAAAACCCCCCTACTTGCCTCCACTCTATAGGGAGGTTACGCTGAACACTGGCATTCAAGTGACACTGAGGAGAGATTTTGTAGTCTGTTGAGCTCAGCAGAAACCTTGGACCCGATATGTGGGGATTGTGGGGAATTGACTGGAGACATGACACCCTGGGCTTGCTGTGGTACTTGCCAAGCTTTTCTCCTCAAAGTCCTCCCTGGGATTGAAGCACCTGCGGGAGGACCAGGCTATTTGGGCAGCTGTGGGAACTCTCAGTGATCCCCTTCATCAGCAGGAGGAATGCCTGGGATCTCAATACCTGGTGCGGTGGAGAAGTACAGCCATGCCAGGGCTCTCCCCAGGATATTACGGGAGAGTGCTCAGCCTGTGGAGTTTAACTCTGTCGTGTCCTGAAGAGGAGGACTGGCATCCTGATGTCGAGTCCCCAGTGGAAGAGATGGAGCCAAGCAACAGGGCAGAGAGTGAGGCAACATTCACCAAGTACGACTCCTCTGTACCAGTGGAGTGCCAAACTGGGTTCCAAGAGTTAGACCCTCCAAGTATTGAGGAGCCTGAATCCATGGGAGAAGGTTGGCTGGAGGCTCTCTAGGATAGGGTGCAGCAGTGGCTGCAGAGGCACAAAAGAAGGAGGTGGCTCCCTCCACACAGGACTCACCCAGTGTGCCAGTGGGGGTTCCCCAGCATCTGCAAAGGTGACCAAGAGAGGCAGATATTGCAGGATACCTAATCTATGGGGGGAGCTGGCACCCTCGCTACTTAGAAGAGTAGGGATAAGATGAGGGGGGAAGAATCTTGCAGCACCCAGGAGACTGCTCCGCGTTCCCACGAGATATAGACTGAACACGCGGCTTATCCGTTTGTCACGCCTGCAGCATTATTTGATTAGGCAAGGCAGGGAACTTTATAGTCTGGCATTCCCTTACGTGCCCGAGGCCCTCTTCCGCATCACTGAGACAGTGTATTTATGAAACAACAGTGTGGGAGCACCTGTGTGTTCCCAAGCTGAATCTGGTACTCAAGGAAGGGACTACTGCTACTGACTAATCCATCTCGTCTCTAGGGAATGGAACTATGGCAAACACATACTTATGGATAAAGTTGTTGTGTCCTGGCCTCGGGCCAGGCATGTCGTGATCGTGCCTGTGTATGACACAATATGGTGGAAGGTTAATTCAACAACAGATGGGCAGCTGTCCTATCCAAAAACAAGCAGGGTGGGGACGTGCACAGTTTGGCGCCAACACCTGCCTAATTCTAGCTGTCCTTACAAGTAGACAAAGAGTAAAGACACCCTCTCTCTTTTCCCAACAGTTCCCACCTTCCTGACTTTTTCTAAGGCTTAATGTACATGGGACGTCTTTACAACCTCTCCCGAACAATTTAACTTGACAGATAGTAACCCACATTTAAAACGTCTGTTTTACCGGGTTTACAAGCCTCGTTTTGCTGCGTTTGCATTTAGAAGCAATTGAAAAAAATAATTTTTTTTTTTTCTAAATAGCCAAAAATGAAAAACGCCTGTAAACGAAATGCAGCTAAATGCGATTTGCCGCGTTTGGCGATTGAAATGCCTCTAATCTCTGAACTCATTTTTTTGCTTTCCAAAAAAGGCCTCTAAACTCAACTGCCTAGAAACAACTATAAACGACCCTGTGTACATTTACTGACAAGATAACATAGAGGAGAGTATAGGAGAACTTGAAAAAAATGCCCAACTGCTCCTAAACATCCGTTTACCAGCAACAATGTACATGAGGCCTAAGAGGCTAAATCATGTTGTACTTTGTGCATTTTTATGTGCCTTCTCCTCTGTTTTTTTTTTTTTTATAGCCCTGTTCCATGAACCTTTTCAGCAATATAGATTTTTTGTGGAAATCATCCAAAACACAGCACATCTAATCCATTTGCCAAACACTTGCTGTGGCATTTGTTTATAAGTAAAAATAACTCATAAGTTATTACAGATGCATGTGTTTTCATATTTTGTTCAATGCAATGTAGTTTCACAGTTTTGTTTTAGATTTAGGTATTGACACTACTTTGATGCAATCAGTTCTCTGGCAACCTAGCCACCTCCTTCTGTGAAATGTTCTATGCCTATGGAAAGGTTTTTGATGCTTGTATTTTACATATTCATACGCTCTTGATCCACTTTGGTAACCATTATATCTGGCACAAAAGATATGTGTCAGATCTCACCAGTGTGGCGGGGGGAGGTAAAATCAGGTTGGATTACACACTATATGCCGATGGATTCTGACCATACTCTTCTTATTATCTAAATCCTTGTAGATAGGCCTCTCTAGGTTTGTATTCTACTTTTTTCCTAGGCCTCTAAAGTAGGGTGACCACATTTCCAAACTGCCATTCAGGGACACCCCCCCCCCCCTTCCCAAAAAAAGATGATTTTAAAACCCTTGCCGGTGATGGAACCTGTAACTTCTTTCCCTCCTGCATGGCTATCTCTATCATAGAGAGCTAGCAGGAGGGAAAGGAGTGACAGATTCCATAGTCAGGTTGTCATTAGGGTGGCTGTGTCCAGTGATGTATTTTGGTTTCGTGCTGCCCTAGACAGGACTAAAATCGGGTGCCCCCAACCATGTAAATTTGCCCCATCCCTTCCTGTTTAATGGATGTGACTCCCTTCAAAAGTGAAGGGCTACAAGTCCCAGCATGAACCCCTGAGATCTCATGGGTTATTGCTGGGACCCGTAGTTCTAGTTAATAGGTTGGGGGGGCAGTGGTGTCATATCCTCAGCTCTGAGGGGCTCATGCTGGGACCCGCAGTCCTTCACTTTTTGAGGGTCACATCCTTAAATATCACGAGTTCATGCTGGAACCTGTAAGCCTTCACCAGCTGTGAGAGAGAGAGAAAGCGAGAGAGGGGTGGGAGAGAGAGGGGGGTAAGGAAGGGTGGGAGAGAGGGGGTGAGAGAAAGAGTGCGGGAGAGAGAGGGGGTTAGAGAGAGAGGGGGGTGATATAGAGGGGGGTTGGAGAAGGAGAAGAGGGAGGATGAAAGGGGTGGGAGAAAGGGGGGTGAGAGAGGGGTGGGAGAGAGGGGGGTGAGAGAGGGGTGGGAGAGAGGGGGGTGAGAGAGAGACGGAGTGGGAAAGAGAAGGAGGTGAGGGAGGGTGAGAGAGAGGGGGCGGGGGAGGGTTAGAGACGGGGGTGAGAGGGGGACAGGAGTGAGGGGTGTGAGGGAGGGTGAGAGAGAAGGGTGAGGGAGGATAAGTGAAGGGGGTGAGAGAGAGACGGGGGTGGGAGAAAGAGGGGGTGAGGGAGAGTGTGAGAGAGGGGTTTGGGAGAAAGGGGGTGAGAGAGAAGGGGTGAGGGAGGGTGTGAGAAAGAGGGGGCATTAGAGAGAGGGGGTGAGAGGGGGTGGGTGAGGAAGGTTTAAAGAGGGGGGGTAAGAGAGAAAGGGGTTGAGAGATAGAGTGATGGGGTGGGTGAGAGAGAGAAGGGAGGTGAGAAAGAGGGGGAGTGAGAGAGATAGTGTGGGGTGGGTGAGGGTGAGAAAGAGAGGAGGCGAGGGAGACCCCCTAGCCCTGACTGCAGAACCTCCTGTGCCCCCCTGTCTCAGTCCCAGTCTGTGGGTAGTTGTGTGTGATGCACCTACCTCAAGCCCATCCTCACCCTCTGGGCCCTCTGTCAGCCTGACTTCCTGTTGATGTCATAGCTGGGAGCAGAGAGGAGGTTGGAGAAGGAGTGTAGGCTCTGGGAGGCACCGGGGATGCTGCGCCCGCTGCTGCTCAGGTCAGGGTGGCGGTGGAGGTCCTCTCCCTCCCAAGCTCTCGATTCTAGCCAGCCTCATGCTGCTCGCCTTCCCTGCAGCCTCTGGGGCCGCCCGTTCTCTATGTGAAGCTGGACCCACTGCATCGACGGGACTCTCCATGACAAGGGGCTCAAGGGGCAGCTGCTTTGGGCTCCACGAGCACTAGGCGCAGAGGAGGAGGAAGTTAAATCCTCCTCTGCTTTGAATGCTGGGCGGATTGTTACTCTGCTCTGATACTAGGCACCAAAATATTCATCTCCGAGGTGAAGACAACTTTGTCCTCGTTAGCAGCTGTGCTGTCAAATCGGCAAAATCTTCATGTACCGGACTGTATTTGGTTGCCGTTTTTGTGTCCAAACAGCAATTTGTCAAAATCTCCAATTACTGATGGTTTAAAGAAACCGGAAGTGACGTGGTTGGAGTTTCTGACGAGTTGGCTAATTTGACAGAACACCGGATCAACTCGGAGCCTTGGGAATCCCGGAGCAAGCGAGTCACCAGCAGCGCCCCACAGCTCGAGCGATCTGGACTAGGACTACACGGCAAGGCCACTATTCTGTTATGCCTTTTACAACCCCCTCCTTTGTGAGTTGCCATTCTTACTTTTAATAAACCATGTGCCCGTTATAACTTACTGCATTCAAATGAGCGCTGCTGTGTCTCCCTGTTTCATATCCACAAAGCCGCTTCCTCTTTGACATCTGGCTGCGCATCCTGAGTGCTTGAACTTTTAGCAGAGTCATAGCTACCCTCACATACTAGACTATCCAACTAGGGGTTCCCAGATACCCCAACTCCTATATTACATATTGTGTATCACTATTTATTACCTCCATAGATACACATACTAATATTAGCACTGTCCTACTTTCCACTTGTCACTCTCCATCCCCACTGTATACACCCCACATCTCTCTGTGATATAGTTCCTCTTACACCCCTACTATTTCTTGTTTCACCTACCTCAGAGGTAGTTCTTTTTTCTCTACACCATTAACTAATAGGGATGAATTCAGCGCTGACTAACCAACGGACAACTCAAAAAAGATAAATGCAAGCAGACACTAAGGCAAATTCAACAACACCTCAATAACATATAACAGAAAGTAGTGCTGCGCGAATATAAATGTCCTTGAAATAATATATCAGATGTAGCAGGTGCAGTGAGCAAAAGGAACCACCAGTGGACACTCAAAACGACAGGGGATGAATTTACAGTGACTGTGATCCTTCCACCGCACATGGATGGCCCCTCACCTGAGATATTCGACCCGAAGCAGGTCATACAGCATAAATAGCATACACTAGGAAAAATGATCCAGATGATGGTAACTTCATTTTCAGAGTTCAGCACTCGTCAGGTTAAAAGGAATGATGTATATGCAATATAAAAATAGCAAACATAGTGCTCTCTGTGTATAATCTATTAATTTAAAAGAGTAAAACAATGCACTTACAGAGACCGGCACTCAGATCCAAGTGCTGGCTAGACAGCGTGTGATCATAGCAAACAGGGTGACGTCATGCGCTCCTGGCCCCCGTACGCGTTACGTCCATGGGCGGGACTTCATCAGCGTGGGGCCTACACCATTACCTTACCTTTGACCCTGAGATAAAGTGTATTTGGGGGTGTATACCTAATGCACACTATAGAACTTACTGTGAAACTATGTACCCTCACATAGGGGGTCCATTCACTTTTTTGCATTCTATCTGTGAGCTGATCTCCTGTTCTGGCTAGAGACCACAGACTTAATGCAAAAAAAGTGAATGGTTAATAAACATACTACACAATATGAAGTTTTCTGTGGCTCCACTGCGAGAGTGATTCTTTCCATAAAGTGTCTACTAATGGTCATCAAGGACCCCATATGTGGTGAAGCTGGAGGCTCACTATTTTGGATGACAGCTTCTTATCTTTATATACAGTATCTCACAAAAGTGAGTACACCCCTCAAATTTTTGTAAATATTTTATTATATCTTTTTATGTGACAACACTGAAAAAATGACACTTTGCTACAATGTAAAGTAGTGAGTGTACAGCTTGTATAACAGTGTAAATGTGCTGTCCCCTCAAAATATCGCAACACACGGCCATTAATGATAAAACCGCTGGCAACAAAAGTGAGTACACCCCTAAGTGAAAATGTACAAATTGGGTCCAAAGCAGGGGCGTTGCTAGGGGGTGGCTATTGGGGCTATAGCCCCGAATCTGGGGCCCATAGCCCCGAGTCTCTTTCCACAGGGTCCCTGCCTAACCAGCGGGTTGCGGCTGCTGCGGCAGGCAGGCTGGCTGCATGAAAGAGGTGGAGGAGAGGAAAGAAGCGAGCTCTTCACAGCCAGGCCTCTTCAATTTTTGAGCGAGGTGCGGTGAGCAGCAGAGAGATGACATAATCTCTCACTGTCCGCCACAAATCGGCGCTCTTCCGCCCTCACTGCACAGTCATCGTGGAGCTCCACTTTGCAGCCAGACCCCCTTGCTTCAATGTCGGAGGTGCGGCGGGGAGCAGCGAGCTGACATCATCTCTCACTGCCAGCCCCGCATCACCGCTCTCCTGCTCTCACTAAAGTAAGTGACAATCAGCAAATGGAGGCAGGAGACGTGGCAAGTGACAATCCACATCTAGTGGCAGGTGACGGTGTCAAGTAAGACGCTGCATCTGGTGGCAGGAGATGTGGCAAGTGACACGCCCAGGGCTCCCACTGATTCTGCAGTATGGTGAGTTGAACCACTTCATTATATATTAGAATGTAACAATAGAAATAATGCACTTCGATCACCCTGACACCATATCAACCATTATGCCATGATGATTGAAGCGCCAACACCAGCCATTGCCCATGAAAAATTGCTTACCACTGGTCCCCCCCCGCGGGCATGCAAAAAGGTTGGTGACCACTGCTATGGGCTCTAGCCCCAGATCTTTTGCAGACCTAGCAACTCCCCTGGTCCAAAGTGTCAATATTTTGTGTGGCCATTATTATTTTCCAGCACTGCCTTAACACTAGCGCATGGAGTTCACCAGAGCTTCACAGGTTGCCACTGGAGTCTTCTTCCACACCTCCATGACGACATCATGAAGCTGGTGGATGTTAGAGACCTTGCACTCCTCCACCTTCCATTTGAGAATGCCCCACAGATGCTCAATAGGGTTTAGGTCTGGAGACATGCTTAGCCAGTCTATCACCTTTACCCTCAGCTTCTTTAGCAAAGCAGTGGTCGTCTTGGAGGTGTGTTTGGGGTCGTTATGTTGGAATACTGCCCTACGGCCCAGTCTCCGAAGGGAGGAGATCGTGTTCTGCTTCAGTATTTCACAGTACATGTTGGCATTTCTGGTTCCCTCAATGAACTGTAGCACTCATGCAGCCCCAGATCATGACACTCCCACCACCATGCTTGACTATAGGCAAGACACACTTGTCTTTGTACTCCTCACCTGGTTGCCGTCACACACGCTGGACACCATCTGAACCATATAAGTTTATCTTGGTCTCATCAGACCACAGGACATGGTTCCAGTAATTTATGTTCTTAGTCTACTTGTCTTCAGCAAACTGTTTACGGCTGTCTTGTGCATCATCTTTAGAAGAGGCTTCCTTCTGGGACGACAGCCATGCAGACCAATTTGATGCAGTGTGTAGCCTATGGTCTGAGCACTGACAGGCTGACCCCGCACCCCTTCAACCTCTACAGCAATGCTGGCAGCACTCATACATCTACTTCCCAAAGACAACCTCTGGATATGGAGCTGAGGATATGCACCCAACTTCTTTGGTCGACCATGGCAAGGCCTGTTCTGAGTGGAACCTGTCCTGTTAAACTGCTATATGGTCTTGGCCACCTTGCTGCAGCTTAGTTTCAGGGTCTTGGCAATCTTCTTATAGCCTTGGCCAGGGGTCCTCAAACTACGGCCCGCCAGGATTATTTCCCCGGCCTGCCCGCCGCCCTCCAGCTTTCTCTGCCGCTTTCATCAGTGAACAGTGGAGGGCTGGAGGCAGCTTAGCTGAGGACGAAAGGCAGGAGGAGGAGCTGCCCAAACTAACTGGTTGCTAGGAAACAGGGAAGCATAGCAAGGTTGGTAAGGCTTTCTCTACGCTGCGCTGGAGGCATAAGTCTGCTTAGTGGATAGGAGGCGGATGAGTGAGCTGTTTTCAGGAGTAGCTTTCGGTTTGGTGAACAATCTGACCATGCTGTGAGAATGAGCTACAACCGAGCTATCATCCTCTTCTCCCTGGATTGACATCTCTTCCAGGAGAAAAACGCTCAGGAGGCCGTGAAGAAAGGCTCCATGGCCGCAAGGATAGCTCTGCATTCTCTGTGGAGGAATATGTTACCCACCTAGGGAGGATGGGGGCTTCCCAGGGACAAGGGAAGACATATTTGGCTGAGATCTCATGATAGAGGTCATCTATCATGTTACAGGCAATGGCTGCAGGCCTGTAGCTCCTAGTTGAACTTAGACTTTCTATGGTTTCTATGGGCAACAGCTTCAGGTCTCTTTGCTTGATGGATGAGAAGTGAAACTGTTGCCCCTAGCAGCCAATCAGATCTCAGGAAACAGGGCATCTGGTTGCTATGTGTAACAGCACCAGGTCTCTTGGCCTAATGTAAGAGTGAAACTGTTACCCCTGGCAACCCATCAAATCTCAGGATACAGGGCTTAAGGTTGATATGGGCAACACCTCCAGGTATTGGAGCCTGATGGGAACCCACCAGATCTCAGAATCTAGTTGCTGTGGGCAACATAGCCAGGTCTCTTGGCCTGAGAGAAGTCAAACTGATGCCTGTAGCAATCCATCAGGTCTCAGTAAACAAAGCATCTGGTTGCTATGAGCAACATAACCAGGTCTCTTGGCCTGATATTAGAGAAGACAAACCATTGCCCTTGGCAACCAATCAAATCTCAAGAAACATGGCATCTGGTTGCTGGGTCTGATGTGTGGGAAGGGAAGCTGTTGACCTTAGCAACCAATTCAGATCATAAGATACAGTGCATCTGCTTGCTATGGGCAACAGCACCAGGCTTTTCAATGCCCACACAGCTTGTCCAGCGGTCTGGGGAATTGAAATCTCCGCTCCTCTCCCTCTGTGCAGTGCTTTCGGACAGACCAGATCGATTTACTATGCAGGTGCTAACCAATCAGAATTGCATTCTGAGCGTAATGCACTCCTGAACCTTTCATATTTTTTTCAAACTATAGTCCGGCCCCCCAACAGTCTGAGGGACCGTAAACTGGTCCCCTGTTTAAAAAGTTTGAGGACCCCTGGCCTAGGCCATCTTTATGTAGAGCAGCAATTCTTTTTTTCAGATCCTCAGAGAGTTCTTTGCCATGAGGTGCCATGTTGAACTTCCAGTGACCAGTATGAGAGAGTGAGAGTGATAACACCAAATTTAACACACCTGCTCCCCATTCACACCTGAGACCTTGTAACACTAGCGAGTCATATGACACCGGGGATGGAAAATGGCTAATTGGGCCAATTTGGACATTTTCACTTAGGGCTGTACTTACTTTTGTTGCCAGCGGTTTAGACATTAACGGCTGTGTGTTCAGTTATTTTGAGGGGACAGCAAATTTACACTGTTATGCAAGCTGTACATTCACTACTTTACATTGTAGCAAAGTGTCATTTCTTCAGTGTTGTCACATGAAAAGATATAATAAAATATTTACAAAAATGTGAGGGATGTACTCTTTTTTGTGAGGTTCTGTATACAGTACACGTGGTCAGGGCCGTCTTTAAGGCTGGGCAAACGGGGCACCTGCCCAGGGCCCTGTCATTGTTGAGGGGCCCAACATCCTCACAATCGCTCCCTGTCACATAGTGCAGCTGCAGGGAAAGTAAGCGGCGCCAGCGGTGTCCTTGCCTGACAGCAGAACTGGTCGAGTGGAGAGACACACTAATGAGCAGTGACAGGGGTCGAAGGAGTGAGAGAGGATTGCAGAGAGGAGGCAATGACAGTCCTAAGGCAGCATTTATGAGAAAAGCCGGTGGGGGGTGAGAGTTACAATCTGAATGAGAACATGTGTATGGCTGTTTGAGCTGTTAATCTGTTATCACTCTTCTTTTTACCTCTCTGCTTTTTAACAACATTACGAGCACTGCCTGAATATAACACTGGTCGGCATGGATGAGCGGGCAGCTGGTATGTTGTGTGATTTACAATCTGAATGATCTAATTTGCCCTGGCCTGCGGAGTTGAACTTTCACTTCTTTAGCAGCTAAGCGATCACTGATCTCTGCTTGCTATGATCATTGACATTACTGTTTTTGAATGTAATCCTGGTCAGCTTCATTAACCCCATCTTTTCTGCCCAAATTCTGCTGCAATGCAAAACAACACTTTTAATCTGGCAATGGGACTACTTTGCATTTGTACCATAATCTATCTATAATCTAGCAACCAATCAGTGAGCAGTAATGATGTGCAGTAACCTCTAGCAACCAATCAGTTAGCAGTAATGTTGTGCAGTAACCTCTAGCAACCAATCAATGTGCAGCAAGGATGTGCAGTAACCTCTAGCGACCAATCAATGAGCAGTAATAATGTGCTGTAACCTCTAGCAACCAATCAATGAGCAGTAATTATGTGCTATAACCTCTAGCTACCAATGGGTGAGCGCAGTAATGATGTGCAGTTAGCTCTAGCAATCAATTAGTGAGTGGTAATGATGAGTAGCAAGCTCTAGCAACCAATCAGTGAGCAGTAATAATGTGCATATGTGTGTACATAACACATAGTAGCATAGTAGCATAATTAATAATATAATGTCATAATAAAATAATACTTTAGCAGATAATGTTGTGTCACACTGTGCCCATCTGCAGCCTCGTCAGTGCCCATCAATGCAGCCTCACTGTGCCCATCAATGAAGCCTCACTGAGACATCAATGCAGCCTCACTGAGCCATCAATTCAGCCTCACTGTGCCCATCTGAAGCCTCATCAGTGACAACAATGCAGCCTCACTGTGCCTAATTGCAGCCTCATCAGTGCCAACACTGCAGCCTCACTGTGCCCATCTGCAACCTCACTGTGCCAACAATGCAGCCTCATCAGTGCCCATTAATGCTGCCTCACTGAGCCATCGATGCAGCCTCACTGTGACCATCTGCAGCCTCATTAGTGCCCATCAATGCAGCCTCACTGTGCCAAAAATGAAGCCTAACGGTGCCCATCTGTATCCTCATCAGTGCCAATTTGCAGCCTCACTGTGCCCATCTGCAACCTCCATCGTTTCACTTTGATCTAGGGGGCGGGTATAAAAAAGGAAAATGGGGGTGGGGGGAGAGGGGGGGGAGGAGAAGGAAGGGAGGGGGGGGAGGAATGGGGGGGAGGGAAAGGAAGGGATGGGGGGGAGGGAAGGGATGGGATGGGGGAGGGAGGGAAGGGATGGGAAGGGATGGGGATCGGGAGTTAATCCCGGTTCAGTTACCGCATCCCCCACGCAGTGCATACTGTGTGGCCATAAAGGAGATGGTATGGACAGTCAACATCGGGGTCTCTCAGGCAGTCCCCCGGTTCACAGTTCAAGGAAGAAAAACCCACATCTCCTCACCTCAGCCCGGGGTCAGTAGTGCATTCAGGAGGGAAACTAGAGAGTCGCCTCTTAGGGCGACAGACTGTGTCTCATGTTCTTCTCCAGGTGAAATCGAGACCCAGCGGCGGTAGCCTTGGTTACTGGAAAGAGCTGCTGCAAAAAGTTAAATTATGCATGGGCAGAGTCACGCAAAAACTCAGTAGGGACAGTAGGTCCTGGGATTCATGGAGCACTTGGGTCATAAAATTTAAGGCTGATCAGAGAAAGAGTATATACCTGGCTCTATCTTGGGTTCAATTGCGGAGTGTTTCAGCCCAGGCTGTAGCTTCTCTGGGAGAGGTAAAAAACTGCACTCTCTCCCCGTCTTGAACACGCAGCCTGGCAGGGAAGAGCATACTATATCTCACCCCCTTTCGTCTCAGCATGGCTCTGACCTGATCAAAGGACTTGCGGCGACGCTGTGTCTCCACCGAATAGTCCGGGAATATCAGGAGGGTTGCATTGTCGAATTTCAGTTCTCCCTGGAGTCTAGCCTCTCTTAGGATAGTGTCCCGATCTCTGTAATGCAGTAGTTTGAATATAAAAGTACGCGGCTTTGTGCCTGGGGGGCCTCTAGATGCTGGCATCCGGTGAGCTCTCTCTATGGAGAAGTGAGGAGAGAAGGTGGCTCTGGGCAGCAGTTTAGGCAAAAGCCCCTCCATGAATGACACCGGGTCTGCCCCCTCCGCACCTTCCGGAAGGCCAAGAACCCGCAAATTGCTTCTCCGATTGCGGTTCTCGGTGTCCTCAGCCCGGTCTTCCAGGTGTTTAACTTTCAACTTCAGGGCCTGAATGTCCGCATGGTGTTCCCTCTGTATATCTTCCGCCTCAGAGATTCGGTGCTCTGCTTCGGATACCCGGTCTCTGAATTTGTCCATATCTCTCCGGATAAGGGCTGTTTCTGTCTGCACATGGTCGATTTTTGTAGTCAATGTGGCCTGGCATGTGGTTATGGCCAGCATTAGGGCATCAAACGCCGCCGAGCCCGCTTGTATCGTTCCGTCCGGAGGGAGGTCTGCCTGCGACGCCATCTTGGATGCCTCGTGTGCCGCTGAGTTCGGCCCAGAGCGGGTTCTGATCGGAGTGTTGCTGTACCTGCCCTGGTTCGATTTTTTGCCTGCGGGCATCGCCCAGTCCTCCCTCAGATGGTCCGGGGGTTAATAACGTTTGTAATTCGATCTTCCACACTAGGATCATGAGAGGATTACTGGCCGGAGACGGGAGCTCAGCTAGCACACGTCTGCTCCCAGCGCCATCCCGGACACGCCCCCCCGCCCATCTGCAACCTCACTGTGCCAACAATACAGCCTCACTGTGCCCATCTGTAGCCTCATCAGTGCCCATCTGCAGCCTCGCCAGTACCTTGAGTACACACAGCGGGTGTCTCCCGCTGTGTCATGCAGCTGCAGTCTTAACTGTTTGGCGGCTGTCCAGTCCACTGTAACAAAGCCCGCCTCCTCATCCATGATAGACGGTCAACGAAATACTGATACAATGCTGGGAAATTGAATCCGTCCATCATGGATGAGGAGGCGGGGCTTTGCTACAGTGAACAGCCGCCGAACAGTTAAGACTTCAGCTGCATGACACAGCGGGAGACATCCGCTGTTTGTGATTACACAAACAGAGAGAGGGAGGGGAGGACCCCAGGGCAGGGGGCCTACTGGGAAATTTCTTGGTATCCCGGTAGGCTGGTCCGGCCCTGCTCCAGGCTGAGTGGCAGTGCAGGCTCAGCCAGGAGATCATGCCACACTCACGGGTGTCCGTGAGCCCGCCGTCAAATGCAGGAGTATCCTGCAAGTCGCGGAAGAATTGAGATGTTTGCATAGCACGGAACCCCCCCCTCTTTCTATCTTTGCTTAAAGATACAGATTTCATATATATGTCTCTAAATGCTCCCATTATATTAAAATCTAAATCCAACAAATGCTGATAGTACACACAAAGGCATTGTTTTAAAGGGTAACTCCATTTTCGTGGGGAAAAAAAAAAAAAAAAAAGTCATATTGTAATTGAATGCTATTAAAAATTACCTTTCTTTTTCAATCTGCAGAGCTGTCATTTTCTGTAAAATGCAATGCAATATGGCTACCTGGATGTATTCTGTACACAAATGGTGTACAGAACACCCCCTGAAAATGTAATTTCCTGCTTGTGTGATTGGCTGACTGATTTCCCCAGAAGTCTGCACTAAGAAATTCAATTTTGAGCATCCTCTGCAACCAGTGGCGGCTGGTGCTCAAAATTTTGTGTGCGGGGGGCGCAAACAAACTGAAAAATTCTGAAAAATATTGAAAAAAAACCCCATCAATTGCAGCCTCACTGTGCCCATCAGATGCAGCCACTGTGCCCATCAAATGCAGCCCCTGTGCCAGTCAAATGCAGCCACTGTGCCTATTTTTTGCAGCCACTGTGCCATCAAATGCAGCCACTGTGACCCCAGCAACCTGCCCGCTCGCTCGCTGTCTGACCAACACTTACCCCATCTTGGTGGCGGGTCAGGCAGTGGGTCAGGCAGCGGGTGACGGCGGCGAGCTGTGGGACAAGCAGCGGGTCAGGCAGTGGCTTCTGTGTCCTCCATGCTTCCTCCATGCTTTTCCTTCTGCTAGGCATCAAATAGGAGCATCTGCCCTTTCAGCCAATCAGGTGATGGGTATCAGACCCACGCTTCCTGATTGGCAGAGAGGCGAATATTCATTTGCTTTTCTAACACATCTGGGTGGGCTCCGAGCGCAATGCTCTGCGCATGAATGAATGCTATGCATGAATCCATCCATTAGGCATATAGGGGGTGGCGTGATTTAGGGGGGCGGGGGCGCCCGGGCGCCCTTAATGGACGGGCCCCCACTGCCTGCAACAAAAAATTTATTTTGGTGAGATACTCTCAAAAGGAAATCACGTCTAAAGGAATGTAGACCCTGCAATTTTCCTCATTAGTGCCCTGCAGGTGCAGCAGTTGATTGATAATTACAAAACCAATCCCATAAATATTCACTTTTCACATGGACACAGATGAACAAACAGCTATTCCTTTAGAATAACAAAAGGTGGGACACTAACAAAGTTTGTTAAAATCCTTGCAATGTTCATAGATAACCCAGAAGGGAATGCTTTTATTCTCTCAACAAACGTGGAGTTACTCTTTAAGTTCTTCTATGTTAATGAAGCTATGTTGTTTTCCTTAGATACATACTACAAAAATCTGTATTGCCCTGGAGATTGTTTCCCTTTGGCAGATTTATAATTTGTAATTGCGGGTATACCTGCTGGTTGGCGGAAGAACACATTGCTGATCTTCTGTAAGCATTAGTTTTTTTTTCTGTTTCCTGTTATTTCTTTCTTTTTATTATTAATACCATACAGACAGTATGTCCTCTCATGACCTCTTCTTTGCTATTTTTTTCATCTCCATTATGTTTTGCTATCCATTCTTGGTAATGTACCGGTATGTTCATTTTTCAGTTCCATTACTTTGGAAATATTGCATTGCTTCAACATAGTATTTACTATCCTTTTGCCATTGTTTTTTTTTTTGGCAGCAATCATTTTAAGTGGAGTAATAATCTATTCATCTTTACTACTTTAAATTCATCAAAGCAGCTGCTTTAGATTATTACTATTAAACTCACCGTACATTTCAGGCATTTTTTTTATCTTTAATATTCGTTTGACTTTCTCATCATTAGTGTGGTCAAATTGACATTCGTTTTTGAGCCTAATAAGAAAATTTGTTGGAGCAAAATGGAAATGTTTTCTCGAGCAAACTAAATTCTAACAGTAAATGTTTTAGTTCAGGAAATGGCATTCATTGCAAAATCCAGTTAAAAGAAAATTTCATTTTGAAGTACTTTTGTATAACATTCATCGTGTCTTCAATTTATGTACTGAAAATTTTCATATCAAACATTCATTCAAAAATTAACTTTAGGCTGGCCATAGATGGGCCAAAATGTGTCCCGTTCAGCAGGCCTGGTCAGTGTGTGGCCTCCATGCGTGACAGAAGTAAATTGTTTGATCGACTTATGTCAAAGGAGAACGCTGAAAAACATTTCTCCATCAGCAGCTTGAGCTCATTCAATTCCATGTTAAATTTGGAAGCAGTCCTTTTTGTAATACCTGTTTTCACTGATGCTCCTATGGACACCTATTATTTGGCCTCATTATGCAATTAGACCTTGTTCACACTGATGTGATTTCAGATACTACATTGGTTGCACTGACAATGCAAGTAACATTGCTTCTAATGGTGCAGGCCAGTCAAGTTCTTCCACCCCAAACTCGCTCATCCATGTCTTTATGGACCCTGCTTTGTGCACTGGTGCGCAGTCATGTTGGAACAGGTAGAGGCCATCCCCAAACTGTTCCCACAAAGTTGGGAGCATGAAATTGTCCAAAATATCTTGGTATTCTGACCAGTAGTGGCCTGTCCATAAGGGCGCACAGGCACTGCCCCCTCTCTCCACCCACCCCCTCTATGACCTATGGATAGATTCATGCATAGCATAAATCTATCCATGGCCGCCACTGCCACCCTTTATTCAAAAGCACGCCTGAATTATAGCAGGGGTGTTTTTGAAGCACCCGATTAGAGCCATAGGCGTCAAAAAAAGGTGACCTGTGAGCACCATGCTTGGCACTTGCAGTTCACCCAGGTGTGTTAGAAAATCAAATAAATATTCACTTTCCAAACACTGAGCCACCTCTCCGCCAATCAGGTGCTTGGGTCTGTTACCCGTCACCTGATTGGCTGAAATGACAGGCGCTGTGATTTGGACGCCTATCAGTAGGAGAGGATGGGAGGAGACGCATGGAGGACACTGCTCGCTGTCACCCGCTGCCCCACTGAGACAGGGTAAGTGCCGGGCAGGCGGCAAGCGGGCGGGGTGTCACAGTGGTGGCATTCAATGGCACAGTGGCAGCATTCGATGGGCACAGTGGCAGCATTCGATGAGCACATTGGCAGCATTTGATGGCACAGTGGCTGCATTTGATGGGTACAGTGGCTGCATTTGATGGGCACAGTGGCTGCATTTGATGGCACAGTGGCAGCATTTGATGGGCACAGTGGCAGCATTTGATGGCACAGTGGCAGCGTTTTATGGGCACAGTGGCAGCGTTTGATGGCATAGTGGCTGCGTTTGATGGGCACAGTGGCTGCGTTTGATGGGCCCAGTGGCTGCATTTGTTCAGCCCAGTGGCAGCATTTGATGGGCACAGTGGCTGCGTTTGATGGGCACAGTGGTTGCGTTCGATGGGCACAGTGGCTACAATTGATAGGCACAGTGGCAGCATTTGATAGGCACAGTGGCAGCATTTGATAGGCACAGTGGCGGCATTTGATGGGCACAGTGGCTGCAACTGATGGGCATAGTGGCTGCGTTTGATGGCACAGTGGCTGCAATTGATGGGCACAGTGGTTGTGTTTGATAGGCACAGTGAAGCTGCAATTAATGGGGTTTTTTTCAGAATTTTTCAGTTTGTTTGTACCCCCCCAAAAAAAATTTGAGCACCAGCCACTGCTGACGCCTTAAGAGTTCTCTTCACTGGAACTAAGGAGCCAAGCCCAACTCCTGAAAAACAACCCCACACCATAATTAATCCTCCACCAAATGATTTGGACCAGTGTACAAAGCTAGGTCCATAAAGACATGGTTGAGCGAGTTTGGGGTGGAGGAACTTGACTGGTCTGCACAGAGTCCTGACCTCAACCCAATAGAACACCTTTGGGATGAAATGAGTAGAGACTGTCAGCCAGGCCTTTCCATCCAACATCAGTGCCTGACCTCACAAATGCACTTCTGGAAGAATGGTCAAACATTTCCATAGACACACTCCTAAACCTTGGGTTCAGCCTTCGCAGAAGAGTTAAAGCTGTTATAGTTGCAAAGGGCGGGCCAACTCAATATTGAACCCTATGGACTAAGACTGGGATGCCATTTATGTTCATGATCGGGTAAAGGCAGGTGTTCCATTACTTCTGGTAATATAGTGTATGTGGGTTGTGGTTGATGCATTTTCCCGGTATGTTTTGTGCTTTTATTCACATGTATTTTTGTTGCGTTTTTGCTCTGTTCTCTATGGAACCAAAAATGCAACCTGCTGCGTGTTAAAAAAGTCCTTGACCCTTTCCAAAAAATACACCAGTTGAAAACGCACAGATGTAAATTTGACCCATAGGAAATCATGCTAAATGGACTGAACTGAAAACGCACTGCAAAACGCATAGGTGTGAACCTAGCCTAACAGAGAGTAATTTATTTTCTAATTACTGCAGACCCTATTGTCAGCACATACGTATTTTGTTTTTCTTCTTAAAAGGTGCAAAGACTAGAAATTAATTTTGTTAATTGTTAACACATTCAAATCTATTGAAGATTTTTGTGACTTCTGTTCTCTATGAAAACTATACAGGGCCTGAATGTGACTACACATATGGGAGCAGTCCTGCTGACATGTATTTGTTTTGACTTTCACAATTTTTAATTATTGTTTCATCTGGTTTTTATATGGAAAAGTCACACAATATTATAATGCGGTAAGTCAATGTGTAAACATGCCTTTAGGATACATTCACACTTAACAATATGGTTTTCCTATGGTACAGCTGACTGACATAGACTTATGTGATATGAAGTGTAAAAAAAGGCCTTTTACACTACTCAGCGCTAAGTTACTTGTGACTTATCAAAATAATAGAAATCTATATAAGTGTATTATGGCATTTTATGCCAAACCTCTTGATTAGTAAATGCCACTAAACAAACAGATACAAGAAAGCTGCTATTATAAAATCCCATAAAATACAATATAAAACAATAACATAAGAAAATTCAGTGAATTTGCTATCTCAGTCCTATGTTATAACAGCGCTTTAGGTCAGTCCACTGGATTCCTGACCAACACGCATGTGTAATCACACATATGAAACTTGATATGATGACAGAAAGTGCGTTCAGCTTAGGAGACAGTAGGTGATCTTAAACGGTTGGTAAGAATGTGCACAATCCCACCACACACCAGAGTCTTCAACACGTGAGGCACACCCCCCGCGGGGTTACACTCACCAAAATTCAAAATATCTCAAGCCTTAAAATGAATTCTTTCAATACTTTAAAATTAAAGTCATCGATTATGCAGAGAGGTTCTGGACAGCGTAAACGGCTCCGGTTAGATGTAACCATGAAAACAGAGAGATTCCACAAAAGTGTAACATTGTTTCACACATTTATTTAAAGGACCAAAAACCCTTCCCTAATACAGAAAACCTACAAGCTGTACAATAAAAGATAGTGTGTTCACCAATCTGCTGCTCAGGATGGCGTCTATGGGAATTTCCCAGCTGCACTGTGTATTTCCTGGTGATGTTCAGCTGATGGTGAAGCACAAACGTCACTTCCTGTTGCCGTGGAGGTCATGCACTGACACGTTTCGTCATATCCAACTTCAACTGAGGGCATGACTACACGGCATAATGACCAGGATTATATAGACCTGTCCCTCGGTTCACTTCACCCTTTCACTACCGCACCTATTACCTTTAAATGCACGTAGGCAACGGGTTAGCACACAGGGACAGAACAGTGAACTCGACAGATCGGAATATCTGGCCAATTGTTACACAATTTCATAAAGTTCAAGGAAGACATCAATGATGTGAAAAAAAGACTCAAAAACATCATTGATATTTTAGGCAGAATCTAAACACCCCAAAATTCTTCTAGTTTGTTTGTATTTTTATTATTTTCACACATTTTAAATATTTTTTAGAAAGCCAAATTTTGAAGATGCACACACAGTGTGTTAACATGTGCTATCTGCCATCACGGGATATCAATGAATGCGTTTTTGGGGTGCAACCCCTTCCTCGCAACTAAAGTAGATAGAAGGAAGGGGTTTTACCCCCAAAACACGTCCATTGATTCCCCATGATGGGAGCTAGCACATGTTGACATTAGGCATGGGATCAGGAGGGAAATCCCCATTTTGACTCTCAATTTGTGTGCATCTTCAAAATTTGGCTTTCACAGGGGTGACATCACCCCATCTGATGAAGGCAATATCAACACAGTTTGGACATACTAATGTCTGATATTGCCTTCACTTTGTCAAAGTTGAACTTTGTAAGTTCCTGAGTTGTGTATTGTCTTATGGTTTTAAACATGCCTGTTTTAACACAAAAAAGGCTATCTGTACTGTCAAAAACAAAAATGTTATTACTAAAATATGTTGGTTTGTTCAAAAACCCTTTTCTAACGCACATGTGAATGTGCACAGAGTAAAAAGTTTTCTACTCAACAATGTGTGGCTTCTTCTTTCAATGCTCAATATCCTTTTTTGGACTAAGTTGGTGTTTACACTGAAATGGGGGTTATTTACTAAAGGCAAATCCACTTTGCACTACAAATGCACTTTCAGTGCAGTTTCAAGTGCAGTTTCAAGTGCACTTTTGCAATGCACTTGGAGTGCAAAGTTGATTTTCCTTTAGTAAATAACTCCCACAGTGCTTTATAATTTGCCTCAATCATGCCATTTTCGTAACTCACAAAAATTCATTCATGGTGCTGAAAATTATGTATATTTTTAACAGTAATGCATTACATACATTAGCAACAAAAACAAGGTGTGTGTAGCAGACCCACAGCATAATTATAGTTTGCTGTAGAAGAGATTGTCACCTCATGTATCAAATAAATTATGTTTGCACTATTGAAGAAAATGCCCAAAAAAAAGTCCATTGGATAACCTAGGAGACAGCTAAAAGAAACACAAGCAGTAAATCAAAGGAAATATTATTTCAGTTTAACTAAAAAAATATATTTTTAAAATGTTTATGAAAGATTTTCTGGCATATCAATGGCCCCCCTACCCGCAAAGTACTTCATATATTTGATACGGACCTCGCAGGCGCTTTGGGGGGGCAAGCCAGGATGGCCAGCTTCAAGTGTCGTCAGGGTTTGTTCGTTAAGTCCAGCCTCAGGCCCAACTGAGGCAACATAGTTCATTGAATTTCTCCTTAAATGGTTGTGGAGAATGCAGCATGCAAGGATTATATAGTTAAGTTTATTCCGCCATGTTGATTGGCGTAAGGAATAGGTGGAACCGGCTGGCCATTATCCTGAAAGCATTCTCAACCACTCTTCAGGCTCTGGCCAGCCAGTAGTTAAAAACCCTCTGGTCTGGGGTGAGGGTCCTCATCGGGAATGGCCGCATCAAGTGATCACCCAGCCCAAACGCTTCATCAGCGACAAAGACAAATGGGAGTCCTTCCCAAGCCACCATTCAGGAGCCGTTTTTTAGAACTGTGGGCGATGACTCCACCATCCGGCATCCGGCCATTCTTAAACACATCCACATAGAGAAACTCATATGTCGCCGACACCACCGCCAACATTACAATACTACTAAACCCCTTGTAATTATAATAGTATGACCCCGAGTTGGGGGGTGGCACGATGTGGATGTGTTTCCCATCAATTGCCCCTCCGCAGTTGGGAAAGTCCCACCGCTGGGCAAATTGGGAAGCCACAGTCTGCCATTTCTGTGGCGTTGAAGGAAACTGTGGAGTCAAACAAGAAAACAGAACTTAGTAATTTTGCACATAAACATTGCAAGCAAATTAGACACAAACATTCTTGGCCAACATCAGTATAACATTTATTTTAAGGAGTATTTAAAGACAAAAATATAAGGTCAACTTATCAGATTCCTCACCCTCTCTGATGGCTCATTGTAAAAAATTAAGGGGGGGGGGATGCTTTGGACAGGTAACCCTCTCCACTTTATTGAGAGCTGAATGCATAAATAATATGTTTTACTTTGGCCAGCCCCTCCCTACTTACACTATTGGCAGCCCACTGGACAGGTAAGAAGTGTCATAATACAAAAATATTTATACACACTGTACAAATTGAAGCACTTTTTTACATTCTGCAATTACCTATCAAGATAAAAACTTTAAACAGTACCATTTGAAAGTATTCTGTCAGGCCCTTTCACCACATGCTTTGGGGAATTCATCCATAAATCTGACCACAAAAGAGGTTGGTATAGTATGTATGGTTTGGCAAAGTCAGCAGATAGAGGATACCGGTTGGTATAGCTTGACTTAGCGGTTGGGGGGGAGGGAGGGTTCCAAATGATTTTGGGACCCAAAAAAAAGCCTCTGGCACTCTGCATGAATTTAAGCACACAAATAACATTAGTACACATTTTATGGGGTGTTTAGGCTAAAGCACTACTATGGAGCTGACAAAATACATTGTTAAGTGACTAGGCTAGGTGTGTATAGGCCCAGGATAGCATGCTGGGGAGGTTAGTGAAGGCAAATATGCATAAAGGACAAAAAAGGAAGTTAAAAAAATTCAGCCATGCATGAGAACAAAGGGGACATTCACAGCATATTACAATCATGGTAATTAGGGAATTATGAAAGAAATACAATACATTAGCAAACATTAAATACATAGAATGTGATGTTAAAGGAGAAAACTTACCCTAATATAGTCCTTCTGCAGGACCTGAATGTTGGCAGAACAGGTCTCTGGAATAATGATCCCCAGAGCCTGGGGGGAGATGCCTGTCGAGAACTTGATGCCCTGCAGACTTCTCCCTGTCGCTGAGTACCGCAATGTGGCGACTAGAGTGATGGCTTGCCGCATGCAGGTGTCCTGCCTGCTAATATAAGGGGACAGCAAAGCCAACAAACGGTGAAAAACAGGGTCCGTCATCTGGAGATAATTCCTGAAATCATCAGGATTATTCTCACGGATCTCCAGCAACAAAGGCATATGAGAGAATTGGTCACGCTGGAGTAACCAATTTTTCATCCATGAACTCCTCCCCGCCTTGTTCATGGACTGGGCTTGGGTCAAAGTAAGAACCCCAACACCAAGCCCCTGCACAGCACGAACTCTACGACGAGTACGTACCTGCAACATGGCTTCAAAACGATCGGCTGGTCAGAACGCACTAACAGAATGCACTAAAAATCAGAAAGGTCTGAGAAGAGCGAGCTGAAAATCAGAAACGAGCGGACAAGAATGCACTGAAGATCAAATACGTACTATAATAATACGCACTGAAAAACAAATGCTAACTGACTACATCCACTGAAAACCAGATACGAACCCACAAGCACAAACTGAAGAGCAGTAACGATCGGAAAAGCACGAGGCTGAAAAGCGCAAATTGTCTCTCACCAAATTTCTACTAACACAAGATTAGCAGAGGGAGCCCAAAGGATGGCTCACTGGCTATTGAACTTCCCTTTTCTAGTGCCGTCGTACGTGTTGTACGTCACCGCGTTCTTGACGTTCGGAATTTCCAACAAGATATGACCGTGTGTATGCAAGACAAGTTTGAGCCAACATCTGTCGGAAAAAAAACATGGATTTTGTTGTCGGAATGTGCGATCGTGTGTACGTGGCATAAGGGTGCAGGCCCACATAGAAAACCAATTACATGGCTACAAAGCAAACAATTGAAAAAATCATATAATATCTATAGTAACAGCAACACTAGTAAGGAGTTCTTTAACATGTAAAATAAAAGGTGGGCTTCTATATGATCGATCCACTATGAGACGTGCCAAATAATAGAGAGATATGAATTTTTATGAGATATAGCGTGGCATGAGATACTGTATGTTATGCAGAAGCATTAGACACTATGGGGTTGATTTACCAAAACTGGAGAGTGCAACATCTGGTACAGCTCTGCATACAAATCAATCCAGCTTTCAGGTTTTTTTTGTCATACCTTAAATGAACAAGCTGACGTTAGAAGCTGATTGGCTACCATGCAGAGCTACAACAGATTTTGCACTCTCCTGTTTTAGTAAATCAACCCCAGTGTGTAATAGAGAGGCATAAGACCTTACTATTATTAGAGGTATATGCAGCTGGGTGTTAGAGAGGTATGAGGTATTCTGTATTAGGGTGACAAGATTCTCAAAATAAGCCGTTCTGAATCATGGCCAAATTGTGCTAACAGTGGGAGGGTCTTCAAGGGGTCTGGGTAAATAAAAGCTACTTTTCTCTGGGTAGAGAGAGCATACTGTGCAGAGTGGAGGGATTAGAAGTAAATATGTGTAGAAGTCAAAATTAAGTCATGAGCAGAGTGCAGGGGTTTAGAGTGTGTTATGCACAAAGTTCAAGGGCCAGAGGTATGTAATGCTCAGAGGTCTTCAGTCAGTGCTGGGTTTAGGATTACACAATGCATGGAATACAGGGCTCACGGTACCAACGCACAGAGAGCAGAGGTCAGGAATATGTATTTTAAAGAGTGCAGGCTTAAGGCATAAGTAATGCAGAGAGTGCAAGAGTCAGGAGTATGTAATGCACAGTGTTCTGCAATGGGTACTGGCTTCAGAGGTACGTATTACGCAGAGGGCAGGGTTTAGGAATACGTATTGCACAGAGTGCATGGGTCAGATGGACGGAAGGAGGATTGGAATACAAAAGAGGAACTGAGAAAAAATTGAAGCTCCAAATGGAACAAAGGGATGCTGATTTCACTTGCATGACAGCACAGGCACACTCCCCCTGTATGACTCCATCCAGTGCTATTCCGTCCAGGCACTCTGTTCCCATGCCTCAGCCCTCTTTCCAAACAGTGCCGTCAGTGTGCTTATAAGTACTTAAACCAGAGTAGAGCTGGGCCAAATTTTTAAAGAAGGGGACACATCTGAGGACATTTTTATCTGGCGACAGCTGCTTGAAAATAGGGATTGTCACTGGAGATTGGGGACATCTGGTCATGTACTATATATTATAGGTATGAGGCATTATTTGTATTAAGAAGGTATGATAGTGAGGCATGAGTCAGCATGCTTTTAAACACTTTGTGTAAGGCATCATGTGCAGTGCAGCAACAGCTTAGGACAGAGCCTAAGATGAATACATTTGATAAGGCCAAACATTGCCCCACCTACACCTGTCTGCAATTAGGGCCACCAAAAAAAGTAGATTTTTACATGTAGGAGCGAAGTGACAGAAATGGCATGGATGGCAAGTGGTTAAACAAGTATCCAAAAATGGGAACTTACTACACCTGATGGTTCTTTTCATTTCACTATTATATTGATTGTATGGTTGTAGTCACTTAGTACTGCTTTACTGGTTAATTGGTTCCAGATGATAAAAAATGATATATATGTCAGGTCTTGTACTTGTCACATTTGTATGTATTTGTGCTATCTGTTCAGCCCGAAACTGTTACCTTGAATACTTTGGATACCATGTAATTTTTACATACATCATGGGCAAGACCAAAGAGCTGTCAAAGGACATCAGGGACAAGATTGTACACCTGCACAAGGCTGGAATGGGCTACAAGACCATCAGCAAGAAGCTTGGTGAGAAGGATACAAGTGTAGAAGCGATTATTCGCAAATGGAAGAAATACAAAATAACCATCAATCACCCTCGGTCTGGAGCTCCATGCAAGGTTTCACCTCATGGGGTAAGGATGATCATGAGATAAGTGAGAGATCAGCCCAGAACTACACGGGAGGAGCTTGCGAATGATCTCAAGGCAGTTGGGACCACAGTCACCAAACAAACCATTGGCAACACAATATGCCGCCATGGATTGAAATCCTGCAGTGCCCCCGAGGTCCCCCTCATCAAGAAAGCACATGTACAGGCCCATCTGAAGTTTGCCAATGAACATCTAAATGATTCAGAGAAGGATTGGGAGAAAGTGCTCAGGTCAGATGAGACCAAAATTGAGCTCTTTAGTATTAACTCAACTCGCCATATTTGGAGGAAGAAAAATGCTGACTATGACCCTAAGAACACCGTCTCTACAGTCAAGCACAGAGGTGGAAACATTATGCTTTGGGGCTGTTTCTCTGCTAAAGTTACAGACCAACTTTGCCGCATTGAGGGGCCAATGGACGGGGCCATGTATTGTAACATTTTGGATGAGAACCTTCTTCCCTCAGCCAGAACACTGAAGATGGGTCGTGGATGGGTCTTCCAGCATGACAATGACTCAAAATATACCACCAAGGCAACAAAAGAGTGGCTCAAGAAGAAGCACATTAAGGTCATGGAGTGGACTAACCAGTCTCCAAACCTTAATCTTATAGAAAATTTATGGTGGGACCTGAAACTTCAAGTTGCCAAGTGAAAGCCAAGAAACCTTAAGGATTTAGAGAAGATCTGTAAAGGAGGGTGGACCAAAATCCCTCCTGAGATGTGTGCAAACCTGGTAAACAACTACAAGAAACGTCTTACCTCTGTGCTTGCCAACAAGGGTTTCTCCACCAAGTACTAAGTCAGGTTTTACTTGGGGATCAAAAACTTATTTTACTCACTGAACTGCAACTCAATTTATAATATTTGTATCTTGTTTTTTTCTGGATTTGTGGTTGATATTCTGTCTCTATCATTTAAAATACACGATAATTGTGTACACGAAAATACACAAATGATAACAATTATAGACCCTTCATTTCTTTGTAACTGGGCAAACCTACAACATCTGCAAGGGATCAAATAATTATTTTCCCCACTGTATGTGTATGTATGAATGTGAGTTAAGGACCTTAGATTGTAAGCTCCTTGAGGGCAGGGACTGATGTACAATATATGTGTAAAGCGCTGCATAAATTGACAGCGCTATATATGTACCTGTAATAAATAAATAGATAAATACAGTAAATATAAGGAGGCTTAGGTTTTATTGCCCCTTTTAACCTTATCCCATGGTTAACACAATTTGATCACACTCACTGTATGCCATGGTGTGCTACATAAGCTACATTGTTGCTCTCATTTGGATGTCCAAAGGTGTTCTAGGTCTCTCACAAATCTAGCAGTGCCCCGGCATTTGATTAGTGGAAGCCAGTGGACTGATTTGCAGAGAGGGGCTCTGGTTGTTGATGGGTTAGTAAAGTGGATGGGTCTAACAGCACCATTCTTTATAGACTGAAAGGGATAGCCCATGTAAGGATAAGCTAATGAGAAAGAAAGTTGCAATAGTAAAGACAAGAGATAATCAGGGAGTTAATTAGTAGCTTTAAGTTGTAAATTAAGAAGGGGCAAATTTTGGAAATATTACAGAGGTTAAAGTGTTAATAAACCCACAACAGTTTAATCAGTCTGTATATGCAGTAACGCATGCTTGTTACACTCACTGTGGAACAGTGATTAACAGGGGTTAATCCTCCACATCCACATCCACAAAAGCTGTTTGATCTTCTCTGATCCTCCTTCCACAGTCCCCAGCCATCTGCTGATAGTACAGAGCAATAGGAGTCACTCTGCACATGCTCAGTTTGGTGTGTATTTCTAGGGAGTTTTTTATCTTGGGAAGGTGCATGTGATCAACATTGTCCAGACAGAGTGTCAGGGGTCCTGCAGCCTCATAGGACAGTCAGAGTAGAATGAAAAAATCTCCTACAAGCTTTAACCAGACACTCATAGGTCATAAGACCATTATATACTGCTGATGAGAAAAGGTATTTAGCAGTTTATATTTACTAAAATAGTTGCATTTCCATGTTCTGTGTACTGTGGGAGACCAGATATAGTAAATGCAGGCTCCTGGGTTTTGTAACACTTTAAGTTGGCAAGATTTAGTCAGTGATTGGATGTATGACCGTAAGGAGAGGTCAGAATTTAGGATTACACCTCATGATCTCAATGGTAAAGTTAGAGGAAAGAAAACAAGAAATATTACGAGCTCTGTTTTTGACGAATTAAGTGGTGTGACATCCATACTGAAAAGTCAGTTAGTAAATTGATGCATGAGGATACTTGAAGGGGTGAACTGAGAAGTCGAGAGGGTGTACTGTAGAGATAAAGGTAGAAGTTTTGGGACTTTATTCAACTGGACTAGGGAGGTGTAGAGAACGAACAGAGGGGGCCCAAGGACAGATCCTTGGGGGGAACCCTATGAAAAGAGAAAGAGGAGGAGTTTGACTTTACACTGAAAATGCTCTCAGATAGATAGGAGAACAAACCAGGAAGGAGCAAAAGGCATTGAGGCCAAAGGAGTTGAGTTTTTTGTATCTTTTTTTTTTTATCATTTTGGCCATGCTCCAAGTTGCTGTTTTTTTTAAAAAAACAGACCAATTATGCAACATGCAAAGTCAGAACTCATGATCTGCATTCTTATTCCATGTGTGGGGCTCAGAAAGTATTTAAAGCGGTGTACCACGCGCAAATTTTTTTTTTTTTTCATTTAGCAGCTACAAACACTGTAGCTGCTGACATTTAATAAGGAAACTTACCTGTCCAGCGAGCCCGCAATGTCGGCCCCCCCAAGGCCGATCCGTCCATCGGATTGGGTGCAGGCGTCGCCATTCTAATTAAGGGAAACCGGCAGTGGAGCCTTGCGGCTTCACTGCCCGTTTCCTACTGCGCATGCGCGAGTCATGCGGCACTTTGTGACACACAGGTCCCAGAAGATAGCAGGGGGGCTCGCCGCATACGAGGATATGACGTCCTCCACCGCGGACCGGATGGATCGGAAGTACAGGCTGTACTTCATAAAAAGGTACTATAGAAGAAAAAAAAAAAATTTACTATCCAAAAACGAGGGGTGGAGAGGTGGTCTTTCGTTTAATACCTCTCAAAAGTGAGTGGAACTCTGCTTTAAAGTGACTGGAAAAACATGACAGCAAGGTATCTGACTTTTTTAGAAGGAAAGGTCAGTAAAGGCATCCTACATACCTAAAACAACTCTAAATATTTGAACATTGCCACTTATAGACCACTGGTTGCTGTTATCCAGCCCCTGAAAAAAAGAAGTCACGGCATGCTTTCCCACTGCAGGATGGAAGAAGTTGCTGAGTAGCAGCATGCGCCATACTGCTAGCCATAACATAAACTATAAAGTGAAGGGATCTCTCACATGCAGTGGTGACTCTATAATGATGTCACCATGAGGGGCAGCACAAAACTTGGATCCTACAAGGTAAATGGTACTGAACAACAATGATGAGGTACTATTACTTCCACCACACACCAGTAATAGGAGTGTATTTCTTTCCACTGAGCACCAATGAAGGGGCACTATTTCTCCCAGTGACCAACAATGGTAGGGTAATATTCCCCCCCCCCCCCCCCCCACTGACTACTGATCACTAATAAAAGGGGCTCCTTTCCTGACACTGCACACCAATGATGGGGCACTATTGTGACACTTTAAACCTTTGTTCCCCTACTTTACAGGCCTCAGCACAGCCATGTTACTGGTGAAACTGCCCAAGGAGCCCAGTTGTAATTACACCTGTGAGCAGAGATAGATAGAGAGAGTTTGTGTGTATGTAGGATTTGGGACACTGCCAGTAGCACCCCCAAACAGTGAGATTTTAAGCCAGTTCCTGCACTTGAGGCCTACGTGAAATAATTACAGCAAAGTGAATTGAAAGCCTATGTACTATACTCCTACTTACCCTCCTCGGCTTACCAGGCCTTTGTCAGGTACTAACCCAATTGAATTACATTTTTAGAGAAGCAGGACCCCAAACTTTCTACAAGGATCAAAGTTCACAGTTCAGTCTTTCACTGACTACTCTTCACTACTCCACTCCCTAAACTCCACTCTATTGCTATTTATAATCTTAGCAAGAAGTGAAGTGAGAACCTCTAGAAGGGACTAAATGTAACCCATTTTTTGGGGGAAAGGTTTGGCTTACAACAGGGTTCTACCTGATAATGGAGCGGAGAAACTTTGTTCCAGGGCATTACTTGCTCCTTCATTATAAGAAACTTGGAAGCTGAAGCAGAGCAACATTACTTACTGCCACATCCAAGATCAAAGGGGGAAATTTAATAAATTTGAGGTGTATAATGTAGGGAATGTATGCAGCTGCTATTAAAAAGCACATTAAAAAGCTAGCAGTCAAACTGTGTTCTTGGTAAGAAAATACGATGCAGGCCTCATGTTTCCTGAAAGATGAGAATATCCACTTTCCATTTTAACATACAAAAGCAGCACCTCTCAATGCACTAATAGTGGTTGCAGTAATTAAGAGAGAAAGCTGCCTGTTTATGCTATGAGGATGGTTCGCAGGCATACAGCAGGGAAATGAGAATACATGTCTGATTTGTCTGCCTCTGTGAAACATACGTAATGAAAGACAGCTGTTATGAGAGGAAATAAAAGGCGTGTCTATGAATGTGGCAGGGGAACAACGGATCCAATCAGTTCTTATTGTCAGCAGCTCAGATCTGACTAATCTAGTGTCTAGACTGAGTGATAAATGGAAATACAAATAATTAATAAAATTTGTTAAAATCAAGGCAAAAATTAAATAATAATTAATCTTGTCTTGGGCATAGAAGACTCAACTTATATCTATTTATAAGCCCTTATGTAAAGTAGCTGAGATATCTTTATCAGAAATGCATTACATTAACTTTTGGCATTTTACAATGTTAGTTTTCAGCATTCAGCCTGCCCATACATGGTTTCAATCTCAGGCAGTTCCTACTGATCCGGCCAAGATTCAAACCATGTATGGGCAGGCTGAATGTACCAAGTCGATCGATCAATCAATTTGGGAACAACCAGCCTGCCGGATTTTGCATGTGATTATCACTGTCTTCTCCCGGCGGGGATAGCTCACTCTGCCCTCCCATCGGAGGAATACAATGGCCTGGTGGGGGAGATTCCCCTGTCAACATTGTCTGTGAAATTTCTTTCCTGCAACCTGTGGTTGAAAAGAAATTCGCTCTGTGTATGGGCTGCATATTTTTAAAGCAGTGATTTGACATTCTCCACAGGTGGATTTTCCAGGTTTGTGAGTTTTAAATGACAGTAATTGATACTCCATCAAAGAATGCTTGGTGAAAGTCGCATTCAATGCCTTTTAAACAGACCAGCAAGTGTCTCCATGTTGTAAACTGTTACCTGACACTTAGCCTAGGTTCAAACTGGATGCAGCGCAGTGCGATTTTCATGCAGTTTGGGAGCAGAATTTGTGGAGGGATTTGTGCTTGACAGTTGCAATTGTAATGCGATTTTAATCGTCTATGGAGCTTAAAATCACACTGCACTAAACATGCACAGGACCCTTTTTTTTAGCTGCATCAGGATCACACCACATAGATGTGAATGGCCTTCAAAGAAAACAATGTTATTTCACTTGACATGTGAATTATGCATTCTGAAAAGCATCGGAACCACATCAGATTCACATCAGTGTGAATCAGGGCTAAGGTTACATTAGCACAGGTGACTAGTGTTAGTGGCAGGAATCTGTGACACAGAGTAAAAAATCTGCAATTGGTAGAAACTAATAGATAAGCGACAGTTATTAGGCTACTTTCAAACTGGGGCGGGTGGGCGCCCTCAGGCTTTCACACTGGAAACACAGGAGGGGCTCTTTACAGGTGCTACACAGACGCGATTTTTAGCGCTGTAGCGCCTGTAAAGCGCCTCAGTGTGAAAGCAGCCTTAGCACTATGCCTTGGGTTAATATACTAACAGGTGCAGCTCTCTCTCAATTAGGCAGTGGCAAGAAATATATGCTTAGTTCCTAATGTGATCGGGATCTTAGCTCCTAATGTGATCAGGATCTTAGTTCTTAATGTGATCAGGATCTTAGTTCCTAATGTGATCAGGATCATATATCTTAATATGATCATGATTTCATAGTTCCTAATATGACCAGGATCTTAGTTCCTAATATGATCAGGATATCTCAGTTCTTAATATGATCAGGATCTTAGTTCCTAATATGATCAGGATATCTCAGTTCCTAATGTGATCAGGGATCTTAGTTCCTAATGTGATCAGCATCTTAGTTCCTAATGTGATCAGGATCTTAGTTCCTAATGTGATCAGGATCTTAGTTCCTAATATGATCATGATTTCATAGTTCCTAATATGATCAGGATCTTAGTTCCTAATATGATCAGGATATCTCAGTTCCTAATATGATCAGGATCTTAGTTCCTAATATGATCAGGATATCTCAGTTCCTAATATGATCAGGATCTTAGTTCCTAATGTGATCAGGATCTTAGTTCCTAATGTGATCAGGATCTTAGTTCCTAATGTGATCAGGATCTTAGTTCCTAATATGATCATGATTTCATAGTTCCTAATATGACCAGGATCTTAGTTCCTAATATGATCAGGATATCTCAGTTAATAATATGATCAGGATATCTCCGTTCCTAATATGATCAGGATCTTAGTTCCTAATATGACCAGGATAATCCTGATCATATTAGGAACTAAGCATATATTTCTTGCCACTGCTTATTTGATAGAGTGCTTCACCTCTTAAGCTGGCCATACACCTATAGATTATCTGCAGATTTTCTATTCTTAGAAAGAAAATGTGCAACAGATTTCTCCATGTTCGTTAACTGTGTGGATGGAGGAATCTCCCACTTTTTCCATCTAACCATAGAAAATCTGCAGATAATCTATAGGTGTATGGCCAGCCTTAGTATATAGTGGCAGGAATCTGCTGATTCCTGTAGCTGTTTCTGCCACCTGTGAGCGGCTAGCTCCAGCCGCCAAGACCTGTACACTTCAATGGCAGGTCAGTGGCAGCTGCAGCCATCTGTGGGTGTCTGCCGAGCAAGCGATTACCTGCAGTGATCACTACTGTATGCACACACAATGGGTCAAGCAGCAATCACGGCATATTATCTCTGGCTAGATGAACAGCCAGCGATAGCTGAGGCTAACTTGTCTTTCAAGTGTACAGGGCTCAACGGCTGCAGCTAGCCGCTCACAGATGGCAGAAACAACTGCAGGAATCAGCAGATTCCTACCGCTGTCATTTACACCAGCGTTATGCCCCGTACACACGGTCGGATTTTCCGATGGACAATGTCCGATCGGAGCGTGTTGTCGGAAATTCCGACCGTGTGTGGGCGCCATCAGACATTTTTCATCGGATTTTCCGACACACAAAGTTGTAGAGCAGGAGATAAAATTTTCCGACAACAAAATCCGATCGCGTCAATTCCGACCGTGTGTGGCCTGTTCCGACGCACAAAGTGCCACGCATGCTCAGAAGAAATTCCGACACGGGACAGCTCGTTCTGGTAAACTTAGCGTTCGCAATGGATACAGCACTTTCGTCACGCTGCAATGTTAAAAATGGTTTAATACAGCGCACTCTCTTCTTCTTTATAATGTGACAAGAATTAAGTAGTTTTGCTGCTCATATTCACACACACTTCTCACAAACTTTTATTTGTGTTTTTTTAGTGGGATTCCCTCAATATATTGTTATTAGTTGTCACATCTGACAGTTTTATATTTTTTATTAATTTTTTTTTTTGGATTTTCAGCCTTTTTTTTTCTTTAATGTTTGGATTTTTTCCAAGGCTGATCTTTGTTCAATGTTATTTTTATTTTTACTCCAGAATATTTTTGTGTGTGTTTTGTGTGTCAAGTTACCCCAACACCATTGATATCTTTTATTATTTAATCTCCAGGAGATTGTTTGTTGTTGGTGTCCCTTGTTCATTTCACATTGTATATTTGAAATGTACCTGAATCCTCACAAACCAACTGTAATTTTTGAAGTAAAACACATAGGAGAGTATAATTCAAAACTAAAATCCTTTATTAAGGGATCAGAACCAAACAAAGAGGAAGGCAACACTGGATCAACAAGAGAAATTAGTGAAGCCTGGGACCCCCACGGCAGACATCAATTCTTAAACATCAAAATTGGTGGCCTGAGGAGTCCATATCTAAGGGAGGGCAGTCTGGTCCGGGATTCACAGAGACTCGGATAGCAGCAGATGACATCTGTGTCCCCAGGCTGTGGTACCACAAGAGGCTGCATCTTTTGGCCGACCAGACTGAACCCAGGGCAATCACTGTCTGGTCTTCCTTCCACGCTTCCTTCCGGGCTGTGGCTGTGCAGTTGGAGATGTGGCAGGAGGAGGAGTAGGACCTGGAGGAGGAGGAGGACTGGGGGGACCTGGAGGAGGACTGGGGGGACCTGGAGGAGAGGGAGGAGGAGGAGGAGGACCTGCAGGAGGAGGAGGAGGACCATCCCAAAGATGTGTGTGAGGTGTAATTTAGCCCCTCATACCTTTCTCCAGAGCCTCTGATATGGGGGCCTCACACATGGCTTTTTGGCCCTCCTCCATCCTCTGCATTTTATATGCTATGAATGCAGCAATGTTCTCCTGCATGGTGTGGGGTGCTCCCAGGACCTCTGTAGCCCTCCAAAAGAATGCTATAGCCGCCTCCTCTAGGGTACTCGTCCTACTGCCACTTTCTGTTTTCAGGGAGGGTGGAGGGACCTTGATATCAGCCAGCCGGCTCGGCCCGGCCACCTCCTGGCTGAGACTTCCCTGTGTATGAAAAAGGGACATGGTTTTAGTTTTTGCATCATCAATCACAATCCTAAATTAGTACTCCCAACTAACATCTAGTTAACATCATTGATTGGACAAGCAGAAATATTTAGAGGAATGCTATACCTGGCTCAATCTGGGCTCCTCCACATATGGCCTGGAAGGCTCAGGTTGGGCGTCAGAAGCCTCAGCCAGGGGGGAAGGAAGCGTGGAAGGAAGACTGGAGAGGGATGGCCTGGGTTCATTCTGGCCTGCCAGAAAATGCAGCCTGTCGTAGTACAACATCCTGGGGACATAGATGTCATCTGCTGCTCCGGATCTCTGTGAATCCAGGACTTTCTTGCGCTCCCTCAGATATGTGCTCCTCAGGCCACCAATGAAAATCTTTAAATAAGTGATGTCTGCCGTGGGGATCACCTGCTTCACAATTTCACACAATTGCTCCAGTGCTGCCTTCCTCTTTGCTTGGTTCTTGAAATGGGGGTGGGTAATCTCCCACAGACAGGGCAGCTCACTTAGCATATCTATGAATACTGATATGAAGTCAGTATCTTTCATTAAGATATCCATGTTCCCTGCAAGACACAACACAAGACAAAGGCTAATGTCAGACAAAACTCTCCTAATCTTGTTACAATATAGGCCTCAATCTAGAAGCAGTATAGGCACAAGTTTGTCTCTTACCTTCGTTCTTACGATCGGTGCGTCCAATGCTCCTTCCTCCGCTCACAGATTGTACGTAATACGCACGCGTGTTATGCTTTATACACACTGCGCATGCGTGTAACTCCGCCCGCCCCTGGCGTTCGGCGCAGTGGGGGAAGAGCATGATGGCGGAGTTACAGCAGGTGCGTGCTAATTCTAGCAACGAGGAGGAGGAGGAGGAAAGCCCGAATCCAGGCACGTCCCGATCCAGAAGGAGACGTTTTAAGGCCACAAATATGTCGTTTGGGGAGATGTTGGAGATGGTCGACATCATGAGGAAGTCCGACTATGACGGAAAATATGGGCCTTACCCCAACCCCAATATCCGAAAGGCCAAAATCATGGCGAAAGTGGTCAGGAGTCTTGAGAGGAATTTCGGGGTACGAAGATCTGAAGATCAGCTCAGGAAGCGGTGGTCGGACCTGAAGTTGAGAGAGCCAGAGCAGTACCGAAAGATCCGGAGAGTGCTGCAAAAAAGTAAGTAGTTGTGCTGTGTTCCTATTTTTTCTGTCTTTATTACGTTCGTTCTGCTCCATATGCTTTTATTAATTGTAACGTTTAAAAAGGTCAACTTTAATGTTCATGGGCCCATTATTCGTTCGTATCAAACATTTTTCTTTCGGCCTCTAGAACACCATTGTTTAGGCCATATGCATTTTCACACATTTTTGGGGGCCTACTTGGATGCCAAATATTTGTTTGTGTAGATGGGTTTGTTACTAGAATGAAACTAGATTGTGTGTAAGGAGAGGACACTGAGCAGCTGTTTTCACATCTGGACACTGGAGCACTAATGTGGGACCCCAGAACACCATTTTTATTAGGGGGGGCACACAGGTGCTCCAGTGTATACTATAGGGGGGGCTACATCTGTGAAGCTTGTACCAAACAGGTAAAGTATTGCAGCTTGACAAAGGGCAATAAAAAATATACATCTTGGAACTCGGCTAAAATAGACAATTGTACCCCACTTCCAAGCAATGTTTCCTATTTCTAGTTCTGCCATCAAATATCTGTGTGCTAGTTATACCATTTTTGTTTTACATAAAGGAGAAAAGACTCGGAGGACACCCCTCATCCCAGGAGAACACAGACCCCCCACCTCTGGAAGAAGGGGAAATACCGCAAACCCAAGAAGCTGAGCAGGAGGAAGAAGAAGATGTGGTGGAGATTGGCACCACAACAGGTGAGTGTCTGCGACCACAGGCTCAGGTAAAAGAGATGGATGGTGGCAGATTTTTGAGACCTTTTTTTTGTTCTTTATCTCTTTTTAGGTGATCGTGATGTGAGGGAGAGAGAACGTTTCACATCTGAAAGTGCCCAGATACTGATCGGGGAGATCATGGGGTGTAATCTCCAATTGCAAAACATCCAGCAACAAATCAGTGATGTTATAAAAAAAAATAATAACATCATTGATGTTTTGGGGCGAATTTAAACCCCACAAAATCACCTGTTTTATCGTGGTCCAATCTTACCAAAATTTTTTATATGTTTAGAAAAGCCAAATTTGGAGGATGCACACAGTGTGCCAACATGTGCTATCTGCCATCACGGGAGATCAATGGACGCGTTTTGGGGGTGCAACCCCTTCCTCAATTATAAAGTAGCATTGAGGAAGGGCTTGCTCCCCCAAAACACGACCCTTGATCCCCCCTGATGGCAGATAGCACATGTTGACATTCGTAAATTGGTGTGCATCTTCCAAATTTGGCTTTTCCAGGGGTGATTTCCCCCCATCTGAACGCTATATCAAACCCAGTTCCTAAACACTGATGTCTGATATAGCCTTCAGGTTTTACCATATGTGAACTTTGTAAGTTCAAGTTTTTTGGCTTTCTTGTTGGTTTTACACAGGCCTGTTTTATCTGAAATGGATATTTCGATTTTTGATAATGCTACTGCAAACATTGTTATACAACAAACATGTTGGTTTGATTTAAAAACCTTTCGTAAATGCACATGTGATTGTGCAGGTATAAAAAAGTGCCTTACTCAAGAATGTGTGGATTATTGTCTCAACACTACAACACTTTTGGGGTGATGTAATTGCTGTTTTATGGAAAAATGGGGGTTATTTCCTAAGGGCAAATACACTTTGCACTACAAGTGCAGGTTCAGTGCAGTTGCAAGTGCACTTGTAGTGAAATGTGTTTTTGCATTTAGGAAGTACCAGCCAACACTGTTTTTTATAAGGTTACCCAATCACGACATTTTCTGCACTCAACACATTTCTGTCAGGGTCAGCTAAAACAAACACAAGCAGTAAATGTCCACCAAGAATTTCTTTTGGTTGTTTTTTATTTGAAAAAGGTGTCACAGATTGTCTAGCATATTGATAGCCCCCCTACCCGCAATGAACTCCAGGTAGCGTAACCGGACATCACGGGCATTCAGGGAGGGCAAGCCAGGACTGCCACTTTCAAGCGCCGTCAGTGTTGATGGATTTGGGATTCCGGCCTCAGGCCCAACTGAGCCAGCATAGTTGGCTGAATGTTTTCTTAAAAAATTATGGAGAACACAGCAGGCAAGTATTATATGGTTCAGTTTATACTCCGCCATATGGATGGGTGTCAGAAATAATCAGAACCGGCTGGCCAGGATTCCAAATGTGTTCTCCACCACTCTTCGGGCTCTGGCCAGCTGGTAATTAAAAACCGTCTGTTCCGGGGTGAGGGTCCTCATCGGGAATGGCTGCATCAGGTGGACCCCCAGTGCAAATGCTTCATCAGCAACGAACACAAATGGGAGACCTTCAACATTGTCCTCTGGAGGTGGCAAGTCCAAGCTGCCATTCTGGAGACGCCTGTAGAACTCCGTCTGGGCGATCACTCCACCATCGGACATCTGGCCATTCTTCCCCACGTCCACATACAAGAACTCATAATTAGCCGACACCACCGCCAACATCACTATACTATTAAACCCCTTGTAATTATAATAGTACGACCCCGAGTTGGGTGGTGGGACGATGTGGACGTGTTTCCCATCAATTGCCCCTCCGCAGTTAGGAAAGTCCCACCGCTGGGCAAAGTGGGAGGCCACAGTCTGCCATTCCTGTGGCGTTGAAGGAAACTGTTGAGGAAAAAACAATAAACATTACTATTTTTTCAAAGATACATGGCAAGCAGATTATACACAAATTATGGGGCAACCTCCAGATAGCATTTACTAAGGGGAATTTAACAACAACAAAGTATAAGGTACACCTATCATATTCCCCCTCCCCCCCCCCTCATGGGCCATTTCTAACATTATAGGGGGGGGGACTCTTGGACAGGTAACCCTCTTCACTTCATTGAGAGATGAATGCCTAAATACAGGGTATTACTTGGAACAGCCCCTCCTTAGTTACACTATTGGCAGCCCACTGGACAGGTAAGAAGTGTCATAATACAAAGATATAAATACACACTGTACACATTTGAGCACATTTGAACATTCTGCTATTACCTATCAAGATAATAATAGGATACAAAAACTTTAAACAGTACCATTGGAAAGTATACAGGCAGGCCCTTGCACTACATGCTTTGGGGAATTCATCCATAAATCTGACCACTAAAGAGATGGGTATAGTGTGTATGGGTTTGGCAAAGTCAGCAGATAGATGATTGAGGATAGAGAATTGGGATCAGATGACTTAGCAGTTGGGGGAGGGAGGGTTACAAAAAATTTGGGGACACCACAAAAAAAGCCTCTGGCACTCTGCCTGAATTTAAAGCTAAAATAACATTTCCAAACATTTTAGGGGGTGTTTGGGGTAAAGCACTACTATGGAGCTGATAAAATACATTGTTAAGTGACTACATGAGGTGAATATAGGGCAGGAGACACCATGCTGGAGAGGTTATTGAAGGGCAAATATGTATGAAGGACCTCAAATAATAATTACATAAAAATCCAGCATGCATGAGGACAAAGGGGACATTCACAGCATAATACAATCATGGTAATTAGGGAATGAGGGAAGAAATACAATATATTAGCAAACATTCAATACAATAAAATGTGATATTAAAGCATAAAAATCTTACCTTCATATACTCCTTCTGCAGGACCTGTACGATGGCAGAACAGGTCTCTGGGATAATGATCCCCAGAGCCTGGGGGGAGATGCCTGTCGAGAACTTTAAGTCCTGCAGACTTCTCCCTGTGGCCAAATACCGCAAGGTAGCGACCAACCTCTGCTCCGGAGTGATGGCTTGCCTCATGCAGGTATCCTGCCTGCTGATATAGGGGGTCAGCGAAGCCAACAGACGGTGAAACACGGGGTCCGTCATCCTGAGAAAGTTCCTGAAATTATCAGGATTATTCTCACGGATCTCACGGAGCAAAGGCATATGACAGAACTGAAGCAACCAATTCTTGGTCCATGAACTCCTCCCCACCCTGTTCATGGACTGGACTTGTGTCAAGGTCAGGACCCCAACACCAAGCCTCCGCACAGCACGAACTCTACGAGGAGTACGCATACGAAACATGGCTAGAAAACGGTCGGCTGCTCAGAACGAAGTAACAGAACGCACTGAAGAATAGCAAGGCCTGTGAAGAGCGACCTGAAAAACAGCAACGAGCAGGCAAGATCACACAGAAAACTCTGATACGAACTGACTGCACGCACTGAAGAGCAGATACAAACCCACAAGCACAAACTGAACGTCAGAAAACGATCTGAAAGCCACGAGTCTGAAAAAGCGCGAATCGTCTCTCACCAAACTTTTACTAACACAAGATTAGCAAAAGGAGCCCAAAGGGTGCCGCGCTTGGTTCTGAACCGGCCTTTTCTAGTCTCGTCGTACGTGGTGTACGTGACCGTGTGGTTGTCGATCGGAAATTCCGACAACTTTGTGCGACTGTGTGTAGGCAAAACAAGTTTGAGCCAACATCCGTCGGAAAAAATCCTAGGATTTTGTTGTCGGAATGTCCGAACAAAGTCCGACCATGTGTACGGGGCATTAGTCAGATATGTGGCAATTTGATTGGGCAATCATACTTTGAATTCAATTTTTGGTCAAAATGGCAAAACAATTGACTGTGTGAAATGCTGGTTTCAGTTGCAAGTAGATGGGATTGAAACTACCTCAATCAAAGCCAGCAGAAACATGTTATTGCTTTTAAAATTGTCTTAGTTTTTTCATGTTTCAATTGATTTTTTAATAATTCATATTGAAGTTATCAATTTATAGTCCAGTTCAGTTGATCATATTCAGGTGGTAAATTGAACTGGTGGTTGGTAAATTGCTTAATTTCAGGCAACGACATTTGTTTATACAGTACATTCAATTCGCAGTCAATCCAAAGTGGTTGAAACTACATAAAACTTGCTATGTGTTGGCGTTGGCCACCTTATTCTATCTCCTATGAGTTCAGATTGGCCTACCATCAACATTTTGGATCATTTCTCTGAGTCAATGTTTTCCTTGCAACACTAAGGTCATCAATTAGAATCCCAACCATGACACTACTTGCATGAAGTTTGCATGTTCTCCCTGTGCCTGTGTGGGTTTTCTCAGGGTACTCCAGTTTCTTCCCACACTCCAAAGACATGCTGGTAGGTTAATTGGCTCCTGTCTAAATTTGCCCTAGTATGTTTGTAAATATGCATGTGAAGTTGGGACCATAGACTTGGGATTGTAAATTGGGATTTTAAGTTCTTTGAGGAAAGCTGTTAATGTACAATATATGTAAAGTGCAGAGTAAATTGTTGGTGCTATATAAATACCTGAAATAAATAAAAGTGGTTAAAATTACATGATAATTGTGTGAGGGCAGAAGTTGGAATTTTTTGGATTTGCTTTTGAAAGACTCCTAGCATGCTAAAGCATAATTATATAAAAAAAACACAACAATCTGTACTGCTGTTTCTTGATGGTTAACACATTCCAGGCCACTGATAGAAAAAGTATATAACGTAAAAATGTAGTAACTGCTGGAACTTCCTTTACTAGCCTGAACTTTTACCAAATGCTTTATATACTGTAACAAGTCTGTTATGGGGTACTGTAAAAAAAAAGAAACAGTTCATGCAGATTTTTCAGATGCCTTGTTTTAATCACCTTGTAGGCAGGTGGCCTACTGTCAGTTTAGTTAGCTTGACTGCCCAGGTGGGGGGAAAGGGTTAACGTTTTACTGCCTTCCCTGTGTGTGTGTGTTCGCTGGCTTTTTGCTAGGGTCCAGGCTCCCTCCCATGTTGTATAAAAGGGGACGAGATCTGGATTCCAGGGGGATTGGAAACCAAAAAGGACACGGGGCATTTGCAAGAGTTCGCTGGGACCTATGGTCCTGCATCAGACGCTGACATCCCATTGGGACATTCTAAGGACATGAACTCATACATACAGCTTTTCCGAAAATGGACTATTCCCATTATTACATAACCTGTTCAGGTAACCAGGAGCAGCCACAGTTAGGTGTAGCTAGGTTGAGAATGCTTATGCATGTTATACCTGTTCCGCTGAATTGTCATTAAAGTTGTTTCAACTGGGGGGCGTGGCCTGGAGCGGCATGAAGTAGGACGCAGATAGACAGAGCTCCGCCGGCCATCGATCCTTAAACAAACTCCTGAGACCGCTAAACAGCTCACTTCAGCCCACAACACATCAGCACTGAACCGGTAACCTACCAGGGTCATGTCGCCCACAAAGAAGGCGTCCATAGCGGCCGCGAAGTTAGAACAATACCGCCGGCAGGGCACGGACCCCTCCAGCCAAGATGGCGCCGCCACGCTGGAAGACGAGCCTCCCACAGGGACAGACACAGCGAGGGTGCTGGAGGCGATCTCATCATGCCAGGAAGCAATCACAGTTTGCCAGACATCCCTCACAGCGCGGATTGAAGAAGTTAAAGTTGATATATCACTGGTAAGACAGGATTTCCAGAAACTAAAGGGCAGAGTCACCGAGGCTGAGACCAGGCTGGGCAATGTGGAGGACTCCCTCCCCCCTTTGCAAAATACAACATCTGAGCTGCAGCATCAAGTGAACCAACTGATCCAGAAGCAGGACGACATTGAGAATCGTCTCAGAAGATGCAACCTCAGATTTGTGGGTCTCCCTGAGGGGGCAGAGGGGAAGACCCCCCCACGTTCCTAGAAAACCTACTCTGTGATGCGTATGGGAGGGAATCTTTTTCCCTAACATTTGTGGTAGAGCGCGCACACCGCCTGTCAGGCAGACTGCCACCACCTGGAGCCCCCCCGCGCACGTTTATCGCAAAATTCCTGAATTACAGAGACAGAGATGCCATACTCCGTCTCAGCAGAGTGAAGGGTAACATCCCCCTTGGGAACAAAATGATTGCTGTTTATCCGGACTTCTCCGCGGAGGTACAGCGGAGGCGACGCACATTTATGGAAGTTAAAAGGCGCCTTCGCGTGAAGAACATCAAATACGCCATGCTCTTCCCGGCCCGCCTCCGTGTGGAGGGAGAAGATAGAGCACATTTCTTTGAGGATCCAGAAGCCGCTATCACCTGGCTGGAGCAGAGAGAAGCCCACAGATAAGTACTCGTTTTCCTCTTACTCTTTTCCGCTCCTAAGTTAATATAGGACCCCTTAGGGACTTCCATTACACCACACTCTGTCTCTCCTCATGGACTGCCTCTAAATCCAAAACCCTACACATAACTACAGGATGAACAGCTCGTCTTCCCCCTATCCTCCTCTCCTGCCTAGCTTCCTGATGTGATGGAAGGCTGCACACCAACTCCACTTAGACTGGGCCTGTCACAACAGATGAGCTCTAACGAGCAACACAGCTACACATCTCTCCTAGAGAACCAGACAGGCTGCAAACCGTGAGAACTTCACCCTGCTACAATCAGCACAAATCCACCAATGGGCTCCCTGCAGCCCTTTATCACAGAGACACACCTCAGTTATATACCCCTACTTTGCAACGAAAGGTCCACACACGCAACCGACGGAGCTAACCAATGTCTAAAGGCGCTCACCAAGGACGGTGAGCAGAGTCCTGTAATGTGCAACGGTACGCAGCGTATTCTCGCCCCACGTACCACAGTTCACCACCTGCAACGGAGAACACAGTTTTTGGCCGCACTGTACAGGTTGCTTAGGAACCCTGAGTTCATTGATATTCCTAACACAGTGACTGTCACCCAAGCACTGCCAAGATCTTATCTTTTCTCCACAGGTTGGACAATGTTCATGCCCAGTTGGCAGTTCGGGATTGAAGCTCGCACCAGGTTCGGAAGGTGTAGAGCGGGGTGGGGGGATGGGGAAATAAGAAATATACAAGTCTTACTGTTTTACCCAATGTCTACAACAGGTAATTGTTACCAAAATAACCTTATAATGTCATTGATAATGGTCATGCTGCAGGGTCTGGGGGGGGGGAGACCTGAGTTCCGGAGCTCAATACCTCACATTCACACTTAAATGGCTAGTCTGAAATTAATCACGTGGAATATCCGCGGACTTAGAGAACCCATAAAGAGATTGGCGGTATTTTCACTCCTCAAAAAACAAAGAGCTGACGTGGTGGCTCTGGTGGAAACACACGCTGAAGGTCTTGCACATAGAGTACTTAAGAGACCATGGATCGGTTGGGCGTTCCATTCGACACACACTACACTATCAAGGGGAGTCTCACTCCTAATTGCTAAAAATACCCATTTCGAGCTCCAGGACTCAGTGATCGACCCATCGGGTAGATATGTACTTTTAAAAGCTAAAATCTATGGAGACCCGATTCTCCTCATGGCATTCTATGTCCCACCACCGTTCAGTGCGACTGTTATAGCTGCTGGGTTCGATTTTATGACCCTGCATCCTAGCACTCCTGCTGTGTGGCTAGGTGATTTTAACAATGTACTAGATCCAGCCCTAGACAGACTTAGCATGTCAAACACAGAACCGGCGATATCCCACCCCACAAGATTCGCCAGACTCCTATTAGACGTCAGCCTGGTGGATACGTGGAGAACTAGGAATCCTGCAGATAAGCGGTTCTCCTGCTTCTCCGCGTCGCACCGTGCTATGTCCCGCATAGACCTAATATTGGTATCCAAGGTGCTCCTCCCTAGGCTGTCGGACGCAGGCTTCTTCCCTAGGTCCCTATCAGATCACTGCCCCTACTGGGCTATACTTACAATCCCCCATAACCGCCCCCCGGCGACGTGGAGGCTGAACCCTTTTTGGCTGACCATACTGCCGGAGGAGGACGACCTTTTAACAGAATGGGGAAACTACTTCCTAATCAACGAAGGCTCTGCTTCGGTTCAGATGGTGTGGGAAGCCTTTAAAAAACACGCCCGCATGATACTAACTAATAGAATCAACAAATTAAAAAAAGTGTCAGAGTTGGCAATAACTAGGGCGGAAGTTAGCCTCCGAGACTCGGAAAAAATATTTCTTGAGGCTCCCACTGCAGAAAGAGCTGATAATCTCAAACTCTGCACAAGGGTGCTGACCCAATTACAATACGAAAAATCCAAACGAAAACTATTTTTTCACAGACAGCGATCGTTCGAGCACGGGGACCGGGCGGGGAAACTCCTAGCTTACCTAATACATAGCGAAGACAGACCTCCCGTGGTAATCTCGCTACGCTCACCCAATGGAGTCATAGAAACAGAACCGCACAGAGTTACAGACATCTTTAGAGAGTTTTTTAACAAGCTTTACACAGCAACAGCCCCGACAGATACCTCCCCAATGGAAACATTTCTGGGAAAGCTGACAATTTCACAGCTCTCCATAGAACAGGTTGAGGAATTAGAAGCCCCACTAACAACAGACGAGATATCGGGAGCCCTGGCGGAACTTCCCGCCTCAAAGTCCCCAGGCTCGGACGGACTACCGGTGGAATTCTATTCCACCTATTCAGAAATACTGATCCCCAGACTATTACAGTTATACGAGGCCATATTTAAGGATTCCACATTGCCAGCGTCCATGAGAGAGGCCACCATTGTATTGATCCCCAAGCCAGGGAAAGATCCATTCATTCCCGAGTCCTACCGCCCCATATCTCTACTCCAGGTAGATATTAAAATACTTGCAAAAATATTAGCCATCCGTCTCAACAAAGTAGTCCTTTCCTTAATACACAGTGACCAAGCAGGTTTTATGCCAGGCAGAAACACATCCTTCAACCTTAGGAGACTGTTTATAAATTTACAGGCCACACACGACAACGTAGGGTCAAGAATAATCGTCGCTTTGGACACTGCCAAGGCGTTCGATTCGGTGGAATGGGGATACCTTTGGAGCTGTCTGGGTAGGTTCGGCTTCGGCCCAAAATTTATAAAATGGGTGCAACTTTTATACCAATTTCCATCGGCGAGGGTACTAGCGAACGGATGGACATCCGACCAATTCCCGTTGTCCAGGGGTACGAGACAGGGGTGCCCCCTGTCGCCTTTACTGTATGCACTGGCGGCAGAACCCTTGTCCATAGCAATCCGGGCACACCCGGAAATAAAGGGACTCCGTAGGGGGGACGTGACTGAAAAAATCAGTACATATGCAGACGACACCCTACTATATCTTGACGACTCGGAGAACTCCTTGCCCATCACACTGGACCTAATAGAACGGTTCGGCACGTTCTCCGGTCTCAGGATAAACTGGGACAAATCCCAGATATTACCCCTTGACAGTTTCCCGCAACCCAAAGACAGAGCACTACTGCCCCTTCAGAGAGTAGATACCATCAAATATTTGGGTATAAGAACCACAAGAGACCCAGCTGACTACGAGACACTCAACATAGCTCCATTGTTTGCAATGCTTAAGCACAAAACACAGGTGTGGGCTCGCCTCCCACTGGGAGTAATGGGACGCATAAACCTGATCAAAATGGTCCTGCTACCTAAAATTCTCTACATGATATGGCATTCGCCAATATACTTAGTGCTTAGACATTTCAAACTAATAGAAGCCATCATGAAACCATTTGTATGGGGTAACAACAGACATAAAATCGCCTGGCAAAAACTTAAAAACCCCACAGATTTAGCAGGGATGGCCCTACCTGACTTCAACGCTTACTATACCGCAGCGCAGTTATCCCAAATCTTCCATGTAGATAAGACAGACAGAGAAAGATTCTTGCATTTGCTGTGCCCTAAGTGGTCACACTCGTCACAAGATCCATTGACTGCAATAACGGGGAGAACTATAGGGGAAGACAGGAATGCTAACCGTAAATCACTACTTTATCACTACACCAAAATTTGGAATCTAGCCATGAATAGACTTCATCTCCCAGTAATAAACGAATTCACCCCCCTGTGGCACAACACAAATCTTCCCGAATTTAACTTGATACCGGACAGCGAGGTATGGAGTTCTAGAGGGATCATTTATATACAACACATCATCCATAATGGCAAGTTAAAAACCTTTGATAGACTGAAAACGGAGTATATACTACCAAACCGAATGTTTTTCAGGTACCTGCAATTGCGCCACGCCTTTCACTCACAGTTCCCCCCGGGTGAACTTAACTTGGTAAATAACCCACTAATGGAAGCACTGAAATGTCCTGATCCGAAAAAACTAATTTCCCAATTTTATCTAATGTTAACGCTACCGCAAGCCACTACATCTGCCTATGCCCTTAAATCCAGGTGGGAGGGGGAAGTGGGCACACTGGCAGATGATGAGTGGAGCGACGCTCTCGACGCATGCAAATTAGTGTCCCCTAAACTATCAGACAGATTAACTCAATTATTTCTGATACACAGAGCATATCTTACGCCACTCAGGTTATCAAAATATAAGAGTAACCAATCAACAATTTGCCCAATGTGCAACCAGGCTACCGGCACCTTTTTCCACCTATTGTGGCAGTGCCCCCAGATCCAGGCGCTCTGGGCACAAGTAGTGCGCTTCCTCCACGACACAATGGGCTCCCCTGTAACACTGCAGCCTAAGATCTGCCTACTAGGAATTCTATCAGATCCAGAGATAAACAAATTCCAAAAGGTATTTGTACATGAAACACTTTTTTCTGCACGAAAAGTCATTGCTAGAGTCTGGATGAGGCCCAATCCTCCAGAGTTTTCACACTGGATGACGGAAGTCAATAACACATTACCATACAAAAAACTAATCTACCTACACAGAGGTTGCCCTCAAAAATATGAACAAATATGGGATAAATGGACTCAGTCATCTGATACATGCACTTGAGAATAAATCAGGTAGCGGGGCGATCCGGGGATCAGCCCCCCCCCAGACCACACATGCCGAGCTATTGCAGCGAGCACTGGCTAAGCTAGTAAGACATGACCAATCAGTTATACATATATATTATGGGGGAAAAAAAGGAATAAGACACGGGTTATAATATTGTACACGAATTTTATTTGTGCATCTTGGAAAAATGTACTGTTATTCTTTTATTGGTGTTTATTATGTACACTGTACTCCTTTTTTTTTTCCACTGCTCAATAAACTTACATTTAATTAAAAAAAAAAAAGTTGTTTCAACTGCACCAAACCTGGTCTGAAGTTACTCAAAGGGGTGCATGTTGGGTCTTGGGGTATTCCAAAAGAACCTGGGTGTGTAAAAACACTATAGGGTAAGCGTAACACCACCACAAAGGGTTAAATTGCATGGCAAAGAAGAGGAGGTAGTTAACATGGGTAACTGCACAGAAAAAAAAGTTACAGCAACCAGTCGTTTGATGTGGTACCCGGTTAGGTGGATAAGTCCTCTGGTCGCGGTACTCTGACTCTCTCCCTAGCTGAGTGTCTCCTCCGGTCACCGGGAGCAGACTATCATTATGGATATCTAAGGCCTAATCACTAGGTATGGAGAAGGAAAGAGTTAAAGAGCATGAATTTGCCCGCTATGTGCTCGGCAGAACTCCATTCTGTTACTAGGAATGAAGTAACAGAGGTATGAGTGGGGAGTTTGTTTATATAGTTAGCCCCTCTGCTCAATCGCAATATTTAAATATTCATTTATTGCTCACATTATTTGCCTTGCACTTGGCTTTGAAGTTACACACTATCACAGTATTAATTTTGGTATTTAGACGTTAGCAAGCGCTGTTTGTGTTTTTGTGCACTATTTTATTATAATGTAAATATGACTGATAAAATCATAAGTCTTAAAGCGGTGTTCCAGATGAATTTTTTTTTTTTTTTTAAAGTCAGCAGCTGCAAACACTGTAGCTTCTGACTTTTAATAGGGACACTTACCTGTCCAGGGAGCCTGCAATGTCGGCCACCCGAGGCCGATCCGTCCATCGGATCGGGTGCAGGCGCCGCCATTCCAACTAAGGGAAACTGGCAGTGGAGCCTTGCAGCTTCACTGCCAGTTTCCAACTGCACAAGACACGCGGCGCTTTGTGAATGGCCAGCTTGTCTTCTGGGGGACACACATGTCCTAGAAGACAACATGCCGCAGAAGAGGATGTCACGTCCTCGGCCCTCCTGGATCGGAAGTACTCTTAGTACTTCCAAAAAAGGTAAGTTAGAAATGAAAAAAAATGTTTTAAATATCCAAAAACAAGGGGTGGAGAGGTGGTCTTTCATTTAAGACCACCTCTCAAAATTGGGTGGAACTCCGCTTTAAGATTTTATCATTAAATTTGTTTCTTTTGACCTCTGTGAGATTTTGAAGGCAACCAAACCAACAAGAACATATCTCATTTAACATTTTTAACTTTAATGCAAAATTTTAAAGAAATACAAAGGTTTAAAACCACAAACAGCCACAGTTGGCTTATACTGTAGTTAGTTTACATTTATTAACATATGCATATTAAGCGGTACTCCCTAAAAACCACATGTATTGAGAAGCTTTGATATTCCACAAAATTGCTCATTTAATGGCATCGGGCAGCCAACACATTTCAAGATTTATTAAATTAGTCTCTTCCTCAGGGATATAAAATAATCCTGCCCTAAAAAAGTAAAGAGAACTCCCCATAATATGTTATTCACAGAATATGCTTCAACACAAAATTGGGGCTATTTCACATATTGTAATTCTACTTACAATCACAAGAAATACCACTGCTTCTTTGCTTCTCAGTATATCAAACCACTTCATTTCCCACCTTGGACAGGGGCAATCCCATGCAAAGATCACTAGTTACCATATTGGAGTGAACAATATTAAACAAAGATTTTATCATTTGCATTTACATTATATTGTGTTTTCTTGTAGCCCTGATGAAGGGGGAGTTTCTTTGACCCCCAAAACATGTTGACTGTTTTTTTAGTACAAACTAATAAATTAATTTGAACGCTTTTATCCTTTGGTCTGGCGCTCCTTCCATTTTTGCATGTTTTTTTTTCCAGTAACCTGCTGGGGTACTCACTGGAGTGTAGCCTTTTCTGTTGTGAGCATCCTAACCTGAGCCAGGGAGTCCTTCAAATGTTTTTGCCCAACAACTTTGTATGAAGTCACATCAAAGTCCCAGCACTGCCCATACTCTAAAAATGTACTCGCTTCTTCTTACTTTGATAATTCAATGCAAGTCTCTTCTATTACTGTATTTGCTGTATATAATACCTGTGGCAGACAAGGCTTTTATTAAAGAATGAAGAAAGATGACGTATTATCTCATGAAGGTTACATGCAAGTCAGCCCATCTGCAGTAATGTGGTGCAGGTGCAAAGAAAACTTCAAAAGCTGGTTTCTAGTAAAATAATCCTTCCGTGTATTATCTACATGGTTTTTTGATTGCTGGATTTCCTGCAGAACCAAATCATGTTGAAGCATCAAGTCTTCTGGGAAGTGCTTAACATATTTTTTTCATTATTCTAGACTAAGAAATAGACTTAACTGTTCAGTGTATCTCCTACCAATAGTGAGGTGATTCACTATGGTGTGACACTAGGCAGGAGACTCTCATGGTGGGAATTTTCTTAACTAAAAACCACACCATGTTAACGCCATGATAAAATGAAAAATGCCTCCTGTGACCCTTTCATAACGGTGTGATTGAAAGGGCAATTTCGCATGAAACTATTTTTCTAACTGTAAGTTTCTGTGGAGCAAATATTCTCAGCGTTGTGATGAAAGGGAATTGCTCTCTATCCATCACACGTGTCAAGAGCTTTAGGCCAAGTGTGTAGTTAGGATTTGGCAGCCATAGCCCTGTACGTGGACAGAGCATGTTACATACATGCTGATACTGCTGCACCTGTTTTGGGATGCAAAGCAAAATACACTATGCACTGATATGTACTGTATATATAGGAGAGCACTGAGTCTACTGGCATCAGATTTCTGGCCTACGTGCCATTCGCAAAGCAAAATACACTATGCACTAATATGTACTGTATATATAGGAGAGCACTGAGTCTACTGGCATCAGATTTCTGGCCTACGTGCCACTCTAATGCCCTGTACACACAATAGGATTTTCTGACAACAAAATTGTGGATTTTTTTCTGACGGATGTTGGCTCAAACTTGTCTTGCATACACACAGTCACACAAATTTTGTCAGAATTTCCGAACGTCAAGAACGCGGTGACGTACAACACATAAGACGAGACGAGAAAAATTAAGTTCAATAGCCAGTGCTGCTCTTCTGCTTGATTTCGAGCATGTGTGGAACTTTGTGCGTCGGAATTGTGTACACATGATCGGAATTTCCGGATTTTGTTGTCGGAAAATTTGAGATCCAGATCTCAAATTTTGTTTGTTGGAAATTCTGACGGAAAATGTCCCATGGAGCCTACACACGGTCGGAATTTCCAACAATAAGCTCCCATCGAACATTTGTTGTCGGAAATTCCGACTGTGTGAACGCGGCATAAGGCTTTGCAAGGAGATCACAGTGGGGTTGATTTCAATGTGGGTTTTCTTTTTGCAATGTGAATTTTAACTTATCTTAGTGAATATGGTAAAACACAGGAAATACAGTATTCTGTTTCCAATGTTGCTTTATGCATGGACATATCTTCTTAGACTGTCCGGACAGTATGGTCACCTGCTGACTTGGCACATTCCGCAGGCAGCTTAACTCTTCAATGGGACACAGAAGTTGCATCCAATGCAATTTTACCTCAGCTATTTGCAGTACAGAGGATGTTTTTCTAGTCTTTTGATGTGTAAGAAGACAATGACTTTCCTAAGCTCAGTCTCTGAATAACTAAAAAAATGTTTTTGTGATCTGATGCACATAGTGGTGTGCCTCCCTCCCTATTTAACAAGTACACAACATTAATTGTTTGCCCATGGGGCTTTAAATGAGGCATATCATCGACATGCAAATTAATTATACATAAAATAACAGTTTATTGATCGATAGATAGATAGATAGATAGATAGATAGATAGATAGATAGATAGATAGATAGATATAGATATAGATATAGATATATATCTATATATATATATAGATATAGTTATATAAATAAATCTCAATACATACATAGGATTAAAAATAAGCTTATTTACTATATTTCAATATGTGTTTCTGTAAGATATACAATATATTTGTGTTCTATGTAAGATATACATTATATTTGTGTATACTGTACATAGTTACATAGTAACTAACTAAGGTTGAATAAAGACACTAGTGCATCCAGTTCAACCTGAGTGAGTGTATGTGTCTACAATTCTCCCTATCCCTGTACATTGTACAAGGTACCCATATAGCGTCGTCAATTTACGCAGTGCTCCACACATACATCGTACACCCATATTGGTCCCTACCCTCAAGGAGCCCACAATCCAAGGTCCCCAACTCACATTCATACATACTAGGGACAATTTTGGACAAAAGCCAATTAACCTACCAGCATGTCTTTGGAGTGTGGGAGGAAACCGGAGTACCCGGAGGAAACCCACACAGGTACAGGGAGAACATGCAAACTCCAGGGTGGTAGTGTCATGGTTGGGATTCGAACCAGCGACCATTTTTACTGCTAGGAAAGAGTGCTACCCACTACACCACTGTGCTGCCCACACAGCACATAAATACATTCCATTAAATTGTTCTCACCGATGTTTCCACAGAATCAAATCAATATGGAGAATGCATCCAATATCTCAACGCATTTCATGAACATGAAAATCACTTCCTCAGGAATGAAAGCTCCCGACAAGATGGAAGCAACATTTGTAGAGTACTTGTGCTTAGTATAGAAGTTTTCTCTTGTTGCAGTTGAAAGGTTAGGAATGTTCCAGTTGAAAAATAAGACGCTTGGATTGTTCCTAACTCTGGCTAAGATTGTCATGTACTTTGAAAAGAAGGAAAAAGATGGAAAGGAGATGTGATGCTGTTCCTTGTACTTGCTCAATATAAGCTCAAAAAACACTAGAAAAAAAATGCTAGATAAAAAGCGCTGATAATTAAAAAAAAACTAGAAAAAAAATGCTAGATAAAAAGCGCTGATAATAGCGTTTTTGTGCTGGCTTCTAGTAGTGTTTTAGTGGATTTTCAAAACTTTTAGGAGCATTAGCATTTTATTAGCTTTTTTTACATGAAGGAAAAAAAGAAAACTGCTTGGAAAAGGCTGTTAGTAGTGTTTTAGTAGTGGTTTAGTAGCGTTTAGCTTTTTTTTTTTTTTTGCCAGGAAATGTTTTTTTTATTGGATGGGTTTTATAGCAGAAAGTAAAAAAATATATATTTTTTTTTAATCAAAATTGATGCTTTTTTTTGTTTATAGCACAAACAAATAAATAAATAAAGCTCTTTTCGTAGGGAAAAAAAAGGGCATAAAATTTTATTTGGGTACAGCGTTGCACGACCGGGCAATCATCAGTTAAAATAATGCAGTGCCATTTTAGAAAAAATGGCCTGGTCATTAAGGGGGTAAAACCTTCCAGGGCTGAAGTGGTTAAAAAAACCAGACCTTAAGGGAAGCGGATGAAAGACTGGTCATTAAGGGGTAAAACCTTCCAGGGCTGAAGTGGTTAAAATAACAAACCTTAACGGAAGCGGATGAAAAACTTGATGTAAGCAGACATCCTTTTACATCTGTTTTCTCGTTGGAATGCTTTGCTGTCCGTTTTTCATCTGTCAGATGGATGAAGAACAGGCAAACGGAATACCTGTGTAAAGGGGCTGAAAGCGAACATAGTTACATAATTACATATTTGGTAAGGTTGAATAAAGACAATAGTCCATCCGGTTTAACCTGTGCGTGTGTGCGTGTGTGTTCATGTAGAAAATCAGTTCCCATATCCCCGTATATATTGTGTTTGCGAAGATGCACGTCCAAGAGTCTTTTAAAACTATGAACACACACGCTGACACCATCAACTGTGGAAGAGAGCTCCACATCCTTACCGCTATGACAGTGAAAAAACCCCTACGCAGCTTAAGGTTAACATGCTCTACTTTATTAGTAAATCAGGCTTAGTGTGTTCAAATTTAGCACTGTAATGACTGTTCAATTCCCCTTTATAGCTGGCCGTGCATTGTTCAGATACTTTTTTATTCAGCCAGTGGGCTGAAAAAACTGAACCAAAAGTGAACCAAAAAAAACTGACACCACTCCATCATCCATGAACAGATGCGCGGGAGTGACGTCATGGCGGCTTCGGCCATTCACAGAGCTGGAGTCTGGGAAGCAAGACAGGTGAAGATGAGAGCATGTGCAGCGCTGACATCTTGTTTTAAGGGGATGTTTAACATAATGTGCTAGTATGCAATGCATACTAGCACATTATTCCTTTACCATGCAGGTACAGAAAAAAAAGTCCAGTCAACTATTTTAAGAGATATGAAACCCTTAAGGTCCTGTATGCCTCAAAAACAGCTGGACATAGAAATGTGGGCTTACAGCGCAATGTACAAAAGACTGCATATACAGTTTAAATTATGACTTCTGGTTAGCTTGTTCTTGTTCAGCACTGTGAGTACTTTTTGCTTTACTGAACTTACTGAATAGTAGACAGGAAGAGTTTCGCCCTGTAATTGCAATGAAGTTGCCAAGTGTTGTTGGAGCAATCTGTTTAAAAAAAAAAAAAAAATAATCTTGCCTTAATGCAAGTGCCTTTTCAGAAAATGCTGAGCAATACTACCTCTAAAATATACTACATTATATGGAATAAAGTATTATATGCAACAGTTCTGGCATATCTTGTCATCTTTCTGCATTCTGAAACGTTCTGAATCATTGATTCTCAAACAAAATATCCCATACTATGTTCTGGAAGCACATACAGATAATTTACACATGCCTGACAAAAAGAAACATGGAGTTTGAAGTCAGTAAGCTTAGGGGCACAGGGATGCTTGTAACCATTCTTAAAAAAGAAAAGGGTACAGAAAAAGGACAAAGATGCAGTTAAGGTTAAAGTGACAATACATTTTTTTTTTTCAATTTTGACAAAAAAAATTACAACTTTTAAAAACTTACCATGCCTCTTTGTACTGTCCTGGTATTTTAGGTCCTCAAGAAATTATATAGGCTGGCAGTACTGATCAATTTTCAAATATATATGTACCATAGTTTGTAGATGCTATACCTTTCACCCAATCCAAATAGAATACACTTATTGGGATTTTTTTTTTATACCAAAGACATGTAGAAAAATACATTTAGGACTAAATGTATGTCACAATTTGATTTTATTAGAAATGTTTTATAACCAAAAGTAGAAAATATAATTTTTTTTTTTAAGTTTTGGTTGTTTTTCATTTATATCGCAAAAAAACAGTGGTGATCAAATACCACCAAAAGAAATCTCTATTTGTGTGAAAAAAATAATAAAAATTTCATTTGCGTACAGTATTGCGTGATCGCGCAGTTGCCAGTTAAATAGTGCAGTGGTGAATAGCAAAAAATGCCCTGGTCATTATGACGTCGGCTAGGCCGACGAGTCAGTTTTTTCAAAGGGGGGCCGGTGGCTCATACAACCCCGGACAATCGGCCACAAGAAAAAAAGGGGTTTGTTGGCAATTTAATGAGGGTGTCTGCAGATTTGGGGGTCGTGCAAATACAAGCACGAATGTTCAGGTTGTGGGGGTGGACACCCCGTGTCCCGTTGTTTTAAACAGGGGAAAAAAACGTACCCGCGAATCTGTTAGTAAGGGGGACAACGCTGGTGATAGTGGGAAAGGTGCAACCTTTCCTCGATAGGTACCCGGATAGGGAGGCAGTGCTGTTGTTGGACCTGGGGTTTTTGGAAGGGTTTAGAATTCTGTCACGGTTGGTCGATACTCCCCCTCTGTCACGCAATTTGCGGTCAGCCTTACAACATGCGGACGTGATTTCAGAAAAACTGCGAAAAGAGGTTTTGTTGGGTCGCATGGGTGGTCCTTTTCCTTTTTTGCCAATACCGGATCTGGTGGTGTCACCTCTTGGGGTCGTGCCGAAGAAAGAGCCTAACAAATTTAGGCTAATTCACCATTTATCATTCCCGAAAGGGGGTTCGGTGAATGATACCATCGACCCAGAGGTATGCGCGGTTTCCTATACATCTTCTGACGCAGCAGTTTTTTGGGTTAGGAGGTATGGGCGGGGGGCATTGCTGGCAAAAGCTGACATAGAGTGGGCTTTTCGTTTGCTCCCGGTTCACCCGGACTGTTTTCGTTTGCTGGGTTGTTATTGGCAGGAAGAATACTATGTGGATTGCTGCCTGCCCATGGGGTGTTCTATATCCTGCGCATTGTTTGAACAGTTTAGTTCTTTCATTGAGTGGGTGGTGTGCGAAGTCGCGGGAGTAAATTCCATCATACACTACTTGGACGACTTCCTCTGCGTGGGCCCACCTACATCAGAAGTTTGCGCGGTCCTGTTGGCCATGCTGGAACATGTTGCTGAAAAGTTTGGCATCCCTTTGGCACCGGAGAAGACAGAGGGTCCCAAGACAGTTTTGAGTTTCTTGGGCATCGTTTTAGATTCTGATGCCATGGAGTGCAGGCTGCTGGAGGATAAGTTGGAGGCATTGAATGCAGAGATTCGGGGGATCTTAGGACTTCGCAAAGTGCAACTGCGAACCTTACAATCATTACTAGGTAAGCTGAATTTTGCGTGTCGCATCCTGCCCATGGGGCGGGTATTTTGCAGGTGGCTGTCTGCGAATACTGCAGGGGTTACATCCCCCAAGCACTATGTGCGCTTGGTGAAGGCTCATAGAGAGGACCTGATGGTATGGCACACGTTCCTGGCTAATTTCAACGGCAGGGCGCTGTGGATGTCAGGGCCAGTTAGCAACTTCGATCTGGAGCTGTACACAGATGCGGCTGGTTCTGCGGGTTTTGGAGCCTATTTCCAAGGTAAGTGGAGTGCCTGAGTCGTGGAAGGATGCAGGGCTCGTGAAGAACATGTTACTGTTGGAATTGTTCCCCGTGGTGTTAGCAGTGGAGTTGTGGGGGGAATCTTTCAAGAATTTGAAAGTGATGTTTCACGGGGACAACTTGAGGGTAGTACAGGTGATTAACAAAGTGTCAGTGGCATCACCGCCGGTGGTCAGGTTGCTCAGACACCTGGTATTACGTTGCCTGCAGTTGAACCTGTTTATATATGCTGTTCACCTCCCCGGAGTGGATAATGTTATTGCTGATGCGTTATCTCGCTTTCAGTGGGACAGATTCCAGGAGTTGGCACTGGGGGCGGAGCACAGCGGGGTCCCTTGTCCCGAGTGGCTGTGGAGGATTGCCTTGGACAAGTAGCTGGCTGGATCAGGCAATCGGTGAGTGACGCAACGTGATCAGCATACAACAGGGTATAGCAGGAATGGGTATCCATGGTGCAGCAGGTCGTGGAGGGACAGGAGGAACCAGATCTCAGGTTGCTAGTTTTGTATTATGTTTCTCGGAATTTGGAAGACGGGTGTCGGTGTCTGGGTTGGAGAAGAAAATGGCAGGGTTGGCGTTTTGGTTAAAATTTCACGGTTTTCCTGACTTAACTAAGGATTTCTGGGTTAGACAGGCGCTGAAGGGCTACAGGCGTTCTAAGCCGGGGAGGGACTCTAGGCGTCCGGTTTCGTTCAAGCTTTTAGGAAGGTTGTTGGCACAGTTAGCATTGTCCTGTTCATCGGAGTACGAGGTGGTCTTGTTCAAGGCGGCATTTGCATTTTTCGAGGCGTTTAGTATTAGCGAATGAGTTAGTCCCTCTAAGAAGGAGAACGGGGGATAGGTGTGACGGATGTCAGATGTGGGGAGGACAGGCTATCCATACTGGTTTAAAAATCTAAAACGGATCAACGAGGCAAGGGGAAGACGGTGCAAGTTTTTTCGCTGCCGGGTTCTCCCTTGTGCCCAGTAAATTTGGTGCAGGATTTTCTCGCGATACGCTCGGAGGTGGCAGGTTCCTTGTTGGTGCTGTCGTTATCTCGTTTCCAATTCATTGCAATTTTTAAAAAATGTTTGGGGGCGTTGGGTTTTGGGGATCAAAAATTTTCATCCCATTCCTTTCGGATAGGGAGAGGCTACGGAAGCAGTTTGATGGGTATTGGATGAGGTGGCGGTGAAAAGGATAGGGAGATGGGAATCTAGAAGATTTCAATCCTATGTTCGCCCTCATCTATTGACTATGTAAAAGGGGGTAAGGGCAGGTTTTAAAGTGGTACATTGAAATTGTTATGTGTTGGTTGTCATATTGATTTGCTGGGGGTTTGTTTTTTCTCTTTTCTTTCAGGAAGAACACAGTGCCTGGTCTGGATAGTGGGCCATTCATATGTGTGTTGGGGGCAAGGAGAGGAGATGCCCGGCGGGATGGGAGACAGCTGGGGTTTTCCAGACAGGAAGCTTGTCTCCAGTGGTTGGGGGTGCCGGGTATGTTTTGGGGTAGGACAGTGTCGGAGGTGCGCAAATTTGCACGGTTGGATAGGCCTCCTGACGTGTTGGTTCTGCACGTAGGTGGCAATGATTTAGGGCTTAGGTCAATGTTGGATTTGGTTTGAGACATTAAATACGATCTTTGGCAACTCAGCATTGGCCTTTCCACACATGCTTATTGTGTGGTCGGACATTGTGGCACGAACCACTTGGAGGTTGGCTAGGTCAGTGGATAAGATTAACCGGGCCAGGAAGAAGGTGAACAAGGAAGTTAGTGGTTTTGTGGTCAGGAATGGTGGGCTTGCAATCAGACACCTAGAGTTGGAAGTGGATACGTGGCAGTACTTGAGAAGGGATGGAGTACACCTGAATGATGTGGGGATCGACCTGTGGGCCTTGGGTTTACAGGATGGGATCCAGCAAGCTTTGAGGGTATGGCAGGGCACACAAGGGTAAGGTTTTCCCCTGGTGTGTGCTGTGGCATGGTGTTGGTCTTTGCTGGTGAAGGATTAAACCCCAGATATGAAGAGTTCGGGACCCATCGGTAGTATGAGGCCTGTTGGTGGTATTCCAGCTAACAGGGGTTTAGCTGGAATTGGTTATTGGGTGCACTGCGGTCAATTGGTTTGTTGTCTCCGAGCTAGCATATCAGCTGGAGGCCTATTTTAGTCAAGGTACCGCAGTGCCAGAGTGGATCGAGTGGCAAGATTGGTGGGTTTTTTCCTGCAAAGACCAACGGAAGTATTTAACAGATGGGGGTGGTTTATTTCAGGTGTTCATACAGTTATGTTAATTTATGTTAATTTTATTTGATTGGTTATTATTATTAATAAACAAATTGGCTGCTACAGCCAAAATTGACTCCAGATTGGTGTGGTCTCATTTTCTGGGGGAAAAAGGTGAAGGGGTTCGTAGCAGTTATTTGTGGGTTGATGGATCTAGGGGGAAAACGAGATACATCTGTTATACAATAGTCAAGGAAGCCCGGAGCAAAAGAAATAGAATGCAATAGGCGCAGGGCGGGCATGACAGGGTTAACAGGGGGACCATAGTAGGGAGATTGCATGTAAAAGGTGCTGGGATTGGTTGGGGTGTAAGGAAGGGGTGAAGCGGAGTTTACTGAGCAGAGGGAGAGATCCCTCCCCAGCTCAATTCGTTAGGAGGAGCGAGCTTCCCACCCTCCCTCTCTGATTTTGGTGAGTATGGAGTCAAGAATAATTAATTTGTTTGCATTCTACAGTGCGTGGATGTCGTGGCAGTGGCGTGGTGTTGGTCTTTGCGGGTGAAGGATTAAACCCCAGATATGAAGAGTTCGGGACCCATCGGTAGTATGAGGCCCGTTGGTGGTATTCCAGCTAACAGGGGTTTCGCTGGAATTGGTTATTGGGTGTACTGCGATCAATTGGTTTGTTGTCTCCGAGCTAGCATGTCAGCTGGAGGCCTATTTTAGTTAAGGTACTGCAGTGCCGGAGTGGATACAGTGGCAAGATTGGTGGGTTTTATACTGTAAATACCAACGGGAGTATTTAACAGATGGGGGTGGTTTATTCCAGGTGTTCATACAGTTATGTTAATTTATGTTAATTTTATTTGATTGGTTATTATTATTAATAAACAAATTGGCTGCTACGGCCAATATTTACTCCAGATTGGTGTGGTCTCATTTTCTGGGGGAAAAAGGTGAAGGGGTTCGTAGCAGTTCTTTGTGGGTTGATGGACCCAGGGGGAAAACAGGATACATCTGTTATACAATAGTCAAGGTACTTTTAACTCAAATTTAGTATTATTTTAACACTGGAGAACAAATGGTCTACAAGCAAATGGATTGGTTGTGTTCAGTGCTGTCCAGTTGAATAGAGAGCAGAGTAACTTAAAAGCAGACATAGTTATGTCTATTTGGAGTGTGCAAACCAAACTCCCTTTGCACAGAGAACTACTGGGCCTTTAGTGTAGAAATGGGTATCACACATGTGTAAAATATTATTTTACAGCCACTTAGGATTAAAGTGGAAAAGGAAAATAATATATTTGCATTTTTAAACTCTGCCTGCCATTAAAAGAAATTCTGTATACAAAAAAGCAAGCATAGCCATAACAGACCATAGAACTAATCGTGCCCAGAACCACAGGAGGCCATGTTTGTAAGGTCTGTCTGATGATTTATCCAGACAACATTAGCACTGGCAAATAATCTGAAATAAAATGAAATGTGTATATAGTCTGGGTACCTCTGTTGGAATTCTGTAAAATTAACTAGTTAGAACAGCACAGCTCTCAGGAATGGATATAAAAAAACCTGTCAGATGAAAAACAGAGAGGCTGCCATTGTTTACCTATCTGAAAATGCTAGTTGCCTGGCTGTATTGCTGAACACATGTGCCAGGTACAATGCCAAAACATATATGCATAAGAAATTTTGACTTTTCTCTGACCTTCTTTTTTCTGTTCAGTTGGTCACTTATGAAGAAAATGTTTTTAGCCAGTGGGTCAACAGTGGGCAGTGTTTTTGTCAATTAATAACAAGTGTATATTAACCTTTTCCTGCCCTGCCCCAGCGTCCTTTTTAATGGGTCTTTACGCCCAGGGATCAGGATGGACTGCCTGATCACGTGACCACTGTGATCAGCTGTCACAGTGGTCACATGATTGGGAGTCCCTCCCACTGGCTCTCGATCATTACTAGAGACCAGGAGATGACTATGACATCTTGGTCACTGTGCTGGGAGCACAGTGAGAGTGCTGTCAGCACAGAAATTTCTGCCGCCCACGGATGCATGTGCAGCGTGTGGGCATTACATATGCATTACAGGGCCAGCAAGAGGTTAAGATGTTGAATAAAGTGTCAAGTGACCACACAATGTGGTTGAGTTACTAAAGGCAAATAGATTGTGCACTTTACAAGTGTTCAGTTGCTCTAGAGCTTAGTAAATGAGGTGAAGCTACACTTCGCAAAGAATACCCAATCACATCGATGGAAATAAAAACTGCCTTTTTGCTTACACATGATTGAATAACAGAAATCAGCAGCGCTTCTGAGTTCTGGAGCAACTGGAATTTGCAACGTGCACAGCCTATTTGCCTTTAATAAATTAACCCCAATGATTGTTTACTCATACTCATACTCATACTCAGAGGAGAAAGGCTTTAAGTCACAAATTAGAAAGTCACTATAGCCTATAGCTATATACACAGTGCTTTTGTTATGAGGTTTATACAGTAGTGTAGCACTGACATAGCAGTTTTGTTTCAGTTAGCTTTGGTTTTGGGTCCTTACTCCAGTGTTATGTACAGCACTTATATATTATAAACAGAAAAGTCAGTGCTACTACCCATACACCACATAGATAGCAGAGCTCCAAGGTGCTCGATCCACAGTCGCTGGCTGAGTAGAGTAATGTAGAAAAAATGATCCAAACTCCGGTTGTTGCTCTTAAAATTTCTTAATTAGCCACAGTGAACAAACGCAGATTAAGTCAGTTGACACGTTTCAGCCTATAAGGCCTTAGTCATAACCATCTTTTATATTATGGACCATTTACGCTGGCTGTACATTAATTGTGATTTTGGGTTTCCTGTGGGAGTTGTTGCTGAGGACTATGGTATTTGTGTCATATGCAAGGCAGCCAATCTGCCAGGAGACAGGTGACTGGCAGAGTTGATGGTTCCTCTGGTAGTGGAGGGTGCTTGGCACCTCCATTAGCAGCCAGTTCCCCACTCCTTGGGGCTGGACCCACAGTATAGAGTGCCTAGGGAGCCAGCCTGGAGTCACGAGGTATGAGGTACCTCGGGAGACAGAGCAAGCACGGTGGTTGGAGAAGGAGAGAGAGTGTTTCCTGTATCCCATAGCAACTATAGGATGGGTCAATAGGAGAGAGGTGATATGGATTGGTGGAGCCCAGTACAGGCTCAGTGGTACTGGCCTCAAAATGCTGCACACCTGGGCAGTGGTGTCCTCTATGCATGAGAGTGTTCAAAGTGTGATCAGTGTAATGGAGTCACCTGCGGAGAGCAAGGAGTTAACAGTGTCATTGCAGCTCACTTCTAAATCCTGGAGACCTACCTTAATGTTGACTGTCACATGATCACAGCTGCCTGCCCTGGTTTTGGGCATTAGTGAGTGCAATTCTAAGCCCTGCCACAGGTTGAATGACACTAGACATAATTTAACTTAGAAAAAAAACCCAGAACCAGGAGAGCAGGTAAGTATTTCAGCAAAAGCTATTTTTTTTTTAAGAACTGTTGGACTACATATACTGTATATTTTAAAAAAAACTTTAAATTCCCATTTAGTCAATGCCATTTATTAAAGGCAAGTTATTCAACTTCGCTCCTTGTTCACATAACATGGAATTCCTTTCTGACCCCAGGAAATGTCAGAGGTCCGGTGCTGAGAAGGCAGACATAAATGATTGAGGAGAAACATACTTTGCCCAAACATGGGAAGCATTGGACTTTTGTGGCCATGCAGGATGTGCATATCTGTATGGTTTGGAATTGAGATTCCCCCAGCTATGAAAACAGAGACCTTGGATCAGAAAGGTGGAGATCTGCATTCTGTGCCAAGCTACTGAAAGTTGTCTGTATCAGTCTTCCCACACACCCAAGTCTCCAAAACACAAGAATCTGGTGATTTAACAGCTCCCAGATGGAAGTAGATACGGGATATAGAGATTAGACAAAATGCAGATTGCCTTATAAGGTGTGAGCTTTAAAGATGGGCATACTTTATTCTTATAACGTGCCTTAGGATTCTGATAATCGTGGCTGCTAATGTTTGGAATGGACTGTGGTTTTTCTGTCTATTTATCCTGGTATAATATAACTCAAAATATACTAACTCTAGGAAGACTTGGTGATGCAGATAAAGGAGATTATCTAATATCTAACACAATCAGTTCAGTATTATTTACAGGGAAACTCTAGCCTATTTATAGGTTTTTGAATTATAGACGTGAGTTAGGGTCAGTTTAGTAGAAATAATCGTATTAGCAAGTGTTTATGTCTTTTAAAACTTTTTTTTATCATTCTTAAATAGGTATTTTGTGGTTGCTTGTTAAATATGCAGTCTGTGCTTTCAGCTTAGTAGTACCACACAATGACTGTGTTTTACTGCTAACCCTCTTAAAAGGAACATATAACGTTTTATATATTTCATCTACAACTATTAGATTGAGCTCCATTCCACGTGTTTTTCAGAATATCCATAGCAGCTTCACTGAAAAAGCTTGTTGTTTACAGAGCTAAATAGCTTAAGTGACTCTGGCGCTTTGACCATTCAGGGCAAAGGGATAGGTTCTCTTGATGGACCACCATACTCATTGATTCCCACCTTTTCCCCATTCCTCTGTGCAAATCCTTGATCTAGTGCACAGGGTTGGCTTGTGTTGGAGTTTACGCAATGTTATTTATATTGGTTCCCCCCCTTCCCCATGACTATATCTGGGCTCGGTGATTGGCTGCTCAGGCCCAAACACAGCATCCTGGGAGTAAGGGGAGAAGTTCACCTGATGTCACATACCTTTAAGTGCTGTGTATTACCACATTCAAAAGTGGGTATTTGTGGCAAAAAATACTCCATCTCTCTTGCTCCATGCCCACTAACTAGCTAAATACTCTGTATTCCAAAGGCTGTATCTTCAACATGTGACCATGATTTTATTGGTATTGCTGAATCTTGGCTTCACTCTTCACGTGACTGAGCTATTAATATTCCTAGCTATGCTTTTTTTCAGAGAGACAGGGTAAAACAGTGATTGTGTCTGTCTCTATGTGAAAGGTGATATCAAAGCGAGTGTAAAAGAGGACCTAGTTGATGGAGAGTGTGATGAGGCTGAAGCATTATGGGTGGAATTGAAGCATTATGGGTGTGCGCACTCCAAGGTTAATCATTGGAGTATGTTACAGGCCTCCTAGTGTTAATGAGGAGGTGGAGATTTGGCTCCTTATCAGTAGGGATGAGCTTCGTGTTCGAGTCGAACCCATGTTCGACTCGAACATCGGCTGTTCGACCGTCCGTCGAATTGCGAACGTTATGGGCCGTTCGCGCCAAATTCGTGTGGCGCGTCACGGCCCATAATTCACTGCGGCATCGCAGTGCATTGCTGGCTGATGATTGGCCAAGCATGCACTATGACCCGCATGCTTGGCCAATCACAGCGCCGTCAGTAGAGAGAGCTGTAATTGGCCAAAGCCAGGGTGGCTTTGGCCAATTATGGCTCAGGGGATTTAGTACACGCCCCACACTATATAAGGCCGCCTGCACGGCGGCCCTGTGTAGTGTGTTCCGGTGTGCTGATAGAGAGAGAGACAGACAGTGTCATTTTATTTGAGTTAGCTAGATTAGGCTAGATCTGTTCCTGCTATTTACATTTAGTGCAGTGCGTCCTGCTCACAGTGTTCAGCTAGATCCGTTCCTGCTATTTACATTTAGTTCAGTCAGTGCGTCCTGCTCACAGTGTTCAGCTAGATCCGTTCCTGCTATTTACATTTAGTGCAGTCAGTGCGTCCTGCTCACAGTGTTCAGCTAGATCCGTTCCTGCTATTTACATTTAGTGCAGTGCGTCCTGCTCACAGTGTTCAGCTAGATCTGTTCCTGCTATTTACATTTAGTGCAGTGCGTCCTGCTCACAGTGCTCAGCTAGATCTGTTCCTGCTATTTACATTTAGTGCAGTGCGTCCTGCTCACAGTGTTCAGCTAGATCCGTTCCTGCTATTTACATTTAGTGCAGTGCGTCCTGCTCACAGTGTTCAGCTAGATCTGTTCCTGCTATTTACATTTAGTGCAGTGCGTCCTGCTCACAGTGTTCAGCTAGATCCGTTCCTGCTATTTACATTTAGTGCAGTCAGTGCGTCCTGCTCACAGTGTTCAGCTAGATCCGTTCCTGCTATTTACATTTAGTGCAGTCAGTGCGTCCTGCTCACAGTGTTCAGCTAGATCCGTTCCTGCTATTTACATTTAGTGCAGTCAGTGCGTCAGTGCGTCCTGCTCACAGTGTTCAGCTAGATCCGTTCCTGCTATTTACATTTAGTGCAGTGCGTCCTGCTCACAGTGTTCAGCTAGATCCGTTCCTGCTATTTACATTTAGTGCAGTCAGTGCGTCCTGCTCACAGTGTTCAGCTAGATCCGTTCCTGCTATTTACATTTAGTGCAGTGCGTCCTGCTCACAGTGTTCAGCTAGATCTGTTCCTGCTATTTACATTTAGTGCAGTGCGTCCTGCTCACAGTGTTCAGCTAGATCCGTTCCTGCTATTTACATTTAGTGCAGTCAGTGCGTCCTGCTCACAGTGTTCAGCTAGATCCGTTCCTGCTATTTACATTTAGTGCAGTCAGTGCGTCCTGCTCACAGTGTTCAGCTAGATCCGTTCCTGCTATTTACATTTAGTGCAGTCAGTGCGTCCTGCTCACAGTGTTCAGCTAGATCCGTTCCTGCTATTTACATTTAGTGCAGTCAGTGCGTCAGTGCGTCCTGCTCACAGTGTTCAGCTAGATCCGTTCCTGCTATTTACATTTAGTGCAGTGCATCCTGCTCACAGTGTTCAGCTAGATCCGTTCCTGCTATTTACATTTAGTGCAGTCAGTGCGTCCTGCTCACAGTGTTCAGCTAGATCCGTTCCTGCTATTTACATTTAGTGCAGTGCGTCCTGCTCACAGTGTTCAGCTAGATCCGTTCCTGCTATTTACATTTAGTGCAGTCAGTGCGTCCTGCTCACAGTGTTCAGCTAGATCCATTCCTGCTATTTACATTTAGTGCAGTCAGTGCGTCCTGCTCACAGTGTTCAGCTAGATCCGTTCCTGCTATTTACATTTAGTGCAGTCAGTGCGTCCTGCTTACAGTGTTCAGCTAGATCCGTTCCTGCTATTTACATTTAGTGCAGTCAGTGCGTCAGTGCGTCCTGCTCACAGTGTTCAGCTAGATCCGTTCCTGCTATTTACATTTAGTGCAGTGCGTCCTGCTCACAGTGTTCAGCTAGATCCGTTCCTGCTATTTACATTTAGTGCAGTCAGTGCGTCCTGCTCACAGTGTTCAGCTAGATCCGTTCCTGCTATTTACATTTAGTGCAGTGCGTCCTGCTCACAGTGTTCAGCTAGATCCGTTCCTGTTATCTTCCTACTGACAGGCAGGCTTGTCTGGTTACAGTATATAAAGCTACCTGAAGAAAATTACAGGTGTTCTATCCCAGCTTAGTGCAGCTACAGGCCATTAGTATGTCTGGAAGGCCAAGAAGGAGAGGCAGACAGTCACAAGCCAATAAGAGAGGGCAAGCAGGCTCTGTGTCTAGTGCTGGTCGTGGAGACGGTGCATCCTCATCAGCCCGTGGCCATGGGACACGCTTGGCCTTTTTTTCGGCAGCTGGCCGTGTTGAGCCGCAACATGCAGAAAACTTGGTCGAGTGGATGACCAAGCCGTCCTCATCCTCCTCATCCTCTCTCACCCATGCCCAGGGTGCTTTGTCTGGCAAAGCAGCGACCTCTTCCCTCAGCTCAATGTCATCAGTGACTCCTTCCCTAGCTCCACCATGTCCTCCTGAGGATTCCCTCGAACTGTTTGACCACAGTGTTGGGTACATGCTCCAGGAGGATGCCCAGTGTTTGGAAGGCTCTGATGATGATACTGAGCTCGATGAAGGCAGTAACATGAGCACGGACAGAGGGGGTGCCCAAGAAGGACAGCAATCTGGCAGTCATGCTCCCCCTGCTGCAGCATACTGCGAGGTTTGCTCCAGTGATGAGGAGGGAGGGGATGATGAGGTCACTGACTCAACGTGGGTGCCTGATAGGAGAGAGGAGGAGGAGGAGGAGGAGGAGGCGGCACATCACCAACGAGGCAGGATGCCCTCCAGGGGCCAGCCTAAGGGCAGCACATTGACTGCATCACACCCCAAAGCTCCACATGTGCAGGGCGCTGCAGTCTCTGCGCGTTATTCAAAAAGTTCTTTGGTGTGGGCCTTTTTTGAGACGAGTGCATCAGATCGCACCGCTGCTATTTGCAACATATGTCTCAAGCGTATCTCGCGTGGCCCAAACATCTCCCGCTTGGGTACCACATGCTTGACCAGACATATGTTGACCTGCCATGCAGTTCGTTGGCAAGCATATCTAAAAGACCCACACCAAAGAACAAAGAGGATCTCTCCTTGCTCCTCATCAGCTGAGATTTCCAACCCCACTAGACCTTCAGTCCTCTCTGAGACCTGCAGTGAGAGGAATGAAGGTGTAGAATTAGGTGTGTCACAGCCAAGTACTTGTGGGCAATCTGCTTTTGGTACACCGACGTCAGATTGTACCAGGCAAATTTCCCTGCCCCAGCTGCTGCACCGCCGAAAGAAGTTTGCTCCCAGCCATCCACATGCCCAGCGGTTGAATGCTAGCTTGGCAAAATTGCTAGCACTTCAACTGCTGCCTTTTCAGTTAGTAGACTCTGCCCCCTTCCGTGAGTTTGTGGAATGTGCGGTTCCTCAGTGGCAGGTACCCAAACGCCACTTTTTCTCACGGAAGGCGATTCCGGCTCTCTACCGGCATGTGGAAGGCAATGTCCATGCCTCGCTGGACAGGGCGGTCAGCGGTAAGGTGCATATTACCGCTGACTCATGGTCCAGCAGGCATGGACAGGGACGTTACTTAAGTTTCACGGCGCATTGGGTGACTCTGCTGGCAGCTGGGAAGGATGCAGGACAAGGTGCAGTAGTGTTGGAGGTTGTTCCGCCACCACGCCTCCAAAATGCTGATTGTGACACACCTCTCTCCTCCACCCCCTCCTCTTCTTCTTCCTCCATGGCCTCTTCCTCGGAACCAGCGGTGCTCCGTAGGCGTTCAAGGGGCTACGCAAGTACGCAGGCCAAAAGATGCCATGCGGTGCTTGAGCTGGTGTGCTTGGGGGACAGGAGCCACACTGGGGCAGAGGTTCTGTCAGCTCTGCAGGGGCAGGTTCAGAGGTGGTTGACGCCACGCCAACTTAAGGCAGGAATGGTGGTTTGCGACAATGGCACCAACCTCCTCTCTGCCCTCCGACAGGGACAACTGACCCATGTGCCCTGTTTGGCTCACGTCCTTAACTTGGTGGTGCAGCGGTTCTTGGGCAGGTACCCGGGCTTACAGGATGTCCTGAGGCAGGCCAGGAAAGTCTGTGTGCATTTCCGCCGGTCATATAATGCCAGTGCTCGGCTGACGGACCTCCAAAAGGAGTTTAACCTGCCCAAGAACCGCCTAATCTGTGACATGCCCACCAGGTGGAACTCGACATTGGCCATGCTGCAGCGGCTGCACACGCAGCAGAGGGCCATCAATGAGTACCTGTGCGACTATGGCACCAGGACAGGGTCAGGGGACCTTGGTTTTTTTTCCCCACGCCAGTGGGCCATGATCAGGGATGCATGCACTGTCCTGTCACCATTCGAGGAGGCCACGAGGATGGTGAGCACTGACAGTGCATGCATCAGTGACACTGTCCCCCTTGTCCACCTGTTGGAGCACACGCTGCGTGGAATAATGGACAGGGCACTTGAGGCAGAACAGAGGCAGGAAGAGGAGGACTTCCTTAGCTCTCAAGGCCCCCTTTATCCAGACAGTGTTCCTGCGTGCCCGCCGATCACACAGGAAGAGGACGAGGAGGAGGAGGAGGAGGAGGAGGAGGAGGAGGAGGAGGAAGATTGTGTCAGTATGGAGGTGGAGCCTGGCACTCAGCATCAGCAGTCTTTAAGGGATCAGTCCCAAGGAACACATGGACTTGTACATGGCTGGGAGGAGGTGGCTGCGGACGTTGTTGTCCTTAGTGACCCAGAGGACTCCGGACCGAATGCCTCAGCAAACCTACGCTGCATGGCCTCCCTGATCCTGCAAAGCCTGCGTAAGGATCCTCGTATTCGTGGTATCAAGGAGAAGGACCAATACTGGCTGGCAACCCTCCTTGATCCACGTTACAAGGGTAAGGTTGCGGACCTTATCTTGCCATCGCAGAGGGAGCAGAGGATGAAACATCTTCGGGAGGCCTTGCAGAAAGGTCTGTGCAACGCGTTCCCAGAGACTGGGAGGTTACAAACTCCTGTTTCTGGACAACGTGTTGCTGAGGCTTCGGTCAGTCAAAAAAGGAGCGGTGGAGAAGGTGGCCGTCTGACCGATGCGTTCAGACAATTTTTTGGTCCGCAGCCCCAAGGTATGATCGGTTCCAGCAACCATCGCCAGCGTCTGTTTTACATGGTGCAGGAATACCTAGGGGCAAGATCAGACTTGGACACCTTTCCCACCGAAAATCCTCTGGGTTACTGGGTCTTGAGGATGGATCACTGGCCAGAGCTTGCACAGTATGCAATTGAGCTACTGGCCTGTCCTGCATCCAGCGTTCTTTCGGAACGCACATTCAGTGCTGCTGGAGGCGTGGTAACCGATCACAGGGTGCGTCTGTCCACTGACTCGGTCGATCGGCTGACCTTCATAAAAATGAATCAGTCTTGGATCACCACCAGCTACCAAGCACCTGATGCTGATGTAACTGAATAATTTTTTTCAGATCCCTTCAAAGACTGCCTATGCTGATGCTGAGTGACTATCCCTGAGTAATTATCCTCTTCCTCCTCAATCATCACGCTGATAGCTTGTAAGAACATTTTTGGTTCTGGGCGCCACCACCAGTGCCTAAGGCACAATTTTTCAGCCCCTGTTTAACAGGGGCATGTAATTACAATTTTTGATGTAATACTTTGCAGCAGGGCTCGTTCCTGCATTCCAACTAGAGTGTCTGTGAGGGGTTGCAGTGTTGTGGCACCAGCACCAGTGCCTAAGGCCCAATTTTTCTGCCCCTGTCTAACAGGGGCGTGTAATTACAATTTTTGATGCAATACTTTGCAGCAGGGCTCGTTCCTGCGTTCCAACTAGAGTGTCTGTGAGGGGTTGCAGTGCACCAGCACCAGTGCCTAAGGCCTAATTTTTCAGCTCCTGTTCAACAGGGGCATGTAATTACAATTCTTGATCTAATATTTCACAGCAGGGCCCTGTGAGGGCTTACAGTGTTTTGGCCACAGCAACACCTAAGGCCCAAATTTCTGCTGAGTATATAGGGCAGGACCCTACTTTCAAACATCTAACTTACAAACGACTCCTACTTGCAAACGGAAGGAGACAACAGGAAGTGAGATGAAATCTACCCCTAGGAAGGGAAATTCTCTCATGTAAGAGTTAATATGGGAAAACAATTTCTCCTTTCCACTGATGCTTTCCAATCCTTGTTCCACAAAAAAACCCAAATTTTCAAAAAACATTTTTCATTGGGACAAAAAAGTGAGGTGAAATCTTCTGAAGAGGAGGAAAGACGCAAAACAAATGTCACAGGGGTGATAACCCTTCCCTATGTTTTCCAAAAAGCTTAGAAAAGATTTTTTGGCTGGAGCTAAACACGTTAAAAATGTTCAAAATTACAAACAGATTCTACTTAACAACAAACCTACAGTCCCTGTCTTGTTTGCACCGCCTGTATACTGCTGTTCAGAGTATATAGGGACCTTTCCTTATTTTAATTTGGGTGCGGGGTTCCCCTTAATATCCATACAAGACCCAAAGGGCCTGGTAATGGACTGGGGGGTACCCATGCCGTTTGTCTCACTGATTTTCATCCATATTGCCATGACCCGACATGACATTAAACCCGCAAGCAGTTTTAAATGAGATTTTTTCCTTTAAAAATGACATTTGGTGCAGGGACTGTTCTAAACATGGGAAACACGCGTCACTTTACAGGCATACTATAGACACCCCCCAGGTACGATATTTAAAGGAATATTTCACTTTTTTTTTTTTTACTTTAAGCATCATTAAAATCACTGCTCCCGAAAAAACGGCCGTTTTTAAAAGTTTTTTTTGCATTGATACGTGTCCCCTGGGGTAGGACCCGGGTCCCCACACCCTTTTTAGGACAATACCATGCAAATTAGCCTTTAAAATGAGCACTTTTGATTTCGAACGTTCGAGTCCCATAGACGTCAATGGGGTTCTAACGTTCGTGCGAACTTGCGGTCCGTTCGCGGGTTCTGGTGCGAACCGAACCGGGGGGTGTTCGGCTCATCCCTATTCATCAGGAAGGATTTTTTCCCCCTCTGGAGCAAATTGGATCATGCTTTATTTGGGGGGGGATTGGACTTTGATGTGTTTACCTGAAAACAGTGTCACACTGTCAGCACCAAAAGTGTCACTGGGAGCAGACGTAAGACTTGGAGGAGAAGTTTGGACGCTAAGAGGCATAACAGCGAGAAAATCTATTCTGCCCTACTTTCATGTATTTTTTTTATGTCATGTAGTCAACTGCATTAGGTTGTCATTGTTTTGTAGTATACTGACATCTAGTGGCTATTGTGGGCCACCACAACTTGTTTACCAATGTGATTTTGCCATCTTCCTCTATCCTCCCCTCCTGTTTAGTGCTAGCTGTTTTATTCCTAGCTAGACCCTCCCCACTTTTTCCATGTTCCCTCAATCAGTGCTAATTATTCACAGAGACGGGGCTTAGGAAAGTCGTTGGAGTTTATTTAGTAAAAGTGCAGAGTGCAAAATCTGGTGCATCTCTGCATAGAAACCAATCAGTCTCCAGATCTGTTTTGTCAAAGCTTAATTGAACAAGCTGAAGTTAGAAGCTGATTGGCTACCATGCACAGCTGCACCAGATTTTGCACTCTCTAGTTTTAGTAAATCAACGCCCTTGTTTTCCTACACTTCAAATACTGGTAAAACGTTCTCTGTACTGCAGTTAGCTGAAGTAAGATTGTGTTGTATTCGACATTTGTGTCTTATTGAAGAGTTGCACTGCCTATGGATGATGCCAAGTCAGCTTGTGACCATACTGTTCAGACAGACTGGGTCTAAGGGGGTATTTTAATGCATATTGTGGCATTTGACACAGACTAATGTGTCTTATCCAGCTCATATTACCTTCTTTAGTGAGAGTTCCATATATACACACAAACATTGTGCATGTTTAAATATAAGTGTACTTCCTATACTCTATACTCAGCCCCAGCTGACAATTCTCTGAAGCTGTTCCAGTGTTAATTTAGTCGACTAAAATATTTTTGTTGACTAAATTAATACTATTTTAGTCAACTAAAATATGACTAAAACAATTCAGACGACTAAAATACAACTAAAACTAAAATGACATTTTAATCAAAAGACTACAACTAAAATTAAATCGAAATTTGATGTCAAAATTAACACTGTCCTGTTCTCATTCTGATGCCTCTCTGCTCCTGGAATTAATGGTTTGGCTTACTATCATTTATTAACACTCTTTATCTCCTGCCTACATATTAACTTTTACCCCTCAATTATTGCCAATGAATCCCTTTCCTAACATTATGCACTAGCGAACCCTTTATCTTATATCCTTTACCCATTTCAACCCCCTTTCTGTCTGGTTGAAGACACCTCTGTTCTTTAACTCTCTCCGCAAGCAGCAAACCCCTGTTTTTATTAACCATTTCATTATGAAACCCTCATCCCAGACGACCAAACTGTGTGCCAGCTACTAGACTCTGGTGGTATATGCAAGCCCATCAACAACTTTCCATACACTGACTACACCTTTACTGCCCAAGACTGCCATGTATCATAAGAGATACAAAAGTTTTACAGGTGTATTAAGCATTTTAAAAAGTGACTTAGACCTTACCAAATGCAGCACCCACTCCAAGATGCCCCATAATGATATACCCATAACACCATCAAAATAATACGTACCTGCACACCACCAGGATAGCCATATCCCAAATATGTGCCTCTGTTGCAACACACAGAAATTCCAAAATACTCTTCAAATCATCCCTTTGCTTTAGCACACACTAAATCCAAGAAATGCAGAAATGGTCACTGTCATTACATAAGTCTTGCTGTTTAACCACTTGCCCACCACCGCACGAACATTTACGTCGGCAGAATGGCACGGACAGGCTAATGGGCGTACAGGTATGTCCCTTTAAATTTGCCGCCGTGTGGTCCGACCCTGCCGCCAGCTCCATGAGTGTGATTGCGGGTCCCGTGAACTCGATGTCCACGGGGATACCCGCGATCGTCTCACGGAGAGGAAGAACGGGGAAATGCTGATGTAAACAAGCATTTCCCCGTTCTGTCTAATGACACTGACACTGATCACCGCTCCCTGTGATCGGGAGCGGTAATCAGTGTTGTGTCACACGTAGCCCAGCCCCCCTACACTCCCTAGGACACACTTAACCCCTGCAGCGCCCCCTCCTGGTTAACCCCTTTACTGCCAGTTACATTTACACAGTAATCAATGCATTTTTAATTGCACTGATCGCTGTATAAATGTGAATGGTCCCAAAATAGCGCCAAAAGTGTCCGATCTGTCCGCCATAATGTCGCAGTCACGATAAAAATCGCTGATCGCCGCCATTACTAGTAAAAAAAAAAAAATTTTAATAAAAATGCCATAAAACTATTCCCTATTTTGTAGACGCTGTAACTTTTGCGCAAACCAATCAATAAACGCTTATTCAATTTTTTTTTTTACAAAAAATATGTAGAAGAATACGCATTGGCCTAAACTGAGGGAAAAAATGTTTTTTTATATATTTTTGGGGGATTTTTATTATAGCAAAAAGTAAAAAATAATGCATTTTTTTCAAAACTGTCGCTATTTTTTGTTTATAGCGCAAAAAATAAAAACCGCAGAGGTGATCAAATATCACCAAAAGAAAGCTCTATTTGTGGGGAAAAAAAGGACGTCAATTTTGTTTGGGAGCCACATCGCACATCTGCGCAATTGTCAGTTAAAGCGACGCAGTGCCGAATCGCAAAAAGTGCTCTGGTCTTTGGCCAGCCAAATGGTCCGGGGCTTAAGTGGTTAATAAAAACACCAAGTTACAAATAATGAAAAAGTGAAATTAAAAGTAGGACATAACCATTCCACAATAGTAGAAGTTTTGCCCAGTCAAACTCTGTAAAGACTACAGGAGAATAAAAGAGTTAATGGCACACTGCCAAGCTGATGAGAAAACAAATTTGGAAAATGGTCTCACATTCTTAAAGAAACAATTAGTTGCAAAACATGAGAGCAGCATTACTGTTTTTGTAAGGAAAAAAATATCCTGCTTATAACTAAGGTTTATTGTCATGTCTCAGCACATTCAGTACACCCCACCTGCTAACAAACCACACTGCAGGAAACAGTGGGTCTCTTATAGAAATTAGAGTTCATGAAAAATAGTGATCTTGTTAATAGCTTCCAAAGGACACTTTTTTTCCCCCGATGTCTAGGACTCATTCCCACCAAATTGCTGCATTTCACAGTACAAGTAAAATGTATGGACCAGAGAAAAAAAAAATTGTTTACAATATAAATTCCCATTCTGCCGTGTTGTAATGTGCATTGCATGCTGCAATTTTGACCAATGTTTTTTTTCTAATTAAATAAATATAAAGGGGCCCTTTAAAATGTAATGCATCTGAAAACGTGTAGTAACGTGTTTTATTGTAGTACATGCATTTCCAAGCCCATCTGGTAGGGTAGGAATGAGCTAGTAGGTTTGTAAGGGGGTGTCAGGTAGCAAACAGGGGGTTTCATCTACTCCTTCTCCCTATTACTGTAGGTAAGGCACAGCCCCCTCTTTGACTGCTATTGGTCTCACTTTCCCCATTAAAACAAAGTGTTACTGTATGGAGCACAGAGCAGTAACATGACCACTGCTGTGGTCTGTGCAAGGAAACCTGGTGTATGACTAGGGCTGCCACCTTTTCTTCAAGTCAAACACAAACACTTTAGTGGTGCACAGAAATCTTTTTTTATAATATGAAATATACATATATTTTGCAATTAAATAACATTTCTAATCAAATTAAGTTAATCACAAGAGTCCCCCTTTACATCAGTGTCCACAGAGTTCCCCTTTTACTTCTGAACTCGCAGGAGTTCTTATACTGTAAGGGGGGGACTCTGCAGACTCTGATGTAAGGGAGAACATAAGGGATGCTCTGGGAACCCCGATCTAAGGGGGAACATTGGGAACTCTGATGTACGGAGAGGACTCTGATGTAAGGGGGAACTCTGAGAACCCTGATTTACCTTAGTGTACTCACTCAGAGACAGGAGAGAGAAGGGGGTAGACTTCAGTCACAGACAGGGATGGATGGTGAGCTCACTCACCCCTTGGCAGTCAGCAGCTCTCATCCAGATGTAGCTGAGGCTGCTGGAAAGTGGGTAGACACAGAGCGATAGGGGCGGGAGGAAGAGTACCAGATCAAGCCCTTTCTCCTCTCCCATCTGTTTGGTTGAATGAATGAATGAATGAATGATTTGTAAAGCGCTGCAAATGCGAACTGAATCGCCTCAAGACGCTAAATGCGTTTTGTGTTGTAAGCTTCTTAGAAGAGGAAGGTCTTGAGTTTTTTCCTGAAGGCCAGATGGTTTTCTTCCATGCAGATGTGAGTCGGAAGAGTGTTCCATAGCCGAGGTCCCTGGACTGTGAATCTTCATTCTCCCCTTGCTTTGCAGCGGTATTTGGGAATGAGGAGGAGGTTTTGGTTAGATGATCGGAGATTGCGATTGGGTGTGTAGTGTTTTATTTTCTCTCTGAGGTATTGAGGGCCGTTACCTTGTATGCATTTGTGGGTGAGGCAGAGGGTCTTGAATGTGATCTGATTCTTTACGGTTAGCCAATGTAGGCTCCTCGGGGATGGGGAAATGGACTCCCAGGGTTTTTTTCCTGTTAGCAGTCTTGCCGCCACGTTTTGGATGGCCTGTAGGCACGCAAGCTGATATTGGGGTAGTCCTATGTAGAGCAAGTTTGTATAGTCGAGTCGGGAATTGATGATTGTTCCAACTACTGCTGCTTTGTCCTCTTCTGGGATGAAGGGGATGAGTTTGTGTAGCAGGCGGAGGAGATGGTGAGATCCGCTAACTACTGATCCTATTTGTGCATCCATTGTCATTTCTGAGTCAAAGATAACGCCAAGACTCTTGGCTTTGGTGCTTGGAGAGATGGTCTGTCCAAAGATGGTGGGATGTGTCCATGGAGTCTTGGTTTTGGGATTTTGGTTAGCGTGTAGGAGCAGAAGTTCTGTTTTTGACCCGTCGAGTTTGAGGGAGCTAATGGTCATCCATTCATCTATCAAAGTGAGGCATTTCTCTAATTGCTGATGGTGTTCTTTTTGTCCGGTGATGCGAAAGTAGATTTGGGTGTCGTCAGCGTATGAGTGGAAACAGAGGTCCGATTTTTTGATGATTTTGAGGAGTGAGCGGATGTAGATGTTGAATAGCACTGGCGACAAGGGTGAACCCTGAGGGACTCCACAGGAGATTGTCTGGGTTTCAGAGGTGAATGCTCCTAGTTTCACTGTCTGAAAGTGATTCTCTAAGAAGGATGCAAACCATTTTAGACTAGAATCTGTGGCTCCTGCTACTTCTGTGAGGCGGATAAGTTGAGTATTGTGGTCCACTGCATCAAATGCTGCACTGAGGTCTAACAGTACCAGGAGACATGATTCTCCATCATCTGCTGCTTCAAGGGCATCATCCCATATTTTGAGAAGTACAGTTTCTGTGCCATGGCCTGGGCGGAAGCCTGATTGCAGAGGGTCCAGGAGTTGTTGTCTGTCCAGGTGGTGTTGTAGCTGTTGTACTACCGCTTTCTCCATAATCATGGAGATGGTGTTGAGGCTTGTTATCGGTCTGTCTAGTTAGGGTCCTTAGGGTCGAGATTGGGTTTCTTTAGCAGGGGTTGACGATGCCTTGCTTGAGGGTGGTTGGCACAATCCCTTCTTTGAATGACTGATTTATGCGTTGTGTTATAGTGAGACTCAGGATGTTGGAGCATTCTTTCAGGAGTTTCGTAGGAATGATGTCGTTTGGTGATGTGCTGTCTCTAATGCTTCTCATAATGTTTTTGGTCGTGTCAGTGGTGATTGGGGTCAAGGAGAAGTCCGGTGGTTGTGTGATGTTCATGTTGATATCCTCTTTTTGCTTTGGTTGGGTAAGGTTGGTTGTTTTTTTTCTGTTGAATTGATTTCCGAATGATGTCGATTTTGTCGATGAAGAAATTTGATAACTCATTGCAGAATTCTTGAGTATCGTTTGCTGGTGGCTCTAAGCAGGTTGGGTTCATTGACTGGGCAACTATTTTGAAAAGTTCCTGTGGCCGGTTTAAGGCAGTTGAGATGGTGTTCGAGAAGTGTTCTTTCTTGGCTTTGAAGATTGCTTTGTGGTATTTCACAGTGAGTACTTTGTAGTTTGTATGGTTTTCCTTGGAAGGATTTCTTCTCCATGCTCTTTCGGCTCTTCTACGTTCTTGCTTGAGTAAGGTGAAAGTGCCATTAAACCATCTTGAGTTTTTTTTGCGGATAAGTGTTCTGCATTTTGGCGCTACTGAGTCTGCTGTTTGTAGTAATGCCTTGTTTAGGGAGTCGAGTGTTTGTTCCGTTGAGAGATTTAAGTTTAGCGACTGTATTTTGTTTGATAATGTGGTTTTGAAGATTTCAGAGTGCAGTTTCTTCTGAGATCTGTTCCAGTGTGTTGTTGTTGCATGTTTCTGTTTTTGGAGGGTGTTGTTAGTGGTGATTTTAAATTTGATGGCGTGGTGGTCCGTCCATGGTAGTGGTGTGTTGTCGAATATGTTGATGTCTATATTCTGTTTGAAGATGAGGTCTAGAGTGTGTCCTGAACCGTGCGTGGGAGCATTTATCAGCTGTTGAAAACCTAGTTCTTCCAGTTGGTTGATGCAGGCGGTCGCAATAGGGTCTTGGGTAGAGTTTGCCCAGAGGTTAAAGTCCCCAAGTACCAGAAGGTTTTTGGTTTTCAGGGTGTGCATTGAAATGAATTCAGTGAGTGGTGTAAGGAGATTGGTCTTTGGTCCTGGTGGTCTGTAGCATAGTAGTATGTGAATGGTGTCTTGGGGTGTTGTTTGAAGATGCAGGAGGAGTGTCTCCATGAAAGGCACTGAGTTCAGTAAAGTTGGTTTGGTGAACGCAAGGTGCGATTTGAAGTTCACTGCTAGGCCTCCTCCTTTTTTTCCTATTCTATGCTCAGTTAGGATGCTGTAGTTCTCAGGCAGCAATTTAGTTAGGATGGTGTTACAGTCGGATGTTAGCCAACTTTCTGTAATGAAGAGGCAATCTATGTTGTTTTCGATGATAAAGTCATGGATTTCCAGTCTGTGCTTGACTGCAGATCTGGTGTTGCTAGTTGTTGTGGTTGGATTGGTGTCTCCCTGTATTTGATGGTTGATTGTAGGTTGGTCCTTAGTAACTTTTTTGAGCGGCGGTTGGTAAAGTTGAGGCGGTGTTTCTTAGCCTGTAGAGGGCGTCCGCTGTGTGCTTGAAATTGCACATGGTGAGAAGGACGAAGTTGCTGAAGGAGGATGATGGAGGAGATGAGGGCTACCTACCGCCCTCCTGTTGATCCAGAGTAAGGCGAAAAACCCTTAGCTGAGCTGGCCAATTGCTACAGCAGAGGAAAAATTCCTTCCTGACCCCCCCCCCGAGGGGCGATCGGACTTAAGGCCTAAAGCCGTGGTCTGTCCCCCAAGTTTAGCAGCTAGAGAACGGGGTGATTGGACGGCGGCTGCAGTGATGCCCGGGGGGGAGGTTCGGGACCGTGGTAGGGGAGGGTCAGTGGGATGGGGGGTCTTGCCTGGAGGTACGTATAACTGCTATCGTATAACTGCTATCACCGTTATTTGGAACATAGATAAAAAAACATCCTACAAATAACTGCCTCATCCTTGTGTCACACAGTGTTGAGCAAATGGGCCTCAGAAGGCCATAGCACAGCCTATAAGTGTTATCAGCTTGGGACAGGAACGAGTGGTGGCTAGGTGACAGTGGGCCCTGCTGGTGGAGTGCTTACAGATGTCCTTGACACACTTACATGGATGACTGGGTTACTGCAAGAGGGCTTTCGGTCACAGTGCAGAACCCCACCCAGGGACCAGGCTTGAGACCATGTAAGATGCAGTGACACCTGTCCTAGACTAAAGGCAGAACAGTGATAAGGATCTTACTGGTTGGAGGGCTTGATGTTCTGATATTTGCTCTTCTAAAAGCATAGGAGCAAGTGGTCCAGGAATGAGCCCAGCAGACCATCGTAGGTGTACCCCTGTGAGTCCATCCCCAATGTAGGCCCATAGGTCTGAGTTTTAGCCTTGATGTTCTCCAACAGCTTGGTGGAGCGCTTCAGATTTGCAATGACAAAAATAAATTATTTTAAAAATTGTCTATCTCTCTATTCCCTGATTATTAAATTGAATTTCCTGCAAATCCTTTAATTTTCTGTCCCAGGGACAATAGTCAACAGGACAAATAGAGAAGACAAATTTTCCCAGGGGGTTCACAGTGATAAAAACCTGAATGAAGTTCCTGACTCTATCCAAAAAAAAGAAAAATAGGCTGGGATAGGCAAATAAAGAGTGATTGAAGAGGTTAAACTATATATATTTTTTTAATAAAATGCTGCTCCTTGCCAGCAGTATCAACCATGTCATTCATGCTACTATATCAGTAGAGTGTAGCGGATTCTGGGAGCCCCTGGCGGTTCTATTGTAGTCATAGCAGGACAACACACATACCATTCTCATTATTATGTAATATGTGTGATATCAAAATAATGTTCATGAAACTTATGACAACTAAAAGGCATACAGTACAAGATGAGACTCTCGTAGATATATGAGAGGTCAGGAGTAACCCGATTTTGAAGCCTAATGAGGCACTTGAAAGCTTAAAAGTGCTATTTAAAAGCTAGTTTGTTTCCTAAAATAAAAAATATATATTACACTTACCTGCTCTGTGCAATGCTATTGCACAGAGCAGTCCCTTACCTTCTCTTTGGTGGTTCCCCACTGGTGCTGTCTTCTCCGTCATCTACCAAGTGCTCCCTTGCCCTCCAAGTACCCCAAACAGTGTTTCGGGCTGTATGCAGCCATAGACACACACCACAGTGAAAAGCCACACCCTGCTTCCTTCTCACAGTAGTTTGACTGACAGCAGCAGGAGCCTATGGCTTCTGCTGCCCTCAGTGTCTGCTGCGAGACCAGGAAGAGAGGGGGGTATGTAAGCAGCTGTAGTGCAGGGCAGCCTAGTTGACTGCAAGAGGTAGTGGGTTAGCAAGTGTATAGTCTCACTTTCCAGCCTATTTGATATGTTTATGTGTACATATGTTCAGAGCTGTTTGGCCTCTATAATTGTCTCCAGCACCATTTTGGAGAAGGCTGATGTCCTGATAGGACAAGCAAATCTCGAGAGATTTGGTCGGCCATTTTTGGGTGGATACTTTATATAAGAAAGCCCAGCCACGTTTAGTTCAGTTCACGTGTGTGCATAGACAGGGGTAGAGAACCCGCTTGTCAGGGAGAGTTAGGAGAAGATAGGGAGAGTGTCCCGGCCTGTGAGGGATAGCTCAGGGTTCCTACGGAGTCCTGTATCAGCAATCCTGGTCGGATGAAAGACTCCCCATTGCAGATAATAAATCCGGTGTCCTTGCTGTGAGGGAGGGACAAGCAGATCAGATGCCTATATCCATCTGCTGAAGGAATACCCTTGCACCAGCTAATGTGTGTGAATAGCAGCCTCTACAGATACGCACCGTGTGCTTGGGTTATACTGTGTTAGTCAGTGGAAAGTGCCTATAGTGCTGACAAATGCAATTACCACTTACATCAGAAGTGACTGTGCTGTGTATCTGTGCCTCCATGCTTGGAGTGAAACTACGTGCCTTACTGCTGTAAATACTCTTTCTACTACCGTCTCTCTGGTAATAAACATTGCCTGGTTTAGAAAGTCAGTACGTGTGATTCCTGTGAAAACGGTACACTATACCCCCGCTTACAAGCAGAAAATAGGCTTTAGAGTCACTTTTATCTGCCTTCTGACTTGGCACATGCAGAGTCCACTATGTCTGCCTAGGTGTCCACTTCCTTGCTTTACTGCTATTCAAATATAACAATTCCAGTGCACCTGCAGCTAATGAGAGGTTGAGATGCTGTGTGAAATGTGTCAGGCAGTCAGCACTGCAGCACTGTGTAGATTTCCTGGTAGGTATTCAATTCAATCCTGTTTACATGCCTCTCTTCTAGCTACATCAAGTCAACAACAATATTCTGCTTCCTTTTTAGCACATTGCTGGACTTCCCTCTGTGCACCATCACTAGTATCAAAATTATGCTTCCAAAAATAACAAGCCCACCAGCAGCAGCATAATAGCCCCTAAAAAATAACCCTATCACTAGCAGCATAATATTCTCCCTCTTTTTCCCTGCATACCACTTCATCAAGCATTGAGATTTCACAGGAGGTAAATGAATTTCTTTACAAAACAGATGAGGATCTTATATGATGTAGTTTTGGTTGATTTTTGATAGAAAATTTGTTGGTTTTCATCATTACTTGTACCTTGAAAAGAAGACCCTACATGGTACCAAAGCTTTAGTGATTTTGCTGGGTACTGTTAATGTAATATTCAAACTGAGTTTCATACTACTGCTAGAGGGCTGACTCTTACCAGCCTCCTGCAGCGGCTGGTGTGCAGTGCGGTGGGGCTGAGATCAGCACAGTGATGATGCACTGAGCTCAGCGCATGGCAGCGTTTGCTTCCCTCTTTTTTTTTTTTTTTTCAACTTTGTTCAGATGTCACACAGACAACTCTTAAAGTTCAATCGTCAGCCACGCAGTTCAGGGCAGCAAATTCCCTTGCTCTGCGCTGTGCTGATAAAAAGTACTGCATGCAGTACTTTTTTCAGCACACCGGGCAAGTAGGAGACAAGGAAATCCCATTGCATGAGGTGTGAACCAGCCCTAGGTGTTGGTAAATTAAACATTTTGTATTTCAATGATGGCGTCAAAGACTTATATCAAAACACAATATATATGAATGGATAAAGTTGACAGCAAGTTTCTATTCTGAATTACAAACAGTCCACAAAACACTTGCAGCCAGCTTTACACGATACATCAGGGAAGTATTACAAACTAACAAAAAAAAAGAAATCACAGTCGATAACAATAAATAAAAAGACTGCACTCACAAAATATGTGAAGATCAGTCACAAGTGACAGTATAGTGGCTAAGTGGTTAGCACTTCCAATTAGCAGTACTAGGGTTGTTGGTTTGAATCCCAACCATAGCCCTTCCTGCTTAGAGTTTGCATGTTCTCCCTGTGCCTGCACTCCAAAGACATGTTGGTAGTTTAATTGGCTTCTGTCGACATTTCCCTGGTATGTGTATGTATGAATGGGAGTTAGGTACCTTAGATTGTAAGCTCCTTGATACGCTACTGTGCAAAATCTTTGCACAGTAGTGTGTGAAGGCAGGTGTGAAAAATTCTGTAATTTAGAATGCTTTCAGAAATAGAAGTGTTAATAGTTTATTTTAATCAATTAACAACATAGAAAGTAAATGGACAGAACAGAAATTCAGATCAAACCAATATTTGGTGTTACCACCCTTTGCCTTCACAACAGCACCAATACTTCTAGGTACACTTGCACACAGTTTTTGAAGGAACTTGACAGGTAGGTAGTTCCAAACATCTTGGAGAACTAACCACAGCTCTTCTGTGGATGTAATGCCTCAAATCCTTCTGTCTCTTCATGTAATCCAGACAGACTTGATGATATTTGGATAAGGGCTCTGTGGGGGTCAAACCATAACTTCCAGGACTCCTTGTTCTTTACACTGGAGATATTTCTTAATGGCATTGGCTGTATGTTTGGGGTTGTCCTGCTGCAGAATAAATGCAGGGCCAATTACATACCTCCCTGATGGTTTGGCATGAAGGATAAGTATTTCTCAGCATTGAGGTCACCATTGATTCTGACCAAATCTCCAACTCCATTTGCAGAAATGCAGCCCCAAACTTGCAAGGAACCTCCACCATGTTTCATTGATGCCTGCAGCCTCTCATTATTGTACCACTCTCCAGCCCTTCGGTGAACAAATTGCCTCCTGCAACAGCCAAATATTTCAAAATTTGACTTACCAATCCAGAACACCTGCTACAATTTTTTTACACCCCAATTCCTATGTTTTCGTATATAGTTGAGTTGCTTAGCCTTGTTTTCTCGTCAGAGGTATGGCTTTTTGGCTGCAATTCTTCCAAAAAAGACCACTTCTGGTAAGACTTCTTCAGACAATATATGCGTGTACCTGGGTCCCACTGGTTTCCACTTTTTCTGTGCTGATGGCACAGCTGAACATCTTATAATGTCAAAGAGAAGTAAGCATGATGTGTTAAGTTTCCTTGGCTGACCATTGCATCTATGGTCCTCAACGTTGCCTGTTTCTTTGTGCTTCTTCAAAAGAGCTTGAATAGCACATCTTAAAACCCCAGTCTGCTTTGCAATCTTTGTCTGGGAGAGACGTTGCTGATGCAGTATAACTACCTTTTGTCTTGTTGCTATGCGCGGTCTTGCTATGGTGTATGACCTGTTACATAAAACTGCCTTCGGCCTTACTATTCCTCGCTCAGTTTTAAGCCTCCTATACAGCTGTTTCAGTTAATGATTGTGTTTCAACCCAAAAATGAAATTGAAGATTAGCACCTCCTTGGTATAACTGGTGAATCATACACCTGACTCTAATCCTCCAAAATCCATGACTATGCTAGTTTACAAAGTTTGCAAGTGTAAGAACTGATGCTGGTTTGAAGCCAAAGGGCAGTCACACGAAATATTGATTTAATTTAGATTTTTTTCACTTTGCATTTTATAAAATGATAAAACAAACAATTAAAATATATATTTCTGAAAGCATTCTTATTCTTACACCTGCCTAAAACTTTTGCACAGTATAGTATGTAAAGCGTAGTGTAAAATTGTCAGTGAATTATAAATACCTGTAATAAAAAAAGGCTGTTTTGTCCTGAATGAGCAAAGCACAAGTAGAGCAAAGTAGAAAGTTTCCATTGTTTTGCTGGAACTGAGCTTTTGATGTCTGGTCTATTCCTGCTCCAGGGTACTATGCCAGGCTAACAAAGGGCTGCAAGAAAGGCAAATTGTACACATTATACATGTCAAATCACAGTAAATAGTGTTTTTTTTTCTCAAACAAAAAGTTTTTTTTCCTGAAAATGAATTTTGTGCTTGTTTTAGATTTTAATATGATTTCTACTTCTTCTTGACTTTCATGATACAGATTTATTTAGTATTGAAGAGACCCATGTAAATGCTTACAGTATACTGGTATAGCTAGCTATGGCATCTGTATGGCCTAATTGACTTAGGACTCGGGAACAGTGGGAGGTAAGTAATTATTCCTTATATGTCCAAATGCTGTTATATTAAAAAAAAAATTACCAATTTTTACCAGTTTTAGGAACCATAACCCCTTAACATTACCCGTAAAAAAACAAATGAAAAATACATTCTTTTAACACACTTTACAAATTGCCATTTTACAAACATTTAAAACTCTAAAACATTGTATAGTCTCTGAAAGCAGAGAAAGTTAGGCTTTAGAAGGTTAAAAGTCAGGCCAAGGCTGGTAACAAGATGGGCGGCAAAAATAGGCAGACAAGGTTAATCCAAAAGCAGGTCAGGTGGAAGCTGGGTCAATAAAAAAGTCAGTATAAGTTTCAGTATCATTAACTCAAGAGCAAAGACTCAAAAACCATTGAGCATTGATCTTGTGCAGAGTTCAGGTTAAAGTGGAACTAAACCCATCAATTCACCAGTTTAAAAAAAAAGGTTACATCCCCGACATGCCAGAAATGCTGACTGATAAATGTGTTTGTGCCCCCGGCATGCCAGAAATGCTGACTGATAAATGTGTTTGTGCTTTCAACCAAACTGTCAAACCATCGGTGGCTGGAGTCATAACTGATCACATGTGCAGCACCATGGCAGTTGCAGATCAAACTGAGGTTAAGATGGCAGCTTCCTTGGCTGAAAAGGATTCGAGGGTTTAGTTTTGGTTTAGTGGAATAGCCCATTTGGTGCAAGTGGACATGCCCACTCGCTTGTGTATATGCTGTGATGTGCACCTGTTGGTGTGCATACATGTGCTCACTGCTCAGCATTACACATGTACTTAGGCTTCAATCAACGTAAATATATGCATTAGACTGATGGTTGGCATGGTCTGTGTGTTTCAAACACAAAAAACACACTAAAACTACTAACATTTATATAGAGAGGACAGGAACAATCAGCCATTGGCACCGCATCCCATGAAGAAATACACAAAAGAAAAGGGGATGGGGTGAAATTGCCCCAGGGACTTTTAAAGGTGCTTAAATACTATAGTAATTGGAGTAAAGAAGTATGTATGCAAAGTCTATCTGTACAAAAATTTTCTTATTATCTTTAATACATATTATCAAAGGTTAAAAACAGGTTTCTCAGTATCCATATCTGGCTTTACAAAGACAATGAAAAAAAACACTTAGTCGATACCACTCGACATGTTTCGCTCTTTATGATCTTCATCAGGAGTTCTGGTAAACATGTGGTATACAAGCCAAATAATAAATAAGGGTAAAACAATTGTAGATTAATGAGCGCGTTGAATAGCATTCACACAATTGGATAGGTCTCTTCTGCCTGGGTCTCCCACATTGTTGGTCACAGAGGGGCTAAGTATAAATATATCCTTGCTTATATTGAATTAAGGGTAGATTGCTAAAGGCTATTAAAGCCTTAATGCAAAATGAAAGCAGCCACTTAAAGTCTCCCTAGTGAGAGACTTAGCACTGACTAGTTGTTGGCAGTTCGCAGACAACTAATGAATGTTGAAAAATATATGTACACTGAAACGAAGTGTGGGCAGGCATGCAGTAAAGGGGAGAGAGAGACACAGCCTCCCCTTTAGCAGAAAAGCCACCCCTTCACTGCATGCCTGCCCACACTTCGTTTCAGTGTACATATACTTTTCAACATTCATTCGTTGTCTGCGAACTGCCAACAACTAGTCAGTGCTAAGTCTCTCACTAGGGAGACTTTAAGCGGCTGCTTTCATTTTGCAATAAGACTTTACTAGCCTTAAGCAATCTACCCTTGATTCAATATAAGCAAGGATATATTTATACTTAGCCCCTCTGTGACCAACAATGTGGGAGGCCCAGGCAGAAGACACCTATCCAATTGTGTGAATGCTATTCATCGCGCTCATTAATCTACAATTTTTTTACCCTTATTTATTATTTGGCTTGTATACCACATGTTTACCAGAACTCCTGATGAAGATCATAAAGAGCGAAACATGTCGAGTGGTATCGACTAAGTGTTTTTTTTCATTGTCTTTGTAAAGCCAGATATAGATACTGAGAAACCTGTTTTTAACCTTTGATAATATGTATTAAATATAATAAATACATTTTTGTACGAATAGACTTTGCATACATACTTCTTTACTCCAATTACTATATTTATTTATTTATTTATGTTACTTATTTAGTGCCGTCAATTTACGCAGCGCTTTACATTTACATTGTACATTCACATCAGTCCCTACCCTCAAGGAGCTTACAATCTAAGGTCCCTAACTCATATTCATAAGAACTAGGGATAATTTAGACAGGATCCAATTAACCCACCAGCATGTCTTTGGAGTGTGGGAGGAAACCGGAGTACCCGGAGGAAACCCACGCAGGCACAGGGAGAACATGCAAACTCCAGACAGGTAGTGTCGTGGTTGGGATTTGAACCAGCGACCCTTCTTACTGCTAGGTGAAAGTGCTACCCACTACACCACTGTGCCGCCCTATAGTATTTAAGCACCTTTAAAAGTCCCTGGGGTAATTTCACCCCATCCCCTTTTCTTTTGTGTACACTAAAACCACTATTAGTTCACATAAGCACAATATAATTCACATCTTTTCTTTAGCAAAATTTTAAAGATTGAGATATCTCATGCCTTAAAATTTTGTTTATTTTAAGATAAAACTTACCTTATCTCTTTATTAATTTTTTTTTTGTTGCTACCTAATCAAGGAGCTTACATACTGTCCAGCCACTATAAAAATTTGCTGCTATTGTCTCTAAGATGATACACTCTAATGTTTACTGCAAGATAAAACCTGCCTATTCTCTCACTCTTTATTTGATGCCTAAACAAGCTGCTCACATACTGTCCAGCTACTGTAAAATATTTGTGGCTGCTGTCTCTCAGATAATATATTCTAATATTTATTTCAAGATACACTCTAAAGCCCCATACACACGATAGGACTTTGTACAAACTTTCCCTTGGATTTTTGTACAAAGGGTGTTGCCCAAAAGTTTGTCTTGCATACAGACGACAGGACTTTTCCAGCCAACTTTCACCATATCACGTGGTTTTTACCACCACCCTTTGGTCAACTTGTGTATTGTTGTCTGATATTGTGTCAATCTTGCCACTTTTATTGGCGAGATTGACACCTTGCGAGCTGAGTTGACACTGGTGCGGGGATCTGACTTGGATCCCCGCCAATGCCAGGCACTGCGTTTGGTATGAATCTTGAGGGGGAACTCCACGCCAAATTGTAAACAAAAAACCGGCATGGGTTCTCCTCCAGGGGCATACCAGGCCCTTAGGCCTGGTATGCCCCATACCAGGCTCTCTGTGCGCTCCGGAACGGATTTATATAGGCGGTGATCCCGCCCCCCTATGACATCACAGTCCCGGGGCATGCTGGGACTGTGAGGTCATAAGGGGGCGTGGTCATAGGATGACATGACCATGCCCCCTTATGACTTCACAGTCCCAGCATGCCCCGGGACTGTGATGTCATAGGGGGCGGGGTCACCGCCTATATAAGTCCGTTGCGGAGAGCACAGAGATCATTCCAGCTGGAGAGAGCGTCGTGTCAACATCTCTGGAAGAGAAGAGGGAAGAAGACGATCCAGAAGTCCGGACCACCGCTGGCAAAAGAGCGCCAGAGGATAGCGGTGGAGCCGGCAGAAGATGCGGACACCGGGAGAAGACGCCTGAGAGACCCCCGAAGTCCAAAGAGGACCCCCGAAGTCAGAAGAGGACCCCCGAAGTCGGAAGAAGACCCCGGAGCTGCCTAATAAATTACTTTAAAAATCTGTGTACTGTGTTTTTTATTGACACTTTTTTCCCTAGGTGAATGGGTAGGGGTACGATGTACCCCATACTCATTCACATAGGGTGGGAAGCCGGGATCTGGGGGCCCCCTTATTAAAGGGGGCTCCCGGATTCCGATAAGCGCCCCGCCCGCAGACCCCAACAACCAACGGCCAGGGTTGTCGGGAAGAGGCCCTTGTCCTCATCAACATGGGGACAAGCTGCTTTGGGGTGGGGGGCCCGCAGGGCGCCCCCTCCCCCAAAGCACCCACCCCCCATGTTGAGGGCATGCGGCCTGGTACGGCTCAGAAGGGGGGGGCGCTTGCTCGTCCCCACCCCATTTCCTGACCGGCCAGGCTGCGTGCTCGGATAAGGGTCTGGTATGGATTTTGGGGGGACCCCCACGCCGTTTTTTTGGCGTAGGGGCTTCTCCTTAGGGGAATTCCCTCTCACGCCCGCTGCAGTAGGAAAATGTGTTTTTCCTATTGCAGCCAGCGTGAGATGTACAGTACTCTGCCGCCGAGAACCAGCGCGATCTGATCGCGCTGGAAACATTCTCGCGGCAACGTACTGTAGTTTGTACAAAAGTCCGATGGCTTTGTGTACACACGATTGGACTTTGCTCCATCGGACTTTTGTTGCCGGAAAGTGTGTCCGTTCGCACAGCCAACAAAAGTCTGATGGTACAAACCTCAAACTGAAAAAGTTTGTCCGATGGAGCGTACACACGGTCGGATGTTGCTCCAAAACAGCTAATTTGCATGTTTGTTGTCAAAAAGTTCGATCGTGTGTACGGCCCTTTAATGTTTATTTCAAGAAAAAAACTTTCCGCACATCTCATTTTTTTATTTGCTGTCTAACCAAGCCTGCAACTCAGAGAGATGCACAACAGGGCTCAGTGTTGAAGCCTGTTGTGCCACCATGTCTCCATACAGCTGCTGGTGATGATGCAAGATATGTGAGCTCCACCCCCTCGTCCTATGAACCACGAGTCCCCCTTAAGCATTCAAGGGGCTATTCAATGAGTCAGGCTAAAGGGTACCATGCAGTGCTTCAGCTGGTCTGTCCAGGGGACAGGAGCCACACCTGAGCAGAGATTCTTGCAGCTCTGCAGGGGCAGGCCCATTGATGATTCACGCCACGCCAGCTGGAGCCAGGAATGGTGGTGTGCAATAATGGCACAAACCTACTGTCCACCAGGGGAAGTTGACACATGTACCATGCCTGGCACATGTCCTCAATTTGGTGGTGCAGCATTTCTTAAGCAGGTCCCAGGGTTGGAAGATCTGCTAAAGCAGGCCAGAAGAGTCTGTAGTCATTTCAGGTGGTCATACACAGCCAGTACTCAGTTGGCTGAAATTCAGCGTGAATTCCACCTGCCCATAAACTACTTGATTTGTGCCATGACTGCTGATAAAGGATGCATGCACTGTACCGTCGCTATTTGAAGAGGGAAACAAGGATGGTGAGCCGTGACAATGCATGCATCAGTGACACAATCCCTGTAGTACTCCTACTGGAGCAGACTCCGCATGGCATTATGGACAATGCACTCGAGGCAGAGCAGTGGGAGCAAGAGGAGGACTTCCTTTCCTCTCAAGGCCCGCTTTATGCAGACACCATTCTTGCGATGCTATACAGCACACAAGAGGAGAGGGAGGAGGAGGAGGAGGATTCTGGCGGGTTTGGAGCCATTGAAGCCGAGCAAGACATACATCACCCTTTTAAAAATGATTTTCCATCCCCAGAACTCTTGGGAGTAGTACATGGCTGGGAGAAGGCAGTTCCAGATACTGTAATCCTCAGTGACCCCAAGGAGTCTTCTTCTCATGCCTTCGCAAACTCGCGGTGCATGAGCTCCCTCATTCATCAAAGCCTGTGCAAGGACATAAAAATAAGTGGCATCAAGGAGAAGGAACACTATTGGTTGGCATCCCTCCTTGATCACTGTTACAAGGGGAAAGTATCTGAACTTATCCCGTCCCCACAGAGGGAGCAGAAGATAAAATCTCTTGAGGACACCTTAAAGCGGAGTTTATGTAACGCCTTTCCAGACCTTGCTAGGTCTCATAGTTTTGAGGATTCTGTTGGTCAAGAGAGGAGTGGTGGAGAAGGGGCTGTCTCAGTGATGCTTTTCAAAAAATTTTTAGTCCTCGGTGCCCAGGGCTGTCAGCTTCCACATCCAATTGGCAGTGTCCGCATCATATAATGGGAGATTATCTAGGGGCAAAAACGGACATGGAGAGCTTCCCAGATGACCATCCACTGGGTTACTGGGTCATGAGAATAGACCACTGGCCAAAACTTGCCCAGTATGCAATTGAGCTGCTGGGCTGTCCTGCATCCAGCATGCTTTCAGAACATGCATTCAGTGCTGCCGGAAGTTTTGTGACAGATAAGAGAGCGCGTCTATCCACAGACTCTGTTGACTGGCTGACATTTATCAAATTAATCAGTCCTGGATTAACAGCAGCTATCAAGCTGATAAAGTGCTTTCTGGATCTGGAATCTCTGAAAGACTGTCTAGGCTGCCTAGCTTTGTGGGTGTTGGAAGAAATTTTTTGGTGTAGGTTTCATGGGCACAATTAACACCCAAGGACCAATTTTTCTGCACCTATTTGAGAGGTACATGTCATTTAAATTTTTGACAGCAAGGCCAATTCTTGCTTTCATCAAGAGTACCTGTATAGGGGTATGGTGTGAAGGCACCACCAACACCCAAAGACCAATTATTCCACACCTTTTTTAATAGGTGCATATCATTTCAATTTTTGACAGCAAGGGTCCCACAGACTTCAATGGGGTTCATTATTCGGTTCCGAACTTTTGTGTTGTTCGAAAGTTCTGCTGCGAACCGAGGGTAGTTTGGCCCATGTCTACCCAGCAGTATGAGAAACAGGATTGAAGGTATGAGACCATATCCTTAGAAAGGGAAATATTTAAAGCAGTGGATTGGGTGGAAAAACAATATGTTGTAAAAGTTCATAAACAAACTCCAATAAGTAGTGCAGATTCAGATTGACTTTGTTTATGGACTTTGTGGACTTTTACAACATATTATTTTTGCACTACATAAGTTTACTACTTTGAGTGCTGCACTTTTATTTGTTTACATATACAGTAATTTACAAGGTTTGTATAGTCAACTTTAGTGCCAGCTGCCACACCTCGGAGCGCTAACTTGTTTTGTTTAATAGTAGATTTGGTAGGCTTAAAGAGTAAGTAAACCCTGGTGGGTTTTTCTTCCTTTTTAATTCCCTGCAAAGTAAAGGCATAATGTGCTAGCATGCATCACATACTAGCACATTATGTGACACCTGCAAAAGAAGCCTGCGTCATCCCCACTGCAGGCCGCATCTTCCTTCCGGGGGGCCGCGGACTCCGGCTCTGTGACTGGCTGGAGCCGCATACGTGTGGGAGCTGCCGGTCACTGCACACTCGCCTGAAGAAACGGCACGGACGGCCGTTCCATCAGAACGCATGCACTGCTGACCTTATCGGCGCAGTAAACAGTAAATATCTCCTAAACAGCGCACGTTTAGGAGATATTTACAGTACCTATAGGTAAGCTTTATTCTAGGCTTACCTATAGGTACAACTTACAAAGGGAGATTTACAACCTCTTCAAATTGGAGGTCTGAAATAACTGTAAAGTGCTTCGAAGGTTTAGGGGGATGAAAACTTGGTTTGTGAGGACAAAGAGAGCATTGTTTGCTTTTTAGTGTACATCAACATTAAGGACACCAGTTATGTTGGGGTTCTCTCTATTTACCATGGCTAATGGCTCTAGGGCCAAATGAAGGGGAAGGAAATCATGAAGAAAGGGCAGAAGCATGAAAAACACATGCATCCAGGGCCCAGCTTTAAAATTGTGCCTGGGATAGTGGCTGGCCAAAACTTGGATAGTTGGTGAAATAGAAAAGTGTGTTGGACTGTAGATTGTTATAAATTACCCTCCCAGGTTGAACATGGCTACGTTTTATTCTCTCTTAATTCTTCTTTCTCCTCTTATTTCAAGCTTATTTGACAAAAGGCAATGTGGAAAGGAACTGGGCAAAAAAAAAAACAAATGTGGAAGGGGCAGTAACCACAAAAAGGAATTGGAATTCGTTATTATGTGACAGTTATATAGTTCAAGATAATATAACCCTAATAACTTTACACCAGAATTAAATATCTCCTATTAGAAAAGTGTGCTTTTTTATAGTATACTTTGTTATACATTGTAGTTTTCTTACTGGAATGATATCACAGCACAATGCTATTAGACAGGGAATGATCTGCTACTCAGTCTTATTTTGGTTTATGGATGTGTGGTTTCTGTGGCTTAGGCATTGTGTGGGTATGATATGTGCAAACCAGACCTCAAGCGTAGGCCACACACAGTGTAACATGAGTATTCAGGAGACTGCATTGGTTCACGATCCTTAGGAATCTCCACAAAGAGAGAGACTTATTTATGTCAAGACTGACACGAAGGTCTCATTTGTACCAGAAAAATATATACAAACACCAAATGCTGATAAAATCGTCTGTGCTTCCAGTTTGGTAATTTCACTTTATAAGGTGTCAGCTCGAGGATTTGCATCATTGCATAGCTTTATACATTTGCACTGGAATTTGGTAGTTAAAAGGTCAGATGGAGCATAGGTGAACAAAATATACCACACTGACTAGTTTGACTAAATAGAGACATATATTCCATAAAATGCGTGCTGTGTAACTGTACAGTTCAGTATCCCTAAATTATGCTAGCCCATGTCATCTAAAGGAGACTATTGAGAATGTATTGACTTGACCCACCCTTTGCAGCTTCAACTTTTCTGGAAGGGCTGTCCACAAGGTTTAGGAGTGTGTCTATGAGAATGCTTGACCACTCTTCCAAAAGCGCATTTGTGAGGTCAGGCACTGATGTGGACGAGAACACCTGGCTCGCAGTCTCCACTCTAATTCATCCCAAAGGTGTTCTATCGGGTTTAGCTCAGGACACTGTGCAGGCCAGTCAAGTTCCTCCACCCCAAACACTATATGGACCTTGCTTTGTGCACTTGTCCAAATCATTTGTGCCCAAAGAACTTATTTAAATTGCGCTTCTCATTCCTACTCAAAAGCAGAATAAATCCCTTGTTTTTTGGACTGGCATTACTTTCCAATTAGAGAAAACAATACTTCAGTTCAGAATAGGTTGTAGGTACATAAATTGAATTTTAGTGAGAGGGAAGGGAGAAACAGGTCCTTTACCACTCCTGATCTTGATATTGGACTTATTGCCAGGACAGAAAGGTTTGAGAAATCTTTCCAGTGGGGTCATTAACTGCAATAAAAAACGTTTTCCAGTTAAGAGAAAGGACCTTGAACATCTGTCAGGTTTTTGTTATCTTTACTTCCTAACCTGTTGACAATGACTGGAGTTGCACATTAGGATTGAATAAAAAAAATAGTTAAGAGATGTTTTGCTTCACCCAACTTGTAGGCAGGTGTAGATTGACCTCCCTACACAGGTGGCACTGTTGCAAGCACCAGACAGGGAGAGTTGAGGACAGGAGGAATGCATATTCCTTTTAGGCCTCCATAAGTGTCATTGGGTGGGCGCTGTGAGGGAGAGGTTCCAGAGGAGAAGAGAAAGTATAGGAATTGTTCGCTTGTTCTGCTTTGGGGAACCTGCCTGCTACTTGTTCTTCTCTGCTCACTGCCTGTCAGCCCTCATCCTGCGCCAGGTCCTGTTAGTCTCCATGCATCTCCTGCAAGTGCTATATGTTCATCTGTGAGTGCAGCCATCAGTGTTGGGTAGTCACAAAGACAATGTTACTGTTTGTCGGAATGTTCTAAACAATACATTTCTGCAGCTTCAATCACTGTGTGTGTGCTGTCCAGTTTCATTTAGCCAAGATGGCAGCGGCAGCACCCGAGAGCCGATTAAAAAATCGGCTCGTGTGAAGACACCACTGGTTTAGGGAACGTTAAGTGTCCTAATATTAAAAGTTAGCAGTTACAGTATTTGTAGCTGCTGACGCTTATTTTTTTTCTGAAGGAGCCTGGAGCTCCACTTTAACTTCCTGTGTGACCTGAGCAAAATCTCTGCTATGGGAGCACAGGCAATATAGGGGAAGGGCGTAGAATCTCTGTTAGGTTTTTATTGTTCTCCCTAAGAGTTCACAGGATTGAATACCCTCTCCTCACCCCATGTGATAGCCCTTGATGATTGACTGGACAGTCACCAAGCACCAAGGGTAAAAAGAAGGTGAGTCACATGGTTTCCATATCCAAAAGTACCTTGTGTCTTTCTTTGCTTCCACCAGCCAAATGCAGCATATGGAAGATGAGTAAGTGCTGCTGGCAGTGCCCTTATTAGAATGAACCTGTTGCTCTGCCCTGAGAGCCCTGAAGCAGAGTGTGTTCTAATCCGTGCATTGGATTCACACTGGTGTCCACTCTGGGATGCATTGGTGGTGCATGCAATCAGCTGCCTGAAGTTGAACAGACTGCCTGCATAGGCCTGCACAGAACACCTGTGCATTCCGAAAATGGCATGAATGAGGCCTGATAATCTAGGCACGACTGTATATAATGATACATGTAGACATGGCATGAGAAACTGGTGATTTTGAAGCTACAGGTAGCCTTCTTAATCCATTTTTGCAGGCAGTTAAAACATTCTTATTGAACTAGGCCCCAAAATGTTCTACAATAATAAACTTTGTAATAAGTGTTACCGGCGCAAAACAATAATTCCCAATTGTTTAAGTGAAAAAAAACAACAATATTATACATATACAGTAAGGTTTGCTGCAGCTAAAATGTTTCCACTACTTATAGTGAAAAAATCCCAAACCTATACATAGTGCTGTTATTCCAAAACACTTGTGATTTACCACCACCTTCCTTTGTTTTCTGTGGGCATGATTACTTCTTAATATTTATATTACTTATTATGATTCATTTTTTATAAAGTTATTTATGTGTTTGTCCCTTTATTTTAGCAGTTCTATTTCTTGACAGAGTTAGCCAAAGTTTATTGGACTCTGTCTGCTTATATCGCAAACAGTACATGTGTGCTGTGTGTGCTTGTGTTAGGAAAGGGGGGGGGGCACAGGGTATCTGGTCTAAAGGTGACAAAGTATAAATTTTGCCTTGATTGGAGGGTAAACAATAGAATATCCCGAATTGCATTTGCCAGTCATTGTAGGCAAACACTTATTTAATACGCTTATTGAAAGGTTCACAATTTTCAAGGATATATGGTGGTGTTGAGTGAATCACTATTGTGTAAACTTTGAAACCCTTGCTACAATTAGGTCAATGGAGGGCATAGCAAGTGTTGCAGTCAACTAACTCAAAGTATTGTCAAAAAATGAGGGTGTGACCTGTCCACTGAATTGTATAAAATATGCACCAACATGCCTCCATCCCAATTAAGTAAAAATTGAAGATAGAGAAGTAAAGCGGGACTTTGCATGAGGCATGTTGGTGAAAAAATAAACTGAGTAGTATATGTTGGAATATGTTATCTAAGGTGCGTCCTATGCATGGTTGTGTCCACAAAGAGTAAACCAGGTATAAATGGTATAAAAATTTTTTTAATAATTGCATAGGTCCTAAACCCAGATACAGTCATGAAACAACATCATAAGCAACATTTCGGCATATAATAGACGGTATATTTAAAAGGCATAATATAGACACTGGTTGTACACTTTACAGTAGAGAATACAATGTATTATGCAATTTAGGCTGCATTGAAACAATAAACATGTATTAATATATGGGCAGATATATGAGAGAAAGATGCAGAGGCGTTCAAATTTGCTATCGTACTCACACACAGTGTCTTGGTCTATAGTAACCTAGATCCTAGAATGCAGCATTGGTCCGGGTCTACAAAGTCTCCCCCGGGGTTGAGGCAGTAAGCTCGCCCCAGGAAACCGTCGGCTACAGCCACCAAATTGACCAGGGACCGCCAGGCTGGGACAAATAATGAGGCCGCAAAACCCTGAAATGTGAATGAAATAAAATGAGTGTGTGAGCTTGCGGCATATAACGGCGACCTCGGGCCGGGTGCATGTGTGTGAGTACGATAGCAAATTTGAACGCCTCTGCATCTTTCTCTCATATATCTGCCCATATATTAATACATGTTTATTGTTTTAATGCAGCCTAAATTGCATCGGACTCCTGATGATTGGTTATAAGCCAAGAAACGCGTTGAGTTAATAACTATTGATGCATATATTCATCCAGTATACATTGTATTCTCTACTGTAAATTGTACAACCAGTGTCTATATTATGCCTTTTAAATATACCGTCTATTATATGCCGAAATGTTGCTTATGATGTTGTTTCATGACTGTATCTGGGTTTAGGACCTATGCAATTATTAAAAAAAAATTTTATACCATTTATACCTGGTTTACTCTTTGTGGACACAACCATGCATAGGACGCACCTTAGATAACATATTCCAACATATACTACTCAGTTTATTTTTTTTACCCAACATGCCTCATGCAAAGTCCCGCTTTACTTCTCTATCTTCAATTTTTACTTAATTGGGATGGAGGCATGTTGGTGCATATTTTATACAATTCAGTGGACAGGTCACACCCTCATTTTTTGACATATCAACACTTGGGTCGCAAACACCCATTCCCTTTGACCTGATCCACCTATCAAGCCCATTCTTATGCAACTCTATCGCATTCCATTCTATATCCCATTTTCATTCTCAATTTTCACATATTTAGTGCTTCTTCTTTCTCTTCTTTCTAGAGTAATTTATACGAGATAGAGACCTATGGTCCCCCCCTTGTCCATTGAGTAATTTCAGTGCAAGAGTCGTATACCTATTTTTATATATATACTCTTTTTCATAATATCCATTTATTGTAAAAAATTGGTATCCTTTCATTTTTAAACCTTGTTGTTTTCCTTTAGTCAGATAATACTGATTCAATTCAGGGCTAAAGTTTTTGTTTCCTTTTAGTCAGATAAATACTGATTTAATTCAGGGCTAAAGTTTATGTTTTTGTTTTGTTTTGTTTTTTCCCTTCAGTCAGATAAATACTGATTTAATTCAGGGCTGAAGTTTTTGTTTTTGTTTTTTGTTTTCCTTTAGTCATAATTATGCTGATTTAATTCAGGGCTAAAGTTTTTACATTTCACACTCTTTTGCACATTGATTTATTCAGTGCAAAAAGTGAGTATGTATTTTGTTACTGTGCTTTCGCTTCCCCTTTTCAACCCCTTTGTTTTTCCTTCTCTTTTCTTTTCCCTTTTGTTTTCCGCCTTCAATTCTCCTTTTATTAATCCATTATTTTTCATACTGGTTCATACATCTTTATCTCATTATTCTCTGGGCGCAGTTGGTGTTGTGGTCTATTCTGTCTCAAACCCGGGGTTGCGATGCGCCCAGCTCTTGACCTGTCACCCGTCCTGGCACGTGACGGGGGCGGGCCCTGACCTTGGCGCATCGGCATCATGTTTCCCATGCCCCGCATGCGGCGTTGTATGCCGCCGCTCTGCGGGATCTTGTGGTATACCACTCCAGGGCTTCTGCGCTGTGGGGATGGGAGGTGGCCATTGTGTCTGGGCTGTCTGTCCCTCCCCCGTTGCGCAATCACGCCCGCACATGACGCTGGCGGGTGCACGCCCCCGGTCCGCGGCATATAACGGCGACCTCGGGCCGGGTGCATGTAGATTCCGCTACGGATTTGTGGCAACTGGCCGGGCCCATCACTCTGATTACACAGGTAACCTTGTTGCACATCTTCACTCTGGTCCATTGGCCTCTTATCTGCACACACTCTCTCTCTCATTCTCCTCACAAACTTCGTTAGCTTTTTTTGTCTCTTTCTGGCTCCGGTCTACACTCCATATCCACTCACTTCTTGGTTTTTCACCATCTTGTCACCTTATCCAATTTTCACGGTTGTTCCAAGCTCACACACTCATTTTATTTCATTCACATTTCAGGGTTTTGCGGCCTCGTTATTTGTCCCAGCCTGGCGGTCCCTATGGGCTCCCTGGTCAATTTGGTGGCTGTAGCCGACGGTTTCCTGGGGCGAGCTTACTGCCTCAACCCCGGGGGAGACTTTGTAGACCCGGACCAATGCTGCATTCTAGGATCTAGGTTACTATAGACCAAGACACTGTGTGTGAGTACGATAGCAAATTTGAACGCCTCTGCATCTTTCTCTCATATATCTGCCCATATATTAATACATGTTTATTGTTTCAATGCAGCCTAAATTGCATCGGACTCCTGATGATTGGTTATAAGCCAAGAAACGCGTTGAGTTAATAACTATTGATGCATATATTCATCCAGTATACATTGTATTCTCTACTGTAAATTGTACAACCAGTGTCTATATTATGCCTTTTAAATATACCGTCTATTATATGCCGAAATGTTGCTTATGATGTTGTTTCATGACTGTATCTGGGTTTAGGACCTATGCAATTATTAAAAAAAATTTTATACCATTTATACCTGGTTTACTCTTTGTGGACACAACCATGCATAGGACGCACCTTAGATAACATATTCCAACATATACTACTCAGTTTATTTTTTCACCAACATGCCTCATGCAAAGTCCCGCTTTACTTCTCTATCTCCAAATTTTAACTCAAAGTATTCTTTTAATATATTTTATTTGTGATTTTATGTAAAGAATGTGAGCCTGTCAGTTTTAAAAATAAATCCAGATTAAAGGCTTTAATCCCCACCCCTCTGGAGGACAATGGGGTTGATTTACTAAAATTGGAACGTGTAAAATCGGGTGCAGCTCTGCATAGAAACCAATCAGCTTCCAGGTTCTTTTGTTAAAGTCTAATTAAACAAGCTGAAGTTAGAAGCTGATTGGCTACCATGCACAGCTGCACCAGATTTTGCACTCTCCAGTTCTAGTAACCCTAATGTGTCCTACCTTTCCCTCTCTCCAGTACTGCAGCCTCTGTAAGAATTTTTGGCATTTGACACTTCCAATGTCTCCAACTGATTCGGATTCCTTACTCCGACCTCTGTTACTTCCAGAGCATGCTACAGATGGGGAAAGTATCACAAACAAACAAAAGATTTCCCAGCATACTTACCAGCTAGGAAAAAATCACATCAGGGGAAGCTCCTCCTCAAGCTCTGGCTCAAATGGCCTCCGTCCATTATGTGAATCACTCCAAAACAAATGTAGCCGGCAACTCCAGGGTCCATTAGCTCTGAGCTTTTTAAATACTGACTATTATGTAGCAATAAAGATTTTCTAATGGATCTTGGAGTTGCCGGCTACATATGTTTTGGGACTGTTATCTCCCTTAGCAGGTGCCTAATCATCTTTGTTGTACATTATCATTTGTTTTGGGATGCTTACCAGCTAGCCTGCATAAAAAAAACAAAACAATCCGAATTAAAAACAGAGGTTTTAGTCGCACACATTTGCAAATATATATAGAAACCGCACTGCCTTGCCAGGTTCCTCTGTAAAGTGCGGTCCTAACTCAAATTTGAGACTCTTCGAATTGGTGCATATATAGGAGTGGATAAATTAAGGGTAGATGTGTCTGGAAGCAGCCCATTCCGCCTTAAGTGCACAGGAACACATTAGAAGACCAGCAAGAGCACAATGGCAACCGAGGGCGTTCATATCCCGTAATTCAGCAAGCAAGTTGTACAAGAACAGCAACCAGCCCAATTTATAACTAACTTTTAAAGTAACATGGAAGGGCATTGCACAGCACAAACAAACAAAAGATCTCCCAGCACACCTGCCAGCTAGCCTGCATAAAATGAAAATGGCATTGTCTAACAATTTTATGGTTAAAACGTAGGTTTTAGTTGCACGTTTGCAAATATATGTGGAAGCTGTACTGCCTCGCCAAGGCTCCTCTGTAAGGTGCAGTCCCAACTCTTAAGCCTCGTACATACGATTGGATTGTTGGCCAACAAAACCATGGACTTTTTGTCCAAACATGTTGTGGAATCGGAAGAGATAACGTGTTATTTATTATTTGCCTTGGAGTTATTGCTTTGACATAATGATTTGATTTGGTATATTTTCTATATTTTTGGATGCATAGAATGTACTTTTTGGTTAAGTTCTATTGGCAGATAGCATGTCTAATTTTATGTGTTTTCTTTTTTTAATGCACAATACCAAAATTCTGTAGAATAATACTTGGCTATGTGTTTTACTTCAAATGACAGTTTGGGAGTAGGCAGTTACATTTAAAAAAAATAAAATGTAAAATTGACAAGGGACACCAACATAGTTGTATCTTTGATCTTAAAAACTATGAGATAATGGTGTTGTGGTAACTTGCCCAAATGAAAAAAAAGCATAATAATATCATTCTTGATATCACTAGAAAAAAAAGCCTTTGAAAATTAGTTTGCAATAACTCCATCAGTATCACCAGCAAAGCAGCTTCATTATTATCCCATTAAAGAAGAAGAGAATGTGCGCTGCATTTTGACATTTCATAATTTGCCACATCACAAATGTTAATTCTCCATTACGAACGCTAGTTTGTCCTCGGAAAATTTTAAAACCTGCTAGCCAACATTTGTCCGAGGAAAATCCGACAACAATTTTCCGAAGGAGCATACACACGGTCGGATTTTCCGCCAACAGCTTGTCATGACACATTTCCCGTTGGAAAATCCGATCGCGTGTACAAGGCTTTATATTTGAGAGCCTGGGGAAAGTGGGGGGTGGGGTTGGAGAGAATAAAATCAAAGTGAAATTATAACCCAGAGCTTGATTTTGTAGTCTGTGTTACAATTGGGAAGATTTCCCCTTGCTTTCATTCTGCCCACTGAAACAGGAATGGAGTTAGATTTCTTTATGGGGGGACAAAAACAAATAATAGTGCCATTTTGGTAGGGTAGGAAAGGTTTGGAATCTGTCATTTTTGTCCCTTTTGCGTAGATTTCCCTTACTTCCTTAATTGTAAAAGGGACCACAAAGAGGATACAATCAGCTATATAAAAAAAAACTGAGGTTATAACCTGTCCAAAACTAGCAGACAATATAATTATGTCTGGAAGTCCATTTTACCTTAACTGGATAAATATCACATATTGCTGAGCTACAGTAAAAATATGCCAGTTACTAAATCATGCCTTGGATATGAAATAACTTTGTTCTAAAATGCTGTGTTTGTGGAGTTACTGGGCGTGAAGTGAAAAAAGGTTGCAGATTCCTGTAATGTCAGAGATCATAGCATGTATTCCAAGTCCTGCCTACTCACTCATCAGTTGTTCATCCAACTAATGTCTTCGTCCACTCTCACTTTGGCAATATTAAGCTCCATGCTAATCTTAACCCATTTTTGACAGACACTGGGTGAAAGTAAAACACAAATTCTCAGTAAATATTTTATGTAAGGGAATGATGTATGTTAATATGACTCATAAGAAGGTGCAGATGGTGAAGGTGGGAAGAATAATTGAATAGATGTGGTATCTGGTGCATTCCTAAGAGTGTCTACATGGACAGGTGTCATTTTATGGCTGATCTGATACCAGTTAAAAGGAAATCATTTTTATTTGCATTTGCTGCTTTGGCAAAAGTGAAATGATGATTTCATTCCAAGAAAAACTTAACTAAAAAAATAACACTATAATGATATGGACCTTCAAGCATTTCAGGGAACACAAACCATTGTGACAACCATATATTTTTGTAAAAAGGCATATCTACTGTACATATAGTGATATATATTTTTAAAAGAAAATTAAAGCTGACTTACAGGCAAAAAGTTCAATACACATAAAATACATGTAAGCGAGCTATTTGATCTACCAAAGCATTTGTGTTTTGGTCCATCTAGTTCTAAGATTTAAAGAGCAATGCCACACCACATGGTCCTGCCCGGCTGGGTAGGGGACCATATTTTTCTCTGCTGCAATTCAGTAACACTTACAGGTTTTGCCTTTCCCCCAACCTGTGAGTGGACAGTGAAAGGAGAAGCAGCAGGAAGATAATCACCCCTTAGTCACTCTCCTGTACCATGAATTGGCTTCTCATCTCTCCCCCAGTTCAGGTACATATACTGCTTGCAGTAAAACATAAATTTAAGAATGCATTCATGAATGCATTGCTACATTAATGTCTGTCTTTTATACAGTATCTACCTGGAATTCAGCTTTAATAAAAACCACTAAGTATGTATCATACAGATACAGACGCAGAGTTTATTTCCAAAAATAGTTTTTTATTTATGAGGCAGTATTTTAGGGTTTTCACAGTTATTTTGGGAGTATATTGTTTTTTTGTTTTTTTTTATGTTGATAGAACCTTTATTTTAGGTAAACTGCTTTCACAGCTTTTACTTTGTTGCAATATTTTCCTTTGAAAAAAAGCTGGGCTTTTGTTTTGAGGGTTTCATGCAGATAAAAAGATCATCTTTGGAACAAGGCAGACACCATTGCATGGGTCAATCAGTCACAGCTGAAGGAACCCTTAGCAGCATGTGGAGGAACCCTAGTTAAGAATGGTAATTTATATATAGAGGAATACTACGCAAAGCAAACTGGTACATACAGCAATGCAGCAGCTCAAAAAAGTGAGATACACACATGTATATAAATGGTAATTAGGGTGAAGCTGCAGTAAAAATGGTATTGTGATGAACATATTACCACACATAAATATATATATGAAAATTACTCTATACACCAAAAAGTGAAAAAGGTACATAAATGTAAAAATTAGTCCATAAAATGCAAAAATAGGTGAACTCTTAAACTGACTTCCAACACCACCATAAATTCCTGCACCTCTAGAGTCATTTTCATATATATATATATTTATGTGTGATAATTTGTTCATCACAATACCATTTTTAGCACAGCTTCACCCTAATTACCTAGTTAAGAATGGCTGCCCAAGAGGTCTGACATACAGGGGTGGATTTACTAAAGACAAAGACAAAAAGACTGCTCATTTTGCAAGGGAAGTTGCACTTTGCATGGGAATTTTCCCAGAGCTTAGTGAATCTTTAGTATCCAACTATCACATAAGCAGGGCCAACATTTTATAGATACTCAAGAGGGGTAAAGATTGCTGAACCGTGGATATGAGGCTTACTCACAGTCTAGCAAAAATGTCAGCACTGACCATGATAGTAATGCTAAATGATGCCTTCGATTCACAGAGGCTGATAGGCTGCACACTTCTTTGTTTGTGGAGTGACAAGAAATCAGAATACTTATTGGGGTTCTAGGAATCTAAACTTCCTAAAACTAGCTACAACCTGCATCTGGACCTGGGCTTTTACTGAGCAGATGGCTCCAAGTCCTACTTTTGAGGATCAGCTCCTTCTCAGCTTCTCACTACATTGTTGCTCAACTTCCTCCAGCTCTTTTAGCACTGGCAAACCAACTTTAGCCTTCCCTATATTTTAATTAACTTGATGGAAATTTGCTTCCAGACACCACACTGCACTGAGGCACCTACAGTACCTGAAGCTATAAGTAGAATATTTCAACCACATGCTCTGGAAAAATTACATTCACTTAGCATTACTAGATAATATTGATTCTACACCAACACTGTAGGCCCTTTCATATGTTTTGCTTTCTTTCTGGTACTACCCTAATTCAACTAATCCTAAGAAAAAAAAAATATTTTATCATCCTTTTTTTATATAAGAAATGTCCCAAGCACTGAAAAAAAGTTACATTAGAGAAAAATACTTAGCAAAGGCTATTTCTTATAGGGCTGATCACTTGCAACCTTGCTAATATTTAGCTCTCTCTTTCAAATACTAGAACCATTTGCAGATTATTCTGAAGTAGTGTGAGTTCAGTGATGTGATTGTTGTTTGGTGTATGTTTGGAATAGCTGGCAAGGCTGGACCAATGGCTCAATTACTAAACCAACAAGGGACTAGATTTGTCAATTATGGACATGGATATTGTTTCAGTATCAACATATAATCATTTCACTATCACCAGTAAAAATCCACACAGGGCACGACTATCAGACAGCATATAGTAGTAGGTGTTGGCAAGCATGCCGAACACTCAGTGCCACCTTCCACTACCACAGATATAATAATAATATATTGAGCATATCTTTTCAAATTATGCTGACCTACTGACCTCATATCACAAGGACCATTTCACGTCTATGTATTTTCCTCCTTTACTACACTTGACAAGGGGTTATCCTAATTTTTGGTCCAGTCATAGGCATCTTCTTAGTGCCTTTTAAACTAGGCAAGGGAGGGTCCAGAGGTAGAGATAGTCAGCGCGGAACATAGTCCAGAGGGTAGTATTGGGGGCATTAGTGGTAGGTTGACTAAAGCACATAGGTAAGTATAGTAACAAGTCCTAGTTGCAATCTTGGAACACCCAATAAGAGGATAGTATGTGACCGGTCTAAACTATGTGGCATGTTCACCAATGCCAGGAGCCTGGCGGACAAGATGGGTGAACTAGAGATACTGTTGTATGAGGAGGATTTGGATTTTGTGGGAATTTCAGAGACTTGGTTCAACAGCTCTCATGATTGGCTGGCAACCATTCAAGGGTATACCCTTAATCACAGAGATAGAGAGGGTAAAAAGGGGGAGGGGTATGCCTGTATATCAAGAATAATGTACAAGTGAATGTGAGAGATGACATATCTAAGGGAGCTAGGGAGGAGGTGGAATCCTTATGGGTAGAGCTCCAAAGGGATGAAGCTAAGGGGAAAATAATACTGGGAGTATGTTATAAGCCCTCTAACCTGAGGGAGGAGGGGAAGGCGGACCTCCTATCACAATTTGGATTAGCAGCAAGGATGGGAAGTGTTATCATAATGGGGGATTTTAATTATCCAGACATAGAGTGGGTGGAGGGAACCACGCATTCGTCTAAGGCTCGCCAGTTCCTAGATGTCTTGCAGGACAATTTCATGGGTCAGATGGTAGACGCACCAAGTAGAAATAAAGCGTTAATAGATCTACTGATTACCAACAATACAGACCTGATCATGGATGTGGAAATACGGGGCAATTTAGGAAACAGCGATCACAGGTCAATTGGCTTCAGTATAAATCACACAAATAGGAAACATAAGGGAAATACAAAGACATTGAATTTCAAAAGAGCCAACTTCCCAAAACTAGGAACCTTGCTAGAAGATATAAATTGGGATAAAATCTTAGGAACAAAGAACACGGAGGAGAGAGGGGTTCACTTTAAGAGCATATTAAATAAGGGCATTAGCCAGTGCATCCCATTGGGTAATACATTTAAAAGAGCTAACAAAAGTCCAGGATGGCTTAATGCCAATGTAAAAATGCATATAAAAGCAAAAGAAAAGGCCTTCAAAAAATACATGGTTGAGGGGTCGTCATCAGCATTCAAATTTTATAAATAATGCAACAAGAAATGTAAGGGTGCAATTAGGGCAGCTAAGATAGAACACAAAAGACATATAGCGGAGGAGAGCAAAAGAAATCCAAAGAAATTCTTTAAGTATGTAAACAGTAAAAAAGGGAGGACAAACCATATTGACCCCATAAAGAATGAGGAAGGACATCTGGTTACAAAGGATGGGGAGGTGACGAAGGTATTGAATTTATTCTTCTCCTCAGTCTTCACGAGGGAATCGGAGGTCTTCAGTAACCAAAACTGCAGTGTTTATCCTCATGACACATCACAGGAAGCACCCTCATGGCTAGCAAAGGACAAAATTAGACTTAGACTTGGGAAACTTAACATTAATAAATCACCGGGACCGGATGGCTTGCACACGAGGGTACTTAGGGAACTCAGTCAAGTAATTGCCAGACCATTGTTCCTAATTTTTACTGACAGTCTACTGACTGGAATGGTACCAGCGGATTGGAGAAAAGCCAATGTAGCACCAATATTTAAAAAGGGCCCATAATACATCCCTGGAAATTACAGACCAGTTAGCCTAACAGTATGCAAGTTCTTGCAGGGGATGATAAGGGACTATATACAAGATTTTAGTAATGAAAACAGTATTATTAGCAGTAATCAGCATGGATTCATGAAGAATCGTTCTTGCCAAACCAATCTATCAACCTTCTATGAGTAGGTGAGTTGCCATCTAGATAAAGGAAGACCCGTAGACGTGGTGTATCTGAATTTTGCAAAAGCATTTGACACAGTTCCACAAAAACGTTTACTGTACAAAATAAGATCCGTTGGCATGGACCATAGGGTGAGTACATGGATTGAAAACTGGCTACAAGGGCGGGTTCAGAAGGTGGTGATAAATGGGGAGTACTCGGAATGGTCAGGGGTGGGTAGTGGGGTCCCACAAGGTTCTGTGCTGGGACCAATCCTATTTAATTTGTTCATAAAAGACCTGGAGGATGGGGTAAACAGTTCAATCTCTGTATTTGCAGACAATACTAAGCTAAGCAGGGCAATAACGTCTCCGCAGGATGTGGAAACCTTGCAAGAAGATCTAAACAAATTATTGGGGTGGGCAACTACATGGCAAATGAGGTTTAATGTAGAAACATTTAAAATAATGCATTTGGGTGACAAAAATATGAATGCGATCTATACACTAGGGGGCGAACCTCTGGGGGAATCTAGGATGGAAAAGGACCTGGGGGTCTTAATAGATGATAGGCTCAGCAATGGCATGCAATGTGAAGCTGCTGCTAACACAGCAAACAGTATATTGGCATGCATTAAAAAAGGGATTAACTCCAGCGATAAAGCGTTAATTCTCCCACTCTACAAGACTCTGGTCCGGCCGCACCTGGAGTATGCTGTCCAGTTCTGGGCACCAGTCCTCAGGAAGGATGTACTGGAAATGGAGCGAGTACAAAGAAGGGCAACAAAGCTAATAAAGGGTCTGGAGGACATAAGTTATGAAGAAAGGTTGCAAGCACTGAACTTATTCTCTCTGGAAAAGAGGCGCTTGAGAGGGGATATGATTTCAATTTACAAATACCGTACTGGTGACCCCACAATAGGGATAAAAGATTTTTGCAGAAGGAAGTTTAACAAGACACGTGGACACTCATTAAAATTAGAAGGAAAGAGGTTTAACTTTAAACTATGTAGAGGGTTCTTTACTGTAAGTGCGGCAAGGATGTGGAATCCCCTTCCCCAGGCGGTGGTCTCAGCGGGGGGGCATCGATAGTTTAAAAAAACTGTTAGATAAGCACCTGAACGACTGTAACATACAGGGATATACAATGTAATACTGACATATAATCACACACATAGGTTGGACTTGATGGACTTGTGTCTTTTTTCAACCTCACCTACTATGTAACTATGTAACTTACTTTTGCACTGAAACTACAGCTTGAAAATGTCAGCGTATTTGACCTGTTGTTTTAAGCACAACGTTTAAATTAGTATTTCCTATTCATTCCGTACAAAAATGAAGCATTAAGGTCATTTTACAATAAGTACATAATTTTACCATATGTTACGAATTACAAGTGCATACACGTTTTATTTCACAAACCGCCAAATGCATAAAATATGTCTGAAAGTAGAGCGTTAGTGTCGTCCATTGTCCCAGATACGTCCCAAAAGCAGAAAGAGAAAGTACCAATGCCACCCTGCTGGATATGCGGAGTGATCAGGATGTGTAAATCACAGAATTAGCTATAAAGAATTAGAAATATTTCATCAGGTAAAGCAGTTCATAAAAATGCATTTCAACTGTGTATTCAGCTGTTTGGCTAGAGTTCCAGGATAATTCCAGAACCCGGCACACCCACAGCAACCAATCAAATTATAGATGTCATTTTTCTGGCGTAGATTAGAAAAAGGAAGTATCTAAAAAAGCAGGCTGCAGCTCAGAAAAATTTAGAATTTTTTTACGCTTATTTGTAGTTCACTGTATACATTTCATATACACACTATAAAAGTGTATACGTTTACTTCACATTGAAGAACAATTTCAAACAACAGATAAAGCAATTAGAGAGCTAATAATTCTATCAAGGAAATACAGTAACTGTGCTGAAATCAGAAAGTTCACTCAATTTCCTAATCTGAATTTTCTATAATCCACTGCAGCCCTGATTTTTCAGACCATCTAACAGATTTAGGAGCTGAGAACGCCACCCTTCCCAGTTAAAAATTTGTTTTCATTCCATGGTAGTTGTACCAATATACAGTGTGCAATATACACTGAGCAAAATTATAAACGCAACACTTTTGTGTTTGCCCCTATTTATCATGAGCTGAACGCAAAGATCTACGACTTTTTCTATGTACACAAAAGGCCTATTTCTCTCAAATATTGTTCAGAAATCTGTTTACATGTGTGTGCCTGTGTGTGTGTATGTACATGTGTGTGTGTGTGCCTGTGTACATGTGTGTGCCTGTGTATGTGTGTTTGTGTACATGTGTGTGTGCATGTGTGTCTGTGTACATGTGTGTGCCTGTGTATGTGTGTGTGTGTGTGTGTGTGTGCCTGTGTACGTGTGTGTGTGCCTGTGTTTATACGTGTGTGTGTCTGTGTACATGTGTGTGTGCCTGTGTACATGTGTGTGTGTGTCTGTGTATGTGTGTCTGTGTACGTGTGTGTGTCATATATACACATGTGAAGGAGGATCAGACCGTACAGGCATTGGGGGGCTGAGAGCGTACAGGTGTGAGGGGGGCTGCAAACGTACAAGTGTGAGGGGGGCTGAGAGCATACAGGTGTGAAAGGGGCTGCGAGCGTACAGCTGTGGGGGGCTAAGAGAGCATACAGGTGTGATGGGGGGCTGAGAGCATACAGGTGTGAGGCGTCTGAGAGTGTACAGGTGTGAGGAGGGCTGAGAGCGTACAGGTGTGAGGAGGGCTGAGAGCGTGCAGGTGTGAGGTGTCTGAGAGTGTACAGGTGTGAGGAGGGCTGAGAGCGTACAGATGTGAGGAGGGCTGAGAGCGTACAGGTGTAAGGGAGGCTGCTAACGTACAAGTTTGAGGGGGGCTGAGAGCGTACAGGTGTGAAGGGGGGCTGCGAACGTACAAGTTTGAGGAGGACTGAGTGTGTACAGGTGTGAGGTAGACATGTGCACACTGAAATATTTTGTTTCGGAATTTCGTTTTCGTCCAAAAAATAAATGTATTTAGTTACTCCCGAAATTCGTTTTTATTTATTTTGTTTTTCATTACAAATTGCATTTGTTCCAAAATCCAAATTAATTAAGGTCGAATCTGTCATTGAAGGCTTATGGTGTCTGTTGAATGTTCAAAGAAGATTCAACGGAGCAGCTAAACTGTACGTGTACATTTCCGGTTGAATTTTCCGCCTACAAGCTAACTGTAGTAGAATTCTAATGTTGTATGACTAGTAATAATTATATTTATTAATTATTTTACTAGTCAACCAACATTAGAATTTTTCTATAGACGATGGGCGGATGCATTTGACCGGAAATGTACGATCGCAGTGTCGTACAGTTTAGCTGCTCCGTCGAACTTTCGACAGACACTATAAGCCAAAGATTCGACGTTTGTATGTTTTTTTGTTGCTTTGTCAAATCTTCGTTGTTCATGTTGAATGGTCTACTCTACCCCAACAGTCAGCCAACTTTCACATTTGTTTCTCAATCTCCAAGTGCAATGGCGGGTGCGGCATCCAACGTTGTGTCAGATATTGATATGACATTATAATATAGAATCTATAATAATAAATCTCCCCCCCACAACACGGGCAGCCTCTGAGGCTATCACAACACTAGCAACACTAGTATCACTTTAAAGTTCACAACGCTAACACAATAGCAGCAGACTATTATGAAAAAGTTAAGTTGAACTGTAGCTTGCTTCACTATTGTTCTGCTGCTGTGCCTATGCTTAATTGCTAAATAATTCAGGTTCTCTGACAAACGGACCAGCTAAGATTGACTGTCTTCTAAAATCATTCAGTGTGTGTGTCTCTCTGCTAGCAAATCGTAAGTAAAAGTAAGTTGGCTGTACGTGTGTATTTAGTTCTAGCTATTTTACTGCCCCTTCTCTTTGGTTACAATCGGCCAATAACATTCATCATCATAATTATTTTTATTTTACTTCCCCCACCCAATTCCAGCAGCGATCTTTTCTCTCTATGTCGAATCTTTTCTCTCTATGTTGAATCTTTTCTCTCTGTGTCGAATAATCTTGGACTAATAGAGTTAAGCCGCGTACACACGGTCGGACTTTTCGTCTACAAAAGTCCAACGGACGCTGACGGACTAAAGCTGGCTGGTAATCCGATCGTGTGTGGGCTTCTCCGGACTTTCAACTGACTTTTTTAGCCTCAAATCCGACGTACTTTAGATTTGAAACATGCTTCAAATCTTTCCGACGGACTCGAGTCCGGTCGAAAAATCCGCTCGTCTGTATGCTAGTCCGACGGACAAAAACCCACGCTAGGGCAGCTATTGGCTACTGGCTATGAACTTCCTTATTTTAGTCCGGTGTACGTCATCACGTAAGAATTCGACGGACTTTTGTGTGATCGTGTGTAGGCAAGTCTGTTCGTTAGAAAGTCCGCCGCAAGTCCGTCGAAAGTCCGCCAAAAGTCCGTCGAAAGTCTGTCGGACAGGCTGTCGGACTTTTGTAGCTGAAAAGTCTGACCGTGTGTACGCGGCATTAAGGTTAGGCACATTCGACCACAGGTTCGATAGACACAGATTGCTATTGTCAGCGTCATGTCGAATCTCCTATCTATATTGAACTGTTGTCGCAACGAAAATGAAAATAAAGCATTTGTTTATGTCGGATCTTTCGGTTTTCGTATTCTATACTTTCGTTATCGTTTGTTAAAATGATAACGAAAATACCTGAAATTCGGACGAAAATGAATTCGGACAAAAACAAATGCACATGTCTAGTGTGAGGGGCCTGAGAGCGTACAGGTGTGAGGAGGCTGAGAGTGTACAGGTATGAGAGGGACTCAGAGCGTACAGGTGTGGGGGGGCTGAGAGCGTACAGGTGTGAGGGGGGGCTGAAAGCGTACAGGTCTGAGGGGGGCTGAAAGCGTACAGGTGTGAAGGGGGCTCCGAATGTACAAGTGCGAGGGGGCTGTGAGCGTACAGTTGCGAGGGGGCTGAGAGAGTACAGGTGTGAAGGGGGTCTGAGAATGTACAGGTGTGAAGGGGCTGCGAACGTAGAAGTGTGAAAGGGAGCTGCGAGCGTACAAGTGCAAGGGGGGCTGAGAGAGTACAGCTCTCTCAGGGATTTTTTATACCAAAGACGTAGCAGAATACATTTTGGCCTACATTTATGAACACATGTTTTAAATGTTTCCGATTTGACATGTTTCATAGCAGAAAGTAGAAAATATTGTCAAACTCCCCTCCCCTTTTTCCCTAATCCTTCCCCTCTTCTCAACTCTCTCCCCCTCTCTGCCTCTCTCCCCTCCCCCCCCCCCTTTTTCCAGCCTTTCTGGAATTCCCTGGTCCCTTTCTTTCTAGTCACCATGCTTCAACTCTTCTTTTCTCTCTTTTCTGGTTTTATCTGGTATTTGTACTCAGGGAACGAGCAGTACAACCAGACCTACAATCACCAAGACTTGGTGAGATCCCTTGTCCAGCACACCTTTTTATTCTGAAGATGGAAAGTATGGAAGACGAATGTACCACCACGATTTTAGCTAGCACTGATATTGTGGTTCATATTGTTACATGTACTTACCTGTGACCATCACTTGTTAAGGCTGGCATTGTACTGTACTGTCTGTCATTTTCCTTTTTTTGTTGTTCTTTGTTCTCCTCCTTTAAAATTTATATTTGAAAAAAAAAAAAAAAGAAAATATTGTACTTTAATTCTTATGAGTAGGTGCGTAAATTGGGCAGGCTTGTAGGGGCCCCATAGCACTACTTTGCCCAAGGCCCCATGATGCTATTAACCACTTGACGACCGCCTCACGCCGATGTACGTCGGCAAAGTGGCACGGACAGGCAAAATCACGTACAGGGTACGTGATTTGCCTTCCGCGGGTGGGGGGTCCGATCGGACCCCCCCCCGGTGCCCGAGGCGGTCGTCGTTTGTCCAGCGGCGATCGGTGATGAGGGGGAGACCATCCGTTCGTGGCCCCCCCCTCGCGATCGCCGCCGGCCAATGAAAACACTCCTTTGCTGCTGTATGCTAAACAGCAGCAAAGGAAGTGATGTCATCTCCCCTCGGGTCGGTATTTTCCGTTCCGGCCCGAGGAGAGACGACAAGTATGTGAGTGCACCAAACACTACACACACAGTAGAACATGCCAGGCACACAAATCACCCCGATCCCCCCCCCGATCGCCCCCCGATCCCCCCCCAATCACCCCCCCCCCTGTCACAAACTGACACCAGCAGTTTTTTTTTTTTTTTTTTTTTTTTTTTTCTGATTACTGCATAGTGTCAGTTTGTGACAGTGACAGTGTTGGGACAGTGAGTATTACCCCCCTTTAGGTCTAGGGTACCCCCCTAACCCCCCCTAATAAAGTTTTAACCCCTTGATCACCCCCCGTCACCAGTGTCGCTAAGCGATCATTTTTCTGATCGCTGTATTAGTGTCGCTGGTGACGCTAGTTAGTGAGGTAAATATTTAGGTTCGCCGTTAGCGTTTTATAGCGTCAGGGACCCCCATATACTATCTGATAAATGTTTTAACCCCTTGATTGCCCCCTAGTTAACCCTTTCACCACTGATCACCGTATAACCGTTACGGTTGACGCTGGTTAGTTCGTTTATTTTTTATAGTGTCAGGGCACCCGCCGTTTATTACCGAATAAAGGTTTAGCCCCCCGATCGCCCGGCGGTGATATGCGTCGCCCCAGGAAGCGTCAGATTAGCGCCAGTACCGCTAACACCCACGCACGCAGCATGCGCCTCCCTTAGTGGTATAGTATCTGATCGGATCAATATCTGATCCGATCAGATCTATACTAGCGTCCCCAGCAGTTTAGGGTTCCCAAAAACGCAGTGTTAGCGGGATCAGCCCAGATACCCGCTAGCACCTGCGTTTTGTCCCTCCGCCCGGCCCACCCAAGTGCAGTATCGATCGATCACTGTCACTTACAAAACACTAAACGCATAACTGCAGCGTTCGCAGAGTCAGGCCTGATCCCTGCGATCGCTAACAGTTTTTTTGGTAGCATTTTGGTGAACTGGCAAGCACCAGCCCCAGGCAGCGTCAGGTTAGCGCCAGTACCGCTAACACCCACGCACGCACTGTACACCTCCCTTAGTGGTATAGTATCTGATCGCATCAATATCTGATCCGATCAGATCTATACTAGCGTCACCAGCAGTTTAGGGTTCCCAAAAACGCAGTGTTAGCGGGATCAGCCCAGATACCTGCTAGCACCTGCGTTTTGCCCCTCCGCCCGGCCCAGCCCAGCCCACCCAAGTGCGGTATCGATCGATCACTGTCACTTACAAAACACTAAACGCATAACTGCAGCGTTCGCAGAGTCAGGCCTGATCCCTGCGATCGCTAACAGTTTTTTGGTAGTGTTTTGGTGAACTGGCAAGCGCCAGCGGCCTAGTACACCCCGGTCGTAGTCAAACCAGCACTGCAGTAACACTTGGTGACGTGGCGAGTCCCATTAGTGCAGTTCAAGCTGGTGAGGTGGCAAGCACAAGTAGTGTCCCGCTGCCACCAAAAAGACAAACACAGGCCCGTCGTGCCCATAGTGCCCTTCCTGCTGCATTCGCCAATCCTAATTGGGAACCCACCGCTTCTGCAGCGCCCGTACTTCCCCCATTCACATCCCCAACCAAATGCAGTCGGCTGCATGAGAGGCATTTTTATGTCCTCCCGAGTACCCCTACCCAACGAACCCCCCCAAAAAAGATGTCGTGTCTGCAGCAAGCGAGGATATAGGCGTGACACCCGCTATTATTGTCCCTCCTGTCCTGACAATCCTGGTCTTTGCATTGGTGAATGTTTTGAACGCTACCATTCACTAGTTGAGTATTAGCGTAGGGTACAGCATTGCACAGACTAGGCACACTTTCACAGGGTCTCCCAAGATGCCATCGCATTTTGAGAGACCCGAACCTGGAACCGGTTACCGTTATAAAAGTTAGTTACAAAAAAAGTGTAAAAAAAAAAAAAATATGAAATAAAAAAAAATAGTTGTTGTTTTATTGTTCTCTCTCTATTCTCTCTCTCTATTGTTCTGCTCTTTTTTACTGTATTCTATTCTGCAATGTTTTATTGTTATTGTTATTGTTATTGTTATTGATTGTTATTGTTATTGTTATTGTTATTATGTTTTATCATGTTTGTTTTTCAGGTGTGTAATTATTTACACTTTACTGTGCTTTATTGTTAACCATTGTTAACCATTTTTTTGTCTTCAGGTACGCCATTCACGACTTTGAGTGGTTATACCAGAATGATGCCTGCAGGTTTAGGTATCATCTTGGTATCATTCTTTTCAGCCAGCGGTCGGCTTTCATGTAAAAGCAATCCTAGCGGCTAATTAGCCTCTAGACTGCTTTTACAATCCGTGGGAGGGAATGCCCCCCCCCCCACCGTCTTCCGTGTTTTTCTCTGGCTCTCCTGTCTCAACAGGGAACCTGAGAATGCAGCCGGTGATTCAGCCAGCTGACCATAGAGCTGATCAGAGACCAGAGTGGCTCCAAACATCTCTATGGCCTAAGAAACCGGAAGCTACGAGTATTTCATGACTTAGATTTCGCCGGATGTAAATAGCGCCATTGGGAAATTGGGGAAGCATTTTATCACACCGATCTTGGTGTGGTCATTTGCTTTGAGGGCAGAGGAGAGATCTAGGGTCTAATAGACCACAATTTTTTCAAAAAAGAGTACCTGTCACTACCTATTGCTATCATAGGGGATATTTACATTCCCCGAGATAACAATAAATATGATTAAAAAAAAAATATGAAAGGAACAGTTTAAAAGTAAGATTAAAAAAGCAAAAAAATAATAAAGAAAAAAAAAAAAACAAAAAAACACCCCTGTCGCCCCCTGCTCTCGCGCTAAGGCGAACGCAAGCGGTGGTCTGTCGTCAAACGTAAACAGCAATTGCACCATGCATGTGAGGTATCACCGCGAAGGCCAGATCGAGTGCAGTAATTTTTCCAGTAGACCTCCTCTGTAAATCTAAAGTGGTAACCTGTAAAGGCTTTTTAAGGCTTTTAAACATGTATTTATTTTGTTGCCACTGCACGTTTGTGCGCAATTTTAAAGCATGTCATGTTTGGTATCCATGTACTCGGCCTGAGATCATCTTTTTTATTTCATCAAACATTTGGGCAATATAGCGTGTTTTAGTGCATTAAAATTAAAAAAAGTGTGTTTTTTCCCCAAAAAATGCGTTTGAAAAATCGCTGCGCAATTACTGTGTGAAAAAAAAAATGAAACACCCACCATTTTAATCTGTAGGGCATTTGCTTTAAAAAAATATATAATGTTTGGGGGTTCAAAGTAATTTTTTTGCAAAAAAAAAAAACTTTTTCATGTAAACAATAAGTGTCAGAAAGGGCTTTGTCTTCAAGTGGTTAGAAGAGTGGGTGATGTGTGACATAAGCTTCTAAATGTTGTGCATAAAATGCCAGGACAGTTCAAAACCCCCCCAAATGACCCCATTTTGGAAAGTAGACACCCCAAGCTATTTGCTGAGAGGCATGTCGAGTCCATGGAATATTTTATATTGCGACACAAGTTGCGGGAAAGAGACAAATTTTTTTTTTTTTTTTTGCACAAAGTTGTCACTAAATGATATTTTGCTCAAACATGCCATGGAAATATATGAAATTACACCCCAAAATACATTCTGCTGCTTCTCCTGAGTACGGGGATACCACATGTGTGAGACTTTTTGGGAGCCTAGCCGCGTACGGGACCCCGAAAACCAAGCACCGCCTTCAGGCTTTCTAAGGGCGTGAATTTTTGATTTCACTCTTCACTGCCTATCACAGTTTCGGAGGCCATGGAATGCCCAGGTGGCACAAAACCCCCCCAAATGACCCCATTTTGGAAAGTAGACACCCCAAGCTATTTGCTGAGAGGTATAGTGAGTATTTTGCAGACCTCACTTTTTGTCACAAAGTTTTGAAAATTGAAAAAAGAAAAAAAAAAATGTTTTTTCTTGTCTTTCTTCATTTTCAAAAACAAATGAGAGCTGCAAAATACTCACCATGCCTTTCAGCAAATAGCTTGGGGTGTCTACTTTCCAAAATGGGGTCATTTGGGGGGGTTTTGTGCCACCTGGGCATTCCATGGCCTCCGAAACTGTGATAGGCAGTAAAGAGTGAAATCAAAAATTTTCACCCTTAGAAATCCTGAAGGCAGTGATTGGTTTTTGGGGTCCAGTACGCGGCTAGGCTCCCAAAAAGTCCCACACATGTGGTATCCCCATACTCAGGAGAAGCAGCTAAATGTATTTTGGGGTGCAATTCCACATATGCCCATGGCCTGTGTGAGCAATATATCATTTAGTGACAACTTTATGAAAAAAAAAAAAAAAAAAAAGTGTCACTTTCCCGCAACTTGTGTCAAAATATAAAATATTCCATGGACTCAATATGCCTCTCAGCAAATAGCTTGGGGTGTCTACTTTCCAAAATGGGGTCATTTTGGGGGGTTTTGTGCCACCTGGGCATTCCATGGCCTCCGAAACTGTGATAGGCAGTGAAGAGTGAAAGCAAAAATTTACACCCTTAGAAATCCTGAAGGCGGTGATTGGTTTTCGGGGCCCCGTACGCGGCTAGGCTCCCAAAAAGTCCCACACATGTGGTATCCCCATACTCAGGAGAAGCAGCTAAATGTATTTTGGGGTGCAATTCCACATAGGCCCATGGCCTGTGTGAGCAATATATCATTTAGTGACGACTTTTTGTAAATATTTTTTTTTTTTTTTTTTTTTTGTCATTTTTCAATCACTTGGGACAAAAAAAATAAATATTCAATGGGTTCAACATGCCTCTCAGCAATTTCCTTGGGGTGTCTACTTTCCAAAATGGGGTCATTTGGGGGGGTTTTGTACTGCCCTGCCATTTTAGCACCTCAAGAAATGACATAGGCAGTCATAAACTAAAAGCTGTGTAAATTCCAGAAAATGTACCCTAGTTTGTAGACGCTATAACTTTTGCGCAAACCAATAAATATACACTTATTGACATTTTTTTTACCAAAGACATGTGGCCGAATACATTTTGGCCTAAATGTATGACTAAAATTTAGTTTATTGGATTTTTTTTATAACAAAAAGTAGAAAATATCATTTTTTTTCAAAATTTTCGGTCTTTTTCCGTTTATAGCGCAAAAAATAAAAACTGCAGAGGTGATCAAATACCATCAAAAGAAAGCTCTATTTGTGGGAAGAAAAGGACGCAAATTTCGTTTGGGTACAGCATTGCATGACCGCGCAATTAGCAGTTAAAGCGACGCAGTGCCAAATTGGAAAAAGACCTCTGGTCCTTAGGCAGCATAATGGTCCGGGGCTCAAGTGGTTAAAATGGCCCTGTGCGAAGTTGGTGGATATTGGCAGGAACTGGAACACGCTGTCGTATACGCCGATCCAGAACATCCCAAACATGCTCAATGGGTGACATGTCCGGTGTATATGCTGGCCATGCAAGAACTGGGATGTTTTCAGCCTCCAGGAATTGTGTACAGATCCTTGCAACATGGGGCCGTGCATTATCATGCTGCAACATGAGGTGATGGTCGTGGATGAATGGCACAACAATGGGCCTCAGGATCTCATCACGGTATCTCTATGCATTCAAAATGTCATCAATAAAATGCACCCGTGTTCGTTGTCCATAGCATACGCCTGCCCATACCATAACCCCACCGCCACCATGGGCCACTCGATCCACAATGTTGACATCAGCAATCCGCTCACCCACACGACATACGCACTGTCTTCCATCTGCCCTGTACAGTGAAAACCTGGATTCATCTGTGAAGAGGACACCTCTCCAAAGTGCCAGATGCCATCGAATTTGAGCATTTGCCCACTCAAGTCGGTTATGACGACGAACTGCAGTCAGGTCGAGACCCTGATGAGAACGACGAGCATGCAGATGAGCTTCCCTGAGACGGTTTCTGACAGTAACCGATTGTTGCAGTATCTGTCCAGGTGGCTGGTCTCAGATGATCTTGGGGGCGAAGATGCTGGATGTGGAGGTCTTGGGCTGGTGTGGTTGCATGGGGTCTGTGGTTGTGAGGCCAGTTGGATGTACTGCCATATTCTCTGAAGCGCCTTTGGAGACGGCCTATGGTAGAAAAAAGGACCTTCAATTCAAGGGCAAAATTTAGAAAAACGTGGGGTGGGACTTTGCATGTGCCTCGATGGAGTATGGATAATAATTTATAACACAGTATTTTTTAAAAAAAGATGTACAAATACTTTACCATCCTTGGATGGTAATATTTAAAACATTACAATCTGAAAGAGAGTACAGTTTACTGTTTGGTTGGTCCAGGTTGTGCAAGTCCTGGTATAGAGTATCAGAGATGTGGCCTACGCATTTTGCGGGAATCCGCTTCATCAGGGCCTTTTAGAACGGCACAAGCAGCATGTAAATACTAAAGATGTCCTAACGATACAAAATTGCGAAATTGTCTATATCATAAAATGATGTTAGGTAAAATGTTAATAATGCATATATAAAACATAGAAAACTTCTACACCATTGTAGGGTGTTTATGATCACCCTTTGGTACAAAATACTGATATAACATAAAGATATTCTTTTTCACAAAGATGCAGTTACAAGTCATGTTTACAAGTCATTTATACATCTTTTTAAAAAAAATACTGTTATAAATTATTATCCATAATAACCTTTGGATTTCACAAGCAAACTGTCCCTAACAGTAAGTAACCTCTTTTAAGCTTAGGGTTTGCTATCCTGCTCCCTTGAGGGATTTTTTTACACCCCAATAGATGGAGCTGTAGTGTGGGTAATGTATATGTATACATATCACCCTTTTGACTTATTTCACCTTATCTGTCTTTAACCACTTCAGCCCCGGAAGAATTTACCCCCTTCCTGACCAGAGCACTTTTTGCGATTCAGCACTGCGTTGTTTTAACTGACAATTGCGCGGTCGTGCGACGTGGCTTCCAAACAAAATTGACATCCTTTTTTTTCCCACAAATAGAGCTTTCTTTTGGTGGTATTTGATTGCCTCTGTGGTTTTTATTTTTTGCGCTATAAACAAAAATAGAGCGACAATTTTTTTAAAAACGCATTATTTTTTACTTTTTGCGTTAATAAGTATCCCCCAAAAATATATAAAAAAACTATTTTTTTCCTCAGTTTAGGCCGATACGTATTTTTCTACATATTTTTCATAATACAAATCATAATAAGCGATTATTGATCGGTTTGCACAAAAGTTATATCGTTTACAAAATAGAGAATAGTTTTATGGCATTTTTATTAATATTTTTTTTTTTTTTAAATGGCGGCGATCAGCAATTTTTATCGTGACTGCGACATTATGGCGGACACATCGGACATTTTTGACACATTTTTGGGACCATTGTCATTTATACAACAATCAGTGCTATAAAAATGCACTGATTCCTGTGTAAATGACACTGGCAGTGAAGGGGTTAACCACTAGGGGGCGGGGAGGGGTTAAATCAGTACTAGGGAGTGTTTTATAACTGTCAGGGGGATGGGCTGTGTGTGTGACATCACTGATCTCTGCTCCGATGACAGGGAGATCGAGTGACACTGTCACTAGGCAGAGCGGGGAAATGCTGTTTACATCAGCATCTCCCCGATCTTCCTCCCCGTGAGGTGATCGCGGGTATCCCCGCATCGGCTCACGGAGCTTGCCCGCGCGCCCGCCTATTAAAGGGCAACCTACAGGTACGAGCCCTTCTGCCGCAGTATATTTGCGTGAGGCGGTCGGCAAGCAGTTAAAGAGCCTATGATGTCTGCTTTGAGTGCCATATATTTGGATCACATCCAGCAGTCCTGTACAGGGTGAAGGGCAATTTGTGTACAGGGTGAAGGGCAATACAGGCGGCGGAAGTTCTACTACTCTGGAACCTTTGGATTTCACAAGCAAACTGTCCCTAACAGTAAGTAACCTCTTTTAAGCTTAGGGTTTGCTTACCTGCTCCCTTGAGGGATGTTTTTACACCCCAATAGATGGAGCTGTAGTGTGGGTAATGTATATGTATACATATCACCCTTTGGACTTATTTCTCCTTATCTGTCTTTAAAGAGCCTATTGTGTCCCTCTCTGCTTTGAGTGCCATATATTTGGATCACATCCAGCAGTCCTGTATAGGGTGAAGGGCAATTTGTGTAAATCCTGGACTTTTTCCACCGACATATGGGGAATGCTTCTGCCAAAAGTTACTTAAAGTGGAGTTCCACTCAAAAATGGAACTTCCACTTTTTGGATTCCTGCCCCCCCCCTCCGGTGTCACATTTGGCACCTTTCAGGGGGGAGGAGGGAGCAGATACCTGTCTAATACAGGTATTTGCTCCCACTTCCTGGCATAGATCACCGCGGCGCTTGCGGTGATCTATGCCACTTCTGCCGCCTACCCCATCCTCCCCTGCTGTATTCTGGGAGACGCACAGGTCCCAGAACACAGCAGGGACCAGAGAGGACGCGCAGCGTGACTCGCACATGCGCAGCAGGGAACCAGGAAGTGAAGCCGCACGCCTTCACTTCCTTATTCCCTTATCGAGGATGGCGGCGGCAGCTGCCGAGAGCCAAAGGACGCATCGGCTTCAGCTGACGACATCGCGGGCTCCCTGGACAGGTAAATGTCCATATATTAAAAGTCATCAGCTGCAGTATTTGTAGCTGCTGGCTTTTAATATTTTTTTTTCAGCGGACCTCCGCTTTAAACATGTATTTAGAACGTAAATGTTCATGTCATATGTTTGCAGCTATTGAAAATTTGTAATTTATATGGTACTTATATGAATTCTAAAATGCTACATTTTGTACTTTCAGAAGTGGTATAAATCCCTGATGAAGATTTTGCTTATGCACTTATTATTCAAAACGCGTTGGATATTCCTCTACTTTTTACCATCCGGTTTCCACTGGTGGTCATTCACAGTTGGGAAATACCACTTCCAACGCAATCCAATACATCATGCATTGTTTTTAATCTTTGTTTAATCATGCAACATGTTAATTTTTTTTACTCAATTTGTCTTTTTTACATGTAAAAATTAAATTTCTTATAAATATAGAGTTTTTTTCTAAAATATTTATTTCATTGCCTTAAAAATCCCAAACTAGAGGTTTTTCACATTTTCGTGCTACACTTCATTTTCAGTTTTGCCTATAGCTTTAGCTATGAAATTAGCAATACTACAAACCTCCCCCATAACTTAATGTGTACAGAAGTTCTGTTGTGCAGCCAGATTGTATCCAATATCATTTGTAAGGATTTACTATTAGTAGCACAACTGTTTTTCTTCATGTTGACTATAAGAAACGGATGTAATTGTTAAATAGTGTACCACTCTCTGGCACATAAGGGATAAGGGGGGCCAAGCTGCCTCCCCTTGTTAAATAGGATGCAGATGCATAGAGCGTGCCCACAGACACAAGCCATATGAATTCCAGCAACAGGTAAATACAGTTACAGGATATACAAACATGATACCCTTCCTGATGAAAACCTCCAAATGATCTGTCTCAGGGATGCATATTTTTAGTACACGTGGAATTTTACAATCCTGATTTGCCTTCATATTTTGATCAATTCTTTTCAGCTACGTTGCAGTACAGATTACAGAACTATCCAGTGACTCATCACTTAATATCATCTCATGGCGAATGGCTTTTTGCTTCCATTGCAATAATATTGGTTGTGGTTTAGAAATGTTTATCCATATGCTGTGTTGATTGGAGTGCCAGCTTTTCCCAGAACTTAATCCTGCGTTATTATCGTGCATTGTGCATGTCTCCATGTATTTAACTCTTCCCCAATTGTCTCCCAAAGGTCACATTCCACCATTGGGAGGGACCACTTGCTGATCTGGATGGATGGTAATGTGTCTTCCAGTACTAGAAGTGTGTAAACACATGCTTGATTTCTGTGTTTTCTTGGGAACTGACCTGATCTGCGCAACAAATATTAAATAATGAATGAAAAAAAATGTAATTTGAAAGAATAAAAAAATAAAAATGTCCCTTTTGGGCGGAAGTGAAGTTTTGACGTTGCTTTCGCTCTGCAATGGTATGGAACCAGGTGGGGGCCATCTTCACCTCATTCAGCTCCATACCAAGCAGGGGCAAGGACCCGTTCGCCTTCGCCGGTGGCTCCGGTAAGCGGCAGAGGGCACCGGAACACGGCGGGAGGGGGGCCCTCACCCGCCACCTATAAAAGAATACGCTGCTGAGACCACTTTTATCTGAAAGCGGACTGCCCGTTGAAGAAGTGGATATGGGGTTATGGCAGCTAGCTGCTGCCATAACAATGATATTCCACTTCAAAGAGCTGCAGTATAATGACGGCGGGCGGTCCATAAGTGGTTAAATTGTAACATGTTAGGTATCTATTTACTCGGTGTAACATCATCTTTCACATTATACAGAAAAATCAGGCTAACATTTTATTCATGAAACAGTTTTTTCCCCAAAAAAAGCGTAAAAAAAATTGCTGCTCAAACACCGTGTGACATAAAAAGTTGCAACAACCATTTTATTCCCTGCTAAAACAATATATATAATGTTTGGGAGTTCTGAGTAAATTCTAGCCGAGAAATTATGATTTTTACATGCAGGAGAGAAGTGTCAGAATTGGCCTGGGTGGCAAGGGGATAATTACCATACGTAACATACAAATAATTATTATATATTGTTTTTAAGGTAATTTACTATATTTTCAAAATCTATACTCAAGCAGGTGGCTTAACGGACAAATTACTGAAGTTTGAAGTTATAATTTCCAACCAGTAATTTCACAGTAAATAATAAATTAATATGTTATAACATATAGCATATAAATATGTGATTTAACTTGAAAATAACAGTACCTTTTCAGCAGGCAGCAGATTCTCATTCTACCTCTTAACTGTGTGAGAAAAACATGGGATTGTGGGTAAATCTTATACCCATAAACCCATGTTTTTTCCTTGTAGTTAAGAGGGCTGGGCTGGAAGGGAGCATTTGTCTTTTGGACACATGTCCCTTCTATGACACTGCAGTGAGAGGCGTGCCTCCACTGCAGCATTTTTATAGGACAGCTGGGATCAATGGTACTTTACTATTGATCCAAGACTCCAAGCTGTTTATTGAGCTCAGTGCCTCTGACAATAAGTGAGAGGCACTGTGAGCTCAACCTCTCATTCTGCTGCAAACAGAGTGTGTCAGCTTGTATTTAAAGTGGCCGCTCTGTATTTAGTTTTTGACAGGCTGCGCAAGGAGCCCCATATCGCTGGAACCATAGGTCGTAGGAGCCCCAAATGTTTACCAGTGGTGGTGTAGCACTTAGGCTACATACCCCCAAATCTCTATGACCCCAGGTCGTCAAGTTATGACCCTCGAAGCTCGATTTTTTTAATTTTTTTATGTTCATGGCAGGTGAGGCCCTGCCTCACCTGCCTTTCCTGACTGTATGTCCCTGGTATCTATGCAATGCTAATTGCTTTGTATAGGGGAATTTTAGTGTTTGGTTTCTTCTATTCACTTAAATTATATTCCAGCACTTTTCTCCAGGGTCTCAGGGAGGAATTTACTATCAAAATGTTGAGGATAAATATGTAAAAAAAATGTCTATGTGTCATTTACTGCAGGAAGTCTAGAAGTTGATGACGTGGAACATGAAATTTGGTTACAGTGCTGAATTGCTCACATTCCAGTAAAAGAAATAACATCACAAAAAAAATCTCTCACTTCCCCTAATGTAGCTGTTTTATTGTACATAAGCTTAAATAAAATGTAAATGTAGTGTAAAATACATTAGAGTCATTAATAAAGAAGGACACCAGTGATTACACATGAATCTGAATTCACATGTATAGTACATAGTGCTAGATTTAAGCCCCATACACACTATTAGATTTTCTGCAGATTTTTGTCTTCACATTTACCAAAACCATGTAGTGCAAGAGCCTGCCTGATTTCATACAAATGGAAACTCTTAAGGTTTGACCTCATATTATATGGTTTTGGTAAAAATTAAGACAAAAATCTGCAGAAAATCTAATAGTGTGTATGAGGTCTTAGACTAGATGTACACTCCTGCATTTGTATTGCGGGACATTAATGGCATGCATTTTTGATATCTTTTGTGATGTGTTCTCAATCTTATCCAAACCACTTATGCACAGTGATGGATGAAAAAACCAGACCTGACTTTGCTGCATGAAAGGAAACTAGCACCCTTAAAGTGACACTAAGTTCTAAAAATTATATTTACCTATGTAATATTGTCTTAAAAAGTACCTGGTTCAATGGCTCTTCTCCAGATTTTCAAATCCTTTTTTTTTTTTTTTGCTGCTGTGATCTGACTTCAGATTTAAAGCATTATTAAACCAAAAATGGAATACTTTGCAGGTTACCAATCATTATATGTGGTGGCTGCCAAGTTTTTGTTTTTTGACTTTTCCCCTCTGTTTTCACCTGGTGATCTGGCCAGTAACACACCTCCTATATCAGAGTGCCCCTACTCTGGTGGAAGGAACACAGGGGGCACATTTGGACAGCAGCATTTTAAATCTAGGACGAGGAGAGCGTTAGATGTACTAGCAGATTTAGATATACTAACACATTGAAGCAGTGGCGAAGCGTGGGTTGCCAGCACCCGGAGCAAGGCAAATAATTTGCGCCCCCTAACCTGCGGACTTTTAGCAATCCCAGAGTCCCTTCCAATACAATAGTACTGACCTACCTGATTCCTACACTGACCACTACACTAACCTACTTGATTTCAACACTGACCAACCTGATTCTTTTACTGACCATTACACACTACACTTACCACTATACTGTACTGTCCACTACACTGAGAACTACACTGACCACTATACTTCTTCTCTTCTTCTCTTCTTCATTTTACTATAAGAAAATGAAGAAGAGAATAAGAGAAGAAGAGAAGAGCGGGAGCCTCCCCCCATGCCATGGGTGCGGAGCGGCCCGAGAGAAGAAGATAGAAGACGCCGCGGAGGAGATGCTGGACGAGAACGCCGGAGGAAGAACCAGAAGAACCAAAAGAACCAGAAGATGAAGGAAGATAGAAGACAGAAGAAGCATTTAAATAAAGGAATTGTCAAAAACTGTCTCTTGTCATTTTTAACATTTCTGACAGTTTTTTAGTGAAATGGTAGGGGTAAGTACCCCCTTACCATTTCACACAGGGGGGGGCGGGATCTGGGGGTCCCCTTGTTAAGGGTTGTGGGGATGAGGCCTTTGTCCTCATCAACATGGGGACAAGGTGTTTTGGGGGGCTACCCCAAAGCACCCTCCCAATGTTGAGGGCATGTGGCCTGGTACGGTTCAGGAGGGGGGGCCGCACTCTCGACCCCCCTCTTTTCCTGTGGCCTGCCAGGTTGCATGCTCAGATAAGGGTCTGGTATGGATTTTTGGGGGGACCCCACGCCGTTTTTTTTTGTTTTTTTGGCGCGGGGTTCCCCTTAAAATCCATACCAGACCTGAAGGGTCTGGTATGGAATTTAGGGGGAACCCCACATCATTTTTTAAAAAAAATTTGGCCGGGGTTCCCCTTAATATCCATACCAGACCTGAAGGGCCTGGTATGGAATTTAGGGGAACTCCCACGTCATTTTTTTTTTTAAATTTTGGTTCGGGCTTCCCCTTTGGGGAATTCCCATGTCGTTTTTATCAATGAACTTCTATGTGTATTGTCGGCAATGCAATAGCCGCGGGTAGTTTTAAATGTTTTTTTTCCTTCAAAATGTCATTTTGCTGTCAGACTGTTCTAAACACGGGAAACATGCGCCCCTTTACAGGCATACTATAGACACCCCCCAGGTATGAAATTTAAAGGGATATTACACTTTTATTGTTTGACTATTAAAATCACTGCTCCTGAAAAAATGGCCGTTTTTAAAACTTTTTTTTCCATTGATCCATGTCCCCTGGGGCAGGACCCAGGTCCCCAAACACTTTTTATGACAATAACTTGCATATTAGCCTTTAAAATTAGCACTTTTTATTATTCATGTTCGTGTCCCATAGACTTTAACGGTGTTCGCGTGTTCGAACAAACTTTTTTCCTGTTCGCATGTTCCAGTGCGAACCGAACAGGGGGGTGTTCGGCTCATCCCTACCCACAAGTATGAATGGCCCCTTATTACAAGTATGCAGATTTATTAAAACCATGCACCACCCGTGTGGCTGTCAACTTTAACAAAGATCTGAGTTTTGTCTTAGTACCAGATATGGTTTGGGAAACCCAATATTTAGGCCTCTTGCACATGATGCTCCTGTTTGAGCATGTACCTTTTCAGAATTGCTTCTTTGTATGGATTTAACCACCTCAATACAGGGCACCTACAACCCCTTTTCTGCCAAGACCAATTTTCAGCTTTCAGCGCTCTCACACTTTGAATGACAATTGGGGTCGGTTCACACTAGGACGACTTGTCAGGCGACCTGGCCGCCTGACAAGTAGCGTCCCGTTCTGTACAATGGAACCGTTCTAATCGGAGTGACGCAAGTCGCTCTGACTTAGAAAAAGGTTCCTGTACTACTTTGGGGGCGACTTGCATAGACTTCTATATAGAAGTCGTTTTGCAAGTCGCCGCCCCTGTCGTGTCCAGGTCGCCTGAGGCAGTCGCGCTGCAAGTCGCGCTGCCTCAGTGTGAACCGGGGCTTACTCAGTCATGTAACATTGTACCCATATGAAATTTGTGTCCTTTTTTCACACAAATAGAGCTTTCTTTTGGTGGTATTTAATCACTAGTGGGTTTTTTTTATTTTTGTGCTGTAAATAAAAAAAGACCATAAATTTTGTGAACAAAAAATTTTGTGAACAAAAATGCCCTTTTCTTTGTTCCTGTCATAAAATTTTGCCAATTAGTAATTTTTCTTCATAAATTTTGGCCAAAATTCATACTGCTACATATCATAGGGTAAAAATAACCCAAATTAGTGTATATTATTTGGTCTTTGTGAAAGTTATAGAGTCTACAAACTATGGTGCCAATCACTGAATATTGATCAGGCCTTCAGTACATCAGGTGTATCTCATTTCTTGAGACACTAACAAGTCAGGAAAGTACAAATACCCCCCAAATGACCCCTTTTTAGAAAGTACAGGCATACCCCACTTTTAAGTACGCAATGGGCTTTATTTAGTAAAGCTGGAAAATGCTAAATCAGGCTCACTTCTGAATAGAAACCAATGAGCTTCCAGGTTTTATTACCAAAGCTTAATTGAACAATTTGGGGTTAGAAGCTCATTGGTTTCTATGCAGAATGGAGCCTGATTTTTGCACTTTCCAGCTTTAGTAAATAAACACTAGTGTGTACTTAAAAGTGGGTATGCCTGTAGACATTACAAGGTATTAAGTAAGTAGCATGGTGAGTTTCTTTAAGTTGTAATTTTTTTCACACAATTTTTTTTTACAATATTGTCATATTATCAGGTTATTTCTTACACACAGCATATGCATACAACAAATTACACCCCAAAATACATTATACTACTCTTCCCGAGTATGGCGATATCACATGTGAGACTTTTACACAGCCTGGCCACATACAAAGGCCCACCAGTGAAGTAGCACCTTCAGGTGTTCTAGGAACATAAATTACACATCTCATTTCATTCCTACCTATCACACTTTTAAAGGTGCTGGAGCACCAGGACAGTGGAATTACCCACAAAATGACCTCATTTTGGAAAGCAAACCCCCAACGTATATTCTATGAGGCATGGGCTGTAGGTAGGTACTCGAGTACTCTGATGGGTTGCAGATAGGTAGTCGGGTACTCTAAAGGGCTGCAGATAGGTACTCTGATGGGCTGGTGACAGGTACTTGGGTACTCTGATGGCCTAGTGACAGGTACTTGGGTGCCCTGATGGGCTACAGATAGGTACTTGGGTACTCTGATGGGCTGGTGACAGGTATTCGGGTACTCTGAAGGGCGGTGACAGGTACTCGGTACTCATATGAACTGTGAAAGGTACTGAGGTACTTATATGGACTGTGACAGGTACTCGGGTACTCATATGGACTGTGACAGGTACTCGGGTACTCATTTGGACTGTGACAGGTTCTCGGGTACTAATATGGACTGTGATAGGTACTCATATGGACTGTGATAGGTACTCATATGGACTGTGACAGGTACTCGGGTACTTAGATGAACTGTGACAGGTACTCGGGTACTTAGATGAACTGTGACAGGTACTCGGTTACTTAGATGAACTGTGGCAGGTACTCGGGTACTCAGATGAACTGTGACAGGTAATTTGATGGGTGGTGACAGGTCCTCTTTATTGCGGGGGGGGCAATCAGTGTGATTGGTGTACACTGTAAGCAGTAACAAGATGTTACCACAATCTCCTTCTCACACACGATCGTTGTGTGAGGAGGAGAACCCGGTAACATCTCGTTACCGCTCTACGTTTACATTTAGTGATTGGCTGTGAAAGGATCACAGCCGATCACTTGGTAAACAGCCGCCAGCCAATGGCTGTTTACCAGCATTGGTGACAAGCAGTGTCCCCGGAAACATGCTGCCACCGACGTGCACGCGCAGCGCAATCATGAGCATGCGCCGTGCAAAGTACCATCCGTGATCTGCCATGACTTCAACGCGGCCGATCACGTGGTAAACAGCCATGCCCAATGGCTGTTCACCCCCCTCGGTGGCGAACGGTGTCTCCATGACATGTCGCCACCGAAGGTACAGGGCTGCGCGCACACGATCATTGTTTAAATGGACGGACGTCATATGATGCCCACCTAGAATGAGAGTCGCGCCGCCTGGCCGTCATATGGTGGGCGGCAATTAGTTAAACACATTTTCGCGCAAATGCGTGTAAACTTATTCTCATGTTCTTTTTCTGCACAATATGCAAATGGCCATTTGTGCGCAATGGTGATGAAAAAATATACAAAGATTATTGCACATTACAAGGGCCTTATGTATAAAAAGTAGAGATGCGCATCTTCACTGGTCTCACGATTCGATTATAATTATCCAGTCTTCAATTCAATTCCCGATGCATCACGATTACTGCCCATGGGTTTCATCAAAAAATGTAAAGGGTAAGTTCACCTTTACAGAAAAATCTGTAAGATGTACTTATACGGGACCCCCTCCTCACCCCCCCAGTGTTGCCAACCGCCCGTATTTTTACAGCCAGCCCGTAAAAACAGGCACTTTTTTCCCCGCCCATAAATGCCTGTGATAGCTGGAAAGTGCCAGTAAAAAATAGCCATGACTGGTCCAGCTTGGAACTGCGCATGCTTGCCGAGCCGATCCTGTATTCGGCCGGTGGAGGGGGGGCGGATTTCAGAGGCTGTGCGGCAGGCTGTAATGGCGAGGCGAGTGATGCAATAACACATCCCGCCAGGCGCGCCAGCATTTAAAATCTGTAACCAGGAGCACTGGAGCAGGAGGCTGAGCAGCATGTGGCTGCGGCAGGACGGAGGAGCCCTGCATCCAGGCAATCCAACTTCCAGAGTCCACGGGGAGTCGAGGATGGAGTGACAGCCCATAGCCCAGCCTACAATGACAGCAGGTAGGTGATGTGGCAGGCCGCATGGGATGACGGAAGCAGGGGGTGTTGGAGGCAGAGGGTGATGGTAGCAGAGGGGGATGGTGGCAGGCAATCCAGATTCCAGAGTCCATGGGTAGTCGGGGACGGAGTGATATCCTATAGCCCAGCCGACGGTGACAGCAGGTGATGGTGGCAGGCCGTAGTGGGTGATGGAGGCAGGGGTGATGGTAGCAGAGGGTGATGGTGGCAGAGGGGGAGGGTGATGGTAGCAGAGGGGGTTGGTGGCAGGCAATCCAGAGTCCACGGGGAGTCGGGGATGGAGTCACAGCCCAGCCGACAGTGACAGCAGGGGGTGATGATGGCAGGGGGGTGATGGTTGCAGGGGGTGTTAGTGGCAGGGGGTGTTGGAGGCAGGGGTTGATGGTGGCAGGGGGTGATGGTGGCAGAGGGGGATGGAGACAGTGGGTGATGGTGGCAGAGGGGGATGGTGGCAGAGGGGGATGATGGCAGGGGGTGATGGTGGCAGAGGGGGATGGAGGCAGAGGGGGAGGGTAATGGTAGCAGAGGGGGATGGTGGCAGGAAATCCAGATTCCAGAGTCCACGGGTAGTCGGGGGGGGAAATGACAGCCCATAGCCCAGCCGACAGTGACAGCAGGTGATGGTGGCAGGCAGAAAGGGGGTGATGGTGGCAGGGGGGTGATAGAGGCAGGGGATGTTGGTGGAAGGGGGTGATCGCGGCAGGGGTTGATGGTGGCAGAGGGGGATGGAGGCAGGGGTTGATGGTGGCAAAGGGGGATGGAGGCAGGGGTTGATGATGGCAGAGGGGGATGGAGGCAGGGAGTGATGGTGGCAGAGGGGGAGGGTAATGGTAGCAGAGGGGGATGGTGGCAGGGGGTGTTGGAGGCAGAGGGGGATGGAGGCAGGGTGTGATGGAGGCAGGAGGTGATTGGACTAAATAATCTGCCCTTATTATATCGAAAATAACAAAAATATGTTTTTATACCTTAATATCTACCTTAAATCACATAGCTATTTGCCTGGCGTACTTGTTCGTAGCCTAAATACTGAAATTTGCACCTAAAAATGTAATTTTGTAACTTTTGTGAAAGGCCAGTAAAAAACTTGGCTGTGCCAGTAAATTTTGGGTGTTGTGCCAGTAAATTTAAATCTGGTAGGTTGGCAACACTGCCCCCCCGTCCCACTGACCTGTAGCGTGGTGATCTCCCATTCTGTGCCCCGGTATCGCCGCTTCACCAGGCCAGGGCTTAGAAATCCCCTTGGCTTATTCTCCAAAATGTCCCCCGTAAGAAGGGACATTTCGGAGCATTCTAATTGATCGGCGCTGTCACATGGGCGTCACCGACCAATCAGATCCGCGTAGCCCGTCCTGTCAGCGGGGAAGTAGAGTGAATGCCGAGGGAATTCCTAAGCCCTGGTCCGGTGAGGCGGCTATACCAGGGCTCAGAAGGGTAGATTGCCACGCTCCAGTTCAGGAGGGGAGGGGGGTGAGGAGGGGATCCTGTGTACGTTCACCTTACAGATTTTTCTGTAGGCGTGCGTTGGCCCGGTTGTGGGGGGAGGTCGGAGGCTCTTATTCTCTTTTGCAGGCATGCCTTGGACCAGCTATGAGGGGATGTTGGAGGTCAGAATTTTTTTCTGGCAAGCATTTATTGGATCGGCTGTTTTTCCAGGCGTGCGTTTCACCAGCTATAAGGGAAGATGATTTCACATATGATTGCAAATATATGCAACCAAAACCTCTGTGTTTTAAATAATTTTTTTAACTAGTTTAGACTTTCAATGTATTTCTTACTTTGGAGACGACATTAGAGAAGAGTTAGGCACCACACTTTGCAGAGGTGGCTTGACGTGGCAGTGCGGCTTCACATATATTTGCAAATGTATCCAACTGAACCAAAAGGCGGCGATTTACTACAACTGGTGCACGCATCTGGTGCAGCTGTGCATGGTAACCAATCAGCTGCTAACTTCAGCTTGTTCAATTAGGCTTTGACAATAAAACCTAGAAGCTGATTGGTTTCTATGCAGAGCTGCACCAGATTTTGCACTCTGGTTTTAGTAAATGTCCCCTGAACTGTTCAAACAATTTAGACATTTTTATTTTGCTGGCTAGCTGGTAAGTGTCCTGGAGGACTCTGTGTATTGTATTGTTCTGTGAACTGCCATGCTTAACCCCCTCCCAACCAGCCACCGCAGTTATACTGCGGCAGGTTGGGCTCCCCTGGAACAGACAGATCTCCATGCTGTCAGGGGTGAGGAGAGCGATCTGCGATCCTGGCTCAGCTGCTGCCTCTGCAGCTAAAGGGGGTGAGGACCAACGTATGTAATGTGGGCAGTGTGACAGGGACACAGGGGGGCCCCATGATCTCCCATTGTCCAGGGGCCCCATGAGTTGTCAGTCTGCTCTGGGTCACATGACACCAGGGAGGGAAAATGGCTAAATGGGCCCAATTTGGACATTTTCACTTAGGGGTGTACTCACTTTTGTTGCCAGCGGTTTAGACATTAATGGCTGTGTGTTGAGTTATTTTGAGGGGACATTAAATTTACACTGTTATACAAGCTGTACACTCACTACTTTACATTGTAGTAAAGTATCATTTCTTCAGTGTTGTCACATGAAAAGATATAATAAAATATTTACAAAAATGTGAGGGGTGTACTCACTTTTCTGAGATACTGTAAGTCAGGGGTGCTCGACCTTTTGAAGAGTGAGGGCCACTTAAAATGATTGTAAAGTCTTGTTTTTTTTCTATAAAAATAACAAACATGTTATACTTACCTTCTCTATTGCCGTGGATTTGCACAGAGCAGCCCCAATCCTCCTCTCCTAGTGCTCCTGGCTCCTCCCTCCTGTCCAGTGCCCCCACAGTCAGCAGCTTGCTATGGGGGCACCCGAGCCGAATCACAGCTCCCTGTGTATATTCAGACACGGAGCCCCACCCGGCCCCGCCCCCTATCTCCTGAGCCAATGGGGCTGCTGCTGTGTCTCAGCCAATCAGTAGGGAGAGTCTCAGATGGCCGAGACACTCGTGCACATAGCTTGACAGAGATGGGGCTCAGGTAAGTATTAGGGGAGGCTGCTGCACACAGAAGGCTTTTTATCTTAAAGAGGGAGTCCCGCGAAAAAAAAAAATTAAAAGTCAGCAGCTACAAATACTGCAGCTGCTGACTTTTAAAATAAGGACACTTACCTGTCCCAGGGTCCAGCGATGTCGGCACCCGAGACCGAATCGTCCCTCGGTCCTCGGGTGCTGCCGCTGCCATTCTCTGTAAGGGAATCAGGAAGTGAAGTGCTGCGGCTTCACTTCCCGGTTCCCTACTGCGCTTCCTAACTGGTCCCCGCTGTCTCTGGGACCCCTGTGTGTCCCAGCAGACAGTGTGGTGGGGACGGGAAGAGGCATAGACTCCCGTGGGAGTCTATGCCGGAAGTGGGTGCAAATACCTGTCCTAGACAGGTATCTGCACCCCCCTCCCCCCTGAAAGGGGCCAGATGTGACACCGGAGGGGGGGAGGGTTCCGAAAAGCGGAGGTTCAATTTTTGTGTGAACCTCCGCTTTAATGCATAGAATGCATTAACCACTTGACCACTGGGCACTTAAATCCCCTTCCTAACCAGACCAATTTTCAGCTTTCGGTGCTCTCACACTTTGAATGACAATTACTGTACCCAATTACTGTACCCATATGAAATGTTTGTCCTTTTTTCACACAAATAGAGCTTTCTTTTGGTGGTATTTAATCACCGCTGTTTTTTAAATTTTTTGCACTATAAATCAAAAAAGACTGAAAGTTCGGTAAAAAAAAAATTCTTTGTTTCTGTTAAAATGTATTGCAGAGTATTGGCGAGTATTGGCAGAGCATTGGCGAGTATTGGCAAAGTATTGTCAAGTATTGGCAGAATATTGTAGTATTGCAGATTATTGCAGAGTATTGGCAGTGTATTGCAGATTATTGCAGAGTATTGACAGAGTACTGCATATTATTGGCAGAGTATGGACAGAGTATGGACAGAGTATTGACAGAATATTGCAGAGTATTGGCAGAGTATTGCAGATTATTAACACAGTACTGCAGATTATTGGCAGAGTATGGGCAGAGTACTGCAGAGTATGGGCAGAGTACTGCAGAGTATGGGCAGAGTACTGCAGAGTATTGCAGAGTATGGACAGAGTACTGCAAAGTATGGACAGAGTACTGCAGAGTACTGCAGAGTATGGACAGAGTACTGCAGAGTACTGCAGAGTATGGACAGAGTATTGCAGAGTATTGCAGAGTATGGGCAGAGTACTGGCATAGTACTGCAGAGTATTGCAGAGTATGGGCACTGAGCAGCACTGAGCAGCGCTGTGGGCACTACAGATCCAGCCCACAGCACTGCTGCAAATGATCTCTCCCCCTCTCCCCTCACACTGTACAGATCAGTACAGAGAGGGGAGGGAGGAACCGGCGTCATGACGCCGGTTTGCTTACAAGTGATTGCTCCGTCATTTGACGGAGTGATGAAGTGGTAAACGGCCGCTACCAGCGGCTGTTTACCGTGATCCGTGATGCGCCGGGTCTTCCGGACCTGGCGGTCACAGATGTTCCCGGTTGCGCGCCCTCCACCTGTTTCCTCTACTGGGTGCTGGGTCCATGCACTCTGATGCTCTGGGATGGCGGGTCGCAAACCCATTGATCACGAGTTGGGCTTGCCGACCCTCCCAGAGCATGGGCGTGCACTTTCCTGGTTTGAGGTCGAGGGCCACATCAAAGGGCTCCGAGGGCCACATGTGACCTGCAGGCCACAGGTTAAGCACCCCTGGCATAAGTGAATGAAAAATATATATATCTTGCGCTGTGTCTTTAAGATTCTTTAACCACTTCAGCTCCGGAAGGATTTACCCCCTTCCTGACCAGAGCACTTTTTACAATTTGGCACTGCATCGCTTTACCTGCTAATTGCGTGGTCATGCAATGCTGTACCCAAACGAAATTTGCGTCTTTTTCTTCCCACAAATAGAGCTTTCTTTTGATGGTATTTGATCACCTCTGCCGTTTTTATTTTTTGCGCTATAAACGGAAAAAGACCGAAAATTTTGAAAAAAAATGATATTTTCTACATTTTGTTATAAAAAAAGATCCAATAAACTCAATTTTAGTCATACATTTAGGCCAAAATGTATTCAGCCACATGTCTTTGGTAAAAAAAATGTCAATAAGTGTATATTTATTGGTTTGCGCAAAAGTTATAGCGTCTACAAACTTGGGTACATTTTCTGAGAATTTACACAGCCTTTAATTTATGACTGCCTATGTCATTTCTTGTGGTGCTAAAATGGCAGGGCAGTACAAAACCCCCCCAAATGACCCCATTTTGGAAAGTAGACACCCCAAGGAAATTGCTGAGAGGCATGTTGAGCCCATTGAATATTAATTTTTTTTGTCCCAAGTGATTGAATAATGACAAAAAAAAAGAATTACAAACAGTTGTCACTAAATGATATATTGCTCACACAGGCCATGGGCATATGTGGAATTGCACCCCAAAATACATTCAGCTGCTTCTCCTGAGTACGGGGATACCACATGTGTGGGACTTTTTGGGAGCCTAGCCGCGTACGGGGCCCCGAAAACCAATCACTGCCTTCAGGATTTCTAAGGGTGTAAATTTTTGATTTCACTCTTCACTGCCTATCACAGTTTTGAAGGCCATAAAATGCCCAGATGGCATAAAACCCCCCAAAATGACCCCATTTTGGAAAGTAGACAACCCAAGGTATTTTCTGAGAGGCATGGTGAGTATTTTGCAGCTCTCATTTGTTTTTGAAAATAAAGAAGGACAAGAAAAAAAAATTTTTTTTTCTTTTTTCAATTTTCAAAACTTTGTGACAAAAAGTGAAGTCTGCAAAATACTCACTATACCTCTCAGCAAATAGCTTGGGGTGTCTACTTTCCAAAATAGGGTAATTTGGGGGGGTTTTGTGCCACCTGGGCATTCCATGGTCTCCGAAACTGTGATAGGCAGAGAAGAGTGAAATCAAAAATTTACGCCCTTAGAAAGCCTGAAGGCGGTTTTCAGGGTCCCGTACGCGGCTAGGCTCCCAAAAAGTCTCACACATGTGGTATCCCCGTACTCAGGAGAAACAGCAGAATGTATTTTGGGATGTAATTTCACATATTCCCATGGCATGTTTGAGCAATATATCATTTAGTGACAACTTTGTGCAAAAAAAAAAAAAATTTGTCTTTTTCCTGTAACTTGTGTCACAATATAAAATATTCCATGGACTCGACATGCCTCTCAGCAAATAGCTTGGGTGTCTACTTTCCAAAATGGGGTCATTTGGGGGGGGGGGTTGAACTGTCCTGGCATGTTATGCACAACATTTAGAAGCTTATGTCACACATCACCCACTCTTCTAACCACTTGAAGACAAAGCCCTTTCTGACACTTTTTGTTTACATGAAAAAATATTTTTTTTTGTAAGAAAATTACTTTCAACCCCCAAACATTATATATTTTTTTTTAAAGCAAATGCCCTACAGATTAAAATGGTGGGTGTTTCATTTTTTTTTCACGCAGTATTTGCGCAGCGATTTTTCAAACGCATTTTTTTGTGAAAAAACACACTTTTTAAAAATTTAATGCACTAAAACACACTATATTGCCCAAATGTTTGATGAAATAAAAAAGATGATCTTAGGCAGAGTACATGGATACCAAACATGACATGCTTTAAAATTGTGCACAAACGTGCAGTGGCGACAAACTAAATACATTTTTAAAAGCCTTTAAAAGCCTTTACAGGTTACCACTTTAGATTTACAGAGGAGGTCTACTGCTAAAATTACTGCCCTCGATCTGACCTTCGCAGTGATACCTCACATGCATGGTGCAATTGCTGTTTACATTTGACGCCAGACCAACGCTTGCGTTCGCCTTTGCGCGAGAGCAGGGGGGGGACAGGGGTGTTTTTTTTTTTTTTTTCTTTTTTATCTTATTTTAAAAATGTTTCTTTCATTTTTTATTTTTTTTTATCATTTTTATTGTTATCTCAGGGAATGTAAATTACCCCTATGATAGCAATAGGTAGTACTCTTTTTTGAAAAAATTGGGGTCTATTAGACCCTAGATCTCTCCTCTGCCCTCAAAGCATCTGACCACACCAAGATCGGTGTGATAAAATGCTTTCCCAATGGTGCTGTTTACATCCGGCGAAATCTAAGTCATGAAATGCTCATAGCTTCCGGTTTCTTAGGCCATAGAGATGTTTGGAGCCACTCTGGTCTCTGATCAGCTCTATGGTCAGCTGGCTGAATCACCGGCTGCATTCTCAGGTTCCCTGTTGAGACAGGAGAGCCAGAGAAAAACACGGAAGACGGTGTGGGGGGGGGGGGTCATTCCCTCCCACTGCTTGTAAAAGCAGTCTAGAGCCTAATTAGCCACTAGGATTGCTTTTACATGAAAGCCGACCGCTGGTGAATGATACCAAGATGATACCTAAAAACCTGCTGGCATCATTCTGGTATAACCATTCAAAGTCCAGCAACATACCAGTACAATGCTGGTCCTTGTTGGGCATATATTGTAATCTTTTTTTTTTTCATGCAGCCTGTGGGCTGAACCAAAAAAAGAGATTGATCGGTGGGTATGCCCACCATTAGAATACCTCCCTTCATCCACCCACTTCTAATGATGGGCATATATGCACCATTTATATATGCCGAAGCAGGGGGGCATCCTCCCGTAAAAGGTTGGAGCAAATAGCTCCTCCGCCCTCTGGTGCCCCCATGCTTTGGCATATATCACCTGTAACTTTTGTAACTGTAACCGGTTCCAGGTTCGGGTCTCTCAAAATGCGATGGCATCTTGGGAGACCCTGTGAAAGTGTGCCTAGTCTGTGCAATGCTGTACCCTACGCTAATACTCAACTAGTGTATGGTAGCGTTCAAAACATTCACTAATGCAAAGACCAGGATTGTCAGGACAGGAGGAACAATAATAGCGGGTGTCACGCCTATATCCGCGCTTGCTGCAGACACGACATCTTTTTGGGGGGGTTCGTTGGGTAGGGATACTCGGGAGGACATAAAGAAAATGCCTCTCATGCAGCCGACTGCATTTGGTTGGGGTTGTGAATGGGGGAAGCACAGGTGCTGCAGAAATGGTGGGTTCCCAATTAGGATTGGCGAATGCAGCAGGAAGGACATTATGGGCACGACGGGCCTGTGTTTGTCTTCTTCTTGGTGGCAGCGGGACACTACTTGTGCTTGCCACCTCCCCAGCTTGAAATGCACTTATTGGACTCGCCACGTCACCAAGTGTTACTGCAGTGCTGGTTTGACTATGACCGGGGTGTACTAGGCCACTGGTGCTTGCCAGTTCACCAAAACGCTACCAAAAAAACTTTTAGCGATATCAGGAATCAGGCATGACTCTGCGAACGCTGCAGTATGTGTTTAGTAAGTGACAGTGATTGATCGATACTGCACTTGGGTGGGCTGGGTTGGGCAGAGGGGCAAAACGCAGGTGCTAGCAGGTATCTGGGCTGATCCCGCTAACACTGCATTTTTGGGAAACCTAAACTGCTGGGGACGCTAGTATAGATCTGATCGGATCAGATATTGATCCGTTCAGATACTATACCACTAAGGGAGGTGTACGGTGTGTGCGTGGGTGTTAGCGGTACTGGCGCTAACCTGACGCTGCCTGGGGCGACGCAGACCCTATCTGACCCTAAAACCTAACTTATATCACTGCTGGGCGATCAGGGAGCTAAACCTTTATTAGGTAATAAACGACGTGTGCCCTGACACTATAAAAAATAAACTAACTAACCAGCGTCACCCGTAACAGTTATACGGTGATCACTGGTGAAAGGGTTAACTAGGGGGCAATCAAGGGGTTTAAACCCTTATTAGGTAGTATATGGGGGTCCCTGATGCTATAAAACGCTGACGGCGAACCTATATATTTACCTCCCTAACTAGCGTCACCAGTGACACCAGCAGTCGTGTGACGAAATATGCTTGTCTCAAAGTGCAGGAGCTACTCTGGCGCTGGCTGCCCTATGCTGTCACACAACAAATGCACCAAAAAAAGCAATATGTCGGACAGGTGTGCAGGCGGCCTAATTGTTAATGGCAATTAACGCCAAACGCCCCATAATGTTCGATCTTCATCGAACAGCCGATGTTCGAGTCGAACTCATGTCCGACTCGAACAGACAGCCCATCCCTACTCAGGAGAAGCAGCAGAATGCATTTTGGGGAGTAATTCCACATATAACCTTGCCATGTTTGAAAAATATATAATTTAGTGACAACTTTGTGCAAAAAAAAAAAAAAGGTGTAATTTTCCCAAAACTTGTGACAAAATATAAAATATTCCATGAACTCAACATGCCTATTAGCAAATCAGCAAATAGCTTGGGGTGTCTACTTTCCAAAATGGGGTCATTTGGGGGGGGTTTGAACTGTCCTGGCATTTTATGCACAACATTTAGAAGCTTATGTCACACATCACCCACTCTTCTAACCACTTTTTGTTTACATGAAAAAATATTTTTTTTTGTAAGAAAATTACTTTCAACCCCCAAACATTATATATTTTTTTAAGCAAAGGCCCTACAGATTAAAATGGTGGGTTTTGCAATTTTTTTTTTCACACAGTATTTGCGCAGCAATTTTTCAAACGCGATTTTTTTGGAAAAAACACACTTTTTTTCATTTTAATGCACTAAAACACACTATAGTGCCCAAATGTTTGATGAAATAAAAAAGATGATCTTATGCCAAGTACATGGATACCAAATTCGACATGCTTTAAAATTGCGCACAAACATGCAGTGGCGACAGACTACAAACATTTTTAAAAGCCTTTACAGGTTATCATTTTAGATCTACAGAGGAGGTCTACTGCTAAAATTACTGCCCTCGATCTGACCTTCGCAGTGATATCTCACATGCATGGTGCAATTGCTGTTTACATATGACACCAGGCCAACGCTTGCGTTCGCCTTTGCGCGTGAGCATGGGGGGACAGGGGTGCTCTTTTTTTTTTTTTATTATTATTATTTATTTTGCTTTTTTATTATTTCTTTAAACTGTTCCTTTCATTTTTTTAAATAATTTTTATTGTTATCTCAGGAAATGTAACTATCCCCTATGATAGTAATAGGTAGTGACAGGTACTCTTTTTCAATAGATGTGAATGTCAGTTCGAAACTCAGCTTCAGTCTTTCTAAAGCTGCTGCTGTCATTACAATAATACCTGGTGATCCTGCCATGGAGGTGCCTGCGCTAATTAGGTGACAATGCTCTTTGGGCCAGTTCACGCCACATGCAGTCCAGTGTTTTTCTGCATCAGAAATGCATGGAAAGTAGGATATATGGTTTTCAATGGTATAGTTCACATAAGTGTGGTTTTCCAGTTCCAGAAAAAAATGTAGAACATGCTGCATTTTTTCTTCACTTAACTCTACTGTAAAACGGTAAAACACACTGGAACACAGCTAAATGCACCAAAAACGCACTGAAACACACATGTCTAAAGGGCTGGTTCACACCACAAAAATGCACTGCAGATCTGTTCCGGATGCATTTCTACATGCAAGTTTATAATGTGTTTTTGGCACATTCTGATGTGTTTTTGATGCATTTCTGATGCATTCCAGAGGCTTTCTTTTCTCCTGTTTTTTTTTTTTCACTGTACTGGGGTCTAGTGTGTTTGTGATGCATTTTTGATGCAGCATGTTCTTTTTTATCTGGAACTGGAACGCACTAGAACTGACTGCACTGGTGTGATCTATGCCATTGGAGACCATATAACGGACTTTCCATGCGTTTTTGTTGCAGAAAAAAACTCACTGTACTGCATGTGGTGTGAACTGGCCATTATTTAAGGTGAAAACAAAAGAATGGGAAAAATGCACTGCAACACACCAAAACAGCACCGAAAATGCACATACAGAAAAGCATCCGAAACACATCCGGACTGCGTTTCTATGGTGTGAAGTGGCCCTTAATCTGTATCCCAGTTCTGTTCCTGCGTTGTCACCCTGTTACATGGGCTTCCAATGGAGACCATGCGGTTGATTGACCAAAGGCAAATAGGCAGTTCAGTTTTCAAAGGAAGAACTTAAAGCGGAGTTCTACACAAAAATGGAACTTCCGCTTTTCGGAACCCTCCCCCCCTCCGGTGTCACATTTGGCACCTTTCAGGGGGGAGGGGGGTGCAGATACCTGTCTAAGACAGGTATTTTCACCCACTTCCGGCATAGACTCCCATGGAAGTCTATGCCTCTTCCTGTCCCTCCGCACTGTCTCCTGGGAAACACACAGCTCCCAGGAGATAGCGGGGACCAGTTACGATGCGCAGCGCGACTTGCGCATGCGCAGTAGGGAACCGGGAAGTGAAGCCGTAACGCTTCACTTCCTGATTCCCTCACGGTTCTTGGCGTCGCCTGCCGACATCGCTGGACCCTGGGACAGGTAAGTGGCCATTTATTAAAAGTCAGCAGCTGCAGTATTTGTAGCTGCTGGCTTTTAATATATTTTTTTTTTTGGCAGTTTAGGTTGACCCCCACTTTAATAAATGAGGTGAAGTTTCACTTTGCAAACAATACCCAATCACATGCAAGGAAAAAAAAAACTGCTTTTTTGCTTGCAAGTGATTGGATGGTGGAATTCAGCAGAGCTCCCCTCCCCCCTCCTCATTTACTAAACTCTAGGGCCAATTTCCTTACAAAGTGCAACTTTCTATGCAAAGTCAGCAGCCTATTTGTCTTTAGTAATTCATCCTCTATAAGAGGCAATTTCAATAGACATTCTGTCATACATGGATCCAAATTCAGCCAGTTCTCCAGGGACCCTCCAGATTTCCATTGATGAACCACCTGGTTGTACACAAGTCTATCTATCGATCTCTACAACCAGCCTGTCAGGTTTTTCCCCAATGATTGGTACCACCAGCTCTAGCTGGAAACACTGATCATTGTATGGTGACAGCGGGGTCGGCTCCTCACCGTCAGAATACAATACAAAGCGAGAGGGATTCCCCCAGTTACCTTGTATGTTTGGAGGATGGAGGAATCAGATCATTTTGTTCATTCGATGTATGGGCTGCCAGACACTGTTGTCACCATCAAATATTCTTAAAACTGAACTCCAGGGAAAACAGAAAATCCTCCCTTTCAGCGAAGCTGCCCCCCCCTGTACTGCGAGGACAGGCAGCAGAGTACCTGGATAGAAGAGGACAGGGATAACGGAGGACAAAGATAGCAGAGGACCTGGATAGTGGAGGATGAGGATAGCGGAGGACCTGGACAGCAGATGACGAGGATAGCAGAGGACGAGGATAGTGGAGGACCTGGATAGTGGAAGACCTGGATAGCAGAGGACGAGGTAAAATGGAGGACCTGGATAGTGGAGGACCTGGATAGTGGAGGACCTGGATAGTGGAGGACCTGGATAGTGGAGGACGAGGATAGCAGAGGACGAGAGTAGTGGAGGACCTGGATAGCAGAGGACGAGGTAAAATGGAGGACCTGGATAGTGGAGGATGAGGATAGTGGAGGACCTGGATAGTGGAGGACCTGGATAGTGGAGGACCTGGATAGTGGAGGACCTGGATAGTGGAGGACGAGGATAGCAGAGGACGAGAGTAGTGGAGGACTGGATAGTGGAAGACCTGGATAGCAGAGGACGAGGAAAATGGAGGACCTGGATAGTGGAGGACGAGGATAGTGGAGGACCTGGATAGTGGAGGACGAGGATAGTGGAGGACCTGGATAGTGGAGGACGAGGATAGTGGAGGACGAGGATAGTGGAGGACGAGAATAGTGGAAGACCTGGATAGTGGAGGATGAGGATAGTGGAGGACCTGGATAGTGGAGGACGAGGATAGTGGAGGACGGGGATAACGGAGGACGAGGATAGTAGAGGACCTGGATAGTAGAGGACCTGGATAGTGGAGGACCTGGATGGTGGAGGACAAGGATAGTGGAGGACGAGGATCGTGGAGGACGAGAATAGTGGAAGACCTGGATAGTGGAGGATGAGGATAGTGGAGGACCTAGATAGTGGAGGACGAGGATAGTGGAGGACGGGGATAACAGAGAACGAGGATAGTGGAGGACGAGGATAGTGGAGGACGAGGATAGTGGAGGACGGGGATAGTGGAGGACGGGAATAGTGGAGGACGGGGATAGTGGAGGACGGGGATAGTGGAGGATGAGGATAGTGGAGGACGAGGATAGTAAACGACGAGGATAGTAAACGATGAGGATAGTGGAGGAGGGGGATAGCAGAGGACAGGGATACCAGAGGTGGGCAGAAGACAGCACAAGGAGGGGAGGCGCCTCTGGGTGTAGTATGTAAACCAATTTATTAAAAAAACAATGCGCAAACAACTCACATTTGGACAAATAAAAGACAGCATGTGGTAAAAGTATGATCCATCATGAGAGGGGTCCGTCAGATCGATCACAGATGTCTCTGCTGGCTGCCGTGCGTATGGCTTCCTGTACACCGCTAGAGCCGGCCGTGGTGGTGATGGAATTCAGAGCGAGGCCTGGAACGCTGGTGGAAGGCAGACGTGGAGCTGTGATGTCACTAATAAGCGACGCGTTTCCTGAGCGTACGGGCTCAGGATCTGACGGACCCTTCTCATGATGGATCACACTTTTACCACATGTTGCCTTTTATTCGTCCAAATGTGAGTTGGTTTTTTAATAAATTGGTTTACATACTACACCCAGAGGCGCCTCCCCTCCTTGTGTTTTCTCCTTTAGATCTTGGAGCTTGGTTTCAGCTCTTTCTGGAAGGCAGCCACTTCCTCATGACTTCCATATAGACTTTTACGGACTAAATATATCATTTATATTTATAGTTTTTTGCCTGCCAATCATGATGGTGATATAGTTTTCCAGCCTTTGCGCCTTTACTTGTCTAAAGTGGGCAGAAGACAGGGATGCTGAGCGGAGGACAGGGGTTACAGAGGTGATGTGAGAGGTGATAATATGGTTATATATAACATTGTTTTAAGGCCCTGCTGTGTCCTTCCCTGGTGTGCCATGACTGTGGGGGGAACCCCAAGATGGCAGGGAGGAGGCCCACTGGGGGACCATAATAAAGGGTCCCACAATGGAAGTAAAGGGCCCCAGATCAGTGGGAAGGGCCCCAGTTGGGGGCCAGGGGGGCCCTTCATGATTTCTTGCACCGGGGAACATTCTAGTTACGCCTCTGCCCCCAACCCAAATACCTGAGTCCTCACTCGATCCAGTGCTTTGCTAATCTGTATTAGCTCTCTCCTCTCTCCCTGCATTCACAGGAAACAGAAGTAGCAGCAGGAGTCATCCATTAGGCCCACATTATGTAACACATTTTAGCAACGTATTTGTATTGCTGTCACAAACCATTCAGATGTAAACTTAAATGTCCCCCATTGTACCTCCATCCATCTGTCCAACTCTTGTTTATCCTAGGAAGTTTTCTATCCATTTTTTGGATGTAGTCTGACTCTCTTTATGCCATTCCCGAGAGTCCCCGTAAAGGACTACCTGCTTTCCATTCCACCATCTCATGGTGGCTTTGGCACCTCTTCATACACGCCTATAGGCTTAAACCTGGACTCCGGGGAAACAATATATATTTAGGTCCCTGGTTCAGTTATAAGGATAAGGTTCCAACTTCCAGACAAAATGCAATCTCCTGCAGATAATCAATCCTTTGTGTTTATGATCTACTCCTACTCTGCTTTTCTAAATAATATAAGCATCATGGATCTGGGTGGTTATAACTGACTGACCGATGGATTTTTTTCTTGCCAATGTGCAATTCCTCATAAAGTCAGCAGAATAGCCCAATAGTCTCAGATTCTACCCCTACTGATCGTGTGTCCGGGGCCGGATTTGCCACAAGGCCACCGAGGCCAGGCCTCGGGGCGGCAGTGGTGTAGGGGCGGCGCCTCTCCTGCAGCGACTTTGCGGCCGCCCCCCCCTTTCGTGCTGCCCATTAAAGTCTATTATGGGCACCAGTGCCCATAGAAAAGATGGCCGCGAGCCGACCACGCAACTGCGCATGCGCCGTTCTGAAGCCGGCCGAGTTCGGGAAGGCTCGTAAGCGCTCGGCCAGGCGGTGCATGCGCAGTAGCGTGATTGCGCCGCCCGGCGCCATTTTTGAAAAAATCGAGAGTAGGTAGTAATGTCAGCGGTGCGGCGGGGGAGAGAGATGACATCTCTCATTGCCCGCACCGCTGTTCCGCCCTCCTCCTTCTGATGGCAGGCACCATGGCAAGGGACATCCCAATCTGGTGGCAAGTGACATCCCCATCTGGTGGCAGGCATGGTGGCAAGTGACATCCCCATCTGGTGGCAGGCATAGTGGCAAGTGACATCCCCATCTGGTGGCAAGTGACATCCCCATCTGGTGGCAAGTGACATCCCCATCTGGTGGCAGGCATAATGGCAAGTGACATCCCCATCTGGTGGCAAGTGACATCCCCATCTGGTGGCAGGCATGGTGGCAAGTGACATCCCCACCTGGTGGCAGGCATAGTGGAAAGTGACATCCCCATCTGGTGGCAAGTGACATCCCCATCTGGTGGCAGGCATGGTGGCAAGTGACAGCCCCATCTGGTTGCAGGCATAGTGGCAAGTGACATCCTCATCTGGTGGCAGGCATAGTGGCAAGTGACATCCCCATCTGGTGGCAAGTGACATCCCCATCTGGTGGCAAGTGACATCCCCATCTGGTGGCAGGCATGGTGGCAAGTGGCATCCCCATCTGGTGGCAGGCATAGTGGCAAGTGACATCCCCATCTGGTGGCAAGTGACATCCCCATTTGGTGGCAGGCATGGTGGCAAGTGACATCCCCATCTGGTGGCAGGCAGCGTGGCAAGAGACATCCCCATCTGGTGGCAGGCAACGTGGCAAGTGACATCCCCATCTGGTGGCAGGCAGCGTGGCAAGTGACATCCCCATCTGGTGGCAGGCATGGTGGCAAGTGACATCCCCATCTGGTGGCGGGCAGCGTTGCAAGTGACATCCCCATCTGGTGGCAGGCAGCGTGGCAAGAGACATCCCCATCTGGTGGCAGGCAGCGTGGCAAGTGACATCCCCATCTGGTGGCAGGCATGGTGGCAAGTGACATCCCCATCTGGTAGCAGGCATCATGGCATGTGACATCCCCATCTGGTGGCAGGCAGCGTGGCAAGTGACATCCTCATGTGGTGGCAGGCAGCGTAGCAAGTGACATCCCCATCTGGTGGCAGGCATAGTAGCAAGTGACATCCCCATCTGGTGGCAGGCATAGTGGCAAGTGACATCCCCATCTGGTGGCAGACATAGTGGCAACTGACATCCCCATCTGGTGGCAGGCATAGTGGCAAGTGACATCCCCATCTGGTGGCAGGCATAGTGGCAAGTGACATCCCCATCTGGTGGCAGGCATAGTGGCAAGTGACATCCCCATCTGGTGGCAGGCATAGTGGCAAGTGACATCCCCATCTGGTGGCAGGCATAGTGGCAAGTGACAAGAGATGGTGGCAAGTGACACGCTCAGGGCTCCCAATGATTCTGCATTATGGTGAGTTGAACTATTTCAGTTTATATTAAAATGTAATGATAGAAATAATGTGTTTCAATCATCCTGACACCATAACAACCATGGTGCTGGGGATGATTGAAGCACTAACACCAGCCATTGCCTTGAAAATTTGCCTGTGAAAAATCCTTACCCCTCGCGCGCTTTTTTAGTCTGTACAATTAAAGCCAGTTATTTTCAGTGTTCTCGTGTATGGAGATATGTTTTTAATTGATCTATTGTAGAAGTCATCGATAAAGGACGTGGTGTGTGTGTATGTGTGTGTGTGTGTGTGTGTGTGTGGGGGGGGGCGGCATTGAAGGACCTTGGGACGGCAAAGGGAGTACATCCGGGCCTGCGTGTGTCCCTTGAAAAACTTCAAGAGAAAGGTTTTATGGTGAGTACAGACCTCTTGTCATAAAAGGGTTAAATAAAAGAAGAAGCAATTCAAATGAAAATCTACAATTTTTAAGTGCGTTTATGAAAATATGATTATGGACCTAGAAACATTTGTTCCTTTTACAGCTTTTTTCATGTACTCTGATTCAACCAAGAGTCCTTTGGTGAAATCAATTGGCCAAAAGTGAAAATCTAGTGATCCTCTCTCCCATTCGCTGACACACTTTTGACCAAGAGATTCCAAGCCTGCCCACCACGGCAAGGTAGACTCTTCTAGGGCAGGACCTACACTAACTACACTAAGCTACCCTACTGGATGCTAGTCATCGTTTTTTTAATGTTGGATGTATGTTTTTAGTAGGCCTCATCCTATAATCTGTGTGTGCAATCTACTCTCTCCTAATTTGGTTGTATGTCTGCCCCTGGGGCACACAATGTGTACCACGGATAGGGGAATCAGACATTCCCTTTCCTTCAGCCCCTCCATATCTTATGGTGTATGGCTATCTTAAAACGGTTCTAAAGCCTTCAGTTTTTTACCTTCATGCATTCTATGGACTAAGGTGAAGGACCTTCACTGCTGAAGCTGCCCCCCTGACCCCCCCCCCTTTCCTTACCTGAGCCCATCCGATCCGGCTTCTGCCGGTGTCTCACTCCTCACTGGACAGACTGATAGCAGCGGGAGCGATTGGCTCCAGCTGCTGTCAATCGAATCCGGTGGCATGGGGTGCCGGACGGGCCGAGTCCCGCTTTCTGCGTCAATGCACAGGTGCCCCCAGGGAAAGCAGCTTTCCGTGGGGGCACCCGATGAAGAGGAGGGTCCTGGAACACCAGCGGGGGTACCCAGAGGGGCTGCTCTGTGCAAAACCATTGCATAGAGCAGGTAAGTATAGATATGTTTGTTTGTTTTTTGCTTTTTTTTAAATAAACACCTTGAATAAAAAGAACATTTCTGTTATTACTATACTTATACAGTGGAACCTCGGATTACAAGCATAATCCGTTCCATGAGTATGCTCGTAATCCAAAGTACTCGCATATCAAAGCGAGTTTTCCCATTGAAGTCAATGGAAATGAAAATAATTTGTTCCGCATTGACTTCAATGGGATGCAATACCGCATGTGGCCAGAGGCGGTGGGCGCCGGAGAGCCTCGGAAACGGCCGAAAAGGCCCAAGCACACTTCGGCTGACCTTCGCAAACCTCGGAAAGACTCACAAGCCTTTCTGAGGTTTGCCGAGGTCAGCCGAACTGTCCTCTGGCCTTTCCGTGCATTTCCGAACGGCGACAATCGGAGCCATTCGGCTCCGGTGCCCCCCCACCTCAGGCCAAAAGCAGTACTGCACACCGTTTTGGCCTGAATCCTGCTTGTCTAGTGAGACAACACTCGCAATCCGAGTTAGGATTTTTAGAAATACAGTGCTCCTATTGCAAAACGCTCGTTAACCGCGTTACTCGCAATCCGATATTCCAGTGTATATACTTATAGATACAAATCTTTATTTATTTATTCATTTTCAAAACATCAATTACTATAAAACTACTAGAAGCATGCTGCTTAGAGGAAAGATGTTAAATATTTTATACATTTACAAATATGCAGTTTTAATTTTAAAAATATCAAATCCTTAACATTAAGCCCTTTTCACACGGGGCGGATCCACTGGACAGGCTCCGCTAGCTCAGCGGGAGATCGCTCCGTTGATCCTCGCTGAGCCTGCGGATGACAGGTCCGTCTCTGCTCACTGTGAAGGGACGGACCTGTCAGAGCTCGGCTGTTCTCTATGGGCAGATCGGATGAAACCGCACTGCATGTCCATTTTCATCCCATCCACTGGATGGATGGCGAACGGATCGCCATCCGTCTGTTTTGAGCGGATCTTGTTGGATCGAATGGCAGGCAGGTGTCAGCGGACACATCTCCACTGTCATCTGCCTGCCCATACAAATCAATGTGTGGCCCGCTCAGATCTGCCTGAAAAAAGGTCAGGTGGATCCGAGTGGGTCAATCGTGTAAAAGGGGCTTTACAGTGGTCTCTAAACTGCGACCCTTTGTTTGTCTTTATTCAGCCCTTGAGGCATTATTCCTGCCACTGACACCAATGATGGGGCACTATTCCTTCCACTGATACCAATGATGGGGCACTATTCCTTCCACTGACACCAACAATAGGGCACTATTCCTTCCACTGACACCAACAATAGGGCACTATTCCTTCCACTGACACCAACAATGGGGCACTATTCCTTCCACTGACACCAACAATAGGGCACTATTCCTTCCACTGACACCAATAATGGGGCACTATTCCTTCCACTGACACCAACAATAGGGCACTATTCCTTCCACTGAAACCAACAATGGGGCAAAATGCCTCCCACTATTTATCCCCCTAATTCCAAAGATCTGGCATTGTTTACTTTTTCTGGCCCTTAGAGCCCTTTGACTGGCACTTTTAACCCCCTCTAGTGGCTGAATAAAGAGCAAAGTGCCAATGCTGAGGCACTTTGCAGGCGCTTTGTTTTCAATGGACAGGGGAGGTTTAGAAGCGGGGTATACACCGCTCCTAAAGCGCCTCAAAGATGCTGATTGCAGAACTTTTTTTAATGTCCTGCCAGCGCAGTGCCCCAGTGTGAAAGCACTCTGTCTTTCACACTGGGACTGCAGGGGAGGCATTTTTTAGGTGCTTTACAGGCGCTATTTTTAGCGCTAAAGGGCCTGAAAAATGCCTCCGGTGTGAAAGGGGTCTAAAGGCATTATTACTTCCACTGACACCAACAATGGGGCACTATTCCTTCCACTGACACCAATGATGGGGCACTATTCCTTCCACTGACACCAGTGATGGGGCACTATTCCTTCCACTGACACCAATAATGGGGCACTATTCCTTCCACTGTCACCAATGATGGGGCACTATTCCTTCCACTGACACCAATGATGGGGCACTATTCCTTCCACTGACACCAATGATCTGGTACTATTCCTTCCACTGTCACCAATGATGGGGCACTATTCCTTCCACTGACACCAATAATGGGGCACTATTCCTTCCACTGACACCAATGATGGGGCACTATTCCTTCCACTGATACCAGTGATGGGGCACTATTCCTTCCACTGACACCAGTGATGGGGCACTATTCCTTCCACTGACACTAGTGATGGGGCACTATTCCTTCCACTGACACTAGTGATGGGGCACTATTCCTTCCACTGACACCAATGATCTGGCACTATTCCTTCCACTGTCACCAATGATGGGGCACTATTCCTTCCACTGACACCAATAATGGGGCACTATTCCTTCCACTGACACCAGTGATGGGGCACTATTCCTTCCACTGACACCAGTGATGGGGCACCATTCCTCCCATTGACACTATTTCTCCCCCTAATAGCAAAGATCAGACTTTGTTTACTCTCACTGCGCACAGTCCGCCTCCCCTAAATTCGGAGTAAACGGACCCTACGCATGGGCATAAACGGCTGATTTGGAGCACCATTAACATCAATATGAACAGCAAACCAGTTGTTGAGCAGGTCTTCAATGTCGTGAAGGAGCGGTCCCCGGGGCTGTTGTGGGATGGGGACAGCAGCAGCCCGGCACAGAGGACAGGTTCCGCTCTGCTGCAGCCATCGCTGGATGCATTCTGTGTGGAACTGGTGAATGCAGGGCAGAATCCGAGTGTCTTCTCCATCTTGAAAATCTGAAAAGCAAATAGAACAGATTACCTGCACCTCGCCCCTCTGGTCCATGACCGGTGGCGGTGATGGGGGTTGTTGAGGAGCACGGCCGCGGTCTCTTGGGGAACGGCTCCTGTGGTCCTCCTGTCTCCTCCGACGATGGGCTCTGGACCTCGTCCGATGGGCGATCGGTGACTCTCCGCCGTCCTGACGAGAACGCCTCTGCCGGGATGTGGGACGAGAAGGACGAGGCATCCTGATGGTATAGGATGCCTTATATACCTGAAAAAAACTAAAAAACTCTAATATTAATAATAATATTAGAATTAGCAATAAGATGGTAGAAATAGCGATAAATATCAATTAAAATTGATAAAATCGCAGTCAGTCACAAGGAAAAGCAGTAAAACGCTGTGAGATCGCAGAGCAACAGCTCAGAGCAACCACACTCAGCAACTCGTAAAGAGAAGTGATCTGAGACAGTGTCAGCCTCAGCCTCTTCTGGGGAGTAACTGTCATTCATCTTATGGTGACGTCACACCATCTTATTTGTTGCCCATATGTCATCAGACAACACTGTACACATCTAAATCTTATATCATTACATTCATTTCACGTTTCATTACACTCTCATGGCTTTTTTAAGGGTTTTATTCTTGAAAATAGTCACTAGGGGGCAGTCTGCCCGTTCCCTCGTGGCTAATTTGCATACGGTTATCTCCCTGACCAATGAGCTGAAGGCAGGAGTGAGTTAGCCCCGCCCTCTGGCCGCAGGTCGGCGCCTTCTTGGAATGGAAGTGAATAGGAATTTCAATGATGTGTTATTCTTGCTGTATAAAGAAATGAATTGCCCCAATCCGGGTATTTTGGTGACTGGGGAGAGCAGAGGTGTTGAGGTGAGGAGGACAGAGGGGAAGGAAGCCGGGGGTAGGTAGGAGAAGGCCGTGGGGGGGACAGACACAATGTGCTGTGTGGTGTAATGGGGAGTATATGGCCGGCTGTAGAGGTGATAGGGGGAGGGGGGGACAGACATATCTGGAGCCCCCCATCACCCCTCATCTGTCCCCCCCACACCTGCAGCCCCTCTTATCCAGTAATGATGATTTCACTGCCCACAGACCCCTAATACAGGGATGATTACATGACACTTCCATGACCACTAATGATGGGGGGTAAAAGTGTTTGTAAACCTCAGACATGAAATCTGAAGAATGCATATCCCTCTATATCTGGGGTCAGCAACCCGTCCATCCCCACACAGTGATTGGTCGATCGCCGAGCCGACTCTCAGCTGCTGCGACTTCTATAGTTGCGGCAGTGTCAGGCGGAGTGATATTACCGCCCCCCCCTGTATTCCTGCCTTAGTGCAATGTACCAAACAAGTAGTGTGTGCCCGGGGAGCTGTGGGCAGACCTACCACCCCCTGGATGCCCCCTCCTCACCCAATGGATGCCCTTCACCCCAATTCTTGTAGTCGGATCCAGTGAACAATGGTAAAGGGCCACTTCACACCACCTGCAGTCCATCAAAAACGCATGGATAGTAGGTTATATGCTTTTCAATGACATAGTTCACACCAGTGCTTGTATTTCCAGTTCCAGAAAAAAAAGGAGAACATGCTGCATGTTTCCTTCACTGGACTGTACTGGAACGCTGTAAAACGCATCAAAAATGCACCTAAACGCACTGGAACACTCATGTCCTTAGAAACCCAGTCCGGATGCATTCCAGATGCTTTTCTGCATGCGCATTTTGGATGCGTTCCAGTGCATTTTTTAATGCAGTCTAGTGCATTTTCCCCCCAGTTTTTCTTAACCCTAAATAAGGACATGTGCGTTCCAGTGCGTTTTTTGCACATTCCAGTGCGTTTTTGATGCTTTTTACAGCATTCCAGTACAGTTCAGTGCAGGAAAAATGCATGTTCTACTTTTTTTTTCTGGAACTGCAAGCACTGGTGTGAACTATGCCATTAAAAACCATATAACCTACTTTCCATGCATTTTTGATGCCGGCAAAAAAACCGCACTGGACTGCATGTGGTGTTAACATAAGGACATGTGTGTTTTAGTGCGTTTTTAGTGCTTTCCAGTGCATTACTTGATGTGTTTTACAGTGTTCCAGTTCCAGAAAAAACGTAGAACATGCTGCATTTTTCCTGCACTGGACTGTACTGAAACGCTGTAAAACGCATCAAAAACGCACTGGAACGCAACTAAATGCACCAAAAACGTACTGAAACACACATTTAACGTTAAGAAAAAATAGGTAGAAAAAATGCACTGGACTGCATCAAAAACGCACCGGATTGCATCAGGAACGCGTCAAAAACGTGCATGCAGAAATTCATCTGGACTGCGTTTCTATGATGTGAAGTGGCCCTAAATAAGGACATGTGTGTTTTAGTGCGTTTTTGGTACATTTAGGTGCGATCCAGTGTGTTTTTAATGCATTTTCCAGCGTTCCATTGCAGGAAAAATGCAGCATGTTGTAGTTTTTTTTCTGGAACGCACTGGTGTGAACTGTGCCATTGAAAAGCATATAACCTACTCTCCATGCAGAAAACAATCCCTGGCCCTTTCCATAAAATGCATAGATGTGAACTATAGTCATACTGTAGTGTGTTTCTGCAAAACTAAAAAATGCATAGGTGTGAAGCAAGCCTTACCCGTGGGCTGACATTCCGAGCCAGCTGGGTGGATCCCAACAATATGGTCGGGATCCTATAAGTGCTCTGCCATGTCAGCTGACAACGGACAATAGTGCTTGTCTCCCTTCCCAGGTACAGTACAGGAGTCACTGATAGTTCCAGGTACCTCAGGGGTAAGGAAAGGCTTAGCAGTACAGTACTGAGACCTGCTGATAACCACAATGGAGAATGACATACATGAGGCTCATACCAATATTAAAAGATTTCTCTGTTCTTGTTATATTGCCAATCAGGACCACTTCACACCACATGGAGGACGGGGAAAAAGTCCTTCTAGTAGCATCTTTGGAGCGGTGAAGGAGCCGTGTATATACCGCTCCTGCCCATTGAAATCAATGGGGCAGCGCAGCTATACCGCCGGCATAGTGCTTTGCGGTGGTTTTAACCCTTTCGCGGTTGGGTTTTAACCCTTTCTCGGCCGCTAGCGGAAGGGGAAAAGCGCACCGCTAGTGGCCGAATACCGCCACCAAAACGACGGTAAAGCGTTTTACCGCCAGCGCCCGCACTGCCCCAGTGTGAAAAGGGCCTTAATATAAAATGTGCCCATCAGCATGCCCCTATTTTATGTTAAGTGGCACTCTGGGCACATTTTATGTTAAGGGGCACTCTGATGGGCACATTTTATGTTAAGGGGCACTCTAATGGGTACATTTATGTTAAGGGGCACTCTGGACACATTTTATGTTAAGGGGCATTCTGATGGGCACATTTATGTTAAGCGGCACTCTGATGGAAACATTTATGTTAAGGGGCACTCTGATGGGCACATTTTATGTTACGGGGCACTCTGATGGGCACATTTTATGTTAAGGGGCACTCTGATGGGCACATTTATGTTAAGCAGCACTCTGATGGAAACATTTATGTTAAGGGGCACTCTGATGGAAACATTTATGTTAAGGGGCACTCTGATGGGCACATTTTATGTTACGGGGCACTCTGATGGGCACATTTTATGTTAAGGGGCACTCTGATGGGCACATTTTATGTTACGGGGCACTCTGATGGGCACATTTTATGTTAAGGGGCACTCTGATGGGCACATTTTATGTTAAGGGGCACTCTAATGGGTACATTTATGTTAAGGGGCACCCTGATGGGCACATTTTATGTTAAGGGGCACTCTGATGGGCACATTTTATGTTAAGGGGCACTCTGATGGGCACATTTTATGTTAAGGGGCACTCTGAGGAGAAGACAGCGGCGGCTCACATTGCTTTTCTCCCCTGCACTCTAGCTGCCATATTCAGTGTCCGCTGCAGCGCACTGTGATAGGGCGTATGGGGGTCACGTGCGGAGGCGGGTCTTCATGAGCGATTGCGGACAGGCCAGCTCTACGCCTCACATGACCCCCATACGCCCAATCACAGGGCGCCGGACACTGAACATTGCAGCCGGAGCCCGGGGACACAGGGATTTAAAATTAGGAGGAGGCAGCCAGTGACAAATACTGGCGCCCCCCTAAATGTCGCGCCCTGGGCCACGGCATCCCTGCACCTCCCATGCTACGCCAATGCATTGAAGTCAAACTCCAGCTAACAACAGTTAGCAGTATAAGCAGTTACAGCAAACACTTTTTTTTTTCCTTTTGGAATAAAGGTATTACATAAATAAATAAAAGCTGATTATTGTAAGTGCTGTGTAACTGATACATTTGCTGGAGCGTTTGTTTTTTTGGAAAACAATAACACTAATGCAGCCATTACATCCAATAAATTTGGTAAGCTGGAATATAATAAATGTTTGCTTTGGGGATTAATACTGCTTTGACCGCTTGCCAACCGGCTCACGCCGATATGCGTCAGCAAAGTGGCATGTTCCCACGAAGCGCCGTATAGGTACGTTTTCCCCTTTAAGAGCCGCTGGAGGCACGCAGGGCGGGGGACCCGATGCACGTGGCCGGTGGGCGCGATCGCCGCCGGCCACCTGAGATTGCGGGAACGAGAGCTAGAACGGGGATTTGTGTGTGTAAACACACAAATCCCTGTTCTGTCAGGGGAGAGGAGACATATCATTTGTTCCTAGTAAGTAGGAACAATGATATGTCTCCTCCCCCAGTCAGTCCTATCCCCATACAGTTAGACCCCATACACACTATTAGATTTTCTGCAGATTTTTGTCTTCAGATTTACCAAAACCATATAATATGAGGTCAAACCTGGTAAATCTGAAAACAAAAATCTGCAAAAAAATCTAATAGTGTGTATGGGGCTTTAGAAACACTTACTAGGGAACACATTTAACCCATTGATCACCCCCTAGTGTTAACCACTTCCATGCTATTGACATTTACAATGTGTCAAAAGTGTCCGATCTGTCCGCCGCAATGTCGCAGTACCGCTAAAAATCGCAGATCACCGCCATTACTAGTAAAAAAAATTAAAATGCTATTAAAATGCCATAAATCTTTCCCATAGTTTGTATAACTTTAGCACAAACCAATCAATATATGCTTATTGCGATTTTTTTAAAACAAAAATATGTAGAAGAATATATATCAGCCTAAACTGATGAAGTTTGTTTTTTTAAAACATTTCTGGGGATATTTATTATAAAAAAAAAAAGTAAAAAATATAGTTTTTTTTTTTTCAAAATTGTCGCTATTTTTTTGTTTATAGCGCAAGAAATAAAAATCGCAGAGGTGATTAAATACCACCAAAAGAAAGCTCTACTAGTGGGAAAAAAGGACGTCAATTTTCTTTGGGTACAACTTCGCACAACCGCGCAATTGTCAGTTAAATTGACGCAGTGCCGTATTGCGAAAAATGGCCTGGTCATTAAGCAGCCAATTCTTCCAGTCTGTAAGCGGTTAATTAGATGATTAGATGAGATGTTTTTTTTCCATGCCAGTCTAACAATCAAATATGACAGGCTATTAAAACTAGATGCTGCTTGGTACCCCCACGCTTTTTGTAATTCATAAGGCCCATGACTTTCCGCCAGCATAGAATTTGCGTTTAATTTATGAATTTTTATGCCCCGTACACACGGTCGGACATTGATCAGACATTCCGACAACAAAATTCATGGATTTTTTCCGACGGATGTTGGCTCAAACTTGTCTTGCATACACACGGTCACACAAAGTTGTCGGAAAATCCGATCATTCTGAACGTGGTGACGTAAAACACGTACATCGGGACTATAAACAGGGTAGTAGCCAATAGCTTTCATCTCCTAATTTATTCTGAGCACGCGTGGCACTTTGTGCGTCGGATTTGTGTACACACGATCGGAATTTCCGACAACGGATTTTGTTGTCAGAAAATTTTATAGCAAGCTCTCAAACTTTGTGTGTCGGAAATTCCGATGGAAAATGTGTGATGGAGCCTACACACGGTCGGAATTTCCGACAACATGGTCCTATCACACATTTTCCGTCAGAAAATCCAACCGTGTGTACGGGGCATAAGAGTTATGCTTACAAAAGTCCAATGGTACACTTATATTATGTGGAATTGCATATTGCTACATGGTTTTAGTGACAAACAACATTTGTTACACTTATATAAGATCCATTTCATCCAATCATGTCTGGTAGTCTTCCTTGGTACAGGTACAGCACATATTCGGTTAGTAAGTATTTTGAATTATTAATTACCCGTATATACTCGAGTATAAGTTGACCGGAATATAAGCCGAGGCACCTACTTTTACCACAGAAGAAAAAAATTTATTGACTCGAGTATAAGCCGAGGGTGAGAATGCTGCAGCTACTGTAAGTGGAAAAGAGGTTCAACAATGCCCATCTGCAGCCTCACTGTGTCCATCTGCATACCTCATGCCTCAACCACATGCCTCATGTCTCAAGCCTCATGCCTCAGCCTCAAGTACCTTGATCGGCGTTGTGCTGGGGTTATCTCCTGGCGCTGTGCCCATCTGCAGTCTTATGCCCCGGCGCTGTGATACATTCAGTCTAATCGGCAGCCATGCAGTGTAAACAAGCGCCGCCTCCTCCTCCTGGTCCTCCGTGTCCTCCTCCGTGACTGAACACTAACTCGGTTTCCAAGCAGTGAGTCAGTGTTCAGCCTATCACGGACAGTGTTCTGACGAGAAAGGTCCCCCCATCGGATAGTGTCCGCCCTGTATGGCGCAGCACTTGCGCAGTACGGAGGACAAAGGAGACGCCAAAAGTCCCCGAAGAAGAACAGCTGATCATGAGGTATATTGGGAGTGTCCGTGAGAGTGTGACAGAATGTAGTATTAAGTGCGCAGGAGCCGCGTAGTGCTCATGAACAGGTGTTCATGTTCGGAGACTTTCGGCGTCTCCTATGTCCTCTGTGCTGCGCATGCGCAGTACATGGCGGACACTATCCGATGGGGGGACCTTTCTCATCAGAACACCATCCATGACAGGCTGAACCCTGACGGCGCTTGGTTACACTGCATGGCCGCCAATTAGACTGAATGTATCACAGTGCCGGGGGATTAGGTTGCAGAGGAGGACTCGAGTGTAAGCCGAGGGGGGCATTTTTAGCACAAAAAAATGTGCTGAAAAACTCGGCTTATACTCGAGTATATACGGTAAGTGATGGTCTGTCATTTATTACATTTAAAAAAAAAGCAGTAAGTTATCTAAATGGGTCACCCCCACAGCACCACTTATACTTACACTGTGATACCCAACCACTTTGTTTGTCAGAGCTCTCATTAATACCTGGTACATCATTCTCTCCTTACTCTAAAAATGAAATGCTTACACCTGAGCAACCATTTACTGGGCTCGAACACAATTGCTCGATATACAATTGCAACACAAGTCATATTGTAATTGAATGTTATTAAAAATTACCTTTATTTTTCAATCTGCAGCTCTGTCATTTTCTGTAAAATACAATGCAATATGGCTTCCTGGACGTGTTCTGTACACAGAATGTATACAGAACGCCCCCCAGAAACATAATTTCCTGCGTGTGTGAGTGACTTACTGATTTTCAGCACTAAGATACAGGTCATATTTTAGGGATCCCTTGCATCAAAAATGTCATAATCCCAGTAGGAAAAGGGATGCAGACCCTAAAGTTTTCCTCATTGGAGCCCTGCAGATGCAGCAGCTGATTGATAATTATGAAACCACTGCCATTAGATTAACTTTCCACAGCGACACAGACAAACAGGGATTTCTTCAGAATAACAAAAGGCAGGATTCTGCAACAAAGTTTGTTAAAATCCTTGCAAAGTACATTGAACACCCAGAGGGGAATGTTTTTTTTCTCAACAAAAGTGGAGTTACCCTTTAAAGCTGTGTAAGCTCTGACACACACATAAGATATACACCAAGCACAAAATACATTGTGGAGAATATACTAATTCTGAAGCACACAGAGTCTGAGGCAGTGATGCATGGCGACCAGTCAGGTTTTGGCTTTCATTTTTAAAACCTAAAGGCATTGTACATGTGCACGTGTTTTGTTGTTTTACCTGAGACTACACATCTCATTGATGATACCTCAGTGGTGGAAACATTGAATAGACCTGCTCACTATTACCTTTCCTTCTCACCCAGTATCTGCTGCACAACTTTACACATGCGCCCGCGCCCCATTTATCTTGGCAAATAAAAACTTGAGAAGGGTCTAACTCTTCCACGCTCTATCCAACATTTTAAAAAAAAGAATTGCATTAAATAGGAAGTAAACGATACGCATATTGTGCTAGCATGCATCGCATACCTGCAAACAAAGCCCTTGTTGTCACCGCTGATGGCGGCATTCCATCTTTGTCCATCTTTCTTCCGAGTCCGCCGGACTCTGACTGTGTGATTGGACGGAACCGCGTGGCGTCACTCCTGCGTGGGAGCCGCCGGTCACGGCACAGGGCATTGAAGAACCGGCATGGGTGGCCGTTCCTTCAGAGCACATGCGCCGATGACATTATCAGCGACGTATACAGTAGTAAATATCTCCTAAATGTTGCAAGTTTAGGAGATATTTACAGTACCTATAGGTAAGCTTATAATAAGGCTTTGCTATAGGTACAAACAATCCAAGGAAGTTCACTTCCTCTTTAAAGGCTGGTTCACACCACAAAAACACACTCCAGATCCGTCCAAGATGCTTTTCTGCATGTGCGTTTTTGGCACGCTCCGGTGCATTTTTGATGCGTTTCCGCATGCATTCCAGATGCTTTTTTCTTATTTTTTCCTGTTTTTTTTTTTTTTTTTTCAGTATACTGGGGTCCGGTGCATTTTTGATGCGTTCCAGTACATTCCAGAGTATTTTTGATGTGTTTTACCGTGTTCCAGTACAGTCCAGTGCAGGTAAATTGCAGGATGTTCTACTTTATTTTCTGGAACTCGAAATCCCTGGAACTGACTGCACTGGTGTGAAATATGCCTTTGGAACCCATATAACCTATGTTCTATTTGTTTTTGATGCAGAAAAAACACACTGGACTGCATGTGGTGTGAACTGGCCCCTTAATGCGTTCCGGTGTGTTTATGATGACTTTTTTTTAGTTGCGTTTCAGTGCATTATGCTGAGTTCCCGGACAGTTCTACACTGGAATGCACTGGAACTGACTGCACTGGTAGGAACTATGCCATTGTAACCCATATGGTCTACTGTCCGACTTTCAGAGTTGGCCCACTATAGTCTGTGAGCAAAACGGACACATTTGTGGAACAGAAGAGAATATAACCAAAGGGGGGGGGTGTAAACATTGGTAAGGGTAGGCCACTGCACAGCACAGGGTAAAACTTCCTTTGAGGCCTCTAACATCCACTGTGTTTTTAAGGAAAGGAGGGGGGGGGGGGGCGCTAGGGCAGCTATATTAAAAGTAAACTTTTTCTTTAACACATCAAACACAGAGGGCATACATTTAAGTAACCATATCATACCAGGCCTTTTCCTCGGTGGGAAATTAAATCACACTACAGAGGCTGAACTGTGCATCTGTCCTTTGTCATGTTTATATGCTGATACATGGTATATTTTGCTTGTTTCCAGTCTGTGGTTTTGTATACATTCTCTCCCGTTACATGGTGACACACTGGGAGTGCCCTGCTCCCTGTTCTAGTAGCGACAACGCAGTTTGAAATTCTTGTCGTGCTTCTCCTGCCAGCTATGCCAAGTGTTTATTTTCCTTTCGTGCTGCGCCAGTTACTGTAAATGCTATTGAGCTGCCTCTCTTAAATGGAAGGAGCTTTGGTTACATTAACACAACTCCCATGAATCTGTCTTTGCTGGCATGTCTGGAAAAGAACTGCATTTTGTTATATTACAGTTATCCCGATTGCAATTGCCCATTAACCATTTAAGGACCGGAAGGATTTACCCCCTAAATGACCAGGGCATTTTTTGTGATACTACGTGAAAAAGTGAAAACTCCTACGAATCCTATACTAAAGGGACACTGCTGCAACACCTAAAAACTGCTCCAAACAGACAAGACAATAGTATAAATAGGGGGGTGGTAGTTGCACTGTGATAAGGGGGGAATGGGTAAAAAGAAGGGGGAAGGGGGAACTATACTATGGTGCATACAACAAAAATATCAGATGACCTGAATACATGAGTCAAATATATGGAGAAGGACTCACGGATGCAAATATATGAATGAAAAACTATAAATACAAACACAAAAAATTCACACTTAATAGTGCATACCAAAAGTGCTAACATCAAAAAACAAAGATAAAAATAAATACCAGCGAGCAGTGCACATGGGTATGTGAATCAGCATCAAAAGTGCATAAACCCAAAAAATATCAAATGAGAATCCCTTTAGACGTGTATAAATATGCTGACATTATGGTGGACTAATGGCATAAGAAACGAGTAGGTAATTAATACAATAAATAGATAAATGAAAAATATATTTAGAAAAGTATATTAAATGGTCCCAGTGGTAGGTGTTAGTAGCACGCCAACACTTGGCGACTTGCAAATATAATCCAAAAATGACAAAAAATGTAACAACAGTCCCACCGCCAAATGTGACACTTCTAAATGCAGACCAAATGCCAGTGGTGGAAAGGGTGGAGGAGTGTTCTTTAGTGGGGGCACTTCCGTGTTCACAGGCCCCTTACCTTACAGCTGTAAGGTATACAGCATATATATAGTGGAAGCCCAGCAAATAGGGAAATCCAAAGGTACAGCGGATAGCGTTGGTTGAGGATGCGGTATGAACGAACCGACGTAAAGCTACAGCGATTTGCGCAATAGAGCCAACCTGACGCAGTATGACAGTGGCTGGTCGGCAAATGGTTAAAGAGATCCTGTCCCCATATATTCCTTCTATCTCTTGTTCTCATATGAACTAACTAAATCTGTCATTTACCTTTATTATAAACAGCGAAGTGCCTTGTAAATTATCTATTCATTCTCCGTCAAAACAGCTGTGTTAGCATTTCTTGTAACTTCTTGTAAGTGCTAGCCACAGTGCAAAACGGGTCAACTTTTACTGTGCCTCACGCTGTCTGTGATGTCTTTTGCATGAAGGATCAATGAAGTTGAAGTGTTGCAGTGAATTTCAGATTTCTTTCGATTGTAGCACTTCTTGATGCTTACATCAAAATTATGGGCCAGAGCGCAGGGAGTACAAGAAAAAAAATTAGCATTGTGGTGCGCCAGTAGAGCAACAAGATGACGTGAATTGGTGCTATGGTCCTGTCCATGTGGGCAGCAGAGGGCCTGTGAAAAAAGGCATTTGATCAAGGTTTTTTTTACCCCACGACCACCCACCGCCAAGTTAAATTGTTACTAAACCCACAACAGTAAAATCAGTCTGTATATGCAGCATACCATGCTTGTTATACTCACTGTCAATAAAATTCCATTCTCTCACTGATCAGTCAACTCCGGTCACGTTGATTAGAAGAAAGATTTATTAAAAATGTATCGATACACAGGGGTGAGCTCTGTTCACAGCAAGGAGTTTCAGCAGAGTCACACAGGAACCCTTTTACACATGTCATTTTATAACAGTATTTGGCAAGCTACCATTGGCTAAGGCACACTGGTGACTCATGGTGCATCGTCAGCTTTATTGTCAAAAACAGTGCCCTTTCACAATATGGCCTAATATGGTAAACTTTTGCTAGTTCTTTTAAGTATGGTTCAAGGCGTTAGTCGGAAATAAGCAGGTTGCATAAACAATAAGTCAGCGCCATTTTAGCTAGGAAAAAAGCATATAAGGAACAAGGCAAATATCGATATCACTTGTAATTCTTTACATATTTCTTATCACTCACTGTGGAAGTTAAGGGGTTAAACCTCTGCATTGTGTAAAAAGGCTGTTTTATCCTGTATGCACAGATCCTCGCCCTCCTGCACTGTCTATCTGGGGAAGGCCAGCTAACACAGGCAGGGTAGCCGACCTGCACATGCTCAGTTGTGTCTTTTATGGTGGAGAGAACAGTTTCCTGTTCGCAGAGCTAGCCAGGTCACATGATATTGACATCACACATGTGGGCGTGTATACAGGCTGCAGTGGAAATCTCCTCCTACCTCAGCTCTCAGCACTGGAGAAAGTTTATGATGTAACCGTGGTATACAGATCATCCAAAAAGGTATATAGTGGCAATATTTTAATGTAAAAAGAAGATTTATAAGCTGTGGGCACTGTAGGAGGGGCGGATGAACTATTTTCATATTACTGGGTTTAGTAACACTTTAACATAGCTAGCGACTTGTTTGCATTGTTGCGGTCGCGGCATGGCAAAGTTTATGCAGAATGTCACTTTTGGCAGAATTCAAGTGAATGGGACTGTGATGCAACCACATCGCACCTAAGATATCACCAGCACACCTTATTTAGTGACTGCTGCATGAGGAAGTGACCTCTAGTGTCCTCAAAACTTCACTTCTTTCTGTTGGTGACATTGAAGTGATACTAAAGGTTTCTTTTTTAAATAACAAACATGTTACACTTACATGCTCAGTGCAATGGTTTTGCACAGAGCGGCCCCGATCCTCTTCTTTTTGGGTCCCCCGCCAGCAGTCATGGCTCTTCCCCCCCCCCCCCGTTGAGTGCCCCCAGTAGTAAGCCTGTCATCCGCCTGCTCAGTGGGGATTAGCAGAGAGATCCCTTGCTAAGCAGGAAGATGTGTATTACAGAGTCTGCCCCGTGTGAAAGGGGCCTTATTCTATATATTGTCAAGTAACTTTAGCTATGCCATACAGTTTCTACTACTTTAGTTAAAGAGGAGCTGCACCTTAAAAAAAATTATTAAATGCCAGCAGCTACAAATACTGCAGCTGCTGACTTTTAATAAATGGACATTTACCTGTCCCAGGGTCCAGCGATGTCAGCAGCCGAAGCTGATCAATCGCTCGGCTCTCGGCTGCCCCGCCACCATCCTCAGTCAGGGAATCGGGAAGTGAAGCGCTGCGGCTTCACTGCCCGGTTCCCTACTGTGCATGCGCAAGTCGCGCTGCGCCTCTGCACTGGTCCCCATTGTGTGCTGGGAACTGTGTGTTTCCCAGCACACAACGGGGGGGGGGGTGGACATCTGCGGATATTCTGCGGCTGTCTAAGCCCGGAAGTGGCTGCAGATACCTGTATTAGTCAGGTATCTGCACCCCCCTCCCCCCTGAAAGGTGCCAATTGTGGCACTGGAAGGGGTGAGGAATCTGATGAGCGGAAGTTCCACTTTAGGGTGGAGCTCCGCTTTAAAGTGCATGTCCAGCCAAAACTTTTTCTTTTCAGGCTAAACATTTGTCAGCAGGACATGAGAGACGGGCAACGAGAGAAACTCTCCAACAGCAACAAAGACAGAAATAAAAAGTGTGTTTTTTAGTAGCGTATAGGAACTCTAGATTGTCTCACAGATTTGCATTCTTTGTCTCTGTTGCAGAATTTCCCTCATTTGGGAAAATGTCAGCAGGACAGAAGGTGAGGGTAAATATCTCTAGATCTCCATGAAGGTAGTTTGCTAATGGCGCTGTTGTCAACCTTTTGTAAAGCAGTATAGAAGCAATACACATTTGTAAGTCTGGCTTTACTTAAAGTAGTCCTAAAGGCAGAAGGTTTTGTTTTATTTTAATGCATTCTATGGATTAAGATTAAAAACCTTCTGTGGTCAGCAGCCCCCTTAATACTTACCTGAGCCCCATCTCGATCCAGCGATGTTGCATGAGAGTCTTGGCTGTTGGGGACTATCTCTCCTGATTGGCTGAGACACAGCTAACATAGCTGTCAATCAAAGTCAGTGAGCTAATGAGAGGAGGTGGGGCCGAGCCACAGCTCCATGTCTGAATGGACACACAGAGCAGCAGTTCGGTTCGGGTGACCCCATAGCAAGCTAATTGCTGTGGGGGCCCTCGGCAGGAGGGGCGGCAGGAGTGCCAGCAAGGGACCCAAGAAAAGGAGGATCTGGGCTGCTCTGTGTAAAACCACTGCACTGAGCAGGTAAGTATAACATGTTTGTTATTTTTAAACAAAGACTTTAATATCACTTTAACTTGAAACTGCCTTTGCATACACTTCCATCCCTAAACTCTATCCATATTCAATAATTTGAAATGTAATAGAAAAACATTGCACTATTGTATAAGAAATTTAACAAACAGTTAAACATCAAACATGCCTACAGTTGTGCTCATAAGTTTGCATACCCTTGGCGAATTGGTAATATACAGTATGTAACATTTTTTAAGAAAACATGAATGAGCAGGCTAAACACATTTCTTCTATTTTTTATGCGATTCATATTCAACTGTAGGTCATAACAGAATGGCACAATCGTAAACTAAAACTTGGCACCACGTAAACAAATGAAATGAGCCCTGTTCAAAAGTCTGCATACCCTTAGCTCTTAATACTGTATATTGCCCCCTTTAGCATCAATGACAGTGTGCAGTCTTTTGTAATAGTTGTCTATGAGGCCCCAAATTCTTGCAGGTGGTATAGCTGCCCATTCAACTTGGCAAAATGTCTCCATTTAAAGTCCTTGGTCACCTTGCATGAACCACATGTTTGAGATCTCCCCAGATTGGCTCGATTATATTAAAGTGTTACTTAGCCCAGGATCCTGCATTCACTATATCTGGTCTCCCACAGTACACAGAACATGCAAATGCAATTATTTTAGTAAATGGCATTGGCGCAGTATAGGCTTCTTTCTGACAACTCGACCATGCAGTTAATTTTTGTTCAAGTATCGTCATATTGTGCTTCTTGAAACAACCACACCATATTTTTCCAGAGCATCCTGTATTTCTCCTGAGGTTACCTGTGGGTTTTTCTTTGCTTTCCGAAAAATTCTTTGTGGCTGCAATCTTTCTTGGTCTACATGACCTTGGCTAGGTATCAAGAGATTCCCGAATGTTCTTAATAAATGACTGAACAGTATCGACTGGTATATTCAAGGCTTTAGATATCTTTTTATATCCTTTTCCATTTTCATAAACTTCAATTACCTTGTTACGCAGGTCTTTGGACAGTTCTTTTCTGCTCCCCGTGGCTCAGTTTGTAGCCTGCTTAGTGCATCCATGTGAGAGCTATTATTTATACACATACACAAATTGCAAATTAAAAAGCCACATATGTTGGAAATTAAACTTTAATTGCCATTTTAACCTGCGTGTGTCGACTTTTGTGGGACTTTATATTTTCATTCACATCAGCATATATACACACCTGCTTTGAAGTGGTGTTTTGTTAGGTTAAGTTTTTTTCTAATTTAGTTCTATTAATGTTGCACTTAATGTTATACATATGATTCCATTAGTTATTTATTTCTAGACCTATTGATGCTGCACTGATCGGTTTATTTGCACTCACTTACTTTTAGAAATATTTTTTTCTCATCAATTATTTTGATACATCATTGTTGGATAGCTACATTTTGATTATTTAATTTGAACTTTTGTTGCACTTGGTGTGGATTTGGTTATTTTGACACACTTTTCCAGAGAATTAATCATCTGTTATTTATTTTGCTTTGTTCACGTCACACATGTGTATTGGTAGTTTTATTTATTAATATGCTCTCCAGTTATCCACCGATATTGAGAAACAATTACTGATACTTATTTCTTTGTTAATTATTATTTGGAGGCGTTGCTTCAATTAGTTCCAGTTTCCCCTTTTTTGATGCAATACTGGTTTGTTGTGACCTTTGGTTGCACAATGTAGTGGAAGATTAATTGCATAGACATAATTTATACTTGGAGTCCCTGTTTGGTATTCTCCTAGTATGGTTAGCAGTTTTACATATTTTATTGAGCCCTTTTTTCAGTGCCTTTTTTATTTAGTAAGCGCCACATATTTTTATTGCCCTACAAGCACTATAGGTAGCTTCTATGTTCTTCACCTATAGCAGCCCCTCTTTTACATAAGGCAAGTAGGTCTACCGTTACCAGGTTGCCCCTGGAACTTATACACAATGCTATAGTGCCTGGCTACCAAGGCGGGGCAGGTGCAAACTGAGCACAGCAAACAGTTACTTGCGGTTGACAGACAGGCAGAGTGGTTAAATGACAGTCCAGGTACAAGGCAGGCAAGGTTCAGAATAGTCAGGGTCAAATACGTAGTCAAAAGGCAGGCAGAGTTCCGTGCATATCCGATATCCAATCCCAGGTCGTCAATAAGGGAATCCAAATTAGCATACAGGGCAGACAAACAGGGAACTTGGAGCACGTGTCAAACACACTATCACAAGCATGACACTACAGGCTTGGCTGACTTAAATCAGGCTTGGTCTCCACCCAGAGACTGGCTTCATAAATCACCTTGCAGTTGAACAGGCATACAGGGAGAATGTATCACAGCCAAAACCAGGTTGCTGGAATGAGCCCAGCAGCTGTGATGGAGCAGGAGTACTACACACTCCTGAGAATTACAATCCACAAGTAACTTCCGGTATCCAAAAGGGGTAGAGGAGGAGGTTTCCCGTTCTCAATGCATTTCATGAAGGCTTCCACTTCTTCGGGAGAGGTAACAGAGGAGGCAGTACAATTCAAACATGGCAACCTCCAGTATTCACAATGTCACATAATCATCCATATAGTCATAATATTAATGTACTAACCAATTCAGATATAGCATCAAGCATTTGGATATCAAATCTTTATACATTTCAGCCAACCATGTTACACATTAGTTAAAATATTACTTTCAAACAAATGTATTGGAGTCCTGTGTTGCTAGTATTCTAGTTTGGAATCTTCTCATTTGGAGATGTATTTAGGGATCATGCTATCCTAGGCACACAAATATTGTTATCCTATCACCCAAGTTTCCATTCTTGCTTTTTTAAATTAGAGAGACTCTGGTATGTCCTTTAAAGTGGAGGTACACCCTGAAAAAAGATTTTATTTTAAAAGTCAGCAGCTACAAACACTGTAGCTGCTGACTTTTAATAAGGACACTTAGCTGTCCAGGGAGCCCGCAATGTCGGACCCTCCATTAGGTGCAGGCGCCGCCCTAGTAGCTAAGGGAAACCGGCAGTGGAGCCTTGAGGCTCCACAGCCGGTTTCCTACTGCACATGAGCGAGTCGCGCAGCGCTTTCTGAATGGCCCCGTCGTCTTCTGGGACACACAGAGGTCCCAGAAGGCAGCTGGGGGAAGGAGGAGGGGCAGAGCCAGAAGAGGACATGAGGCTGGAATGGAAGTTCACCGTTAAACTACTAAGGTAAGTGAAAAAAAACTATCCAAAAACAAGAGGTGGTCTTTCCTTTAAGAACAAGTTTCTAAAGTTGGTTGGAACTCCGCTTTAAACAGCCCTCAACTGCTTAAGTTCTGCTGGTGGGTTTACATTCTAGCTAGCAGAAGAGGTGGCCAATCTAAGCAAAAAGGGAACCAATTTTGCTCCCCTTGGCATTGACGGCTGTCGCCTGCTTTAGAATACTACACTGATAATTTTCTTCTCCGGTTAGAATATAATAATAATGAAATGTATACATCACTTGTGACTGTACATCACTTGTGACTGTTCTTGAACTGGGTTTAAAAATTTCTTGAAAATATAATCTTATATTCTATTAGTATTTTACAACATTCCCTGCTTAAATTAGGTATCTAAAGGAAAGGTGCTGCTCAGATTGTTAATTATAGATAATATAGATTTCATTTTCAAATGCCTGTTAAAATATTTCTAACTGCTTTTACGGGGAAGGTTTAAATCGTATTGTTACTAGACTGGCTCAGGGGGAGTAGCAAATGTTTCTAGCAAACACACATTTTCTATATCATTCCTTTCATAGCACAGACCAAGCGAACATGCTAGAATGCAATTTCAATAGCACCATCTGCTGAACATATTTAGGTACTACAGAAAAGGGTCACTTTTAAAGCAATCACTGGTCTGCCATGCACTGGATGAATGCAACCTGTTTGCGCTTCAAATTAAAGAGTAGTAAATATAAGATATATGTAAAAAATAACATTAAATTATTATGATGTAATACAATCAGGTTGCTTACCAAAATAATGTTAGATTGCAATAATTTTTGCATAGTTTCTTTAAATTGTTTGTTACCATGCTTTAGTGTGCATAGCTTAGTTTGTCATGAGGAATATTTTTTGTATTGTTTTGAATCATAAAAATGAAAACATTCATGGCACTTAAATGTAGTTGGTGCAGCACAAAAAACTCATCAATTGTTATGCATATACTGTGCTGTAATTGCAGCGAAAGGTGGTTCTACAAAGTATTGACTCAATACAAATTCACTCCACACTTTTAACATATTTATTTGTAAAAAAAAAATTGAAAACCATTTATCATTTTCCTTCCGCTTCACAATTATGTGCCACTTTGTGTTGGTCTATCATATAAAATCCCAATAAAACGCATTTCCGTTTTTTTGGTTGTAACATGACAAAATGTTAAATATTTCAAGGGGTGTGAATACTTTTTCAAGGCACTGTACATCAAAAGTATGAAAACACATAAACATATGATTATCAATGTGTCCACAGCTCAATACTCAGTGGTTTCACTTCTGGGGGGAGGATGAGGGGGAGTGGAAAAGTAAGGAAAGGATGGAGAAAGATAGGAAGGGAGGAGGGGGGGGTGGGAAAGGATAGAGAAGTAAGAGGAGAAAATAGCTTCAAGACCGGAAATGGGAAGGGAAAAAAGATCTTGAGCAGCTTTCCATCCTCCAATTAGAAAATTTGAAAACGTCAACATAAAAAACCCAGAAGATGAAAGACACTAGACCAAAAGGGGGAGTATCACAGTGTTAAATCTCGAACCTCCACCCAAGCAGCTCAAAGTTTTTTAAATTTCTTAGGGCAATTTTGTCCCATATAAGTAAACTTATACGAAAGTAACATTATAGACCACCAAAGAGGGTTGGTAAGGGGTTATTGTAATTTCCATTTAGACAGAATTACTTTCCTGGCATAGGAACAAATTATTTCTTATGAGAGATATTGGCTACAGTGTCGCAAATACACAAGAAGAGGATCAAGGGATCTGCTGTAATGGTCAGGCCCCCCACTGCATTGATATCAGTGATGACCTCACACCAAAAATGTTGGATATAGGTATCCAGCCAGACCATGTGTAGAAATGTACCAACCTCCTGTTGGCATTTAGGGCAACATACATCAAGAGAAGGATATATAACAGAAAGACGCTGTAGGGTATAGTATAAACGGTGCAAAAACTAAACAAATCTATCCTTAGCCGAAATCATGAGGGGAAGGAATTTCTGCATTTCTGGGTATATCTGAATCTCTGAATAACGAAAAACTTGTCCGAATATTAATTCAGAACGAAACAAACCGCACAAGTCTAAAAACTACTAAATACATCAATGACCTCAAGGGCTGCAGTAAGAGAGATACAGGTGTTCCGTAGATACAGTAAAGTATCATCAGCATATAGAGTAGAGACACTTTCACTACTAAAGGTCCTAGCACATCAGAAGAGCATAGCAGGATAGCTAATGGCTCTATAGCCAGGGCAAAAAGTCCTGGGGATAGATAGATTCCATTACAGTGGGAAAGGAGAGGACAGAACTCCATTACTCCTGACCCTAGCAGTGGGATCAGCATATAATAATCTAACCCAAGATAAAAAAAATTAGGGCCAAACCCAAACTGTCGCAGGACCTGCCATAGATATTCCCAATTAACAGAGTCAAAGGCCTTCTCCTCATCAAGAGAGGCTACTACAGAGGTCTCCGCAAATGTGCAATATTAGTATATAACCTTCACAGGTTAATATTCATGCCCTAGCCTGGCATAAAACCAGACTCATCATTATGAATCAAAGTCAGAATAATGGAGTTAAGACAGCTAGAATTCTGGATCTAACATCCACATTAAAAAGCATTATAGGCCTATATGAGACACAAAGGGGAGTCTATGGCAGTTTATAGAAAATCATAGAGAAAAGGAGTTATTAGATATGTAATTGTTTTATAAAATTCAGAAGGAAGATCATGGACCCCACAGCTTTTATTAGGTTGAAGGAAGGCCAATTGAATCTTCTTTGTTGTAATAGGAGCCTCCAATAATTGCTGGGATTGAGCAGATAAAATAGGGCTTAACTCTATCATCCAAAATCCAGTACTGTGAGAATCTCCAGAGATTGTTTGCTGGGGTAAAGCCAGTGTTCAATTCTAATAGTATGGGGGCCTTATCAGAAATTCTGCGAGGAAGGATAAACACTTCCTTAACTCAAGAAAGAATCATTTTACTGACATAGATAAGATCAATACGAGACAAAGTGGTGGAGTGACAAGTAAATTGTTTCAGCCATGGGTATTTCCAATGCCAGACATCAGAAAGCCAAAGACATCCGCCCTCTTGAAGAGGACAGAATCCACAGCCGCGTTAAGTTTGTCTAGAAATGAGCAGGGGGCCATAATAAAATCTTCTGCCACAATATCAGTTATGAGTACTAAGCTAATACATGTATGAGAAAAGGAAGGTGGGACTTTGAATGAGGCTATTGATTTGTGGGGTGAGATAATTAGAAAGTATATTTAGTTGGCAAATTGAGTCTGACAATACATAACAATGATGCACATAGTAGAAAAGGTTTAATATGTATACACACATACATACATGGTGTTGACCTCATGAATACATTACATATACACATCAAAAGGACGGCTCCTTCCACAGCTCCCAGTACAGACAATTGTGACAGCCTCTGATTCCTCGTCCCCCATTTTCCAGACTTATCATGATGTAAGTACTCAGATGAGTAACTCTCTCTCCCTTTTCTCTTGTACACATCCTCCCCATTGAGGGGTATAATGTTTGATCATACTGGTCTACTCTAGTTTTGTTGTCTTTTATAGAGTTGCATGCATCTTCCCCTGAAAAGTGGTATTATCCATAAAACGCGCTGAGCTTTTAACATGCATTCTCATGCCTACTGATAGGAACCTACTTAGACTCATTATCTACAACCAAATGATAATACTGTGTTTCTTACCATTAATTACACTGCATAGTGCCATTTAGATGACGTGTACATATATGAATCTGCAATAATTCATTTTATCCATATTAAATCTCTTGTCAATTTTATATGCCGTCCTTTTGATATGTATATGTAATGTATTCATGAGGTCAACACCATGTATGTGTGTGTATACATATTAAACCTTTTCTACTATGTGCATCATTGTTATGTATTGTCAGACTCAATTTGCCAACTAAATATACTTTCTAATTATCTCACCCCCACAAATCAATAGCCTCATTCAAAGTCCCACCTTCCTTTTTCTCATACATGTATTAGCTTTGTATTCTACTGATAACTGATATTGTGGCAGGAGTTTTTATTATGGCTGGATTATTAATCACACACAGCATGAATCGGAATATATTTCCCGTATGGATCTAGATGGAGGCTCAGGAGCATAAAAGGTAAAGCTTTATGAACCAAAATACTCACCCCCCCGGCATAGTTGTAATAGGTAGTATGATAATAGTGAGGAAAGGGATGGTCGACGCTCAGGATGACATCCAAAGTAATATTCCTTTATTATGTACAGCGCTGTAAAACAGCCTACGTGTTTCAGACTAAGGACTAACGTTCGAAACACATAGGCTGTTTTATACCTCTGTACATGTATTTAACCACCTCAATACAGTGCATTTTCACCCCCTTCCTGCCCAAGCCATTTTTCAACTTGCAGCGCTGTTGCATTTTAAATGACAATTGTGCGGTCATACAACACTGTACCCAGATGAAATTGTTATCATTTTTTCCCCACAAATAGAGCTTTCTTTTGGTGGTATTTGATCACCTCTGCGGTTTTTATTTTTTGCGCTATAAACAAAAGAAGAGCGACAAGTTTGAAAAAAAACACAATATTTTTTACTTTTTGCGATAATAAATATCCAATTTTTTTTCTTTAAAAAATTTTTTTCCTCAGTTTAGACCGATATGTATTCTTCTACATATTTTTGGTAAAAAAAAAAAATCGCAATAAGCGTATAGTGATTGGTTTGCGCAAACGTTATAGCGTCTACAAAATATGGGATAGATTTATAACATTTTTATTTATTTTTTACTAGTAATGGCGGCGATCTGCGATTTTTATCGTGACTGCGATATTGCGGCAGACACATCGGACACTTTTGACACATTTTTGGGACCATTCACATTTATACAGCGATCCGTGCTATAAAAATGCACTGATTACTGTATAAATGTGACTGGCAGGGAAGGGGTTAACACTAGGTGGTGATCGTTAACTATGTTGCTAGGGAGTGTTTCTAACTGTAGGGGGAGGGGACTCACTAGGGGAGGAGACCGATCGGTGTTCCTCTGTACTGGGAACATACCATCGGTCTCCTCTCCTCTGACAGGACCGTGGATCTGTGTGTGTAAACACACGGTCTTGCTGTGTTACCGGCAATCGCGGGTGCCCGGCGGACATCGTGGCCGCTGGGCACGCGCACCGGGTGCCCAGTGACGCCGATCGTGCGTCCGCCCCTGGTGGGCGGGGAAAGCGAGGCCGTCATATGATGCCCGCCCGCAACGAGAGCTGCGCCGCCTGGCCGTCAATTGACAGCCGGCGGTCAGCAAGCAGTTAATAAAGGAATACTGTTTTGGATGTCACCCTGAGTGCCAACTATCCCTTTTCTTATTCTGGTACGTTGGAGGTGTCAGCAGCCTCAAGGTCTGAGCACCGGGCAGAGCTTTTATGTGGGAAGGTTGCAGCACCTATACACTTGTTTTCCTAGTATGATAATAGTGGCCTATCCAGGGCTTTTTAAAACTCAGAATCCTGCTCCCAGCAAGGTGTGTCTCTTGTAATATACAAATATGCGGGTGGTACTGTTTCAGGAAAGCAAATACTAGGGAGCACTTAATTGTAGAATTCATGCCCTGGACATTCCAGGAGATAATCATTAAATGGGCCATAATACTAGGAGAATAGCATAGGGAATACCAAATCTCCAGGCCAGCACTAAGATCCAGAGGAGCATACAAGACAGCACTTAAGTACAATGGAGTAATAAACACAATAAAGTACAATAAAGTAATAAAACATTTGAGAAAGATCACAGGTCCAATGGAAAAAGTATCATCACATCACATTCCATAGAAAACAGAAAACCAGCCAAACATCCCATCCTTCTCCCACCCCACACTGCCATAAAACAATGGCATGCTCGAATCCCAAAACTTAACATGGTAAGCAAATTGGGATCATGATCAGCTTTAATGACTAATGTAATGAAAATAAAACACAGTAACTGCTAAAAGAAGAGATGCTGCCCATGAAAAGGGTTAACAAACCCCAGATAGAGATATGCTTACACTCAGCCGAAGGTTAAGCCATCGCACTTATGTTACCACAACAAAATAAAAATGGCGACAGTTAAAAAAAACTGGTATGAAATTAGCGCAATGAAAGCGTCACCATAGTATTGCATATATCTTGTTGGGCCCTGCAGGGAGCCAAGACATAGATATAGCTGGCTTCCTCACCAGAGAGAAGCAATAGGTAGATAAAAGTATTGCATTTGTAGAGCATGGATAGAAAACATTGATCACGGAGTAGTCCAGATTTTCCTTGCAACCAGTCAGCCAGTCCAGTCAACAGAACCTTAGATTTGTATAGTAACAGCAAAACCCTCAGATTCAACAACAGGTTAGGTGGCTCAAAGGCTCCATAATATGGAAACAACATACTGCAAAATTGGAAGAGATAGCCCAGCCACCGCACACCTCATCTGGCCCGAGTGGTTAGCAGTTATAAGTAGCCTTAGCTCAATTCATCCAGACCACAACTCCAACATGTTTCACCCTGCCCACGGGACTTAATGATGGACAGGGCAAAACATGTTGGAATTGTGGTCTAGTGAATCGAGCTGAGGCTGCTTTTACCTGCTAACCACTCGTACTGGGTGAGGTGTGCGGCGGCCAGCTATCTCTTCCTACTTTGGCAGTATGCTTTGTGACTGGACGGACCTTTCTTCAGCCTGCACCCTCACTAGCCAGCAGCATCCAATTCATCAGACCTTGACAGCCTGAGTGAGAAACCTTAAGCATTTATTATGGGTCACAGTGGAAACAACATAAACCTGAGAAAAACTACATCATCCCCTACAGTGTTCCCAGCCAGAGGGAGGCCTCCTTCAGGGGAGTAAAGAACAGGGTTGTGTCACCATCTTGGACCCATAGATAGCCTGGAAAGAATATGCTGTATTTAGTACCATTATTTTGGAGGAGGAGTTTCACATGGTTGAAGGATTTGCAAAGTTTTTGTGTGCCCACAGAGTAGTCTGGAAAAATCATCACTTTAGCAGCCTCATACCTCAGGACATCCATCTTCCTGGCCTCGTGGAGAACTAGATCACAGTCTCAGAAGTTCAACAGCCAAAGGATAAAAGTATGTGGTGGGGCACCAAGGGGCCATGGTTTGCTGGCATCCTGTGGGCTCATTCCACCAGGAAAAAGGAGGAGAATTGTGCTTGGGGGGGGGGGACAGGGAACGCAGTAAGTTCTCAGTGAAAGCTGCAGGATCCGGACCCTCAGCTCCCTCCACCAGTCCCAGGATAAGCAGGTTGTTGCATGTATTGAAGTTCTCCGCATCCTGCGCTCTACATTCCAGTGATTTTACTTTAGTCTAAAGGGTATGCAGGGTGGCTGAGTGATCTCTGATGGTGTCATCCAATTCCCCCACACTGCGATCCACGTCAATCAAACATGTATGGAAATTATACATATCCCTGTGTATCAGTGTCATGTGGCATAGTTAGTTTAGTTTAAGGGACATTTAAAGGCTAAGTTCACATTTTTTTCTCTAAATTCCAGCTTCCCTATGTACCAATATAGCATTCATGTACTTTTTTTGCAAAAATATTAAAGTTTTTCATAAAATCTACAGACACGTACCTTACTGTCCTCCATCCATGATTCCAAACGTATCTATTGTTTCTGTCTTACGTCTTTACAGACTGTAGGTTATGACACAAGAAGGAGTTGACCAGCTGACCTCATTAGCACACACCCTGCATCATCTACCCTCCCACTCCCAGCTGCACGTTTTTTAAATGAAATGCAATCAATCAGTGATCACCCTTCTCACTAAATACACAATCAGATTGCATAGTGTATGGCCATCTTTATACAAGTACATAGGAGGGAGTGGACAGAAACATTCAGCTGTCAAGCCCCATTCACATCTCTGCATAGCGGGAACTCGTATTCACACATGCGTTTTTTTTAGCGAGGTGGGGAGGTGTTTTGGAGCATTTTCAATAATCACACATAGGGCAGCCCACTCACCTGAATGGGCTGCCCTACATGCAGCAATTGCCACAAAGAAGCTTCAGAAGTTTTTTTTAGAGTGGAGCTTGGTGCGTTTTTACTGCGATTTTTGGTGCAGCACATTTCTAAATGCCAGGAAATGCACAGATGTGAATGGAGCCTCATTGTTCTTGTGTTACTGCATCAATTTCAATTTCATTATTATTTTTTTATTATTGTTATTTATTATTACTTTCAGGCCCCATTCACATCTAGCATAATGGGAGCGCACATTTTATGCCTAGTTTTTCCTGTGACACGCATAGGGCAGCCTGCTGATTTAAACGGGCTGGGCTATATGTGGCTCTTGGGACATGTTGGCGTATTGTGTGTTGCTTGTTTTTTACTGTGCGTTTTGCAGCATTTGCCATTTGTTTTTTTCACGTGCCAAAATGTGTGTTTGCTTCTGTGTTCAGTGTGTTATTAACAATTAATGGCACTGAAAGCACAACTAGTAATTTTAGGTGTATAAAGGTGGCCATATACTATAGAATTTGATTGTACAATCTCCTTTAGATCTGCCATCAATTATGTATTGCAAGGGCCTGTCTGATTGGATATAGAGTGATTGCGAAGATAGGCGTTTCCTCCTATTATATAAATTTGGTAAATCTACAATCAGATTGCATAGTGTATGGCCACCTTTATATACCTAAAATTACTAGTTCTGCTTTCAGTGCCATTAATTGTTAATGGCACAGCAAACACAGAAGCAAGCACACATTTTGCCATGTGAAAACACGAGTGGCAAATGCTGCAAAACGCACAGTAAAAAACACGCAACCCACAAAATGCCAACATGTCCCATAAGCCACATAAAGCACAGCCCAACAGGCTGCCCTAAATCAACAGGCCCTATGCATGTCACAGGAAAAACTGAAAGTGAAAGTGGTGGGATAACACAAGAACAATGAGGCTCCATTCACATTTGTGTGCTTCCTTGCATTTCAGAAATGCGTTGCATGAAAAATCGCAGTAATAAATGCACCAAGCTCCGCTCTAAAAAAAGTTCTGAAGCTTCTTTGGGGCGATTGCTGTGTGTAGGGCAGCACATTCAGGTGGGTGGGCTGCCCTATGTTTGATAAGTGAAAATGCTCCAAAACACCTTCCCACCTCGCTAAAATAAAAAATGCATGTGGGAATGCGAGTTCTTTCTATGCAGAGATGTGAATGGGGCTTGACAGCTGAGAGTTTCTGTCCTCTCCCTCCTATGTATTTGTATAAACATGGCCATACACTATGCAATCTGATTGTGTATTTAGTGGCAAGGGTGATCACTGATTGCATTTCATTTGAAAAATGTGCAGCTGGGAGTGGGAGGGTGGATAATGCAGGGTGTTTGCTAATGAGGTCAGCTGGTCAACTCCTTCCTGTCATGACCTAAAGTCTGTAAGGACATAAGACAGAAACAATAGATATGTTTGGAATCATGGATGGAGGACAGTAAGGTACGTGTCTGCAGATTATATGGAAAGCTTTGAGATTTTTGGGAAAAAAAAGTACATGAATGCTATATTGGTGCATAGGGGAGCTGGAATTTAGAAAAAAAAAAAAGGTGAACTTAGCGTTTAACACACATAACTGAGCATTTATGTGTGAGCAGTTTTTTACCTATAAAACATTTGTGTCATTTAAGAAAATGAGCTCTGCATTACAGAAATATTCTCATATTGTTAAAAGTGTTAAATACATGGCGGATGTAAAAACAGATGAAAAACTGATGCAACTGAACTGAAAACTTATGTAAACTGAATCTGTTGTTTTTCTTTCAAAACACCCTTGGGAAAGGATGCAAACCAGGACTTATTAGTCCAAACTGTTCATTTTTCCACCAACTGACAACAACTATACCTTTTGTATGCATTTTCTCTTCTGCATTTCTAATGTGTCAGACACCCCTGCCTTAGAAGCAAGTTTTTACATATTTTTATCCTAAGTGTCTTCACCTTCAATTCGTGAAATGCATGAGGCATGGTCAATATGATTTTGCTCATATTCCAGTACTTCCACAATTTGCAAAGGAGCACTGGGAGAGGTAAACTCTGGCCATCAATGTAAGCAAGTGCTTTTCATCAGACGGGGTAATGAGATGTATCACTGGACAACAATGTTTTTTGCTTCCTGTACACTTTCAAGTGTATCTTTTATGGCTTCTAATCACAAAAAGAACTTGTAATTTACCATATCATGTACAGTTTTATAGAAATCTTCTGTTCCTTACAGCAGAACTGTCTCATCCTTGTTAGAACAGCCGTGACACATTCTGCTACAATTGTGGTGAGTACTTGCTTAACCACTTCAATACAGGGCTTTTATACACCCTTCCTTCCCAGACCAAATTTTAGCTTTCAGCGCTCTCACACTTTGAATGACAATTACTCAGTCATGCTACACTGTACCCAAACCAAATTTTTACCATTTTTTTTCTCACAAACATAGCTTTCTTTTGGTGGTATTTAATCACTGCTGTTTTTTTTATTTTTTGCAATATAAGCGAAAAAAGAGAGAAATTTTTGAAAAAAAAAACACTTTTTTTTAGTTTCTATTGTAAAATTTTGCAAATAAGTAATTTTTCTTCATAAATTTGGGCCAACATGTATACTGCTACATATCTTTAGTAAAAATAACCCAAATTAGTGTATATTATTTGGTCTCTGTGAAAGTTATAGAGTCTACAAGCTATGGTGCAAATCATTGAAAAATGATCACATCTGATCACACCTGATGTACTGAAGGCCTATCTCATTTCTTGAGGCCCTAACAAGCCAGGAAAGTACAAATACCCCCCAAATTACGCCTTTTTGGAAAGCAGACATTCCAAGGTATTTAGCAAGAGGCATGGTGAGCTTTTTGAAGTTGTAATTTTTTTCCCACAATTCTTGGAAATTTTTTTTTTTTTTTGCACAAAATTGTCATAATAACAAGTTATTTCTCTCACACAGCACATGCATACTTGCAATGACACCCCAAAATACATTCTGCTACTCCTCCTGAGTATAGTGATACCACATGTGTGAGACTTTTACACAGCCTGGCCACATACAGAGGTCTAACATCCAACTAGCACCGTCAGGCGTTTTACGAGCATAAATTGCACATCTCATATGATGACAACCTATAACACTTTTGAAGGCCCTGGAGCACCAGGTCAATGGAAACGCCCACAAAATGACCCCATTTTGGAAAGCTAACACCCCAACATATAATCTATGAGGCATAATTAGTCTTTTGAATGGTTCATTTTTTTCCCGAAGTTTTTGGAAACTGTGGAAAAAAAATGAAAACGCATTTTTTTTACACAAAGTCGTCCATTCATAAGATATTTCCAACACATAGCATGTACATAGCAAAAATGACACCCCAAAATACATTCTGCTACTCCTCCTGAGTATGGCGATACCAAATGCGTGAGACTTTTACACAGCCTGGCCACATACAGAGGCCCAACATTGAAGTAGCAGCTTCAGGCATTCTAGGAGCATAAATTACACATCTCATTTCTCAACCACCTATTACAATTTTGAAGGCCCTGGAGCACCAGGACAATGGAAACGCCCACAAAATGACCCCATTTTGGAAAGCTAACACCCCAACGTATAATCTATGAGGCATAGTTAGTCTTTTGAATGGTTCATTTTTTTCCCGAAGTTTTTGGAAACTGTGGAAAAAAAAATGAAAACGCATTTTTTTTACACAAAGTTGTCCATTCATAAGATATTTCCAACACATAGCATGTACATAGCAAAAATGACACCCCAAAATACATTCTGCTACTCCTCCTGAGTATGGCGATACCACATGTGTGAGACTTTTACATAGTCTGGCCACATACAGAGGCCCAACATCCAAGTAACACTGTCAGTTGTTCTAGGAGGCAGAGGTATGGTCAGCACAGCCAGAGTATTTGTCCAGGGAGCAGGCAGTACCATCAAGCTTAGGGCATCAGTCAGGAAAGAATGGGGACAGGGGTAGAGGCTTCTCCCACCCAAATCGCTTTGAAGCCTCCGGGCAACCAGACCCTGTTATGGGAACACAGAAAACCAAAAACTGGTTTTCTGAACTCCGAACACTATTCTGGAGCCCCTCACATATGTGAGACCCCTGTGTAGCAGGGTGAAAGATCAATCCAAGGGGCAGGCAAAAACATGGTCAACAGGCCGAGGTCAGTGCAGGTAAAAGGCAGAAATAGACGGTAGGCAGAGGCATAGTCGATACAGTCCAGGGTCAGTTCACGTGAAAGGCAAAAACATGGCGGAAAAACAATGCAGACGGTAGGCAGAGGCATAGTCGAGAAACAGGCCAGGGTCGGTTCACATGGAAGGCAATAATATGGTTGGTTGAGGAAGGGAAATATTCAGGACAGAAATTAAAAACGGGGAAATGGCAGTATTAGAATAATGGACTAATAATTTTCCAGAGTGTGATATCGCCTGAAGCATTCTCCGATGCAAAGGCCAGGTTGGGAGGGACAGTCGGTACAATGGAAGCTGGTATCTTTCCTAATTCCTCTTTGGTGCACACCCGACATTTTTTTTGGCGTCGTCTTCCGGATCCTGTTGGTGGAATATGGTCTGGGAAATGGCGCTCATGTAGTCTGCTGACAGAATCGGAGCGAATGCTTTCTGGGGGGGATACTTGCTGATAAATCAGGGCAGTGACAATGTCTTCAATAAACTTTATGAAGGTGGTGGGTGTTTCTGTGGATTTTTGGTAGATTATGAAAGAATTTAAAAGGGCCAAATGAAAAAAGTAAATTGCGACTTTTTTGTACCAGAATAAGGATACAGGTAGGCTTGCGAACGGTACCGCGTCTTCTGTGAAGTTCCACCGAGGTGTCATCGTGGATGGTGGACATGATGTCCACGTCTTTTCTATCCCCCCACTTAACAGCCAACAGTTCTTCGTTCCTCAAGCTTGTCGATTCCCCCCTTGGAATGTTTGTGGTGACAAGACACTGTGGGAAGCCCTTTCGGTTTTTTCTAGTTGTACCACAGGCCAAAGTTTGTTTGAGATATAGGTGGCAGAGAAGGGGCAAACTCGTATAATAATTATCCATATAAATATGATACCCCTTTTGGAGGAGTGGGAATGCCAACTCCCAAACAATTTTCCCACTTATTCCCATGTACGAGGGACACTCAGGGGGCTGGAGCTGGGAATCTTTCCCTTCGTACACGCGCAATGCGTACACATAACCGGTGGCACTTTCACAAAGCTTGTTAGGCTTCAAGCCATACCTCGCCCTCTTACTGGGAATATATTGCTTGATTCCCAGCCGGCCTGTGAAATGCACCAGGGATTCGTCCACAGATATATTTTTTTCAGGGACATAAACTTCGGCAAACTTCTGGGAAAAAAAATCAATTAGGGGGCGAACTTTATATAATTTGTCAAAGTTTGGGTGATTTCGGGGGGGCACTGTGAGTTGTCATTGAAATGCAAGAAGCGCATTATGATTTCGTATCGGGACCTGGACATGGCTGATGAAAAAACTGGCATATGGTGGATGGGTTTGGTTGACCAATACTTATGAATTTCATTTTTTTTTGTAAGCCCCATGTTCAGGGTTAGGCCTAAAAACAATTTTAGCTCCACTACTGTTAGCGGTCTCCACTCAAAAGGGCGGGCATAGCTGAAGCTGGGGTTGGTTGCAATAAATTGGTGGGCAAACAGATTAGCTTGGTCCACGATGCCTTGAATCAATTCGTTCGGGAAAAATAAATTTAAAAAATCCATTTGTGAAAATCCTGCAGTGTTGACCTGCACACCCGGCTGTGCTGTAAAAGGGGGGATCGTGGCTGACCCTGTGGTAGAAGGCAGCCACAATGGGTTTGCCAAGGAATCTGGAAGATGGGTTTGAGCCCTACTTCTTTGGCATCCACTTGTGCTGGGCCTTTCCTCCTGGGGTCTAGCAGCGCTTGTACTGGGCCCCTCCTCCTGGGGTCTACCGCCGCTGGCACTGCTGGTAGCTGCCTGGTTTTCAGACCGTCGTCTTTTTGGACGGACTACTTCCTCCTCTGATTCGGATCCTGATGTGCTGCCTTCGGGGGGCTCATATTCCGAATCAGAACCAGAATCTGAACTGAGCGGTGAGAGCTCCCCGTTGCTCTCATCGGTCAGACTCAGTATCTGGTATGCCTCTTCTGGGGTGTACATCTTTCTGGACATAGTGGCTGACTGGCTGTATGTACTCTGGTGGCAAGTGATGAGGTGGCGGGTACTCTGGTGGCAGATGATGAGGTGGCGGGTACTCTGGTGGCAGGTGATAAGGTGGCGGGTACTCTGGTGGCAGGTGATGAGGTGGCGGGTACTCTGGTGGCAGGTACTCTGGTGGTGAGGTGGCTGGGACCCTGGTGGCAAGTACTCTGGTGGCAGGTGATGAGGTGGCGGGTACTCTGGTGGCAGGTGATGAGGTGGCGGGTACTCTGGTGGCAGGTGATGAGGTGGCGGGTACTCCTGATGGACAGGTACTCTGAGATGACAGGTACTTTGAGGTGACAGGTACTCTGAGGTGACAGGTACTCTGAGGTGACAGGTACTTTGACATGACAGGTACTCTGAGATGACAGGTACTCTGAGGTGACAGGTACTTTGACATGACAGGTACTCTGAGATGACAGGTACTCTGAGGTGACAGGTACTCTTTGTTTAGGAGGGGCGATCTGGGCACAGTAGTACATATGTAATAAGTAACTCACTGTTAGCTGATCTCTTCTCCTCACACTGGATCGGTGTGAGGAGAAGAGCCCAGCAACAGCAGTTACTGTCTGTGATTGTTTACATTAGTGACCGGCTGTGATTGGACACATCGGGTCATGTGATGCAGAGCCATGTCATTGGCTACAGTGATCGGGGCTGAGCTGTATCCAGGGGAAAAGCCTCAGCCCCGATCACCGCTCTGATCACCGCTCTTCCGCCGGAACCCGCACAATACACGCCGCTTCCCAATGCCGCTCTGCATCCGCCGCTCCGATGCCCACCGCCGCCGCCGCCGCTTCAATACCCCCATCGGGGAACGGCTGTGTCCTGAGGGACACAACGGTACACCGATCGCCGCTCTGCGGGCCCCGGGGGGCCCGCAGTAGCAGCGGAAAGCCGAGGCCGTCATATGACGTCCGCCCGGGATGGGAGATCCCATCTGTGGACGTCATTTGACTATGGCCGGGTATTGAAGCGGTTAAGCCTCAAAGATGCACCATCACTGGACTGGTTAAGAAAAGGTATGAACTGTACTTTGGTTGTAACACTGGTGATCAAGACAAGGCCTGGGCTCCTCGCTTTTGTTGTGCAAGATGTGCTGTCGATCTAAAGCCTTGTACACACGATCAGATTGTTGGCCAACAAAACCGTGGACTTTTGTCCGAAGGGCGTTGGCCCAAACTTGTCTTGCATACACGGCACACAATTGTTGGCCAACAATCATGAACGTAGTGACGTACTACATGGTTTTTCAGCACTTTAGCACCACCATTTGGGCTCCTTCTGCTAATTTTGTGTTAGTAGAAGTTTGGTGAGTGTTGATTTGCGCTTTTCATTTCGTGCTTTTCAGTTTGTTTCTGAACGGCCGTTCGTCAACCAGACATGTTGCGGAATCGGAGGAGATAATGTGTTATTTATTATTGGCCTTATAGTTATTGCTTTGACATTTTTTTTTTTGGTTGAATAATAATGATTTGATTTGGTATATTTTCTATATTTTTGGATGCATATAATGCACTTTTTGGTTAGGTTCTATTGGCAGATAGCATGTCTAATTTTATTTGTTTTCTTTTTTTAATGCACAATAAAAAAATTGTGGAGAATAATACTTGGCTATGTGTTTTACTTCAAATGACAGTTTGGAAGTAGGCAGTTACATCTAAAAAAATACAATGTAAAATTGACAAGGGGCAGCAACATAGTATCTTAAAAACTACGGGTTAATGGTGTTGTGGTAACTTGCCCAAAAAAAAAAAAAAAAGCATAATAATATTATTCTTGATATCACTAGAAAAAAAAGCCTTTGAAAATTAGTTTGCAATAACTCCATCAATATCACCAGCAAAGCAGCTTCATTATTATCCCATTAAAGAAGAAGAGAATGTGCGCTGCATTTCGAGATTTCATAATTTGCCACGTCACAAATGTTAATTCACCATTACGAACGCTCGTTTACCGACCACTTCTGGCTCATCCTTGCTTCCGAGCATGTGTGTTTGTACTTTGGACTTTTGTCCGACAGACTTGTGTACACACGCTCGTAAAATCCGACAACAGACATTTGTCCGCGGAAAATTTTAAAACCTGCTATGCAACATTTGTCCGTGGAAAATCCGACAATTGTCCGATGGAGCATACACACGGTCGGATTTTCCAGCAACAGCCTATCATCACACATTTCTCGTCAGAAAATCCGATCGTGTGTATGAGGCTTAAGAGCTTGGCTCTGAGGAACTCGGAAGTCAATGTTGTTTGCAATCCGGATGATATGGCGAGAACAGTAAATGATCACTAGACAGACTGTTACTTCTGTCTAATGTTGATGTTCTCTCTGTTAAAAATAAGAAATTAGTTGAACACCCCAATTTACCTTCAGCTGCTAGACAGTGTTAATTTCGTCGACTAAAACATTTTAGTCAACTAAGTTAATATCATTTCAGTTGACTAAAATATGACTAAAACTAAAACAGTTGAGATGACTAAAATACGACTAAACTATAATGGCATTTTAGTCAAAAGACTAAAATGGGGCTAAAACTAAAATGCCATTTTAGTCAAAAGACTAAGACTAAAGCTAAATTTAAATTTGATGTCAAAATTAACACTGGTCTGAAGTGCATATTCATACCTCAATAACATAAATAAGAACATATATTTTTCAATCCAGCAGTATACAATGAGTTTGGAAATTGTAGAGAAATGCCTAAATAATGCATTACAATTTAACTACACCCATTCGATTTTAGATGACTAAAATGATTGTAGTTGACTAAAATGTCCTGGAGATTTAGTCGACTAAGTAAGACTAAAAGATGAAAATTAAACCCGCGCCGTAGAAAAATAAAAAAACTAATAAATAAATACAATATATATATATATATATATATATATATATATATATATATATATATATATATATATATATATATGTTTACACATACATATATATGTACGTATGTAATAGGGCTGCCGCTGTAATGCAAGGTAAGTACCCCAAAAAGTGACAAAAAAGAATTTATACTCAGCGCTGCCTCTCTGAACCATTAATATACATATGCCCGCATCAAATATGTGTCATATAACAACATGTATAATAAAAGTGCTCAATGTCAATATAGTGCAAATAAAGTGCAATCAATAAAGTTCAACAGATGTGCAAAATAAAGTGCAATCAATTAGACATGTGCACAGCCAAAAAATTCGTTCATTTTCGTTTCATTCTTTTTTTTTTTTTTCGTTTTTCGGGTCATTCGTTATGATCGCAATTCGTAAATTCGTTCATTCGTAAATGCGTTCATTCGTACATTCGAACATTCGTTCATTTGTACATTTGTTCATTCGTACATTTTTACATTTGTGCATTTGTAAATTCGTACATTTGTAAATTCGTACATTTGTTTAGAAAATTCGGAAATTTGTAAATTTGAAGTTTGAAAATCCAAAAACCCGAAAATTCAAAAATCTGAAATAGTAACTAACTAATAAATTATAGGTATTATAATTTCCTTTCAAATTTGACTGTCAGTGAACGTAACAAATACGAATTTATCCGAAGTTACGAATTATCCAAAACGAATGCTGCATCCAAACAAATGGAACGGAACAAATTAATAATAAATAATAATAATAATAAAACATTGTTATTATTATTGTTATTTATTATTATTAATTCATTACGTTCCATTACGTTTTTTCGCATCATTCATAACTTTGGATAAAATTGTATGTGTTACGTTCACTAACAGCCAAATTTGAGAGGAAATTACAATACCTATAATTTAAAAGTTACTAGTAATTACTGATAGTTAAGTTATTATTAGTTAACTATTATTTCAGATTTCCGAATTTTCAAATTTACAAATTCACTAATTTACTAATGTACGAATGCCCAAATTTACGAATGTCCAATCTTATCGAATTTACGAATATTCGGAAAAAATTTGTTAAACGGGTTTTCGTTAATTCCGATATTCCCGAATTAACAAATTTGTCGAAATTCGTTAAAAAACTAATTTGGAACTAAACGAATTGCACATGCCTACAATCAATGAAGTTCATCAAGTGTAGGGTACAGGGCTGGTGACACGTTGATATAATCTTGGTGACTTCCTGTGCTCCCCTCCTGGGTCCCCACTCAAAACTAAATAAATAAATTCTAAATACGACTAAAACTATAACAATTGCAGAAGACTAAATGGGACTAAAACTAAAATGCCATTTTAGCCCTAAGACTAAAACTAAATCGAAATTTGCTGCCAAAATTAACACTGCTGTTAGAACAGTGTCCTATGATGAAAATTTGCCAGTACCAAAGCCACAAGAGAAATAAAGCTTAGACTACATAGATGAAGATGCTGCAATGCACCCGCCAGTAACAATGATTAGGATTTTGAACTGTGTATGTCTGGTGAGCTTCATCTCATAACGCAGTCAGCATTAAACAACCTGGTCAGGGGATTAGGTTTGTCAAAATCAAAAGAACTAATGGGTTAATGATTGAAAGGTTGGTATTTGCTATCACCGGGTACATACATTTCTGTCTTTTGAAGCCAAGAATATTGAACCAATTTCTTTGCAGTCTGACAACCTCATTTTCTGTACTGACAATGATAGTTTGCTTACAGTTTGGGTTGTGAGTATGACCCACTAAAATGACATCTCTTTATTGATTCATTAGTGTTTTTACACAATGGCAATGTAGGGCCTTTTAATACCTGTTGGCTATACTGCACAAATGAAAGAAACATTTGAAAACATCAAGACTGTTCTTGAAGCATATCCAGTACACCATAGGCAACTGGAAAATCTATGGAGACAGAAAAGAAGTGGCATTGCTGCTTTAACTGCAGCTCTGACATACCAAGTACTGTTGTTACATATACAAATAGGACAACCCCGCAAAAGAGTCACATCACATTAAAAAGAAACGGCCACTTCAAAAGATTTTGATTTTAGGACAGAAAAAATGTGGCACATGAACCACTTGTTGACCCAAGAAAGATATTTTTGCCTCCTCTTAATATTAAACTCTCCCATGAAAGTGATAAACAAGGAAGGTGAAGGTTTTCGTTATTTGACACAGTCACAGACATTTCCAAGAATAACTGATACCAAGATTACCCACTTGTACTGCGGACAAAGCGATGTACTGGTACGTCGCTCCCTGCTTCCAGGTTCAGGGCATGCACATGCGCACTCCTTGCCAACACCCACTGTGGCTGTATACAGCAGGAGTCTGTCAGCAGATCCTGGTAATGATTCATGGCTGGGACCTGCTAATCGGCTGTGTCCAGTCACAGCCCAGAGCCCTGCGTTGACAATTAACACAGGGCTCTGTACAGACGGAAAAATCTCTCTGTTTCCTATCCCAGCAAAGCAGGGATAAGAAACACAGAGATGTGTAGTAAAAATCAGCACACATTACACATTGCTAGGCACACATTTACCCATTGATCACCCTAGATGTTAACCCCTTTTCGGCCAGTGTCATTAGTACAGTGACAGTGTATATTATTATCCTCATTATAAGATTATAAGTCGCCGATCACTGCCATTAGCAGTATAAAAAATAAATAAAAAGTATAATAGTAGTATCACAGATCACAGTATTAGAGTTAGTGGTGATGTCAGTGGTAGTCAGGGCAGTCCCCCCCCCCCCAGTGTCAGTTAGTGTCAGATTTCCTGTCGCATTATTACAGTCCCATTATAAGTTGCTGATCACTGCCATTAATAGTATTTTAAAAAATTCCAGTATATACACAATAGTCTATAACTTTCATGCAAACCAATCAATATACACTTATTGGATTTATTCTCTTTTTTTAGCAAAGACATGTAGCAGAATACATTTTGCCAAAATTCATGAAGAAATTTGATTTATTTAATTTTTTTAGTGGATATTTTTTATAGCAGAAAGTAAAAAATATATATTTTTATTTCAAAATGTTCATTTTATTTTTCTTTTATATAATAATACAAAATAAAAAGTGGTGATGAAATACCACCAAAAGAAAGCTCTATTTGTTTGACAAAAGTATATAAATTCAGTACAGTTTCAATTGCCAGTTAAAGTAGCACAGTGCTAAATAGCACAAAATGGCCTGGTCATGAAGGGGATAAACCTTCTAGAGCTGAAGTGGTTAAGGAAGGCATTTTTGTTGGTCCACGGTGCAGACACATTATCAATGACAAGTAGTTTGATGATCTGTTAGTGAGGCCAGAGAAAATTGCCTGGAAAACATTCCAGGATGTTGTTCAGATTTTTTTTGGCAACTACAGGTGCACCAAACTACATTCAGCTGGTTGACAAACCTCTTACAGCATACAAGACCATGAAGTGGAACATGTCACTGAAGATTCATTTTCTGCACTGCCCTTGGGATTATATTTGGTTGACAGAAGTGGCTTACTGGGGGAGAGACCAGGTTTGCCAATCTCCTATAACTATTTTTACTTACAAAGCATAAAACGTTGCTGACAGAGCACATTTTTACTGACAACCTGACAACCTGAAATCTAACAGAAACTCCTATTAGACTTCTATTTAGGAAAACTTGTGTCACATTTGTTAGCAACATGTAACATGCAGAAGTATACAGTGTATGTCATAACTTGTATATGAACCTCTATTTTCAAAATAATGAAAATTATTGGTAAAGAAACTCCTATTAGAAACTAAAACTACATATTAACAATATGTTACCATAAACTTTGCCAATAAGGGTAATCTGCTTGGCTTTACAGTTAAACAGTCCAAACATTGTGACAAAATACGAGAAGGACAGTCCTTGTACTCACAAAATATTGCTAATTACTGCTCCACAAGTCACAGTCTCACAAACACACATAAACCTTAGAACAAAGGAGCATTTAAAAAAGTTAAACTCTGTTATTACCTTTGTAATAGAGTAGTGGAAGCCTGAGAGAGGTAACGAGATGGAGGGAGAAAAGGGAGGGACAGGGAGAAAGAGAAAGAAGAGAGAGTAGACAGAGAGGGAGAAAGAGATGAGGAAGTAGGCTGAGTGGGAGAGATCAGGAAAAAGGGAAAGAGTGAGAGAGAAAAAGGGAAGAGATAGGGGTGGCTGGAAGTTGAGTATTTAACCAATTACTGACCAGCCGCCGTCATTATACGGCGGCAGGTTGGCACAATCCCGCGAACCATCATAGCTGTACGTCGGTCCCTTTAAGTGGGATAGCACGCGCGCCCGCTGCACTGCGGCGGTGCCGATGCGCGTGGCCGGCGGTCGCGATGACCCTGTTCTGTGAGGAAAGGAGAGACAGATCGTGAGTTCCTACTAGCTAGGAACAATGATCTGTCATTTCCTCCAGTCACTCCCATTCCCCTACAGTTAGAACACACACTAGGGAACACAGTTAACCCCTTGATCGCCCCCTAGTTTTAACCCCTTCCCTGCCAGTGACATTTACACAGTAATCAGTGCATTTTTATAGCTGATCGCTGTATAATTGTCAATGGTCCCAAAATTGTGTCAAAAGTGTCCGATCTGGCCACCATAATGTCGCAGCCCTGATAAAAATCGCTGATCACCACCATTACTAGTAAAAAAAAAAAAATAAAAATGCCAAAAATCTTTCCCCTATTTTGTAGATGCTATAACTTTTGCGCAAACCAATCAATATACTCTTATTGCAATTTTTATTACCAAAAATATGTAGAAGAATACATATCAGCCTAACCTGAGAAAAAAAATGTGCTTTTTTTATTTTTTCCCAAAAATATGTAGAAGAATATATATCGACCTTAAAGTGAAGAAGAAATTTGTTTTTTGTTTTTTTAAATTTTGGGATGTTTATTATTGCAAAAAGTACAAAATATTGTGTTTTTTTTTTTCAAAATTGGCGCTTTTTTTTTGTTTTTAGCACAAAAAAAAAAAAACGCAGAGATGATCATATACCACCAAAAGAAAGCTCTATTTGTGGGGAAAAAAATACGTCAAATTTGTTTGGGTACAGCGTTACACAACCGAGGAATTGTCAGTTAAAGGGACACAGTGCCGTATCACAAAAAATGGCCTGGTCATTGAGCAGCCAAATCTTCCGGGGCTGAAGTGGTTAAGGAAGATCAATTCGCATTGTGAACAGACAGATAAAATAATCTATAGCTGAACATGATGCTTGGAAAATATATCTGTGGCTAAACAAACTTTAGAGGGAACAGCTTTGCTCAGTCAATTACAAACAATATGAATAGGAAAAAAAGGGTCATTTTCATGGTAGATTATCTGGTCTGCTGGAAAATCAAGGTTACTGCATCTGCCTGCTGACTCTGCTCATCACTTAGCCCATTCACAGCCCTACTGATGTACTGACATCTCAAACAAACTGAAATGAACATGCAGCCCCCAAACTCAAAAAATTATGAATCCACTTACTCTAAAAAATGTGTGTTTTTACTGGCACTTGTTCCTGTCCACAGGCAATTACAGACTTGAGCAAAATGCCTTTTCCTAACAGATTTATTTGACATTTGGCAACAGTGGGAGAGGCACATCATTTTGTACAGAGAGACATTGTACCCCCAATTCCTACCCATGGTGCTAGTTGTGGTGGCCAGTCATAGAGCAGCTTTCCAGCAGTCTAGCATAGCCAAGTTAATGAAGGCTGAAGAATGCATTCTTTTCAGCTCAAGCATGGAACTATGCAGAATGTTTCAGTTTGTCGCGGTCCCTCTTGTATAAATAAAGAATATAAAGCAAAAACATGCAAAGTTTTAGGCTTCATATTACAAGTACAAGGCAGATTGTGTGGGGCATGTAGCTCATATCAGCAAACACATGTTATGTTCTTTACGAAGAAGTCTTCTTAGACCTGCAGTCTACATTCTGCTTCACAGAGTTAAAGCTTTTAGTTTATGCCAGATTTCTCTTTTCTTTTATAGGAAACAAATGCGAATGAGGCATGTCTTCTACACTGGAGATCCTAAAACAAGTCTGCATGTGGATGTAATCTGTTCCATTGCTTGCCTTTTTATTATTTAAATTTCTCTAGCTTTCATGCTATGCCAAGTTGAAGGCCTGTCGCAGTTACTTAGAGTAGCTAATAATTAATACACTATAAACAGATTATTAGGGTGTTTTATACATAAATGTAGCATTACGCTCGGAGCAGCTGCTAGATTGTTTGGGTCATTCTGCCCTGCTCCAGGTATGATCCACCCTGTACCTAGATCCCAGTGACACCGACACACCTGGAACTGTTAGAAATAGGATTTTTATAACAGCTTACCTGTAAAATCCTTTTCTTTGAAGTACATAATTGAACACAGAGCCATAGTAATTACTATGTGGGTTATAGGCCACCTTCAGGTGATGGACACCCTAAACAGGAAGTTGCCTCCCTATATAACCCTCCCACTACTGGGAGTACCTCAGTTTTTGTAGCAAAGCAATACACGTGTATACCAGAAAGGGGGGGGGATGGACCTCTGTGTCCCGTGATGTACTTCAAAGAAAAGGATTTTACAGGTAAACTGTTATAAAAATCCTATTTACTTAATCGTACATCACGGGACACAGAGCCATACTAATTGCTATGTGGGATGTCCCAGAGCAATGCCAACTGAGGGGAGGGAGACACAACAAAAGTAGGGCAACATGAGATCAGAGAACTTATACTGCTCCCTGCAGCACACTGCACCCAAAGGCGACATCCTCATGCCTTTTTACATCCACCTGATAGAATCTGGTAAATATATAGACTGAAGACCAAGTTGCGGCCTTGCAGATTTGAGCCATGGAGGCTTGGTGATGCACTGTCCATTAAGGACTAACAGCCCTGGAGGAGTGCGCTTTGATTTGAGAGGGTGGAATCTACCTCTTTAAACCATAAGCTAGAACGATTACTTGTCGAATCCATTTAGAAATAGTAGATTTTTCTGAGCTCGGACCTATGTTGGAGATGTGGGGAGGAACCAGGGTCTCTCCTTCACATCTTCTGGTTGTGTCGCTCCCTGGCCCCCTTTTGGACAGAAGTCCACCGTATCACCCAGAAGTTCATAGATCGGGATCTGGCCAGGACCCCTGCATTCTTTCTCCTACACCATCATGAAATCCCGAGCAAGGCTTATAAGAAATCCATTCTGCCTCACTTGGTCACAGCGGCAAAGAGCTGTATTCCCCTGTTCTGGAAGGGGACGGAGCCTCCAGGGGTGGCGGTCTGGCTGAAAAAAGTAGGGGAAATTAACAAAATGGAAGATCTGGTAGCCACAGAGAGGGGTCTTGGTGAGCGGTTCCATCGGAAGTGGTTCTTTTGGCTTGAGTTCGTCTACTCGGAGGAGTATGCAGGGCTGATGACCTAATCTGGTTGACAATGGATACACCTAAGAGATATACCCAGGTGTTGGGGAAGGAACTGGAGGGAAGGTCCTTTTTTCACTTATCAAAGCTTTTCCATATCAATCTTCCCCTTACCCCCCCCCCCCCATTCTTTTTTTTCTTTCTTCCTTTTTCTCTTTTCTCTCTTTCTACTCTCTTTCCAGCTATAGTTCAAGGCTTGATGACCCCAGGGTCACACTCACCTCCCTTTTCCCATTATTAATAATAGGGTGAGTAGCTTCTCAAATATACGATATACAGCTAATTTAAAGACTCCTAAGTCTAACACCAGGTTTAATGCCTATACGCTTTGTTACCTCTTGCACCAGGTGATATGAGTAATTGATATGACTCCTTGTAAACTGCTGTATACACATTGTTGTACTTTTCTTTTTTTTGTACCACCTTATATCTTTTTCCTAAATAAAGAATTTATAAAAAAAAAAAGCAATAGTAGATTTTGATGCTGCCTGTCCTCTTTTAGGACCTTCAGGCAACACAAACAAAGCATCCATTTTTTGAATCTGAGCAGTCGCCTTTAAGTAGACTTTGACTGCTCTCACCACATCAAGATAATGTAGTGATTTTTCTTCCATAGAACAGGGTTCTGGAAAAAAATTAAGGTAGAATAATATCCTGGTTCAGATAAAAACCTGACACTACCTTCGGTAGAAAGTTAGGATGAGGACGCAATATTAGCTTATCCTTGTGAATAATAATATGGCTCTTTACAAGAAAGAGCAGCCAACTCTGATACCCTTCTTGCAGAAGATATGGTTACCAGAAAAACTAGTTTCCTTGTCAGAAGGACCAAGGGAATATGTAGTTTCGGCTCAAAAAGGCTGTATTTGTAATGCCAACAGAACTAAATTCAAGTCCCCAGGGTTCAGGGATGACCTAACTGGAGGATTAAGCTGTTTTACACCCTGAATAAAACTACGAACCAAAGAATGCGAAGCAAGTGGTCGTTGAAACAATACCGATAAGGCAGAGACCTGGCCTTTGAAAGTACTCAAGGCCAGCTTCATTTCTAACCCCATCTGCAGAAAGTCAAGGATTCTACCTATGACATACTTCCTGGGGTGCCAACCCCTGGATTCATCCCAGGAGACATATGTCTTCCAGACTTTATAATATGTGATTCTGGAGGCTGGCTTCCTTGCATTAACCAAGGTAGATACCACTGAACCTGACAGCCCATGCTTCTTCAGAATGTGGGTCTCAATAGCCAAACCGTAAAATTTAGCGTTTGTAAGGTAGGCTGGAATACCGGACCTTGCGAGAGAAGATCTGGACATGGTGGTGGGGTCCATGGGACCCCTACCGCCAGCCTTATTATTTGTGCATACCAAGATCTCCTGGGCCACAGGAATCACTGACTTTCCTTCCTGCTTGATCCTGCAAAGAAGTCGTGGACGCAGGCAGGATAGGAGGTAATGCATAAATCAGTGAAAACTGATTCCACGGGAATACCAAGGCATCTGTTCCGCATGCTAGCGGATCCTTTGTTCTTGACACAAAATTGTCGATTTCTTTGTTGAACCTGGACGTAAACAGATCTATGTCTGGGATCCCCCATCTTTGACATATTGACAGGAAGATATCGGGGTGAAGGAACCATTCTCCCGGGAACAACTGCTGGTGACTCAATTAGTCCGCCTGACAATTTTCTATCCCTAGAATGAAGACTGCCGATAGGCAAAGTACATTGTTTTCTGCCCAAGATAGGATATTCACCTCTCTCTGGGCCGCACAACATCTTGTGCCTCCTTGGTGATTGATATAGGCCATTGCTGTGGCATTGTCGGATTGGATTCTGACAGGACAAATCCGTAAACTGAACGTCCAGGCCCTCAGGGCCAAGTGCTCTGCCCGAATCTCTAGAATGTTAATGGGCAAGGTAATTTCTGATCTGGACCACTTCTCTTGGACAGTTGCCTCTTCCAGGACTGCTCCTCAACCTAAAAAAAAAAAAAATCTAAAGCTTGGACCTTCTTGTTCCAAGCCGATAGTATACTGTTTTACAGCAGCTTCGAATGAAACTGAGCATAAGGAATGGCCTCGAATGAAGCCACCAACTTTCCCAACAACCTCATGCAAAGCTGAATAAAAGGATTCTTCTTTGCTTCGACCACCTGAATCAGTTCCTTTATGGCGCTGATCTTTGCCTGGGGTAAGAATACCCTTTTCTGGGCTGTATCTATGATCAGACCCAAGTATTCTAGTCTTCTTCATGGTTTTAAGGAAGATTTCTCTAGGTTGAGAATCTAACCTAGGTATTCCAGGTAGTTAAATGTGGTGACCATACTTTGGTCTAAGCGGGCTACCGACTGGTCTATCAAGAGCAGATCGTCTAGGTAGGCTATAAATGTTACACCTTGGGCCCTTAATCTGGCTGGAGGAGGGGCCAGAACCTTTGTAAACACTCAAGGTGCAGCTAGACCGAAAAACAGAGCTACAAACTGAAAATGAAGATTTTCTACCTTGAAATGTAGCTATTGCTGGTGAGTGGGGAAATAGGCACATGGAGGTATGCATCCTTGATGTCGATTGACGCCAGAAGTTCTCCTCCTTGTAGGATGGAGACAACTGATTGGATTGACTCTATGCAAAAAAAGAGTGGATATTCAGAAACTGGTTTAGATTTTTGAGATCCAGAATTTTGTTTGACATCTCCATTTCGTTTTTGGCACCGTGAAAAAGGTTTGAAAAAGACCCCAACCCCTGCTCTTTCATGGGGACGACCATGACCACTTTTTGCCAAAAGATCGTCCAATGCTTTAAAGAAAGACTTCTTTTTCTCTGGATCCTTAGGAACGTTTAATCTGAGAAAACGAGGAGATGGGAACTCTTGGAACTCCAGTTTGTACCCTGGAGCTATTGAGGAAGTCCTCCATCTGTCTCAACACTCTTCCCGCCAGACCCTTGAGAACTGCAGAAGTATTCCCTCCACTTGAACGAGCAGGGGCGCCTCCTCATAAGGAGGCTTTAGTAATTTGTAGGTTTCCTCCCCCAAGACTTATTTTGTCCCTGGGGTTGACCCTGAGGATTACCTCTTGAACTTGACGTGGAGGCCGTCGTGACTGCCTGGAGGCTGATGACCCTGGCACTGGAGAAGGAGCTTGTTAAAATTAAATACATTTTCTCCTTTTCTTAAATGGCAAAGGGGTACTTTTTCCACTAGAAATTCTTTGGATGTATTACCCAAATCATCCCCAAACAGCCGTTTCACTGCAAAAAGGAAGACTAGCCAGCAGCTTCTTGCATGGCGCTTCGGCTGACCAATTTTTCAACCATAGTATTCTATACATATGAACCAGCCCAAGCGAAAGGCGCGAGGCCTGAAGGATAGAATCTCTCATAGCGACTATTGAAAACATATAAAGCTGCTAGTAGCTTGCCAGATCCTGGGCCTGCTGAACAGGATAACCGTGAGCACCTGTTTAAACTGGTCTCTCAAGGATTGACATATACCAATTACTGTCAGCACAGGCTGAGACACTCAACCTGCCAGAGAAAAAAGTGTTTTTTAATAGGAATTCCAACTTTTTATCCGTTGGATCCCTAAGCATTTGAGCATTGTCTGCCAGACAAGTCAAACTTTATTCACAGAGGATATAGTAGCGTCAGTTGCTGGTATCCCCACCTTTAGTAAATTTTTTTCCTCCATAGGATAAAGTGTGAAAAACTTTTTAGGAGGGGAAAAAAATGCTTATCTGGGTGATCCCACTCAGATACATAAGCTTTTCCAGCAATGAATGGACAGGAAAAGCATGCACAGCTTGAGGAGGCTTTAGCGAACCCAAACAAAAAGTGGACACTCAGTTAAGGGTAGCATAAATGTGGAGCGGACCATTCAGTAAGAAATTGCACCAGCAATCCTACAGATTGAGAAGCTGATCCCCCCGCATTTGACCCCTGAGAAGAGGCGTCATCAGCCTCTACACGGTCCTCTGCGGGAATTTATCTTCTCCCGCCCCCAGTTCCTCAGTTTGAGGGTCCTGGGTAATGGAAGGGAACCTGTCACATTTTGTCCCACTCTGGGATGTGATTAAAGCCGCTAACCTTTTTTCCAATCCTATCATGGCTGAGGAAAAAAAACCTCTTCAGTAATATAGACAGAGGCTGCAGTGTTGGAAACAGTTGCAAACATTTCATGGCCCCGATGATCACTCTGACCAGCCACCCCCTCTCAGGGGAGGATGCCATTATAGAGATGAGTAGGCTTTCCAGAGCTTGAGGGGGACCCTTTTAGCCCTTTCTTGGGGGTGTTTTAACCTCCCCTTCTGATCATAGCCCACAAATGCAGAGGTACTACCAGAAGAAATTGCACTCACTGCTTGAGCAATAGTCCAGCAACTGCCGCTGCTATTAACACTTAGCCTGGTGCTTAGATATTGCCAAAGGAATGCCTGTGTTACCACTTACATGCCCCCTTCTGCTCTAGTGTTCCTCCGTCAGCTGCAGTCTGCCAAGTGAAGCCTTTACAATGTACTCCCGCGCTGGACATTGCCACACGCTAACATCGCGCCAAGCCACGCCCCCTCCATCTTCTCACCACGCCCCCCTTTTAAAAAAATAACGTCTTATCGCGCGAGCGCAGGCTTCCAATCCGACTGGATCGGCGTGTGTGTGTGTGTGTGTGTGTGTGGGGGGGGGGTTGGAGCTGAGGAGGAGAGCAGATGAAAACTGCCATCAGAGGCGGTGACCGAACAGAACGGCATCCGCCGATCAATCTGGCTTCCCCCTACCTCTTGGGAGAGGGAGAGAGTGGGGGGTGTTTTTTTTTTAGAAGAAAATGCCGGAGCCTGGGACTGCTTAGCCAGAGGAACTGCAGCTTCTGCTGACACAGAATGATTCATGGAAAGCATGACAAGGTAAGTGCTCTATAGAGCCCCCAGTGGTGACTTTAGGCATAACAACATTTAATTTTTAAAGGAGACAAAATTCCTTAGAATTCTCCACTTACCTTTCCCGCCGCAGGGATAATGTGGTAAAACCAACAGACCCAATCTTCACCCTTCACGGTGGGCTCCGTTTAAAAACCCTCAGGAACTGGGGCCCCTTATGGGGGATCCGCACTCCTGAACCCGTAATTGCACCCCATCAGAAAAAACTTATGGCTGAAAAAACCAAAAGCACTGGATCTCTAGAAGCGTTACGGGCTAAACCTTGTTTCTTCCGCCACGAGGCCCTGGTACCATTCAATTCGGCCTAAAAAGACACTTTGAATGAAACTGGCTGCATAGCTAGCCTCAGCAAGGATTGTTCCAGTGGAGCTCAGCACAGCACATTTTTACTCGTGACCAACACCTTAGACACTGGCAAAAAAACTGAGGTACTCCCAGTAGTGGGAGGGGTTATATTAATAAGGCTTATCTGTAGGTACAATGAATACTTGTATCTCCTAAAAGTGCATCAGTTTAGAAGATTTTCACAATTATAGCAGCCGGTGATGTCACTGGCACATACGCACTGCGAATGGACACCACACTCGAGTGTGCAGTCCATTCAGAGCCCTGTGCCGCTTTCATGACAGTAACATCACCGCAGCCTGGCCATTCATGTGACAGGAGAGCGTGAACACAGAAAGAAGACTGTGTGAAAATAGAAGCCCTGTCATTGGTAACAGCTTGTTGCTAAACGGATCAGCTTTACAAATAAGTCTGCCATAATGTGCTAGTATGCGGTCGCCCTGCAGGTTAATGTCATATCGCGCATACTAGCACATTATGACATTAACCTGCAGGGCGAGCATTTTTTTTTTTTTTAACAAGAGAGAGTTTACTACCGCTTTAAAAACCGACACAGGCAAATATCGGACGATAGCACAATGACAAAAGACTTGTGTACTGAGCAACCTACAGTATCTTTTAGGCCCAGTTCTTGGCTAGCTACTGGCCAGTAAAGAGAATTAAATATAGTCCTGTTAGCATTGGGGTCCTTAATTCTTGATAGAATGGTCATTCTCTATTGATAGATTTGTATTCCAGGAGGAGATTAACCGTTCCAGTCCCCTCTTGGCAGAACTCCTCTCTTAAGGCACAACGGTAATACACCTCTTATCACTATGGCAGTTTGGTGAAGTCCTCCCAGGTGCAGTTTGTTTAAGCGATGACCACTTCCACACACAGAATGGATGTAAATAAAAGGAATTAGATGAATGGTAGCCCACCAGACTTTGGGCCTACCTCTGTAACCTGCACCTCTAGGTTACTATGCAGTCTCTTGGCACCCAACACAGTCCTGGACAGCAGCCTCTTGGTCCTACAGCTCTCTGCCTTGGAGCAGCTTGGATCAGTAACAGAGTGACTCAGCCCCCAGTAGCACTTGGTCCTCTCAGTAGCACTGGAACAGTAGTACAGCACATAGCATGCAGACCCATTCAGCGACATAGCAGCCAGCAAGGCACTACCACAGTAGCATAGGTACAGCCAGTGTTGTATTTTGGCCTAGGCCAACAAGGCCCAGGCCTAGGGCGGCACTTTGTGGGGGGGACGGCGGCCACGTCCCCCGCACGAAAAAAACCCCCCTCTGCCTCCCGAGTCAATCCATTGCTTTGCTGGCCGAGCGACTCTCACATGGAGCACACACAGCGTGTGCTCACAGTTCCCCCCTCCCCCTCCCCTTCCCTTCTGCATAGACAGGAAAGAGAACTTGTCAGCGTCTCCTCCAGTGTTGTGATTCCAGGGTCGGATTGTGTCTTCAGTGGACAGACTCAGCTACAGTCTGTATATCCTGGAGGGTGAGAATAAAATCCCGATCCTCTTCACTGTCTCTCCTTAAACCTCACACAGGGCTTATCTCTGCTTTGACTTTGTTTCTCTTATCATCTTCCTGTGATCTGAAATACACTCTCTGATAATTAACCCTTTGTGTCCTTGCTGTGCTTTACTACTCTGCTTTAACCACTTAAGGACCGCCTCACGCCGATTTACGTCGGCAAGGTGGCACGGACAGGCAGAATCTGCGTGATCTGCCTTCCGTGGGTGGGGGGTCCGATCGGACCCCCCCGTTGCCTGAGGCGGTCCGCTTCTGACCAGCGGTGATCAGAGATGAGGGGGAGACCATCCGTTCGTGGCCCCCCCTCGCGATCGCCGCCAGCCAATGAAATCATTCCTTTGCTGCTGTATGCTAAACAGCAGCAAAGGAAATTATGTCATCTCTCCTCGGCTCGGTATTTTCTGTTCCGGTGCCGAGGAGAGAAGACTGCAATGTGAGTGTAAAACACACACACAGTAGAACATGCCAGGCACACAAAACACCCCCCTTTACCCCCCGATCAACCCCTAATTCCCCCCCCCCCCGTCACACTGACACCAAGCAGTTTGTTTTTTTGTTTGTTTTTTTTCTGATTACTGCATGGTGTCAGTTTGTGACAGTTACTGTGTTAGGGCAGTTAGTACTAGCCCCCTTTAGGTCTAGGGTACCCCCCTAACCCCCCCTAATAGCCGTAACCTTAACCCTAACCTTTGACCTATGAACTTTAAACCTAACTCTAAGTGATTCTCCACTTATTGACTCCCCCAATCAATATCTGATCCGATCAGATCTATACTAGCGTCCCCAGCAGTTTTGGGTTCCCAAAAACGCAGTGTTAGCGGGATCAGCCCAGATACTTGCTAGCACCTGCATTTTGCCCCTCCGCCCGGCCCAGCCCAGCCCACCCAAGTGCAGTATCGATCGATCACTGTCACTTACAAAACACTAAACGCATAACTGCAGCCTTCGCAGAGTCAGGCCTGATCCCTGCGATCGCTAACAGTTTTTTTGGTAGCGTTTTGGTGAACTGGCAAGCACCAGCGGCCTAGTACACCCCGGTCGTAGTCAAACCAGCACTGCAGTAACACTTGGTGACGTGGCGAGTCCCATAAGTGCAGTTCAACCTGGTGAGGTGGCAAGCACAAGTAGTGTCCCGCTGCCACCAAGAAGAAGACAAACACAGGCCCGTCGTGCCCATAGTGCCCCTCCTGCTGCATTCGCCAATCCTAATTGGGAACCCACCACTTCTGCAGCGCCCGTACTTCCCCCATTCACATCCCCAACCAAATGCAGTCGGCTGCATGAGAGGCATTTTCTTTATCTCCTCCCGAGTACCCCTACCCAGCGAACCCCCCAAAAAAGATGTCGTGTCTGCAGCAAGCGCGGATATAGGCGTGACACCCGCTATTATTGTCCCTCCTGTCCTGACAATCCTGGTCTTTGCATTGGTGAATGTTTTGAACGCTACCATTCACTAGTTGTGTATTAGCGTAGGGTACAGCATTGCACAGACTAGGCGCACTTTCACAGGGTCTCCCAAGATGCCATCGCATTTTGAGAGACCCGAACCTGGAACCGGTTACAGTTATAAAAGTTAGTTACAAAAAAAAGTGTAAAAAAAAAATAAAAAAAAATATATAAAATAAAAAAAATAGTTGTCGTTTTATTGTTCTCTCTCTCTCTATTCTCTCTCTATTGTTCTGCTCTTTTCTACTGTATTCTATTCTGCAATGTTTTATTGTTATTATGTTTTATCATGTTTGCTTTTTAGGTATGCAATTTTTTATACTTTACCGTTTACTGTGTTTTATTATTAACCATTTTTTTGTCTTCAGGTACGCCATTCACGACTTTGAGTGGTTATACCAGAATGATGCCTGCAGGTTTAGGTATCATCTTGGTATCATTCTTTTCAGCCAGCGGTCGGCTTTCATGTAAAAGCAATCCTAGTGGCTAATTAGCCTCTAGACTGCTTTTACAAGCAGTGGGAGGGAATGCCCCCACCGTCTTCCGTGTTTTTCTCTGGCTCTCCTGTCTCAACAGGGAACCTGAGAATGCAGCCGGTGATTCAGCCAGCTGACCATAGAGCTGATCAGAGACCAGACTGACCAAACATCTCTATGGCCTAAGAAACTGGAAGCTACGAGCATTTCATGACTTAGATTTCGCCGGATGTAAACAGCGCAATTGGGAAATTGGAAAAGCATTTTATCACACCGATCTTGGTGTGGTCAGATGCTTTGAGGGCAGAGGAGAGATCTAGGGTCTAATAGACCCCAATTTTTTCAAAAAAGAGTACCTGTCACTACCTATTGCTATCATAGGGGATATTTACATTCCCTGAGATAACAATAAAAATGATTAAAAAAAAAATGAAAGGAACAGTTTAAAAATAAGATAAAAAAGCAAAAAAATAATAAAGAAAAAAAAAAAAAGCACCCCTGCCCCCCCCCTGCTCTCGCGCAAAGGCGAACGCAAGCGTCAGTCTGGCGTCAAATGTAAACAGCAATTGCACCATGCATGTGAGGTGTCACCACGAACGTCAGATCGAGGGCAGTAATTTTAGCAGTAGACCTCCTCTGTAAATCTAAAGTGGTAACCTGTAAAGGCTTTTAAAAATGTATTTAGTTTGTCGCCACTGCACGTTTGTGCGCAATTTTAAAGCATGTCATGTTTGGTATCCATGTACTCGGCCTAAGATCATCTTTTTTATTTCATCAAACATTTGGGCAATATAGTGTGTTTTAGTGCATTAAAATGTAAAAAAGTGTGTTTTTCCCCCAAAAAATGCGTTTGAAAAATCGCTGCGCAAATACTGTGTGAAAAAAAAAATGAAACACCCACCATTTTAATCTGTAGGGCATTTGCTTTAAAAAAATATATAATGTTTGGGGATTCAAAGTAATTTTCTTGCAAAAAAAAATAATTTTTTCATGTAAACAAAAAGTGTCAGAAAGGGCTTTGTCTTCAAGTGGTTAGAAGAGTGGGTGATGTAAGACATAAGCTTCTAAATGTTGTGCATAAAATGCCAGGACAGTTCAAAACCCCCCAAATGACCCCATTTTGGAAAGTAGACACCCCAAGCTATTTGCTGAGAGTCATGTCAAGTCCATGGAATATTTTATATTGTGACACAATTTGCGGGAAAGAGACAAATTTTTTTTTTTTTTTTTTGCACAAAGTTGTCACTAAATGATATATTGCTCAAACATGCCATGGGAATATGTGAAATTACACCCCAAAATACATTCTGTTGCTTCTCCTGAGTACGGGGATACCACATGTGTGAGACTTTTTGGGAGCCTAGCCACGTACGGGACCCCGAAAACCAAGCACCGCCTTCAGGCTTTCTAAGGGCGTAAATTTTTGATTTCACTCTTCACTGCCTGTCACAGTTTTGGAGGTCATGGAATGCCCAGGTGGCACAAACCCCCCCCAAAATGACCCCATTTTGGAAAGTAGACACCCCAAGCTATTTGCTGAGAGGTATAGTGAGTATTTTGCAGACCTCACTTTTTGTCACAAAGTTTTTCAAAAACAAATGAGAGCTGCAAAATACTCACCATGCCTCTCAGCAAATAGCTTGGGGTGTCTACTTTCCAAAATGGGGTCATTTGGGGGGGTTTTGTGCCACCTGGGCATTGCATGGCCTCCGAAACTGTGATAGACAGTGAAGAGTTAAATCAAAAATTTACACCCTTAGAAATCCTGAAGGCGGTGATTGGTTTTCGGGGCCCCGTACGCGGCTAGGCTCCCAAAAAGTCCCACACATGTGGTATCCCCGTACTCAGAAGAAGCAGCTAAATGTATTTTGGGGTGCAATTCCACATATGCCCATGGCCTGTGTGAGCAATATATCATTTAGTGACAACTTTGTGCAAAAAAAAGTGTCACTTTCCCGCAACTTATGTCAAAATATAAAATATTCCATGGACTCAACATGCCTTTCAGCAAATAGCTTGGGGTGTCTACTTTCCAAAATGGGGTCATTTGGGGGGGGGGTTTGTGCCATCTGGGCATTTTATGGCCTTCAAAACTGTGATAGGTAGTGAGGAGTGAAATCAAAAATTTACGCCCTTAGAAATCCTGAAGGCGGTGATTGGTTTTCGGGGCCCCGTACGCTGCTAGGCTCCCAAAAAGTCCCACACATGTGGTATCCCTGTACTCAGGAGAAGCAGCTGAATGTATTTTGGGGTGCAATTCCACATAGGCCCATGGACTGTGTGAGCAATATATCAATTAGTGACAACTTTTTGTAAATATATATATATTTTTTTCTCATTATTCAATCACTTGGGACAAAAAAAATAAATATTCAATGGGTTCAACATGCCTCTCAGCAATTTCCTTGGGGTGTCTACTTTCCAAAATTGGGTCATTTGGGGGGTTTGTACTGCCCTGCCATTTTAGCACCTCAAGAAATGACATAGGCAGTCATAAACTAAAAGCTGTGTAAATTCCAGAAAATGTACCCTAGTTTGTAGACGCTATAACTTTTTCGCAAACCAATAAATATACGCTTATTGACATTTTTTTTTACCAAAGACATGTGGCCAAATACATTTTGGCCTAAATGTATGACTAAAATTGAGTTTATTGGATTTTTTTTTAACAAAAAAAACAAAAAGTAGAAAATATCATTTTTTTTCAAAATTTTCTGTCTTTTTCCGTTTATAGCGCAAAAAATCAAAACGGCAGAGGTGATCAAATACCATCAAAAGAAAGCTCTATTTGTGGGACGAAAAGGACACAAACTTTGTTTGGGTACAGCATTGCATGACCGCGCAATTGGCAGTTAAAGCGACGCAGTGCCAAATTGGAAAAAGTCCTCTGGTCCTTAGGCTGCATAATGGTCCGGGGCTAAAGTGGTTAATGGACACATGTACACTGCTGCTTACATATATGATTAACTCTTTACAGCTCAATATCTGCAGGCTGGTGATTCTGGAATCAATGGCATTTAACACCTTAGTGTCTGCTTGTATATGTGGTTAACCTTTCATAGCTCCTTGTATCTCTAAGCCCCGGTTCACATTGATGCTACTTTGAAATCACGCTACTTCACTTGAAGTAGCGCAATTTCAAAGTAGCAAGGTCAGCGTGATTTCAGGTGCTACTTGATAGATATTTGTGTGTCTTCATTCACAGATGTCTATTGAAGTCGCACCTGAAATCGGCAAAAGTAGTGCAGAAACTACTTGCAAATTGGTGCGATGCTGCAAAATCAGTGTCGCACCGATTGGAACAGTGCCATTGCCTCCAATAGCCTGCAACTTTTCATGCGAAATTGCTCCAATGTGAACCTAGGCTTAGGCTCAGTTCACACTGGCTTTGATGGGCACTGACGAGGCTGCACTGATGGGCACTGACGAGGCTGCACTGATGAGGCTGCTTTGATGGGCACTGACGAGGCTGCACTGATGAGGCTGCTTTGATGGGCACTGACGAGGCTGCACTGATGAGGCTGCTTTGATGGGCACTGACGAGGCTGCACTGATGAGCACTAATGAGACAGCTTTCATAAGCACTAATGAGACAGCTTTGATGGGCACTGATGAGGCTGCTTTGATGGGCACTGATGAGGCTGCATTGCTGGGCACTGATAAGGCAGCTTTGATGGGCACCGATGAGGCAGCTTTGATGGGCACCGATGAGGCTGCTTTGATGGGCACCGATGAGGCTGCTTTGATGGGCACCGATGAGGCTGCATTGCTGGGCACCGATGAGGCTGCATTGCTGGGCACCGATGAGGCTGCATTGATGGCACCGATGAGGCTGCATTGATGGGCACTGATGAGGCTGCATTGATGGGCACCGACGAGGCTGCTTTGATGGGCACCAACGAGGCTGCTTTGATGGGCACCGACGAGGCTGCTTTGATGGGCACCGACGAGGCTGCTTTAATGGGCACCAACGAGGCTGCTTTGATGGGCACTGATGAGGCTACACTTGGTACCCACTTTTAACCACTTCAATACTGGGCACTTTCACCCCCCTCCTTCCCAGACCAATTTTTAGCTTTCAGCGCTGTCACATTTTGAATGACAATTGCGCGGTCATACAACACTATACTCAAATTACATTTTTATGGTTTTTTTCACACAAATAGAGCTTTTCTTTGGTGGTATTTAATCACAGCTGGGATTTTTATTTTTACGCTACAAATTAAAAAAGACTGAACATTTTTTAAAAAAAAGCATTTTTCTTGGTTTCTGTTATAAAATTTTGCAAATAAGTATTTTCTTTTGATAAATTTTGACCAAAAATGATGCTGCTACATTTCTTTGGTAAAAATAACCCAAATCAGTGTTTATTTGGTGTTGGCAGTGATGGGGGACAGACAGATGTTTTATGGGGACACAGACATGTGTATGGGGACAGGGGTGCTTGGTGTACTGTTTGTGGGGTGATCTGTAACAGCTCTCTGTGTAAAATCATTCTCGCACAGAGAGCTGTCACAGATCTGCAGTCCCCCCTCCCCCTGCACTGAGCTTAGCGGGGAGAACTGTCACAGAGACATGCGTCTCTGTTTACATTGTGACGGCTGTGATTGGACACAGCCATCACGTGATCGGGAGGGCCGATCACAGCGTCCATATCCCGATCTCTGCTCAGCTGGATTCTGTGATCATAATGATCACAGGACCAAGCCGCAGCGCGCCTTGTGGCCGTGCTGCGAGCACTCGCTCTGAGGAACGTTCCTGAACGTCCACTCAGGACAAGGAAATGACCACCCGGTCGTTTATGTGCAGTGGCCGGGTGGGAGGTGGTTAGTGTACAGAGAGAAAGAGGTTGAGCTCTTAAAAGAAAAGGTGGGGCCTAAAGAGGAAAGGGTGTGGTTTACAGATGACAGGGCGGGTCTTAAACAGGAAGGGGCTTGGCATTGACAGGAAAGGGTGGGTCGTATTTAAATTAGGGGGTGCACAAGTTTAGTCAGGCCTAGGGCAGCACAAAACCTAAATACACCTCTGGGTACAGCAACATGTTGCTTTTGGATCTGTAACACACTCACCCCCTGATATTGCACTGCAGCCACATGGCTCTCAGCAGCCAAGTCCCCTGCAGCTTTTCTCCTACCAAGCTGTGCCATGGCTCCCAGTTTTCTGACACTTGTCCTGAGGCTCATTGCAGAGTAAGCCTACAGCTCTCACATCAGCCTTGAGCCCTTGCACCCAAAAGCTCCGAAGCCCTGTCTGTAGCTACTGTAGTTAATTACTAGGGATCCATTACTTTCTCCCTGAGTTTGGCCTGGTTGTACTTTCCTCTTCTACCACCAGGTGGCCGGGCACTTGGAGGTATTAAATTGAGGACAACTCAAGGTCAGGTTATGGGTATATGGGGTATCTCAGCCAATGGGCAGGGATTTTGTTGAATCCCTTTGGCCTGCTGGGACAGCCTATATATTCAGGTGAGGTCAGGTGATCCAGGTTCTTGTGCACCACCTGGACCGCCCAGGGGCATCAGGCTGCCAGGCTGTGTGAGGGCCTAACTAGAAGTAAGGGTTGGGACTGCACCTTGCAGTCCAACCAAAAGTGACGGTTCTACCGGCCAGAGAATTTGTCAGTGGTTGGAGGTAGAAGGGAAGCTGTCGCACGAAGGGACCAATCACCTTTACCAGGGACCACAGTGAGTAACTGAAGCAAGTACCAGAGCAATATTCTCACCGAACGGGCACGGTGGAGAATCTGGAAACTTCAGGCGGTGATTAAGTCAGGGACCCAACCAGCGGAGGTGATGCTTGCAGAGCAGTCTTGTGTGTCAAGCCAGGGACTGAGCGGTCAGCAGGGGTGAAGCTTGAAGGTATCAAAAGTGCCAAGCTAGGGACCCAGCAGGGAAGCGTGGGTGACGCTCGAGGGAGATAGCACCATAAATGCCTTGAGGAGCTCACGGGATTCAGAGTTAGTGAATCAGAGGGTCCAGTGAGAGACCAGGAGTTCAAGGGGCTGAAGAACTACAAGAAGAAGTTGTAGTACAGATGAGAGAACTGTTACTAGTAAGAAACTGTTTAAGTACTGTTGCCATAGGAGACAGCAATCCTGGATGTGCAGAAGTGGCACCCTGCTGGCGCCTTTCCCTGTATGGCTGCTGTATTGAAGCCTTGGAGTCTTCCATTTGAAATTGCAACTACTTAAGGGTGTCCTGGCCCTAACCCTCTTTCCCCTACAAAATATAAAGACTGTCAAAGAAATAAAACCTCTTTTACATCAAAGAAGTTTCTGGCACCCAATGACTTTTATCACCTTTGCAACCACTATGCCTCACAACCCACCACTTATTGAAGGATGTCAGCTATCTTTGGCCTTGAAGGTCCCCATTAGACTGGAAGAGGTCAGAGATTCTGCTACAGCCGCAACCAATTACAATTTTTCTGGCCCTAGCAGCCAATCCCATTTCATCCCTGCTCTGTTGCGAGGGGCAGGCCAAGTCCCTGGCTGCAGTAGCAGGCAGAGAACGGCTCCTCTTCCTTCCTGCTTTGTCCATCAAAACAGGGTAAGGAGCAACAAGTGCGGCTACTTGTGTGAGATGTTCTGACAGCCACCTTAAAGGAGCTGCCAGGCCGGTACATCTACTAAAAATAAAAGTTTGGTAATATTAATGTTGACACAGTGATATACACACACACATATATATATATATATATATATATATATATATATATATATATATATATATATATACGCACACACACACAGTATATAGCACCTTTAAAAGCAAGTAAAGCTGCTAACATCTGTCTATACTATAAAGCCAACAAAATGTAAAGAGACAATGGGGCTGATTTACTAAAGGCAAAAAACTGAACGGGTTCCCCTAGCTACACATTCAAGGTGGATGGAGAAATCACTCCCACTGAGCAATTGTATTTTGCCGGTGGGTAGCCTTTGCCGGTGGGTAGCCTTTCCCGCCAGCAGAATACAATGATCAGTCTTGCCAGCTACAGCCGGCGGCACTGACCGTTCAGGAAAAATCAGACAGGCTGGTTGTGCACACCTCAATCGATAGATCGGCTTGGGTACAACCAGCTAGCCCATGCATGGATTGAACTTCAGGCGTTCCCTGCCGAACCAGCCGAATTTAGTAAATGTGGTGAAGCTCTGCTGATTTTCATCATCCAATCAAGCAAAAATATATTTTTTTAACATCTCCTTGTACCTGATTGGGTATTACAAAGTAAAGCTTCCCTAAGCTCTGGGGAAAATTGGTGCCTTAATTTATTTGCCTTTAGTAAATCAACCCCAATGGGTCATTCTGTTCCTTTTGGATCATTAAAATTTAACCAGTAAGCAGAGATTTTGAACTTAAAGTGAGATGATTTACTATGATGTATGGGACATTTAGAAATGTTTATTGTGCCTAACGAAAACCACTTTTTTGTTGTGATACTGCCAACAGGTAGCCCATACATTAAAGCTCTTTGTTCTAAGCAGAGTAGGGAAAAATGAGTTCTGTCGGGATGTTGCCGCTAGCTACACTAGGGAAAAACTTCAAAAGTGTGATAGGTCCTTAGGAAATTTTATGTGCAATTTATGTTCCTAGAACGCCTGACGGTGCTCCCTGCATGTTGGACCTCTCTACGTGGCCTGGCTGTAAAAAAGTCTCACACATGTGGTATTGCCCTACTCAGGAGGAGTAACAGAACGTATTTTGGGGTGTAATTGGAAGTATGCATATGCTGTGTGTGAAAAATAACTTGTTGTTATGACAATTTTGTGTAAAAACAAATAATAATAATAATAATAATAATAATTTCTTCATTTTCCCAAGAATTGTGGGAAAAAATTACAACTTCAAAATCTCACTATGCCTATTACTAAATACCTTGGAATGTCTACTTTCCAAAAAGGGATCATTTGGGGGGTATTTGTAGTTTCCTGAAATTTCAGGGCCTCAAGAGATGAAAATTGGTCTGGGCAGGAAGGGTGTATAAGTGCCCTGTATTGAAGTGGTTAAACAATGGAGAAGTTTATTGCTCAGAACAAGAAAAATGTGGGAGAGAGGGGATCGGGCACAGGACACCTTTAATAACGGTCAGCAACAGGCAGACTCCTTAGACAAAAATAGGTGATACTAGGCAGACAGCAGTACAGGAAAAAGAGTCTTTAAGCTGAACCAGCCCATCTGTACTTTGTAGGATAGGCTCTTCTAGTAACTGAACTTTACTCACAGCTTCACACTCAGATTCCCTCAGGTGAGTTCACTCTGAATTCCTCCCAGCCACTTCATAGCCTCCTGCTCATGAAGGGTCCTCTCTCTGGTGTTTCCTTAGAACTCCATCCCTCTAGAATCGTTCCGGATCTTTGGTAGGCTTTTCTCATCAGGAACTTGAACACCCAGACGGACAGGCCTAGCAGCCAGAAGCCACCTGGATAGGCCTCAGACTTCAGGCCTAGCAGCCAGGAACTTTACACACATCCACCAAGTCCTGGGCGGGAACACTGACCCTGATCACCTAACTTCTTTCCATTAAATAGCTTTTCCCAGCATGCATCGCAGAAAATATGATTGGCTGAGAAAAGTATGTTTATCCATCACTTTCATATACTGTAGCTCATCATACTAATGTCAAAGGCAACAGTGCCATCTACTGATAAAAGGGAGAAGCCACAACCTAAATGGAATTAACAGAAGTCATGTAATCACTAAATACTACAAATTAGCCAGGCTGGCTACCACCCAGCACAACTAAATTTACCTATAGCCCTATTCTAGGGACAAGGGTGCTACACTACAATGACTAGTGACACGCTGCATCTGGTAGCAGGCAACAGTGACAAGTGACACTCTGCATCTTGTGGCAGGCTACAATGACTAGTGACATGCTGCATTTTGTAGCAGAGACCAGTGACACGCTGCATCTGGTGGCAGACTACAATGACTACTGACACACTGAATCTGGTGGCTGACTACAATGACTAGTGACATTCTGCATCTGGTAGCAGGGACCAGTGACAAGTGACACGCTGGTGGCAGCCTACAATGACTAGTGACATGCTGCATCTGGTAGCAGGGGCCAGTGACAAATGACACGCTGCACCTGGTGGCAGACTACAATGACTAGTGACATGATGCATCTGGTGGCAGACTACAATGACTAGTGACATGATGCATCTGGTGGCAGACTACAATGACTAGTGACATGATGCATCTGGTAGCAGGGACCAGTGACACGCTGCATCTGGTGGCAGACTACAATGACTACTGACACACTGAATCTGGTGGCAGACTACAATGACTAGTGACACGCAGCATCTGGTAGCAGGGACCAGTGACAAGTGACACGCTGCATCTGGTGGCAGGCTACAGTGATTAGTGACACGCTACACCTGGTGCCAGGCTACAGTGGCAGGAAAACAAACCTCAGGGCTCCACTGATTCTGTATTATGGTGAGTTGAACTATTTTATTATATTTTACAATGTAATAATAGAAATAATGCCCTTCAATCATTCTGACATCCGCCCCCCCCCCCCCCCCCCCCCACCGATCCCTGGTGACAAGCATAATACCTTAAGGAGATATTTAGGATCCTAAAGCAGTAGTAAACCATAAAAAAGAAAAAAATCTTCTCCCTGCAAGTTAAGTGCATAATGTGCTAGTATACATTGCATACTAGCACATTATAAAAGACCTACCTGAAAACAAAGCCCTCCAGGGGGGGTGCTGTCATGGCTCCCCTGCGGCTTCCATTTTCAGCGTCTTCCTTCTGGTTTCATGAACTGCAGCTGTGTCACTGGCCGAGCTGCAATAACATCATGCGCGGGAGTCACGGCCGTGGCACGGCTCACTCTATGTATGGCACGCCGTCCATTGAGAGCGCAGTGCGCCGGTGACATCACCAGTGCTGCTAAAATAAATATCTCCTAAACGCTGCACTTTTATGAGATATTTTTACTGTGCCTACAGGTAAGCCTCTGAAGACATCCGTTAGGAAGAAACATGTCAGGCAGGTTGACACCAGCACGCTGAATGCTGCAGCCGATTGTCCTTTTTTGATGCATGCAATTTTGAACTTCTAACTAAGTTACTACAATAAATTGTTTTATTACCATTACGGGCTTCACTATGGGTCCTTCATTTCTCTTCCTGGGTATTTGATGACCACATATTGGGAAGTCCCACCTCTGATGTGATTACTGGGAGTTGCTGATCTGTGAAGAAAGTTATATGGAGGTTGCTGTCTGTGATGACGAGGGGTTCCAGAGAGCTGGACTTGCTGGATGCTATTGAGAAATATCTATACATGCCAAATATTTACAGTCCTCTGATAAGCAGACTACATTATCACGTGGTGACGATTCCCCTTTCACATCTGCACTATATCTGGTGATTGGACTTCTCCCATTTTTCAGACCTTTTTTGGACTGATTTTTAGCCATTGAATTTAGCCCCGCAATGCATGTACTACTGGATTTTATGTTTGATATCAACGAACTTTGCTGGCTGCTTGCTTACACATTTTGATCAGCGCAAATTTTTTCTTTATGATCCAAGCCTTATTTAAGGCTAATCTGTAGGTATAAATCATCAAAAGGCCTTTACTTCCACTTTAAGGCCTCATGCCCACAGACGTTTTTACAGCCACTTTTTTGAGTGTTTTTTTGGCCTCATGCCCACCATGGCGTTTTTGAGCTGTGAGTGGCATAGGCGTTTTTAAGCTCCAAAAAAAACCCAAGAGTGTTCTGAGGCTCCAGCCCTAGGGCTGCAAAAACGCCAGACGCCAGTAAAATACACAGCGTTATGAACCGTCCCGCGTTTCTCTGTCTCTATTCAAAATCAAAGGTTCCCTATGGGAGCCCATTGATTTGAATAGAAGTCTCACCAGAAGTCGGATCAAGTGCGACTGAGATCAAGTGCAACTGTGTGCTTAGAATCTTGAAGGGGAACCCCGACAAAATTTTGCGTGAGGTTCCCCCCAAGATCCATACCAGACCCTTATCCAAGCACACAGCCCGGCAGGTCAGGAAAGGGGGGGGACGAGCGAGTGCCCCCCCTCCTGGACCATACCAGGCCACATGCCCTCAACATGGGGGGTGGGTGCTTTGGGGCCCCCCCCACCCCAAGGCACCTTATTCCCATGTTGATGAGGACAAGGGCCTCTTCCCGACAACCCTTCCCCAGTGGTTGTCGGGGTCTGCGGGCGGGGACTTATCGTGATCTGGAAGCCCCCTTTAACAAGGTGCCCCCCAGATCATGGCCCCCCACCCTAGGTGAAAGAGTATGGGGTACATCGTACCCCTACCCATTCACCTAAATAAAAAAAAAGTGTCAAAAAATAAACACACTACACAGGTTTTTAAAGTATTTTATTAAAGCAGCTCCGGCTCTTCTCCGGTCCTTCTCCGCTATCTTCTGCTCTTTTGTTGGCTCCCCCCCCCCGAAGCCAAAGTGGGAAGGACTCCACTGCCGCCATTTGTTTTATGAACAGTACTGTTTTTATCTACCCAATGTAAGTTTTCCCTAACTTCATTAAATTTATTGCATTTTTATACAGAATTACGCTATGTGGCCCTTTTTTGTTCTCCCCACATTGAATTCATCTGCCATATCCACGATCACCTGGATACCAACTCTATGAGAAATACCATCACCACCACCTATCCTGAGGACAGCTGTGAGTTCCTGTTGGAGCCTTTAGAGGATCCCATTGTCCAGTTCCATTGGTTGTATACACATCACAAGCCTGTTTGACCCACAGAACACACGTTCTTGTGTGTTCAAACGCTCTGGCGGCGCTTCTCCGGCGAGAATAAATTTAGTGCTTGTAGTCGTTCCTCGTAATTGAGGTCCTCCAATCCCCTTATTAAATTCGCTGCCCTCTTTGGACTCTCTCCAGTTCCAGCACATTCCTTCTGAGGACTGGTGACCAGAACTGGACAGAATACTCCAGATGTGGCCTAACCAGAGTTTTTTAAAGTGGCAGAAGGGGAAGGGGAGGGCAGAGGAGAGGTGTGTTTGTACGTGTGTGTTTTGTATGTGCGTAGTTTTGTATGTGTGTGGTTTTGTATGTGTGTGGTTTAGTATGTGTGTGGTTTTGTATGTGTGTGGTTTTGTATGTGTGTGTTTTGGTATGTATTTTGTATGTGTGTGTTTTTTGTGTGCGTTTTTGTATGTGTATATTTTGTATGTGTGTGTTTTGTATGTGTATATTTTGTATGTGTGTGTTTTTTATGGGTGTGTGGTTTTGTATGTGTGTGGTTTTGTATGTGTTTTTTGTATGTGTGTGGTTTTTTATGTGTGTGTTTTGTATGTGTGTGTATTTTTGTATGTGTGTGTTTTGTATGTGTGGAGGTTATAGCTGTGGAGAGGTACAATAGTGAGATGTGAATAGATGAATGGACTCTGTCCCTAGCGCTCTCTTGAATCCTGTACATAACTTACTCCAGAACCCACCTTTCTCTACATAACGCTCTCCAGAACCCTGCACACTATGTAACTCACTCCAGAACCCTGCACTCTGTGCCTAGCACTCTCATGCACTCTGTACATAATGCATTACAAAACCCTACACCCTGTGCATAACATACTCTGGAGTCCTGCACTTTGTACATAGCACACTCCAGAACCCACCTTCCTGTACATAACGCACTCCATAACCCTGCACTCTGTATCTAGTACTCTCCTAAACTCTGTATCCATTAAGCCTCTTCTACTGTTACGAGTTTGGCCACACACACTTTTGCCGTGATGCGTGTAGCGCGCTGCCAGTCACTTCCTACCCTTAAGTGTCCCTCATTCTCAAGTTCAAAAGTTGGGAGGTATGCATTTGCTATGGCTGAGTAGTGCCTACAGAGGTGCAAACCATAATTTAATCAGACTAGCTAGACTTCCCTAACAGAAACCTAACTGTATACCAAGCAGACCTGACACCCTGAAAAATTTTCCCACACTCAAACTTCTGCACAACACAGCTTAGAGCATAGTACAGACAATACAACTGGCATCAGAAGTGCAGAGCTTGCAGTTCCTGGTCCAAACCTGATCACAAAAAGGACAGGAAATTAATACCTCTACCATGTTTCTGATGGCACAGCAGTCTTTTTTTTAAATGATAATAATGGGGTTTCTCTGCATTACCATTTTATACACTAAAATGTTTTCCTATACTTTAGCATAGTCAAATTTTACAAAGGCTGTGCTTTTCCATTTACTTACAAACAAAATGTACTGGTCACAGAGAATATAATTTTCATGTTCCAGGACTAAATATAGGCATTGCATGGAGGAGTAGAAACTACCAGACAGCTGCAATAGTAGTGAAACAGTTAATGCTTCAGAAGAGAACATCTTGCTAGTTTCCATACAAATACAATACAAAATGAAGGCCTCTTGACCCCCCCCCCCTAGGGAAAGAGAGCCTTGACTGATGGGGGCATGGCCAGGTGCAGGACAAGGTGGATGAGTGGTCACCAGGGATTGGTGGTTATGGGGGATGGGCTGGGCCTGAGCTCAGAAAAGTTTTGTTCCCAGGGAATTCTGGGTCTTTCGAGGAACGTGGCTGGAAGAGCTGAAGAGACCCTGTCCCTCCATCGTGAGTACCGAACTCCTGCTGGCCAGGGTCCACGAACTGGCCCTGCAAGGTCAGGTAGACTGGCTGTTTGCCCTCCTCTCCCCTGTCGTGCCTTCCTGTCCCCCCCCCCCTCTCCTGAGGTCTCTGCTTCGGGGTTCCCGAAGGCGAGCACACCTTCCATCCCGTTTAGCCCCAGTCTTTTCTGGGCCACTTGCACGCTTGCCTGCCCTCCCTGCTCCCCCAAAGCCACTGCTTATCTGGGTGCCGGCTCTTCCCCACCTAGGAGGCTCCATACACCTGCCCGCCGCCACCAGGGTTCCGCCCGGCGGACTCACTCCCAGCCAGTGTCCTCTTCGGCTCGGGTCTCTGTCAGTTATCCCCGCTCCCGGAGCCCAAGAGCCAGCCCGCCCGTCTCCTCCAGCGTTTTTTCCTGTGTCCGGACACACAGGTGCTGCGGAGCTCTCCGCCCCCCATGCCTCACTCCAGTGTGCCCACAGCTGCCGTACCTAGTGTTGGCCCCGCTCCCCCGGCACACGGGGGGGGGCTGCCGGTGCGGCACGCAGATCCTCACGGGTGTCTTCTGCCAGGACAGCCCGTCCAATAGCTCACCATCTGGGAGTCTCTGCTGGGTCCCCGCAGGCCGCCCACTCACATCTCCGTGCGGGCAGTTCTTCGGCTCTCCCGGCATCTGCGCTGCTGCCCCCAGTGGCCCATTCTCTCCCTGCGCCCAGCAGGGCAGGAGATTTGAATGTGCCAGCTCTCTTCTCAACCTATGCTGCTTGATCTGCATCTCCCTGCACCCAGCTGGGTGGGAGATCCCACTGCATCTCATGCTGCCCACTCACTGCTCATGTCTCCTGACTGCACAGGTCCCCCTGCGCCCGGCTGGGCGGGGGACAGACGCTCCACTCATGCCACACACCTCTACCAGCTGACGCATGTACACCAAGTCTCCCTGCGCCCAGCGGGGCGGGAGACAGTTGAGCTGCTCAGGCTGTCCTCCCCTCCTCGCAGACCCCTGCATACCCGCACCTCCCTGCGCCTGGCTGGGTGGGAGATTCCCGCGGGCCGCCCGCCACCACAGCCCAGCCTCAGTCTGCTGCAGGTCTCGTCTCCCTGCGCCCAGCAGGGCAGGAGATTTAAACGTGCCAGCTCTCTTCTCAACCTATGCTGCTTGATCTGCATCTCCCTGCACCCAGCTGGGTGGGAGATCCCACTGCATCTCATGCTGCCTACTCACTGCTCAGGTCTCCTGACTGCACAGGTCCCCCTGCGCCCGGCTGAGCTGGGGACGGCAGCTCCATTCATGCCACACACCTCTACCAGCTGACGCATGTACACCAAAGTCTCCCTATGCCCGGCTGGGTGGGAAACGGTCAAGCTGCTCCGGCTGTCCTCGCGGACCCCTGCATACCCGCACCTCCCTGTGCCCGGCTGGGTTGGGAGATTCCCGTGGACCGCCCGGCACCACAGCCCAGCCTTAGTCTGCTGCACGGTCTCATCTCCCTGCGCCCGGCAGGGCGGGAGATTCCTGCTTGTCGAATACACCTGCCACGGGTACTCTGACGGGAGTCCGCGGTTGTTCTTGTGGCGCTCTGCTGCGGTCCTTGGCCACCCAGGCTCCTCAGGGTCGGTGGTCGGACCTCCGCCCCTGGACCTCTCCTTCCGTCATCACCACCTGCCTTACCAGGCACCACCGTTCCTCTCAGAGATGCCCATCGCCGGCCCTCTGCCACAGTCGATGCTGCACCGGATGTTCTGCCTGGATCTGCTGCTGGTCGCATTTCTTCAGATCTGCATCCGTGAGTATGACTGACTTAATTTGGGGTAGGTCTAGTGATGCTTCCGTATCGGGCCCACCAGACGAACACAGCTACGGTCGCAAAATCGGTTCGGGTCCGACGGTCGGTTCGGGTTCCGTCTGGTGTAGCTCTGTGGGCGGTCTCGCCTACTGGCACGCACCCGGCGTTGCGCATTTATTGATTTTCTCGCGCTTGTCACTGACCGGGACACGATCCACAAATCTCACCACGTTGACATCACGGGCAGGGCAACAAATCCAATCGGCTTCCTCGTACATTCGGGAACTGGCTTCAAGGGTTCTGGCGCTTACGCCTGAGTGCTTTGTGAGCGGTTCCCGGAGTTGGCCGCATCTCTCTTTTGCTACTTAGACGTTATTTGGGGTGCCTATAAGGTTTACGGGCCAATCTAAAAAAAAATAAATAAATAAAAAATAAATAAATAAATAAATAAATTAAAAAAAAAAAATTTAAAAAAAAACAGCTGTTCATTGAGAGCCACTGCAAATGGGTACACCGCGTGCCATTGTAGGCACGAATGCTCCCTTTGCGGGGGCGCCCACCCCGCCAGCAGGTTTCCGGAAGGGAAAGCCACTGCTTTCCAGGCCGGGAGCCAAGCCTGACCTTTCTAAACTGGAGGACGCCAGTGAACGTCTTAGAGATGCTTCCTGGCTAGACTGGTACCCACCCCTTCATAGGGGGGCTCTGATCTTGAGGGACAGTTTGGACCGTGGTTTTTGGATACCCTTCACTCCTTCCGATGTGCCTACCATGGCGTCTAATTTGAAATCCTCTGTGCAATTTGAGTCCAAAACCTGCAGATGTCCCCCCCTCAGTGTGGTCCCAAGAAAGGCGGGGGGAAAATATCACCTTATCCACCACCTGTCCTACCATTCTGGCTCCTCGGTCAATGATGGCAGCTACAAGGAGGAATCCAGGGTTCACTATGCCTCTTTCGACAGGGCGCTTCACTTTATCAGGGCTGCCGGCCACTCAGCTTTTCTGGCCAAGGCGGACATTGAATCTGCCTTCCGCCTCCTCCCGGTCCACCCAGAGTGCTTCCACCTACTGGGCTGTTACTTTCAAGGATGCTACTTTTTGACATGTGCCTTCCCCATGGGCCGCGCCATGTCATTTTATTTTTCGAGCTCTTCAGGAGCTTCCTTGAATGGGTAGTTGTCTAGGGGGCTGGTTCCTATTCTGTGTTGCACTACTTAGACGACTTCCTTTTTTGTAGGCCCAGCAGGCAGCGGTCATTGTCAGCAGCTCCTATCTGTTTCAGGACACCTGCGAGCGGTGTTTCTATTCCGCTGTCAGCTGACAAGGCTGAGGGCCATGTGGCGGTTTTAACCTTTTTGGGCATAGCAATAGACACGGTGGTGATGGTGGTTCGGCAGCCCAGTGTCAAGCTGGCCAGGCTCCGCTCCCTGGTCCGCTTAGCAAAAGGGCCAAAAAAAATTTTTTAAAAAAATAAATAAATAAATAAAAATAAATTAAATAAATAAATAAAAAAATAAAAATAAAAAAAACCTACAGTTGAGACGGCTTCAGTCATTGCTAGGGCACTTGATTTTCGCCTGTAGATTTATCCGAATGGGGAGGGCCTTCTGTAGACGCTTGGCGTGGGCCATGAAGGGGGTGGCTGCCCCCCACCATTATGTCTGTATCATAAAGCCACTGCGAGACGACTTGGGAGGTATGGCTCTCTTTTCTCCAGTCCTACAATGGCTGGTTACAGGAGGAGGTGCCGAATTCGCAACTGGAGCTATACACTGATGCAGCAGGCTCTTGTGGCTTCGGCACCCCCCCCCTTTTTATTCCAAGGGTCTGCCGAGTGTTGGCCAGCCTCATGGGCCCGTATGGATTTGTTGCGCAACCTCACACTGCTGGAGCTCTTCCTGATCATTGTCGCCGTCGAGCTTTGGGGCAAACGTTTGCGGGTTAGCTAAGTGGTTTTCTGGTCCTATCACATGAGCGTGGTGCAGGTGGTTGACCAACAGTCAGCTAGTTCCCCTCCGGTTGCATTGTGTTTTAGTTTTAAAATGCTTGCAGTTCATCATTTGTTTAGAGCAGTGTTTCTCAACTCCAGTCCTCAAGGCGCCCCAACAGGTCATGTTTTCAGGATTTCCCACACCAGAAACGGCTGCGGTAATTACTAAGGTAGTGAAACTGATCAAAACACCTGTGCAAAATAATGGCAAGCCTGAAAACATGACCTGTTGGGGCGCCTTGAGGACTGGAGTTGAGAAACACTGGTTTAGAGCTAGGCATGCCCCCGGGAGGGCTAACAATATCGCTGATGCTCTCTCTCGTTTACAGTTCGACCGCTTCTGCTCCCTGGCCCCATCGGCTTCCTTGGAGGGCCTCCACTGTCCGGCCCACTTATGGAACCTCGTTTCCAATGTTTGCTAGACCTCCTTTGAGCGTCACTGTCTCCGCAGATGTGGGCGTCATACTGTCGGGTGTGGAGCAAACGGGTCCAAGTATCGAGCAGTGAGTTCTTAATTTCGCCTCAACATACAGACTCGTGGCTTTGTTTTCTTACCTTGTTCATTTGCTTCATAAAGGTTCTTCGGGTTTCCATGGTTTTGTTGTCCATGTCTGCATTGTCCTTTTGTTTTCAGCTTTTTGGGTGGGAAGACCTAAAAAAAAACAAAAAAAACAAAAACAAAACGCGCTTCCTGTCTGATGGGTCCTGCAGGGCTGGAGGCGTGCTACCAATTCCCCTGATTCTCGGCGCCCAGTATCCCTCCATATCCTCTTCGGTATCCTTTCCCCTTTTGCCATCTGTGCCTCCTGTTTTTAAATTGTTTCAGATTGTTACCCGGCTCCAATCTGGAGTGTTGGACATTCCTTCATCTACTGGGCCGCTCGTCGATCGGAAGTTCGGAGCTATGGGAAGAATTTGGGATTCACCCATGACAGGATCCGCTGGCTTGGGCACTCTGGGTTATGCTGGCATCAGGTTCTTCTGGAGTGTTTGCACCTTCGTGCACATGTTTCTGTCTCCATTGTCTTGATACTTCATGCTTGTCACGGACAAATACTCACCGAGGCCGAGATGCCGAGAGCGGCTCGCCCTTATGACCACGCGCACCCAGACCCCCGAAATGGGTACAGGGGGCTGGAGGCACGCGGAGGCACGGGCTTCCGGTAGGGTGGTTGGTACCAAAGGCTGGAAGCGGGTGTCTTGGGATCCGCAGGATACAGAGCTGAGAACACAAGCAGAGGTTAGAGAACAACAGGTGGTAATCAGGGTATCACAAGATCCAGCAGAGCGGTGGTTAAGCAGGCCAGGGTCCGGTACACAGATTAGGCAGGTATAATCAAGACAGTCCAGCAGAATAGTGGTTAAACAGGCCAGGGATTTGGTACACAGGTCAGGCAGGTTATTGACAGGATAGTCCAGCAGAGTAGTAGTTAAACAGGCCAGAGGTTCGGTATACAGGTCAGGCAGGTTATGACAGGATAGTCCAGCAGAGTAGTAGTTAAACAGGCCAGGGGGTTTGGTACACAGATTAGGCAATAGGTACAGGGGCAATCCGGGAGAGAAGTGGTTAAACAGTCCAGCAGAGGTTCGGTACACAAATCAGGCAATCAGTACAGGGGTAATCCGGGAGAGTAGTAGTTAAACAGGCAGCAGAGGTTCGGTACACAGATCAGGCAATATCACAGGGAACACAGGCTCAGGGAACAGGGAGAGCTGACGACAAACCAGCAACCCGACTGGGCGCTGGAGTCGTCAGATAAAGCCTCCCTGCCCGGCGAGCGCGTCAGTGTGACGCGCTACCGGGCACCCGCACGGGCTACGGCGCGTACACGGGGACCGCCATGCAGCCGCGCTCGCCGCACCATCAGGCCGCGGACGGGTGTGCGGCGAAGCGCTCGTCCCGTATGCATGCGCACCGGAGCCCGGCGAGCGGAGGCGCTGCCTGGCTCCTGACAATGCTGGAGGGAATGACATGGGTTATATACGTTCTGTGGATTTGATCTCCACTATCAAGCGAGACATCACCCAGAGTTATGCAGCATATACTAATTTGATTCTCATTTGGTCGGAAATCGTGCCTCGCTTGTTATGGGCCCGGGTGTTTTCCGGGCCCCCACCTGGAACGTTTTCGTTGCAAGGTTAACGCCCAGGTTGCCAAGTTTGTTCGGCAGATTGGGGGTTTGTGATCCGCCACACGGATTTGGAGGGTGCTAATGATGATCTACTGAGATCGGATGGTGGTCACCTTAATGATATCGGTTTTGGATATCTTTAACTTTGGCCTTCAGGTGTAGAAAAGGCGCTGGCTGCGGTGGGGCGCCCGTCAGTTATTCACTGACAGGCGGGTGGCGGTTTCTTGACCTTGCCAGCATAAAAGTGGCTGTAATGGGCTATGCCCTTGATGGAAATCGGAAGTAGGCGGTCTGTCCAGCACTTATGGTAAGGACAGGCCCCCCTCCTTTGGAATTGTGTGCTCACAGTACAACTGTGACTGGCACTGGTTTAAAGTGTTAACATGTTATGTGTTGGATTTTAATAAAGCTGTGGCCTTGCCCTTTCCAACCTAATGGTTGTAAGTGTGTTGCTTTAATGGGGTGAAGGGGCAAGGGTGAAAGATTTTATACATTATGTTACATTTAATGGGTACCGGGCCCATTGCGCCTCAGCAGTCATGCCTCACCAACAAGCAGAAACAATCATATTTACCTATGAGCAGTTATTCATCATATACTTCCTCTACTTTTCATACTATTTTTCTACTATTATACTTTCCATATAAATTAAACATTTAAGTACATTTGACAAATGGTTTAAAGTTGGCTACTTCTACATTCTACAAGGTATAAATGGGAGCAGAACCCAAACACCCAGAAACCTCAAAAAAAGTTAACTCTAATAGGACGTACACACGGTCGGACTTTGTTCGGACATTCCGACAACAAAATCCTAGGATTTTTTCAGACGGATGTTGGCTCAAACTTGTTTTGTCTACACACGGTCGCACAAAGTTGTCGGAAAATCCGATCGTTCTAAACGCGGTGACGTAAAACACGTACGTCGGGACTATAAACGGGGCAGTGGCCAATAGCTTTCATCTCTTTATTTATTCTGAGCATGCGTGGCACTTTGTCCGTCGGATTTGTGTACACACAATCGAAATTTCCGACAACGGATTTTGTTGTCGGAAAATTTTATCTCCTGCTCTCCAACTTTGTGTGTCGGAAAGTCCGATGGAAAATGTCAGATGGAGCCCACACACGGTCGGAATTTCCAACAACACGCTCCGATCTGACATTTTCCATCGGAAAATCCGACCGTGTGTACGGGGCATTACTCTTAAATCTTCCAGGACAGAATATATGGAAGACAGGTCTTTCCACCTGAAACAGGAAACACATCATCCACCGTTCTAAAAAAAAAAGAAAAAATAGCCCACCAAAAACTAGCATAAAAATTGGAACAAAATAACTGAAGGAATCTGTGCTGTCATGGAAGATTTCTAGAGATCAAATTACCAGATAACTAATTATTTTTTCTCAAGTCACCTTTTAGGACAGCATATGAGAGGATAAGCAAGAAATACTTACCACAGGGAAGGAGAGACAACTGCCCGCAGGAACTTTCTGCCAAAAGCCTGGTCCTGGTTCGACAACTGGTCAATTTTTTAGTGCCAGATGAAGCTCTGATAACGCAACCAGGTTGCTGCCCAGCAGGTCTACACTGGAGAGGCTCCTGCTTTCTCAGCCCAGGATGATGCCCACGTCTCTTGCAGAATGAGCAGTGATGCCTCCTAGTGGTTCCATGCTCTGCAAGCAACAAGACTGCATAATAGCCTACATGCTCCATCTTGCTTGATCCAGCCTGCTATCATATTTTTTTGTAGCTTTGCTCCCTTTCCTTCTTCCTTCCTGTCTTGGAAAAAAAGGACAAAGATGCCTGTTGAATTCCTCCATGACCTTGTTCTTTCAAGGTAGATGGAGGCCAACATCTAGACTCTGAAAAAGTTTTTTTTTTTCATTAGTCGGACTAGCACAGAAGGAGGGAATAACTACTTCTTGAGTTCTATGAAAATGGGTTTCCACTTTGGGCAAAAAGGCTGGGTCTGGTTTATGGATAATTTTGTCCAAAAGGATCGTACAGTGGGATTCAACCATGTACAATGCTTGTATTTCACGAACCCTCCTTGCTGATATCAGGGAGACAAGGAAAACTGCCTTGAGTGTAATCATTTTTCCAAATACACCTCATTGGTCTCAAAGGGTGCTCTCAAAAATCCCTGTAGCACCATAGAAAGGTCCCAAAATGTTTGCATGTTGTTGGTTGGCTTCTTGCAACTGATTTTAAGAATTTCTTGATGACAGGCTCTTCCACCAATTTTCTGTCCAAACAAACATGAAGTGTTGCCACTTGTACCTTAAGCATACTACAAGCAAGTTTTTTTAGCCCCATAGCGTAGGAATGAGAGGTCTTCCAGATGCCGACTTCTGTTTGATCCAACGCAAATATTTTCCAAACTTTCTCGTATATGGCTGTTGTCACTCTTTCTACAAGCTAGTAGTGTGGAAATGACTCTTTCAGAAAGGCCTTTATTTTTTAGAATTTCACTTTCGGCTAAAGGATGCAAAGTCCCCACTTACGGGGGTACCTCAGGCCCCTGCTGTAGAGTGAGGTTGTATATTAGAATCCAAGGAGGCACTATGCTGAGTTTGTACAGATGCGCACACCATGCCCTTTGTGGCCAAAAAAGGGCAATTAAAATTATTGCTCTGTCCTTTCCTTTGCGATAACACTGATTGGAGGAAATGTCCATTAATGTGCAAAAGCAAAAAAATCTCCAGATTGCTGTTGGCTCTTGAGGCGAACAGACCCATCTGAGGGACCCCCATTTCTCCACCACTAACTTGAACATCTACTGGTCCAGAGACTGCTCCCACTGTTTTTCGTCCTTCCCCTCTTAAAAAAATCTTCAACTTCCCAATCAAGTGGACTGCCAAAAATGAATAGGTTTTTCTCTGTCCACTGTCAACCAAAGTTCTCCAAGTGTTCGACTGATAACTTAAGTTTCTCTGGCAGCTGTTCCTTCAATTCTACAAAAAAGTGAGGTTGCCTAGGTAGGGTATTAGTCCTATTCCTTGAAGTCTCAATCCTTTGAGAGCCTCCATTAGACACTTCATAAAGATCCTTGGGGCTGATAGGCCGAATGGCAGTGCAGATGACAGTTCACTGTGGCCCACTTATCTCAAACCTCAAAAAACTTGGGAATGTCTAGCTAAGCATCTTTGAGGTCTACTGTGGCCATAAAAACATGTGGCAATAGCAGGTACCTCATAGAATAAAATGATTGCATGTGCAATCCCTTTTACTTTACCACTTTGTTTAGTGGTTTCAAGTTTAGGATTGTCCGAAACTATACTGAGGGCTTCATTCCCAAAAAGATATGTCCCCCTCTTCATAATGAAACACTTTCTGAACTAAAAGCTCTTCAAAGGAGAAGGACATTCTCACTGCCCTGGTAAAATCTTTCGACAAAGGTTTAACTAGAAATCTTTCTGGTGGGGCGGGGGGGGGGGGGGGGGGGGTTGTTGTGAAAATTCTATTTCGTGACCTGACTGGATGATAGTCAGAATAAACATTTTCTCATCTATTGCCATTGTGGTAAGAAAGCCCCCAGTCTCCCTCCCATCTGAGGCTCTAAGTCATTGACTCTTGGACGCAGGCTGAGGGGGTTAAATGAATATCCCCCCTTTCTTTTATTAAAAGTTCACTTCTTTTTGGGTTTTTGTTGTTTCTTTTGGCCTTGGTAACATTGGCCACAAATATTCTTCTTTGGTAGTGAGAATCCCTTTTTCAGTATGCTAACCTGTCCAGCAACAGACTCTAGTTCAGGTCCAGAGAGAAGATGACTTGTAAAAGGAATACCACAAAGTTTGGTATTCGAGACTAATGCCTGGTACACGTGTTTTTTTTTTTTCAACCCAGAGGCTGAATTAAAAAAAACTGAGGAGGTCTCTGTACTAACTATACAATGTTAGCACATCTCTCCACTGTACTATTGTATTCTGACAGGGGGACCGCCTCCCCGCCAGAACACACTGGTCAGTACTTGCAGCCATTGGCTGAGAGCACTGATTGGATGCCGATTGGCTGCTGGTTTTACAGCATGCTCATTCGACAGCAGTTAGATGTGAGATCGGCTTCTGTTGGACAAGGACCTGTACACACAGGCTGAATGTCAGCTGGTTTCTACTGTACTCGCTGATTTTTGCCAATTTTGGCCCATGTGTACAGAGCTTAAGTCCCCTGACCATGTCTTCAGCCATAGCGATCGTCTATTTGAATTAATCTGAGTTGTGGAGTGTGCAGAAAATTTAACTGATTCTGCGGATGTATCCACAATGAAGGCTAGGCTACCCCCTTGGGTAATGTTGGAAGTAGTTTTATGAGGTCCTCTCGAGGTACCCGTTTCTAAATGTGCTTGCATTGGTCCTAACCAGACGTCTAATATTCTTGCCACACAGGTTGTAGCTAACGTCAGTTTAAAGTTTGCCAGGCCTTTTTAAGTCATTACATACTTATGCCCCGTACACACGGTCGGACTTTGTTCGGACATTCCGACAACAAAATCCTAGGATTTTTTCCGACGGATGTTGGCTCAGACTTGTTTTGCGTACACACGGACGCACAAAGTTTTTGGAATTTCCGATCGCCAAGAACGCGGTGACGTCAAGCACGTACGACGAGACTAGAAAAGGCCATTTCAAAACCAAGCGCGGCACCCTTTGGGCTCCTTTTGCTAATCTCGTGTTAGTAAAAGTTTGGTGAGAGACGATTCGCGCTTTTTCAGACTCGTGGTTTTCAGATCGTTTTCTGCCGTTCAGTTTGTGCTTGTGGGTTTGTATCTGCTCTTCAGTGCGTGCAAGCAAGTTCCGCGTGACTTTAAGTAGTCATTGTGTTCTTGTGCGTTCGTTACTGTTTTTCAGGTCGCTCTTCACAGGCCTTGCTGTTCTTCAGTGCGTTCTGTTACTTCGTTCTGAGCAGCCGACCGTTTTCTAGCCATGTTGCGTATGCGTACTCCTCGTAGAGTTCGTGCTGTGCGGGGGCTTGGTGTTGGGGTCCTGACCTTGACACAAGTCCAGTCCATGAACAGGGTGGGGAGGAGTTCATGGACCAAGAATTGGTTGCTTCAGATTGACCAGTTCTCTCATATGCCTTTGCTCCGTGAGATCCGTGAGAATAATCCTGATGATTTCAGGAACTTTCTCCGGATGACGGACCCCGTATTTCATTGTCTGTTGGCTTCGCTGACCCCTTATATTAGCAGGCAGGATACCTGCATGAGGCAAGCCATCACTCCGGAGCAGAGGTTCGTCGCTACCCTGCGGTACTTGGCGACAAGGAGAAGTCTGCAGGACTTGAAGTTCTCGACAGGCATTTCCCCCCAGGCTCTGGGGATCATCATCCCAGAGACATGTTCTGCCATCATACAGGTCCTGCAGAAGGAGTATATGAAGGTAAGATTTTTATTGTTTAATCTCACATTTTTTTGTATTTAATGATTGATAATATATTGTATTTCTTTCCTCATTCCCTAATTACCATGATTGCAATATGCTGTGAATGTCCCCTTTGGCCTCATGCATGCTGGATTTGTATGCAATTAATTTTTTAGTCCTTCATACAGATTGTCCTTCAATAACCTCCCCAGCATGTTCTCCTGCCCTATATTCACCTCATGTAGTCACTTAAAACATCACTTTTGTAGTCACTTTTATCATCTCCATAGTAGTGCTTTACCCCAAACACCCCCTAAAATGTTTAGAAATGTTATTTGTGCTTTAAATTCAGGCAGAGTGCCAGCGACTTTTTTTGTGGTGTCCCCAAATCATTTTTCTTAACCCTCCCTCCCCCCAACTGGTAAGTCAGCTGATCCCAATTCTCTATCTATCCTCAATCATCTATCTGCTGACTTTGCCAAACACATACACACTATACCCATCTCTTTTGTGCTCTGATTTATGGATGAATTCCCCAAAGCATGTAGTGCAAGGGCCTGCCTGTATACTTTCAAATGGTACTGTTTGAATTTTTAAGATCATATTATTATCTTGAGACAGGTAATAGCAGAATGTTCAAATGTGCTCAAATGTGTACAGTGTGTATTTATATCTTTGTATTCGGACACTTCTTACCTGTCCAGTGGGCTGCCAATAGTGTAACTAAGGAGGGGCTGTTCCAAGTAATACCCTGTATTTAGGCATTCATCTCTCAATGAAGTGAAGAGGGTTACCTGTCCAAGATTTACACAGCCCCTATAATTGTTAGAAATGGCCCATGAGAGGGGGGGGGGGAATATGATAGGTGTACCTTATACTTTGGTGTTGTTAAATTCCCCTTAATAAATGCTATCTGTAGGTTGCCCCAGAATGTTTGTGCCTAATCTGCTTGCCATGTTTCTGAGCAAAAATATTAATTTATTTTTTTTCCTCAACAGTTTCCTTCCACGCCACAGGAATGGCAGACTGTGGCCTCCCACTTTGCCTAGCGGTGGGACTTTCCTAACTGCGGAGGGGCAATTGATGGGAAACATGTCCACATCATCCCACCACCCAACTCGGGGGTCGTACTATTTCAATAGTATTGTGATGTTGGCGGTGGTGTCGGCTAATTACGACTTCTTGTATGTGGACATGGGGAAGAATGGTCGGATGTCCAATGGTGGAGTCATCGCCCAGACGGAGTTCTACAGGCGTCTCCAGAATGGCAGCTTGGACTTGCCAGCTCCAGAGGACAACGTGGAAGGACTCCCATTCATGTTCGTTGCTGATGAAGCGTTTGCGCTGGGGACCACCTTATGCGGCCATTCCCTATGAGGACCCTCACCCCGGAACAGAGGGATTTTAATTACCGGCTGGCCAGAGCCCGAAGAGTGGTGGAGAACACATTTGGAATCCTGGCCAGCCGGTTCCGACTATTTCTGACACCCATCCATATGGGTAATCATATAATCATGGCGTGCTGTATTCTCCATAACTTTTTACGGAAACATTCGGCCAACTATGCTGGCGCAGTTGGGCCTGAGGCCGGAGTGATACCTGAAACAACACTGACGGCGCTTGAAAGCGGCCGTCCTGGCTTGCCCTCCCTGAGTGCCCGTGATGTCCGGTTACGATACCTGGAGTTCTTTGCGGGTAGGGGGGGCATCAATATGCCTTCAAATTTGTGAAGCCTTTTTCAAAAAAAAAGGAAAAAAAAAGAAATTCTTTGTGGACATTTACTGCTTGTGTTTGTTTTAGCTGACCCTGACAGAAATGTGTTGAGTCCAGAAAATGGCGTGATTGTGTAACCTTATACAAAGCACTGTTGGGTGTTATTTAAGGCAAAGACACTTTTCAGTACAAGTGCACTTGCAACTGCACTGAAACTGCACTTGTAGTGCAAAGAGGATTTGCCATTAGGAACTAACCCCCATTTTCATAGAAAACACCAATTACATCACCAACAAAGTGTTTTATTAGCGTTGACACAATAATCCACACATTCTTGCGTAGCCTCCCTGGCGGTTTTCCCGAGTGTGGCTCGGGCTTAAAATTCAGTACCATTAGCGGTAACCCCGAGCCACACTCGGGATCGCATTGCAGGATCCTGGGGCGGCGTTACTTACCTTGTCCCCGGATCCTGCGATGTCACCCGCAGTGTCCGAGGGCTCCGTCCTCCTCCGAAGTCTCTCCGTGCCAGGCTCCGTTTCCTGCGAGCGGCGCGACGCACGGAAACGGAGCCTTGCGGCAAATTAAAAAAAAAGTAAAAATCATAACACATACAGTACTGTAATCTTACAGATTACAGTACTGTATGAAATGATTTCACATCCCTTTTGTCCCCAGTGCTTTGTCCAATGCCCTGCATGCAGTTTTACATGATATACACTGTTCTTTCTGCCTGGAAACTGGAGATTGTCCATAGCAACCAAAAAGTGTCCCTTTACGTCAAAAGTGGCTTTAGACCAGCTAGAAAACAGCGATAGTAAATTAGAACACTTGCAGAATTGAGCGATAGTGAATTGTGGGGAAATTTATTTTATTACTATTTTTTTTTTTAATTATTTCTTATATTATAATTTATGTTTTGTGTTTCAAACTTTATCATACCCGGGATATCTACTAGACTCTGGTTTGGACAGATATAAGTGTGTTATTGTTAAGATTTACAGACCTACAATATAAAACGCCAAATTTCCATGCAAAATAATGGTACCGCTTTCAGCACCTAAAATCCGAAATAATCATACCGCCAGGGAGGTTAACAATCTCTTTAATACCTGCACAGTCACATGTGCATTTTGAAAAGGTTTTTCTAACAAACCCACATGTTTGTTGTTTTTCAATTTTTGGGGTAGCATTATAAACCAGATAAAGGTCCATTTATTTAAGATAAAACAGGCATGTGTAAAACCAACAAGAAAGACACAAATCTTGAACTTACAAAGTTCACATTTGGTAGAACTTGAAGGCAATATTAGACATGAGTATTTAAGAACTGTGTTTGATATTGCGTTCAGATGGGGTGAAGTCACCCCAGGAAAAGGCAAATTTGGAAGATGCACACAAGTTTACCAATGTCAACATGTGCGACCTGCCATCACGGAGGATCAAGGGACGTGTTTTGGGGGAGAAACCCCTTCCTCTCAGCTACTTTATTATTGAGGAAGGGGTTGCAACCCCAAAACACGTCCATTGATCTCCCATGATGGCAGATAGCACATGTTGGCACACTGTGTGCATGCTACAAATTAGGCTTTTCTACAAATCTTGCAAACATTTTGAACATTGGAGCACACCAAAACACCAAGGGATTGGGAGGGGTTTTAAACTTGCCCCAAAACATCAATGATGTTCTTATTTTTTTGGATAACATCATTGATGTTTTTCTTTAGGTTTTCCAATTGTAAATTACACCCCATGATCTTCCCGATCAGGATCTGGGCACTTTCTGATGTGAAAGGATCTGGATCCACAACATCACGATCACCTAAAAAGAGATAAACGAAACAAAAACAGGTATCAAAAATATGCCAGCATCCATCTCTTACCTGAGCCTGTGGTCGCAGACACTCACCTGTTGTGGTGACTAGTTCCACCACGTCTTCTTCACCCTCCTGCACTTCTTGGTTTGGGGAATTTCCCCTTTCTTCCAGAGGGGGGGTCTCTGGTCTCCTCGGATGAGGGGTGTCCTCCGAGTCTTTTTTCCCCTATGTAAAACACAAATGCTATAATTAGCACACAGTGATTTGATGGCAGAAATATAAATAGGAAACATTGCTTCGAAATTGGGTACAATTGTCTATTTTGGCCCAGTGCAAAAATGTAGCGTTTTCAGTGTCCTTTGTCAAGCTTCAATTCTTTACCTGTTTGGTACAAGCTTCACAGATGGAGACCCCCCATAGTATACACTGGAGCACCTGTGTGGCCCCCTAATAAAAATGGTGTTCTTGTGTCCCACATTAGTGCTCCAGTGTCCGGATGTGAAAGCAGCTGCTGAGTGTCCTCTCCTTACACAGAATCTAGTTTGCATTTCATTCTAGTAACAAAGCCATCTACACAACCAAAATAGTTTCTGACTAGTAGTGCGTAAAAAATGTGGCCAAATGCATATGGCCTAAACAATGGTGTTTTAGAGGCCGAAAGAAAAATCTTTGATACGAACGAATAATGTTCCCATGAACATGAAAGTTGCTATTTAAAAATGTACACTTGTAAGAAAAGCACATGGAGCAGCACGAACGTAAGAAACATAAAGAATAGGAACACAGGATAACTACTTACTTTTTTGCAGCGCTCTCCGGATCTTTCTGTACTGCTCATGTTCTCGTAATTTGAGGTCCGACCACCGCTTCCTGAGCTGATCTTTCGATCGTCGTACCCCGAATTTCCGGTGCAGACATTTGACCACTTTCGCAATTATCTTGGCCCTTCTGACATTGGGGTTGGGGTAAGGTCCATACTTTCCATCATAGTCGGCCTTCTTCAGGATGTCCACCATCTCCAACATCTCCCCAAAGGACATATTTGAGGCCTTAAATCTCCTTCTGGATCGGGACGTTTCCGGCTCCGGGCCTTTCTCCTCCTCCTCATTGCTATAATTAGCACGATCCTGCTGTGTATCCGCCATGTGCTCTTCCCCCACTGCGCAGAACGAAAAGGGGCGGGGAATAGACTAGAAAGCATGTCAGGGGCGGGCGGAGTAACACGCATGCGCAGTGTGTATAAAGCGTAACACGCGTGCGTATTACGTACGATCTGTGAGCGGAGGAAGGAGCATCGAAAGCGCTGATCGTGATAACGAAGGTAAGATCTAAAACTTGGGCCTATACTGCTTCGAAATTGAAGCCTAGATTTTAACAAGATTAGGAGAGTTTGGCCTGACCTTAGGGTTTGTCTTGTGTTGTGTCTTGCAGAGAAAATGGATGGCTTCAATGACCACAACTTCCTCCCCCTGTTCATAGATAAATACAGGGAGCTGCCCTGTCTGTGGCAGGTGAGACATCCTCATTATAATAATAAACAAAAGAGGCAGGCAGCGCTGGAGAAACTGCTGGAGTTGGTGAAGCCGGTGGTCCCCACAGCAACCATCCCCTATTTAAAAACCAAAATTGGTGGCCTGAGGAGCACTTATCTTAGGGAGTGCAAGAAGGTCACAGATTCCCAGAGGTCCGGAGCTGCAGCAGATGACGTTTATGTCCCCAGGCTGTGGTACTATGAGAGACTGTGATTTCTGTCAGACCACACTGAAGTCAGGGAATCCCTCTCCACTCTTCCTTCCACTCTTCCTTCCACCCCAGCTGAGGCTTCTGATGTCCAACCTGGGCCTTCCAGCCAGGAAGAAGTGGAGGAGCCCAGCTGGAGCCAGGTCAAGCATTCCTCTACAGATTTCAGGACAATAAAGAAATGATGTTTACTAGATGTTAGTATTGATCACTAATTGCTGATTGCAAAAAGTTTTTTACATATCAATAGACAGTAGTGGGCAAAAATAATTGGGACAAGAATGAAAAATGCTGGGCTCAGAATGCTAGTCTGTTATATTTGTGAGCATTCAAGTTGCAACAGTCAGAAGGTGAAAATTGAGTGTGATTGATGAATAAAATACTAAAACTATGTCCCTTTTTCATACAGAGGAAGACCTCAGCCAGGAGGAGTTTGTGCAATGTGGCAGTCAGGAGGAGGCGGGGATTAGTGGCAGCCAGGAGGAGGCAGGGCTAAGTGTCAGCCAAGAGAAGCCTGGGACCAGTCGCAGCCTGACCGAATCGCAGGTTCCTCCCCTCCGCCTCCCATATAAAAGAGCAAGGAAGACGACTCCCATGCAGGATTCTGCGCTCAGGCTCATTCAGGAGGCTTCTGCATCCCTCCGAGCTTTACCCACTCCTGAAGAGGCCTTTGCCTGCATGGCTGCCACAAAACTGCAGGGCATGCAGGAGGGTCAACGCAAGCTGTGTGAGGACCTTCTTTATAAAGTCCTAAGTAAGGGGGTGAGTGGGGAACTAACACCCAAGACCGACGTGATTGAGTTGGACCATCCTCCTCCTGCTGCCACAACTCCACCACCACAGCCACAGCGTGGAAGGAAGCGTAGAAAGAAAACCAGAGAGTGATTGCCCTGGGTTCAGTCTGGTCTGACAAAAGCTGCAGTCTCTTGTATGACCACAGCCTGGGGACATTTATGTCATCATATGCTGCTTTCCAGATCTCTGGGAAGAAGAAAGATGAAAGAAGAAGAACAATTAAACCATTTTTAACATTGCAGCGTGACGAAAGTGCTGTATTCATTGCGAACGCTCATTTTACCTGACCGAGCTGTTCCGTGTCGGAATTTCTTCTGAGCATGCGTGGCACTTTGTGTGTCGGAACAGGCCACACACGGTCGGAATTGACGCGATCAGATTTTGTTGTCGGAAAATTTTATCTCCTGCTCTCAAACTTTGTGTGTCGGAAAATCCGATGGAAAATGTCCGATGGAGCCCACACATGGTCGGAATTTCCGACAACACGCTCCGATCGGACATTTTCCATCGGAAAATCCGACCGTGTGTACGGGGCATTAGTCTGGTTGAAAAAAGACAAGTCCATCTAGTTAAACCAATGAAAAAACAAATAAATAAATTATGCAATCCTATATACACAATCCTATACCCACAGTGGATCCAGAGGAAGGCAAAAAAAAAAACAGCAAAGCATAATCCAACTTGATCTAGCAGGGGAAAAAATTAATTCCTTCCTGATCCAACAAGAGGCGATCAGATATTCCCTAGATTAACTTTACCTATAAAATATTAGTATCCAGTTATATTATGTACATTTAGGAAATAATCCAGGCTATTGCAAAGCTATCTACTGAGCCGGACACAACCAGCTCTTGAGGGAGTCTATTCCACATTTTCACAGCTCTTACTGTGAAGAAACTTTTCTGTATTTGGAGATTAAATATTTTTTCCTCCAGATTTAAATAGTCCCCCCTTGTCCTCAGTGATGACCTTAAAGTGAATAACTCAACACCAAGTTCACTATATGGACCACTTATGTATTTGTACATGTTGATCATATCCCCCCTTAATCTCCTCTTCTCAAAAGTGAATAAATCCAGCTCCTCTAATCTTTCCTCATAGCTGAGTTCCTCCATGCCTCTTACCAGTTTGGTTGTCCTTCTCTGCACTTTCTCCAGTTCCCGATATGTTTTTGGTGAATAAGTGCCCAAAACTGAACTGCATATTAAAAGTGAAGTCTTACTAATGATTTGTACAGGGGCAACATGATTTCGCTCTCTCTCTCTCTGAAGTCTATACCTCTCTTAAGACAAGAAAGGATTTTGCTTGCTTTGGAAACTGCAGCTTGGCATTGCATGCCAATATTAAGCTCATTACCTACCCGAACCCCCAGATCCTTCTCCCCCAGTTGTACGCCTCCTAGTATGTATGATGCATAACTTTACATTTATCAACATTAAACCTCATTCGCCACATAGTAGCTCAATTAAGCAGTGCATGGAGCTTGGCCTGTAAATTGGAGACATCCTGTAAGGATATTATTCCACTGCATAGCTTGGTGTTATCTGCAAAGACTGAAATTGTACTTTTTTTTATATAATCTTTATTGTATATTTTTCAAATATAACAAATAATAACAAATAATAACACAGAGGGTATAAAAAGAAAAAAGGAGAAAAAAAAAAGGGGGGGGGGGAATCCAATAAATCACAATGCAGTACCATAAAGGTATACAAATACCATACATATGAAAAGGATGTGTTTTAAAGATTGAATAGAAACAAATGGTGCAAGCTTATACTAAAACCTCGACGAAAGTGTGTCACGTGAGATACTTATGACTTCCTCATCCTGCGTCCACCCTTGTAATAGAGGTGGAATCTATGGTTGAGACCACTTTCATAACTAGTCAGGTTAACAGTAACTGTGTTAAGAAAACAATATCCTGCTAGTGTCTAAGGATTTGGCCCAGGCAGGAAATAGGGGGGGTGGTGGAGATGGGGGTTAAAAAAAAAAAAGAGGGGGAAAATTGGTGGGGAAGGTTGATGGGTATGTCTAAAAATCACTGATACATCTGCCTAAAGGCTAGCACAGCTGTGTGCAGTAAAAGTGCAATATCATTATCATTATGTGGATCCTGGTGGTGAATTAAGTACGCCGTGGCCCTCACCCTCTGAAGCCGTTTAAAAAACAGCTCCAACAATGTCCGACCTACAGGAAGCGGCTCCGGGGGAAACCTGAAGGGGGGACGCCCTGTCCTTAGACTTATAATGTATCCATGTTGCCCAGATTGCATAAAATTTGTCAAACTTATCTTTACATTTTGCCATCCACTCCTCCGCTGCCATAACCGAGTCAATCAGGCCCATCCACTCAGTACGTCCCGGAATATGGGTTGATTTCCAGTGGACGGGGATCAAACGCCGTGCAGCATTTAAGAGATGTGGGAGTATCGACTTCCGGTATTGACTTAGTGGGGTGGATGGCACATGCAGTAGGAACTCCAATGGGGAGTCCGGTAAATCCACGTCTAGGATAGCCTTTATCTGGGCTCTAACATCTAGCCAGAAGGGTCGGAGCCTCGGGCACTCCCACCAAATATGTAGGAAAGTGCCCCTGAGCCCGCAGCCCCTCCAACATGCCTCCGAAGCTGTCTGATAGATTTTCGCCAATTTCGTTGGTACCTTATACCATCTGGTTAATAGTTTGAAACAATTTTCCTGCGTTTTGGTGTCTATTGAGCTTTTATGAGTGAGCCGATAAAGGTTATTCAATTGGACCTCAGTAAATGTGTATCCCAGGTCCCTCTCCCACTCCCTAATGTATGTAGGTTTGTTCTGAGATTCTGCAGACTGCAGCATCTCATAAAGCAAGGAAATGGAGTGAGAAATGGGACCCTCGGATTTACATAGCTTTTCAAAGGGGGTTAGTGATGAGGGGGGTCGCACCGGAAAAGGTAGACTCTTAATAAAATGCTGTAGTTGTCTATATCGCCATCCATCCATAGGAAAGCTACCAAACTGGGATCGGAGCCAATCTAAGGACACCAAACCCTGTTCGTGAATAAATCGTCCACAGCGAACCTCCCCATCATTGGTCCAATTGCGGAGGTATGAAAGGTGTTCCCCCGGAGTGAACCAGGGAAAGCCTCCTAACGGTGCGAGCGGGGATGTTGGCTGTGACAGCTGCTTCTTTGAGTTGATGGCATCCCACAGTCTCAGCACATGTATAGTGATCGGGGAAACAAAGCTCGAGAGACCTCTGTTCTCTCGTGGGAGCCAAGGGGCATGAGACAGGTTGCGCCCCGCCAGAAACTTCTCGAGAGGAACCCAGGCCTTGGTGGAGGTGTGGTGGTGCCAGTCGAGAACTCTCTGCAGGGCCACTGCCTCGTAATATTTGCGGACAGAAGGCACTCCCAGGCCACCTATATTTTTAGGGCGTTGTAGCGTGCGGAGGGCTAAGCGGGGTACATGACCCTGCCAAATAAATTTAACAAATAGGCTGTTGAAGGTCGAGAAAAAAGATCTGGGCAAAGCAATAGGTATCATCTGGAGAAAAAACAGGATTCGTGGTAGTACATTCATTTTCAGTATGCTGACCCGCCCCATCCACGAAAAGGAAGTGCGATCCCACCTAGTTAAATCAGTTTTGATAGTTGCGAGTAATGGTGCAAAATTGCATGAGTAAAGTTGTGTTATATCCGCTGGGAGGTGGATCCCCAGGTATTTTAAGGAAGAGCAACACCACGTGAAGGAAAAGGAGGCCTGTAGTTGGGAGCGCATCGCATGAGGAATATTGAGGGGGAGAATCTCGGACTTGCTATAATTAATTTTGAAATTTGATAAGGTACAGAATCTTTTTAATTCGGCCATGATGTTAGGTAGGGAGATCAGTGGGTCTGTAACATAGAAAAGAACGTCGTCTGCATACGCCGATAATTTATGCTCCGTCGTTCCCACCGTGAGCCCCTTAATATTAGGGTTTGCTCTGATTATGTTGAGTAGAGGTTCTAGAGTGAGGGCAAAAATCAGGGGAGACAAAGGGCACCCCTGCCGTGTACCGTTTCGAATAGGGAAGGGATTAGAAAGCGTTCCATTTACTTTAACCCGCGCTTCGGGGGAGCTGTATAATGACCCTATCCATTGGAGCATATTACTTCCCAGGCCCAATCGAGAGAGTACCGCCTGCAGGTAGGCCCAGTCCACCCTGTCGAAGGCCTTCTCAGCGTCCGTGGACAAGAGAAGACAGGGTGCACTGGGCCGTCGCAAGTTCGCCCAGTGTATCAATTGTATGGCTCGGTTGGAATTGTCTCTAGCCTCCCTTCCTGTTATAAAACCCGTTTGATCTGTATGAATCACCGAAGGGAGGATAGGTTTGAGGCGATTGGCTAATACTTTCGCGAAAATTTTGATATCAGTGTTCAGCAATGAAATCGGCCTATAGCTGCTAGGGATGGAGGGGTCTTTGCCCTCCTTTGGAAGGACGGTGATGTGCGCCATCAACGCGTCCCTCGGGAGGGTGGTACCTGAAGCTAAGGCATTGAAATATGTGCACATTCGGGCAGCCAGGAGATGAGAAAATTTGCGGTAGTACGCATTGGTTAGCCCATCAGGACCAGGGCTTTTCCCATGCGGAAGATCTTTAATGATTGCTTCTATTTCCTCAACCGCCATAGGCTTATCAAGCTGAGCACTGATTTGTTGCGATATTTGTGGTGTGAGAGCTTCCTCCAAATATTGCGCAATACAGTCCGCCTTCTGAGAGGGCGTATGTCCTGCAAGTGTGGCTGGGAGTTGATAAAGTTGGGCATAATAATCGCGAAAGGCATCTGCAATTTTAGAGGATAGTACAGTTTGGGATCCCGATGGTGTTTGAATTTTATGGACATGTCCGGATGCACGTTGCCGTTTCAGGGCCCTGGCCAGTAATTTGCCACATTTATTACCAAATTCATAGAATTTATGTGAGACATATCGGAGTCTATCACGGGTTCGTTTTTCTAGTAGGTCTGAGAGCTGTGCCCTGAGGGCTGTTAATTTCTCGTATAAAAGAGGGGTCAATTGCCGTTTGTGTTTGAGTTCAACTGTGCGCAATTGTGTCAGCAAGGATTGGAGTTCCCCACAGCACGCTTTTTTGAGCCTAGCTCCTTGTGCAATAAATTCTCCTCTTATCACAGCTTTATGTCCCTCCCAAACATATGCCACCCCAGTTTCTCCCGTCGCGTTTTCTTTGAAATTCATAGAAATCGCATCTGTCACCTGAGCTAGCGCTACTGCATCATCTAGCAGGTTTTCGTTCAGGCGCCAAGTCCATTGGCGAGCCTCTGAAGACAAAGGTGCCAGGGAGATGGAAATGGGTGCATGATCGGAAATCGTCATAGATCCGATTGACGTGCCAGAGAGCGATTCCAGAAGGTGTTGATCTACCAATAGAAGATCTATCCGCGTGTACACTTTATGTGTTGCAGAGTAGTAGCTGAAATCCTTTACAGTAGGATGTGTCACTCTCCAGCAGTCAATCAGATGACTAGCGTGTAAGGTTTTACGGAAGCGCTTAAGAAACGCAAAGGAGTGCGTAGAGTGGCCTGAAGAGGTGTCTAACTGCGGGTCGGGGCATACATTAAAGTCCCCTCCCACAATGAGACGCCCCTCGCGAAAATCGGAAAGGGAATCCAGGACCCTCTCCAAAAAGTTCAGCTGCCCAGAATTGGGAGCATATAGCGCTACAATTGTAAATTTTTGGTTGTATATAGTGCCTTTCAAAAAAACAAATCTGCCTTCAGGATCTACGTGGTGGTCAATGGTGATAAAGGGGCAGTTTTTATGGATCGCCACCGCGACTCCACCTGATTTAGATTTGGGTGAATTGCTGAGGAACCATTGATTGTATATGTGTATGGGGAGGCGAGGGACTGAGTCAGCTCTGAAATGAGTTTCCTGTAATAATAAGATATGTGCACCAGATCTCTTTGTCTCAAGCCACAACTTACTGCGTTTGGATGGAGAACTCAGGCCCCGTACGTTGTATGACACGACTTTCAGATCAGCCATTGCTGGTTGTCAGTAGGGTCCCCCAAAGGGCGTGAAGAGGACGAGGAGAGAGCCACGGCGTATCACCCGGCAAATCTAAAGTGCTGATAAGAAAAACAAATGAGTATAACCCATGTAACAGACAGACAACCCTTCCATAGACATCATCATGAAACATTAGGGAGAAAAACAATAATAAAAAGAAAGAAGGGGGGGAGAGCATTGGAAAAGAAATTAAGAACATCAAGAAAACAAAAAACGTAATAACCTGTGGGTATTTAATAACCTCTAGGTGCAACGGTGCAAAGATCGCCCGCCGGCCTAATGGCAACATAAAATGCAGGCGACCATCGCGTCGTGCACTTCCTTCTACAAGGAATGTAACTCTCATGAGTTTACCTATGGGGGGAAGGTGGAGAGTCACTAAACAGGAGCCCCAACTGAGGGGACCCACTCCTTCATGTGAGCACCTCTAAAAATCAGATGCATGTGAGAATTATCTGCAACAGCAAAAGTTGAACCAGCAGAATTTAGAACCAAAACACGGACATAGCACCAGTCCTGTAGGTAGAAGGTTGAAGCCTCTAAAGTCGTTCCTCCGCCTCAACGTATAGCTGGGGAAGATGGAGGACCTTGCTCCGTTGCATCAGCTTGTCTGTTCCGGGGCTTGTTGCGTCGTCTGCGGCGGGCTTGCTGCCAAGGTTCCTGACGGGCTGGTAGTGGAACTTCAGAGGAAATGCGCCAATCAGGTATGTCCACAGGGGGGAGGCCAAGGCGTGAGAGGAAATGAGGAAGATCTGACTTGTTCCGCAAAGTGATTTGTTGGCCATCTTTTGTGACGGAAAGGCTGAAGGGGAATCCCCAGCGGTATACCAAGTGTGCCTCCTGTAGGACTGCCAGCAGAGGCTTCAAGGCCCTGCGCTGCATCAGCGTGCGTCTGGATAAGTCCGGAAATAAGGACACTTGTGCTCCATCAAAATCCACATGGCGCATACCCCTGACATGAAACATGATGCGCTCCTTCACAGTATATTTATGCAGTTTACAGATAATGTCTCGTTGTTTGTCAGGGTCTTCTGAGGGAGGTCTAAGGGCCCTGTGTGCCCGATCGATCTCTATGTGGTCGGGAGCTTCTCTCCCCAGGATCTGGGTGAACAACCCCTGAAGGGAGGGGATTATGTCCCTAGGGCCTGTGGCCTCTGGCAGACCTCTAATACGAATGTTGACCCTGCGACTTCTATTCTCCACATCATCAAGTTGATCGAGCAAAGAGTCAATCCGTTGGTCCTGCATTTTACTGTGTGCTTGTAAAGCCTGTAGGGAAGGGTTAATGTCCTCCACTGTCGCCTCTAGGGCCTCCACCCTACCTCCTATGTGGGCAGTGTCAGCTTGTAAATCCTCAATGTCTTTTCTGAAGGCCTTCTCCATGCGGGCCATGAATCCTTCAAGGTCTGCCCAGGTAGGGAGGGCAAGGATATGGGACCTGAGGTCGCCGTCATCTAGGGCTATGTGTGGGCCTCTGGGCCCTGAGGCCATGTGTTGGGAGAGTCCGGAGGTGGGGGAGGGAGAGGCGGCCGATCGGGCCGGGAAAGCGTGCAGCGGGGTATGATCATGGCTCTTCCCTGCATCTCTCCTACCCGGGCTACTGAACGGGCTTCCTCTGGAGTCTGGAGAAGATGGGATATGGGGGGATGCTGGTGGATGGTGCGGCGACATTGCTGGGGGTGCCGCGTGTGCGGCCTGAGAAGACTCACCCGGCGCCATCTTGGGTTCTGCTCCCGGCCGTCTTCCCCCACAGAAAAAGGCCTCAAGAGAGCTGGAACGAAGCCGTGGGGTTCTCCGGGGCTGCGGGGATGGCTTCCGCCGTGTCGGCATCGCACAGAGCCGGCGTCAGGGTCACTTTGTGCTGCTGCAGGAGCGATGTGTGGAGCGGGTCAGACGGAGCTCAGCTCACACACGTCCGCTCTGTTCCATGTCTCGGCCACGCCCCCCTGAAATTGTACTTTTAATCCCAGACCCAATATAATTTATAAAAAGGTATAAAAATGCACAGGTCCCAACACTGAACCTTGGGATACACCACTAATAACCTTAGACCATTAACCACTACTCTCTGAATTCTGTCTTTCAACCAGTTTTCTATCAATTTACAAACTGATCTCTTCAAGCCTGTAGACTTTACCTTACACATGAGCCGTGTGTGGGGGAACTGTGTCAAACTCTTTTGTAAAATCCAAGTATACCACGTACACAGTAACCCCTCTGTCCAAGGTTTTACTTACCTCAAAAAAAGAAATCAGATTTGTCTGACAACTTCTGTCTTTCATGAATCCATGCTGTCTGTTGCTTAAAACATTTTTTTCCCTGCAAGAACTCGTCTATGTGGTCTTTTATTAAAATCTCTAGTATCATTCCAACTTTAGAAGTTAAACTAACAGGTCTATAGTTACTTGGTAAAGAGTTTGATTCATTTTTAAATATAGGCACGAGCGTGTCTAGGGTAGACACGCTCGTACCGACGGCGCATGCGCGGAGTTTCGTTTTTGAGCTGAGTTTGTTTTTAAATACGTCCTTGCAAGGAATAGTTTTATGGATGCCGATGTGGCGATTTTTAATAAAGGAAAGTCAAAACGCTCTACACTACTGGAGTTTCTTTCTTTCCCCTTGGATATCTGGGAGTGATTTTTTTCCTGATTGGGTTGCTGTCTGGAGGCTTATGGAGACCGTTTGCTGACACACATTTACCACCCTGGAAGAGACCCATTCACTGTGAAGACAACACCATGAATTGATGCTATTATGCCTCTGATCAGAGGCTGTCTGGTAAGCCTTTAATCTATACAAGGTGACGGGCGTACATCATGGTGACAGTCACGAATTTATTTCCACAAGTCACTTCAATCCTCAATTTTTTATGGACACTTTTGTTTCTGTATTTTGAACTTTACTAAGATATGTGGATGTGGTGGTATTAACCACACACGTATCCCTATTGTGAAGCACTTCTTTTATATATTTTTATATATTTGTGCATGATTCATTTTCAATGTTTATGGTTCACATATAAGAATTATTTATTTACTCATTAGCACCATTTTTGGGTTTTGCATATATCCAGCATTCTATGAATCCAAAAATATAGAAAATATAACAAATCAAATCATTATTATTCAACCAAAAAATTAAATAAAAGCCTCATACATGGGTCCTGCTTCTTAATATAGGGGGTCAACAATGCCAAGAGTTGGTGAAAGCAGGGGTCCGTCATCCAGAGATAATTCCGAAAATCATCTTGATTATTCTCCTGGAGTTCCCGCAGCAAAGGCATATGACATAATTGGTCACGATTAATAAAGCAACCAATTTTTGGTCCAAGAACTCCTCCTCCTCCTGTTCCTGGACTGGACTTGGGTCAAAGCAATAACTCCAATGCCAATTATAAATAACACGTTATCTCCTCCGATTCCGCAACATGTCTGATTGATGAACAGCCATTCAGAAACGAACTGAAAAGCAGGAAATGAAAAGCGCAAACTGAAAAGCGCCAAATAAAAAGCGCAAATCAACACTCACCAAACTTCTACTAACATGAAATTAGCAGAAGGAGCCCAAAGGGTGGCGCTAAATATCTGAAAAACCACATAGTATGTCACTACGTTCGTGTTTGTTGGTCGACAATTCCTTGCTGTTTGTAGGCAAGACAAAATCCAGGCACGCGCCTTCAGGCAAAAGTCCGAGGTTTTGTCTGCAATCATGTGTACGAGGCTTTAGGCTACAGTTAGATGTCGACAAGCGGACATCTTTTTACACCCACTGAAGTCTTGCATTTTCACTTATTTTTACCAGTAAACTGAGCTTATATACACTATATAAGGCTTATATAGTATATAAGCTCAGTTTACTGGTACAAATAAGCCTAAAATGCAAGACTTCGTGTGTGTAAAAAGATGTCCGCTTGCCGACTTCTAACTGTAGCCTTACTGTGGACGAGTGTACCAAGATGACGGCGACTGAACGTCACTTCCATTTGCACATTAGACGGGTTGCTGATTCTGATGGAACACCTGAGTAACTGGTAAATCAGAGACAAATGAATAAAAACATAATTAGTACTGTGTGTCACCGGCCCAATCAATCAATAGATTGTATAGCACCCCAACACCCGTGATGCGCCACCACCTTCTGAATTGTGCACTCACCAGAATATACGGTATAATAAGGGCCTGATCAGAACATGGGTCTTTCAATCATTTGTACTGGTTACTCCAAAGATGCCTCAGCAGGTCCAGCAGTATGTATTCTCCACCCATATACTCATGCAAGATAAAGAGCCATTATTGTGCAATATTCCAATAAAGATAATTTATTAAGCCTAAAACATGAGCATTGAGGCTAGTGGAGCAACGCTGACGTCATGTCCGGCCCCTGACTCGCACCAAAAATGAGGCTTGGAATGCACGCCGGCTTCTAAGCATGGAGCACGCCATCTTTTTCCAGAGTAGCCTGTATTTCTCCTGAGGTTACCTGTTGGTTTTTCTTTTGTATCCCGAACAGTTCCTGTGGCAGTTGTGACTGAAATCTTTCTTGATCTACCTGACCTTGGCTTGGTATCAAGAGATCCCCACATTTTCCACTTCTTATTAAGTGATTGGACAGTAATGATTGGCATATTCAAGGCTTTGGATATCTTTTTATATCCTTTTCCATATTTGTAAAGTTTCATTCCCTTTTTACGCAGGTCTTTTGACTGTTCTTTTCTACCTCCTCATGGCTCAGTGTCTAGCCTGCTTAGTGCATCCATGTGAGAGCTAACAAACTCATTGACTATTTATACACAGACACTAATTGTAATTTAAAAAGCCACAAATGTGGGAAATTAACCTTTTTTGACATGATCCGTCATACTTTCGATATTAATGCCAAAATTTCACAATTTCTGCCAGGGTATGCAAACTTTTGAGCATGACTGTACTTTGCAGTTTGTTCACATATAGTCGTTTTGAAGAATTACCATTTCTGTTCTGTGTTCATTGATGCCAATATTCCCTCCCAGTCTCTGTCTTGGATAGCAGCCTTCATCCGTGAAAAATTAGCTATCTTAAAAAGTTAAATGTTTTCCTTTCCAATATGTATTTGTTGCTTATAGCTTACATTAAATGAAATCATGTTATGGTCACTGCTACCCAGATGTTCTTTTATACGAACATTAGTAATAAGCTCAGCATGTTTTGAGATTACCAGGTCCAGCAGAGCATCATTCCTAGTTGGACCTCTAAGAACTGTACCATAAAATTGTCTTGTAAGGAGCAGGGTCTCCACCAGGGGCGGGCTGGGCCGTGGGGCAGGGTGGAAATTTCCCCCCAGGCCGCCTACCTTGACATTAAAACGGCCGTGGCGGTGTTCTGTCATAAATTCCAATTTATCAAATTCTTAAACTTATGACAGAACAGCGGCCGCCGACTGGCTATATGGCTCCTGCTGCGCTGTACTCTGGGAGTTCCTGTCTGTGTGAGGAACTCGGCAGCGCAGCAAACTACAACTCCCACCTCCCAGGAGTCTCAGAGGCAGCCGTCAGGGCGTATGACATGCCAGGGGAGGAGGTGCATCACGTCACACGTGACCTGATCGGTTGTGGGCTGAGGCTGGACGCTGGCTTGAGGAGTGGCAGAGAAGAGGGGACAGATTCATCACCCCCCCTCGAAGAGACCGTGCAAGGCAAGGACCTGGCTGTGAGACAGACCCAGACCCTGACACACCCCCAGCTAACCCCCCACATCCCATGGGCATTGATTAAACTGCACTGATGATGGGCACTGCACTGGTGAGGCTGCATTGATGGGCACCGATGATGGGCACTTATCAAACTTCACTGATGATGGGCACTGCACTGGTGAGGCTGCATTGATGGGCACCGATGATGGGCACTTATCAAACTTCACTGATGATGGGCACTTAAACTGCACTGATGGGCACTGCGCTGGTGAGGCTGTTTTGATGGGCACTGATGCCTGGGCACTGTCTGCACTGGTGAGGCCACACTGATGGGCACTGATCGAGCTGCACTGATGATGGACACTTCACTGGTGAGGCTGCATTGATCAGGCTGCACTGATGCCTGGGCACTGTCTGCACTGATAAGGCAGCACTGATCAGGCTGCACTAATGTGCACAATCTGCACTGATGAGGCTGCACTGATCAGGATGCACTGATGCCTGGACACTGTCTGCACTGATGAGGCGGCACCGATCAGGCTGCACTAATTTGCACAGTGTGCACCGTTGAGGCTGCACTGATGGGCACTGATCAGGATGCACTGATGCCTGGGCACTGTCTGCACTGGTGAGGCTGCATTGATCAGCACTGATCAGGCTGCACTGATGGGCACGGTCTGCACTGGTGAGGCTGCGCTGATGCCTGGGCACTGTCTGCACTGGTGAGACTGCACTGATAGGCACTAATCAGGCTGCACTGATCAGGTTGCACTGGTGAGGCTGCACTAATGGGCACTGATCAGGCTGCACTGGTGAGGCTGCATTGATGGGCACTGATCATGCTGCACTGATGCCTAGGCACTGTCTGCACTAGTGAGGCGGCACTGATGGGCACTGTCTGCACTGGTGAGTCTGCACTGATGCCTGGGCACTGTCTGCACTGGTGAGACAGCACTGATCAGGCTACACTGATGGGTACTGTCAAAGCTGCACTGATGGGTACTAATCAAGCTGCACTGATGATGGGCACTGCACTGGTGAGGCTGCATTGATGGGCACTGATCAGGCTGCACTAATGCCTGGGCACTGTCTGCACTGGTGAGGCAGCACTGATGCCTGGGCACTGTCTGCACTGGTAAGGCAGCACTGATGGGCACTGTCTGCACTGGTGAGGCTGCATTGATGGGCACTGATCAGGCTGCACTAATGCCTGGGCACTGTCTGCGCTGGGGAGGCTGCACTGACGCCTGGACACTGTCTGCACTGATGATGGGCACTGCACTGGTGAGGCTGCATTGATGGGCACTGATCAGGCTGCACTGATGCCTGGGTACTGTTTGCACTGGTGAGACGGCACTGATCCGGCTTCACTGATGGGCACTGTCTGCACTGGTGAGAGGGCACTAATCAGGCTGCACTGGTGAAGCTGCATTGATGGGCACTGGTGATGGTGAGCTGATTCGGTGGTTTAAGCACTTCAGCCCTGGAAGGACTTAGTAACTTCCTGACCAGGCCATTTTTTGCGATATGGCACTGCATCACCTTAACTGACAATTGTGTGGTCGTGTGACACTGTACCCAAATAAAATGTATGCCCTTTTTCCCCACAAATAGAACTTTCTTTTGGTGGTATTTGATCACCTCTACGGTCTTTATTTTTTTGTGCTGTAAACAAAAAAAGAGCGACAATTTTGAAAAAGAAAAAATATTTTTAACTTTTTGCTATAAGAAATATCCCAAAAAAATAAATTTCTTCATCAGTTTAGGCCAGTGTTTTTCAAACAGTGGCCCGGGGGCCAGATGCGGCCCTTTGCTTGCCTCTACTTGGCCCTTGGGACATTATTCCTTCTACTGAAACATGGATGGGGTGCTATTCCTCCTGCTAAGACCAATGATGGGGCACTATTTCGCCCACTGATACCATTAATGGGGCACCCTTCCTCCCACTGACACCATCGATGGGGCACTATTCCTCTCATTGTTACCAATCATGGGGCACTGTTCCTCCTGCTAAGACCAATACTAGGGCACCCTTCCTCCCACCGACACTATCAATGGGGCACCATTCCTCCTGCTATGACCAATAATAGGGCACTATTCCTCCTGCTAAGGGGCACCATTCTTCCCACTGACACCATTAATAGGGCACCCTTCCTCCCACTGGCACCAATGATGGGGCACTATTTCTCCTGTGACCAATGATGGGGAACTATTCCTCCCACTGACATCATTAATAGGGCACAGTTCCTCCCAATGACACCTTCAATGGGGCACTATTCCTCCTGCTAAGACCAATGATGGGGCACTATTCCTCCTGCTAAGGTGCACCATTCTTTCCACTGACACCATTAATAAGGCACCCTTCCTCCCACTGACAACATCGATGGGTTTCCTCCTGCGAACACCAGGGACAGGGTAAGATTACTCCCACTGATACAATTAATGTGGTACTGTTCCTCCTGTGAAAACCAATGATGAGGCATTGTTAATTTGGAGTGATGTCGGGACATTTTCTACTTACACTGTCCGCAGTCCGGCCCCCCAAAAACCTGAAGGACAGTAAACTGGCCCTTTGTGCAAAAAGTTTGGAGACTCCTGGTTTAGGCCAATATGTATTCTACATATTTTTTGTAAAAAAAAAAAAAAAAAAAAAAAAAAAAAAAAAAAAAAAATCGCAATAAGCATATATTGATTGCTTTTCGAAAAAGTTATAGCATCTACAAATTAGGATATATTTATGGCATTTTTATTATTTTTTTTTTCTAGTAATGGCTGTGATCAGCGATATTTAGCGGGCAGATCGAACACTTTTGACACTTTTTTTGGGAACATTGACATTTATACAGTGATCAGTGCTAAAAATAGCCACTGACTACTGTATAAATGTAACTAGAAGGAAAGGGGTTAACACTAGGGGCGATCAAGGGGTCAATTGTGTATTCCCTGGGAGGTGTTTCTAACTGTGGGGGGGGTGTACTGACTGGGAGTAAAGAGAGATTGCTGTTCCTGATCACTAGGAATAGCAGATCTCTCTCTAACTCCCCTGTCAGAATGGGGATCTGTCTGTTTACATTGACTGGTTCTCTCAGGAGCAATTGTGGGTTGCCGGCGGATATCGCGACCACGTGCATTGGCTCCGGCGTCACGCCGCGTAGCAGGGGAGTCAATCTGCCACCGTATAATGACGGCGGCTGATCGGCAAGGTGTCAATGGGCCACTTGACTGGACTTGCCCCCCAGGCCTAAGGCTGCCAGCCCTCCCCTGGTCTCCACCTTCCCATTAACACTGGGTGGCCTATAACAAACTCCAATGGATTACCTTTGTAGTGCACACACTCATGTGCAGTTCCACCCATAATGCTTCAGCCTCATCACACTCTCCATCAAATAAGTCCTCTTTCACACTCGCTTTGAGATCACTTTTCACAATGAGACAGACAACACCACCTTTTACCCTGTCTCTCTGAAAGAGCATAGCCACGAATATTAATAGCCCAGTCATATGAAGAATGAAGCTAAGATTCAGCAATACCAATTAATAAGCGTTTATTTGATTGGTTTGCGCAAAAGTTACAGCGTCTACAAAAAAGGGGATAGATTTATGGCATTTTTATTTATTTTTTAATTGTAATGGCAGCGATCTGCGATTTTTATTGCTACTGTGACATAGCGGCGGGCAACTTTTTTGGGACCATTGACAATTATAGAGCGATCAGAGCTAAAAATAGCCACTGATTACTGTTTAAATGACCCTGGCAGGGAAGGGGTTAACACTAGGGGGCATTCAAGGTGTTAAATGTGTTCCCTCAGTGTGTTGTAACTGTAGGGGTGATGTGACTGCCTGGGGGAGAAGACCGATCATTGTTACTATATACTGGGAACACACAATCTGTCTCCTCTCCCCTGCCAGAACGGGGATGTGTGTGTGTGTTTACGCACACACATCCCGTTCTGGCTCTGACAGGAGCAATCGCGGGTGGCCAGCAGACATTGCGGCCGCCTGGCACGCGCATCAGCTCCTCAGTGACGCGGCGGGCGTGCGTACCCCCTATACCCCTTAAAGCAGCCGAAGTACAGCCTCGGCGATTCGCGCAGGGAAGCCATTCTGCAGCCGTCAAACGACGGTGCGCGGTCGGCAAGTGGTACAGGAGCTGCCACCTTCCATGTATTCTGTCATTGGTTTCAACATGGACCAAGACAGCTGGGTCATGCCCAGCCCCTCACAGAAATTTATCAACCAGTCCGCCACATAACAAACCCTGGAACCAGGGAGATGGCAAACTTTTCTGTTGAGGCGATAAAATATTCTATCAGTCCTTCCGATTATAGAATCCCCTATTACCACTAACAGTCTAGGCCTATTCCTGCACTACTAGATAGGATGCTCCCGCAGCTGTTAGGGGTAGCAGTGACATCTAGGGCTGCCACCTCTGAACTTGCCACCCCACATCTTTACCCAAATTGGCAAATTTGTTTGGGTGCTCAATCCCAGGGCTGGCCTTACTTTTCTGTAATCCCCTGCCACTCCCTCTGACTACAGTAACCCATCTTCCTACCTGATAATTCTAAATTACCCCTCCACATCAACCCTATTAACCACCTGCTCAGTGAGCAGAGGGCACCTTTCAAGGCTGTCAGTTCTGCCCAGTGTTGCAATTTGCGCCTCCAGATCTCTAATGTGAGCTTCCAGAAGGGCAACGCGCTCACATCTGTCACAGCGGTATCCATCCTGAAGCCGTTGCTCCATTGTTGTATACATGCAGCACACTGTGCATTGCACAAAAACCTTCAGCCTTGTTAGGAAATTTCAGATGCTACTTACATGTTAGGAGTCTTCTGTTATAATCTCCTGTTTTCAACTCCACTTAGTCAAATTTTCCACTCTGTCAAAGTTCCAACAATCAAAAAGGTGAGCAAGTTCAGAGTGAGTTCTACAAAAAGTTATATAGTACCTGTAGCACCTGTGACCAATTAACCACTCCCCATAATTAGAAGACTGAAGGAAAAAAAGTTTTTTTCTGGATCTGCTGTAATCACCAGAGAGACTGGTGTACTGGGTAGATACTCTTTCCTGTCCTCTATACATCCTGTCATGTACAGAAAGTTTTAATAACTCATCTGTCTCCTCTTTGGGGAGAAGGAATTTTTGAGTTTTCTCCTCACAAGATTCTCTACATTTCCCTTCCTCTAAATTAGAAGGTGAATCCTTGGATTTTCCAGACTACTTCTGTTGGGCCGATTCTTCCCTTCTGCAGGAAGGCACTACAGTCGTGCATGCTGGACCTGTTATTAGGATGGATGCTGCTTGGGTCTGAAACTCTTGAATCAGGGAACAGAAGGAGAGAAAAACGTAGCCGAGATTTCCTCCGTTACTGAGTTGATCAACCCTTTGAACATCCCTGGTGACTCTTTGGTCATTAGTTTATTGATACACTTTTGGCAAAGGGGTTTGGAGCAAGAAACCAAAAGCTTCATACTGTAAAAAGTACATCTGTTGCTTTTGGAATGGGATACATCACTGCTACAAGTTTTTTTTCTACCCTAAACAGGAAGTTCAATTCCCCATATAACCCCTCCCCTTACCAGGAGTACCTCAATTTTTTCGCCAGTGTCTTAGGGTCACGAGTAAAGATGTGCTGTGCTGTGCTGAGCTCCGCTGGAATATTCCTTACTGGGGCAAGCCATGCAACCGGATCCATTCAAAGCGTCTTTTCCAGGCCGAATTGAATGGTACCTGGGCCTCGTGTCCGCAGAAATGAGGTTTTGCCTGTAACGCGTCTCTTTTTAGAGAGACCCCAGGATCCAGTATTTGGTTTTTCAGCTATATTCCTGGCGGGGTGCTTTTTACAGGGCTGTGGAACCCCCCGATAAAAAGGAGGCCCCAGTCCCTGAAGGTTTTCTAAACGGAGCCCACAGTGAGAGGTGAAGATTGGGTCTGTTACCACAGAACCCTGCAGCTGGATAAAGTAAGGGAGATTCCTAAGGAATTTTTCTAATTCTTGTGGGTTTTCTCCTTTGAAGTAAATGTTGCTATGCCTATAGTCACCACCGGGGGCTGTAAAGAGCACGTACCTGTTCCATGCTTGTCAGTCTCGCCTCTGTGTACAAGATGCATGCTTCCTCTGGCCCAGGTTCCAGGTAAAGTCGTGGGAAAGGGGGGGGTTTCTTCTCCTAGGAAAGTCCCCCCACCTGGATAGCTTTCCTCCAGGCAGAGGGAGCATGGCATTAGATGGCGGTGTGTCGCGCCGCTCCCGCCGCCATTGCGGCGGTTTCCTTCGGCAGCTCTCCTCCACCCCAGTCCTCCCCCATGCGGTCCGGTCAGGATCAGAGCCCGCTCGTGAGGGAAATCGCTCTATTTTAAAATAGATGAGGGAGGGGGGTGCGATGGGTGGTCGGAGGAAGGGAGGGCAGGGCTTAGCGGCGTTGGCACGATTTAGTGTCCACAACGTGGGCTGCATAGCTAAAAAAATGCACCTTTTTCAGGTGCATACAGCTAGGAGGGACACAGAGCGGATGGGTGGCATGTGAGTGGGTGACACAGGCATTCCCAGGCACATTTACTTTAAGCATCAGGCTGAGCTTAATAGCAGCGGCAGTTGCTGGACTAATGCTCAGCAGTGGGTGCAATTTTTTTGGTGGTACCTCTGCATTTGTGCTCGGCCCTATGACCAGAGGAGGTGGTTCAAATGTCACAAAGACCAAGGACACAAAGGGGTCGCCCTCAGGTCCCAAGTACCCTCCCTCTGCAACACCATCCTGATCTAAGGAGGCTGGTCAGAGTGAGCCATCAGGGTCATCAGGGGCTGCAATTGCTTCCGACACTTCAGCCCCTGTCTATATAACTGAGCAGGTTTTCTCCTCATCTATGAGTGGTTTAGGGGAAAGATTAGTGGGTTTAATCACGTCTTCACAGAGTGGAAGAAAACGTATTAGGTCCCCTTCCACCACCCAAGATCCCCAAATGGAGGAACTGTGGGAGGGGGGGGAAGATGAATCCCCCTCAGGGGACCGTGAACAGGCTGATGATTCCTCTTCTGAGGAATCAAGTGGGGGAGGACCTTCTTCAGCTTCACATGCTGAGAAGTTGCTGGTGCATTCTCTTACTGAAATGGACGCGCCACATTTAAGCTACCCTTAAACGGAGTCAGTTGAAGAGCCCACTTCCTGTTTGGGTTCACTAAAGCCCCCGTAAGCCTTGCGTGCCTTTCCTGTTCATTCATTACTAGAAAAGCTTATGTATTCTAAGTGGAATCACCCAGATGAGCACTTTCTTCCTCCAAAAAAGTTTTCAACACTTTACCCTATGGAGGAAAAATTTACTAAGATGTGGAGTATACCAGCAATTGACGCTGATATATCCCCTGAGTAAAAGTTTGACTTGTCCGGTTGACAATGAGCAAATGCTTAGGGATCCAACTGATAAAAAATTGGAATTCCTGTTAAAAAACATATTCTCCCTGGCAGGTTCAGTGGCTCAACCTGCAGTGGTGGCAATTGGGTGTATGTCAGTCCTTGAGAGACCATTTGAAACAGGTACCCAAGGTGTTCCCTGAACAGCAGGCCCAGGAATTCGCTGAGCTGACAGCAGCTTTGTGCTTTGCAATTGACACAATCAGAGATTCTATTCTTCAAAGCTGAAGAAAGCTGTAGTTTTTTTAAGGTCTAATGAGGCTCATTTACTGAATAGGCAATTTTCTGGAAGAAAAATAGCATTTAAGGGATATACTGTATTTTAATTTAGAGAACTAAGGTGGCGTAATACTTACTATGCTGGTGACAAGCAAAATCACTATTTTAAATGTTTATGCAGTCCCATATAATGGCATCTCTGGGTTCCTGTAGCTATAATGGTCAGAAAATTAATGTAGCGAAGCTTGTATTCCACTCTATAAATGTAAAATATGATGATCATAAAGATAGAATGAAACAAAAGGGAAAATTATTGTGCCAAATGCTAGTTCACTCAGCAAGTGGAAAGCCATTGACACCTCAGTTTTTGCACTATATTTTGTAGCATTTTATAGCTGGCCACCTAAGAAGCAAGCACTGTAATTGTCAGAGATACACCATTCCAGGATCATAGGTATTTAATGCCATTTCTGTTCATACGTTCTATTTCCATTAGAGCAGAACAAGGTGTATCTGGCAGGTAATATTGTTTAAACTGGACCAGAATCTTTTGTATGACTTGGAAGTAAGCGCTGCATTTTTTTTGCCCACAGCCTCAAACGAAACAGTGATCATATATCTTCTGCACACTGTGCGTGCTGCTTACTAAAGGACAGCCAAAAAGCTGAAACTGTAGCCAATAAACAGGTCTTAAGACTTATTACCAAGGTCAAAGTACTCAAATTATTCTGCACTATAAACAATTATTAAACCTCTTCTTTTTTTTTTTTCAAAAAGAAACACTTCTCGTTGTTTATTAAAGTCATGGTTATTGATGTTAATTGTTTCTTTCGGTGAAGGCTAGCACACCATAAAAATGAAGGCTTCTGCAAACTCCCTGGCAGGCCAAAGTCTAGTTTGTGCTGTTAAACTTGCACATCCAGCTTTCAGCGATTAATTCAGTGATAATTTATTGCTAAATAAACATATATACATTTTTTATTTAAAAACCCACAGCAGGTGTTAAAACTTACTTTTATCAAACCAAACTGTTAATTGTAATATCAGGAAAAACAGTCCTTATTCTGCTTTATATCAAATTCAGTGCAGTGCAACAAATTCAGGGACATTTCATAAAAATCAGGAAGGAAGGCGAGAAGTGTACATCTGATGTAATTCTTCAGCCCACTTTTCTGCATCTTTGTAACCTTCAGATCTGAGCTTCCACTCATCAGGAACTTGTACGTCTCCATGATAAGCACCTGCAATGGCTCCAGCCATGGTAGCTATTGTGTCAGTGTCTCCTCCTAGCAAGAAACAGTAACCAAGAGTGCGTTGTAAAATATTGAATTCCTTGGGAAGGTCTTCCACTGGATCCATGCAGCGTAAGAATGAGTATATAGCAGTGGGAACAGATTCCAAAGCAGCAACTCCATTACCTTGGGGATACAGCAATAAACAGTTACGTTTTCAGCATCTACTGAATGAGAATCATGACTGCAGCTATATTCAAAACATTTACTAACAACTGTCCTCTTCAGTGTAAAAAAAAAAAAAAGTTGCCAGTTTTTTGTTTAAGTGTTAAAGTTTCCAGTACAGCACAACAAAGGGGCAGACCTTCCATTTTGATGTTCAATGGAGAGATGAAACACAGGACACTGCTGTGATCTGACCTTTTCGCACTCTAGAGAGCATTCTCAGTATATAGGGATGGAGAATGCACTAGGAAACCAGTGACACTGACCCTGGTCCTAAGTGGATCTTCCAGTGGAATATACAGTACGCACTTCAAGGTGACCAGAAACAATGTCATAATGGTCATCAGGAAGGAAACCAAAAGAGAATACATCCAATAATCTATACTTTAAAACGCAAATGTATCATTTTATTTTGGGAAACCAAATTCAAAATCTGTGTTCACCATGCACATGGTATTAAAACATGACACATGCACTAGTCAGTGTCTCACTCAACTACCGATGATCCTATTTTTCTTGAAAATATTAAAATGTGCAAAACCCTGCTCTTGCCCCTTTTGAATGGAACTAGGAATTATTCCAACCCTGCAACATGAGTGGTCTAAACAGAAAAATGTAAAATTGCTTCATACTAGTGGGGATTAAAAAAAAAACAAAAAAAAACAAATCCCCTTAAAGTGTAAGTAAACCCTCCTATCGTTTTCAGCCAAGGAAGCTCCAACCTTTGCCTCTTTTTAATCTACAACTGCCATGATGCTCCACATGTGGATCAGTTATGACACCAGTCATTGGATGGTTTGACAGTTTGGTTGAGAGTACAACAAATGGGAGTGTTACATTTCCAGCACGTGCCTGAAATGAAGCTGTTTTATGGATGGGTTTCCTTCCACTTGAAAAATGCTAACAGATAAGGTCTGTACAGTATTTATAGCTTATTCCCATCCTTTTAACCCTGTAAAGAAAGCCTAAAAACTTTGCCTTCCCCTTCATCCACAAAACAACAAGACCGCCATAACCCTCATCTTGATTGCTCTCATTGGATAGTGAATATTGTAACGTCACAAAGAAAAGTTGGGTATTCCATTACAGAGGTCACCCGGGTTTAGGGAGCAGACAGTGGCATCGTATTCATTTCAGCTGCTGTCTGGAGATGGATATAGCCACTTGCCGCTCACCCACAGTCCATTTACTGTGGGCAGGCAGCAGCTCCAGGGTAAGCAACGTACTGTTTTTTTTTACACATACTGTCACCGGTCAGTATCCCTGATCACCACCACACCAGTCATAACGATGCTGTACTGCACTGGTGACAGTATGTAAAAATAAATAAATATAGTGCAAATAACTTATTTTTTTTTTTTTTTAATGTCTTCATTTTCCAAAAAATTAGAACTTCAGAAAACGTGGCAGGCCTTACTAAATGCCTTGGACTGTGTACTTTCCAAAAAGGGGTCATTTGGGGGGGGGGGGGGGGGGGGGGTATACAGTGCCTTGAAAAAGTATTCACACCCCTTGAATTTTTCCACATTTTGTCATGTTACAGCCAAAACCATTAATGTATTTTATTAGGATTTTATGTGCTAGACCAACACAAAGTGGAACATAATTGTGAAGTGGAAGGAAAGTAATAAATGGTTTGCAACATTTTTTTTACAAATAAATATCTGAAAAGTGTGATGTGCATTTCTATTCAGCCCCCTTTAAGCCTCGTACATACGGTACGATTGTTGGCAGGGGATTGTCTGTTGACAGACTGTTGTCCTAAAATCTTACCGTTAGTACGCTCCTTTTGACAACTGTTGTCCAACTTTCGGCCAACAAATGTTGGACGACAGGCTAGTAAATTTTCGGTGGACAACGGTTTGACGTCAGATTTTCATATGGTCAGTACACAAAAGCCAAAAGTACAAACACACATGCTTGGAATCAATGCTCACTAAACACGAAGTTAGCAGAAGGGGCCCAAAGGGTGGCGCTCAAGAGCTGAAATTTCTGGTAGTACGTCACTACATTCGTGTTTGTTGCACGACAATTGTGTACCGTTAGTATGCAAGACAAGATCCTGGCACACACCCTTTTGACAAAAATCAGATGCTTGGTTGGCCAACAATCGTACCGTGTGTACGAGGCTTTACTCTGATGCCCTTAACTAAAATTTAGTGGAACCAATTGTCTTCAGGAGGTCACCTTATTAGTAAATAGAGTCCACCTGCGTGTAATTTAATCTCAGTACAAAATACAGCTGTTCTGTGAAGCCCTCAGAGGTTTGTTAGAGAACCGTTGTAAACAAACAGCATCATGAAGGACAAGGAACACACCAGACAAGTCAGTGATAAGGTTGTGGAGAAGTTTAAAGTGGGGTTAGGTTAATATATATGTTAATATATATGTTAATAAATATATATATATATATATATATATATATATATATATCTATATATATATATATATCTATATATATATATCTATATATATATATATATCTATATATATATATATCTCTCTATCTATATCTCTATCTATATCTAAGCTTTGAACATCTCAGAGAGCACTGTTCAATCCATCACCTGAAAATGGAAAGAGTATGGCACAACTGCAAACCTACCAAGACATGGCTGTCCACCTAAACTGACAGGCTGGACAAGGAGAGCAATAATCAGAGAAGCAGTCAAAAGGAGGCCCATAGTAAATGTAGGAGCTGCAGAGATCCACAGCTCAGGTGGGAGAATGTGTCCACAGGACAACTATTAGTCGTGCACTCCACAAATCTGGCCTTTATGGAAGAGTGGCAAGAAGAAAGCCATTGTTGAAAGAAAGCCATAAGATGTCCCGTTTGCAGTTTGCGAGAAGCCATGTGGGGGACACAGCAAACATGTGGAAGAAGGTGCTCTGGTCAGATGAGACCAAAATTAAACTTTTTTGGCCTAAAAGCAAAAACTTTGTATGTGGCAGAAAACCAACACTGCACATCACCCTGAACACACCATGCCCACCGTGAAACATGGTGGTGGCAGCATCATGTTGTGGGGATGATTTTCTTCAGCAGGGACAGGGAAGCTGGTCAGAGTTGATAAGAAGATGGATGGAGGGATGCCAACAGCGGGGGCGTGACCGGATGCTGAGGTGAGAGGCCCGCTCCCATGTTTGAGATCGTGGAGAGATAGGAGGTGGAAGGAGGAAGACGCAGGACAAGACACAGGAGCCGGGGGGACGTGTAGTGGATCCTCCTGTGGCTCTCCCGCAGGGACAGCGGAGCAGCACACACCCCCGGTGAGAGCGAGGGGGTGGTGACGCGAACGCGGGATTGAGCGTCCGCCGGTGAGTCAAGTAGTACACGAGCGAACCCGTCCCCTTGTATGACTAGGAGGCGAGGGGGGGGATGAGGCGGTCACGCAGGAAGGAGGGGGTGCAGGAGCGAGCGCTCAGGCCCTACGCGGTCCTAAGGAAAAAACAAGCCAGGCTGCTTTGGCTGCCGCAAAACTGGAGCGGTTTGCGCACAAGCCAAACCAGATACCAAGGAAAGGAGGGAAGCAGCAGCACCAGCCATCCTTGGGGGCCCAATCTGTGGGGAGGAAAAGTCAGGGCTCTATGGCGGACACACAAATAAAATGAACAACAAAAGCAACAAGACCTGTAATGGCAGAAAATACTAAAATGGATCTTGTGAGCCACCTATGTAATAGTACTAATAAAGCAAGCGCGTAGCGCGACCAAGCTGCAAACGCTAAACACGTTTCATACTCGTGCAGATAACAATCAAATAATAAAATAAAATTGCATTTGCGCTAGGAAGATAAATAATACAGTATTACAATAAATAATTATATAAAGTGCATAACTATCAAAAGAATATACCTGAAGATGTGTTATTAATAAAACGCGAGATACAGGAGGTATCTGCGCGAACAACAGCTCTTGAGGGGAGACTTAGCCAGATAGAGGATGATGTAAACTCGATCAAACAGGATATGCAATTAATGCAGAAACAGCTGAATATGTGCATCCATAAAATAGATGAGATGGAAAATAGAGCACGCAGGAAAAATGTGGGGGGACTAGGTCTCCCAGAGAAAAGTGAAGGGGCTCATCCTGCAGAATTTATGGATATAGTTCAGAGAAACATTTGGTAGAGACTCTTTTTCAATTTTTTTTGCCATCGAGCGTGCGCACAGAGTTCCATCCAGGCCATTGCCTTCAGGAAGTCTGCCTAGGCCCATGATTATCAAATTTTTGTATTTCAAGGACAAAAACACAGTTCTTCAAAAGGCAAGAGCAATGAGAAACATTCAGTACAAGGGTGTAAGAATCTCAGTATACCCAGACTTTTACCTTGAATTACAGAAGCAAAGAGCAAAATTTATAGACTGTAAGCGCAAAATGCAACAGCTTAAAACCAACTACACATTACTATACCGAGCCGGATTAAGAGTGACAGCCTTTGGTGAAATTAGATTTTTTAAACACACCTGTAGAAGCGACAACTTGGTTGAGAAATAAATGAAGGGAAGATACGACACGGTGAAGAACAATGAAACCAAGGGACTGATTTGGATTTTTTTTTTCTTCCTTTTTTGTTGTTTTCCTCTTATATCCAAACTTCCGTTTCCCATTTTTTCTTTTACAGTTATATGCACAGTTATATGCACAAAGATGGGGGCAGGGAGGGTAAGGGAAAAGTGGTCTAGGGTAAAGTGTGAGAGGGTTGAGTTATTCTTCCCTATGAGGGGGAATTTTGAAGTGTTATTGAGTATTAAGGAGGGGGTTGTTTCCCCCCCCCCCCCTCCTTTTTCCTTTTTTTTTTTTTTCTTCCACGATGTACACAGTCAAGACATTTGGGATTATTTTTTCCCTACTTTGCTTGGTTTATAGCACACAGATTGTTTTTTACTCACTTGTCAAAAAGTTAGAAACTTTCACCTTGGGGAAGAAATGCGGTCAGTTTAGAAGCCCCCAACATAGGTCCAAAGGTGGGCAGAGAAGAGGGGGGGGGGGGGGGGGTGGGGGGAGGGGAGGGAGGAGGAGAGTGTTTGGGGTGAAGTGGAATTGGGAAAGAAGAATAGGGGAATTTGTGGAACGAGGTGGTATGAATCAGGAGTGAGAGGGGGGGGGGGGAGGGAAGATTGTGAGATGTGTGTTGTGGATGGGATATAGGAATATATATGGGATAGGGCTTGAGTTTACACTGGAAGACAAACCACAAATAACACAATGCACAAGGAAGGAATTTTGAACAGAATAATTATGAAAAATGAGTGCAATAGATGTAAGGAATTATCCTGCAGGGACAGGAAGATTGGGAAGAGGAATGGTGGGGTCTGGGGGTAGGAGGGAGGTGGCCTCAGGTCTGACCAAGAAAGTCAGGAAGGTTAGGATATGCTCTTGGAATGTGCGGGGGGTTAAGGATCCGTCCAAGAAACGGGCAATTTTTGCAGAGATCAGTCTGGATGAATCTAAAATATTATGCCTGCAGGAGACACACCTAGAGAGAGAGTCCGTTAATGTTTTGGAACATAAAAAATTTAGGGTACAATATCACTCGACACACATCTCTTATTCAAGAGGGGTGAGTATATTGATAGATGCCGGGGTGGTCTTCTCCTGCAGGCAAAATAAAAACGGATGTGAATGGAAGGTATATTTTCCTTTTCTGTATGATTGAAGATTGTGAATGCGTGCTAGCAAATGTTTACATTCCTCCACCATTTAAATTAGAAGTTTTATGTGATCTGATGAGGTTTGTTGCTGATAAGCCAGGAGTACCGGTCATAATAGCAGGAGACTTTAACATGACAATGGACAAGAGCTTAGATCGGTTCCCACAGAGAACCCCTGTTAACGGAGCACCTGGAGGCCCACTGTTTCGATTTTGTGAGGAGACAGGGTTTGTGGATATATGGAGAAGATGGTATCCCAGGGTAAAACAGTATTCCTGCCATTCCAGATCATGTTCTACTTTGTCTAGGATTGATCTCATACTATGCAACGAGGAGGCCCTGAAGTTGGTAGAGGAGGTAGAATATAAACCAAGAGGGATCTCGGACCATTCCCCAATAGTTTTCTCAATAAAGATGGGGGCGAATTATAGTAGGGGGGACTGGAAGGTAAACCCATTTTGCTGGAGATAAGGATACGGAAGGGATTGCCACAAACTTGAGAGAAGTTATAAATGTGAATACAGGGACTGCATCACTAGGAATAATCTGGGATACCCTAAAAGCATATTTGCAGGGGGAGTTGATACAAAAAATAATGTACGTTAAAAGGCAATCGCAGGCTAAGGAAATTGAGTTGAGGAAAGAGGTGGAAAGGGCAGAATCACGATATGTGGAGTCATCAACTCTTGAGGACTACGACAGATGGGTGAGGAAGCAGGACGAATATAAAAAAGTAGCCGGGGAGAAAGCAGAAAATAAAAAACTATTTCAGAAGCGGGCCTTTTTTGGGGAAGGTGAGCAAGTGGGGAGAATCTTGGCTCTAATATCCAAGGCAAATAGCCCCTCAAATACTATATCAGCAATACAAGATAAAGAAGGAGGTATCAGAAGGACCACTCCTGAAAGTGCACGAATTTAAGAAATATTATAAAAATTTATATAGCACCTCACAGAGGAATGAAGAAAGGGAGATGTGGGATTTTTTCCACAAATTAAAGATACCTCAATTATCAGAAGAGGACAGAGAAGGGTTGGAGGCTCGAATGACACTTGAGGAATTACACAAAGCTACAGCAGATATGGCAAGCCAAAAAGCCCCGGGACCAGACAGCTTGCCAATAGAAATCTACAAAAAATACGGGGATATATTATTGCCTAAACTTCTTCAGGTATTCAATGGAGCTATGGAGGAAGGAAAACTGCAAACTTCTATGGTAGAAGCAACAATAATTGTATTAGCAAAAGAAGGGAAAAATAATTTAGAAACAACCTCTTATAGGCCAATATCCCTCCTGTGTTCGGACGCTAAAATTTTGGCAAAAGCACTAGCAGCTAATTTTAACAAAATAATCAGTAAGGTAATACACCCGGATCAAACCGGGTTTATTCCGGATAGATCTACAAGCCTAAATATAAGGCGGGCTTACCTGAATACACAGATCCCAGTCATAAACGGAGGCAATAGAGCCATTTTGTCATTAGATGCAGTCAAAGCTTTTGACAGCTTAGAATGGCATTACCCATGGAAGGTATTAGCAGAATTCCTTTTTGGTCCCCAATTCGTCCACTGGATAAATTATATGAGGCCCCCAAGGCAAGGGTAAGAATAAATGGGGAGCATTCTGAATGGTTCCAGTTGGAGAGGGGGATGAGGCAGTGGTGTCCTCTGTCTCCTCTTCTTTTTGCTCTTGCAATGGAGCCTTTAGCCATTGCCTTGAGAACCTCCCAGAAATACAGGGATTTAAAAGAGAAATAGGAGAAGAAAAAGTTGCTATGTACGCTGACAATGTCCTGCTATTTCTGGGGGACACACAATCTTCCTTGAAAGAAGTTTTAAGGTTGGTACAGGATTTTGGACGTTTCTCTGGACTGGAAATAGGATGGGAGAAGTCCGTGCTTATGCCCATAGATTTCCTTGTGGAGCCACTCCCACAGCAGGCAACCCAGATAAAGATAGCAAATCAAATGAGATATTTGGGCCTTAACTTAACAAAGGACCCGGGGCAGTTCATAGCAAGGAACATGGTCCCACTTATGGTAAAACTTAAACAGAAGAGCAAGGTGTGGGGCCGACTACCGCTTTCGGTGGCTGGTCGGATCAACTTAATTAAAATGGTGTGGATGCCACAAATATTATACATAATACACCAGTATGGATTCCAAAGTATTGGTTCAGAAAACTATAAGGGGTATTTAGGGAACTGATTTGGAGGAATGGTCCAGCAAGAATCCGCTTGCAGGCGTTACAGCGCCCGAGAGAAATGGGAGGTCTTGCTCTGCCAAACCCGGAATTTTATTTTCTGGCGGCACAACTACAATATATGAGGGGTAGTAATTTACCTGTAGAAAAGGAAGGAGGGAATAAACTATTGTTGAGTGATACAAAACATAGTACAGTAGTGGAAGCAGTAGAGGCGGACTCCTTTGAAACCAATTAATGGTAAGAATCTGGAACACTGCTAGGGCCATACTGGGTTATGGTGGTTTCTCTGAATTCTCCCCTCTTTGGGATAATAAAAACTTGGAAGAACTTAAGATATTGGGGAAGGTGGAGGAATGGGACCGGAAGGGCATTGGCTTTTTAGCACAGTTATACAGGGAAGGTAGACTGAAATCATTTCAGGAAATTAGTGCAGAGTATGAAATTCCGAACCGACTATTTTACAGTTACTTACAAGTCAGACATGCTTTAAATACACAATTCAATGGGAAGGCACCAGAACTGAGTAAAATGCCGCACCTTGAGAGGTTGGTTAAGGCAGGATCATATAAAGGGTTATTATCAGGAATGTATGAGAAGATAAGGGGGACAGCACAGAAAGGTGAAGTGGAGCGCAGTAACAGGATTAGGTGGGAAAGGGATGTGGAGCCAATAAAGGAGGAACAATGGAGTAGGGCTTTGGCCCTGGGCCCCAAGGTCTCGCTATCACCGTCACAGACCGTATCCCACCTATACCTGCTGCACAGGTCCTACTATACACCCGCAAGGTTGTTTTTGTTTGGGAAGAGACCAAACGCAGAATGCCCAAGATGTGGAGATGGGAGGCGTGACTTGGTGCACATGATCTGGCGATGTCCCAAACTGCATAGATACTGGCAGGGTATAATTAGGAAAATTAATGGGGTGTTTGGAACGTCGCTGGGTACAGAGGCCAAGATATGTCTCCTGAGGTTAATAGAGGAGGAAGGGGTACAGAGTCCTGTTCAGACCGCAGTGACTAGATGTCTGTTTCAGGGAAGGTTGCCAATTGCACGTAAATGGCAAGAAAAAAATCCTCCAACAGTAAGGGAATGGGAGAAATTGGTGAATGAAATGATTGATAAGGAGAAATATATATACAGGAAAAGAAGGAATTATAAGCAGTTTATTAAAATATGGAAACAGTGGTTAGAGTCGGAACTAACTGGGTAGGCGAATGAGTATGAATGAAGTAGGTAATGAATGGTAGTTGTTGGCAATATGGATGGGGGAGGGGGGGTAGGGTAGGGAGTGGGCAGGGATGATAAAAGGGGAAATATGGTTTGTTTTCTGGAAACTGCGACCCGTTTTCACTTGTCTTTTTCCCTTGTTTTTTATGTTAATCCCCTTTACGGGTAGAGGTCGACCGATATGGGTTTTTCTCTGGCCGATGCCGATTTTTAGAAATCGCGGTGGCCGATGGCCGATATATGATGCCGATTTTTTTGGGCCGATATATTAGGCCGATTTTTTTTTTTATTATTTTTTTTTTCCCCCCTTCATCTCATAAAATCTAACAGTTAGACCCTTTTCACACTGGGGCGTTTTTTTAAGGCGCTTTTGGGCTAAAAATAGTGCCTGTAAAACGGCTCCCCTGCAGTCTCAGTGTGATATCCCGAGTGCTGTCACACTGAGGCGATGAGCTGGCAGGATGTAAAAAAAAGTCCTGCAAGCGGCATCTTTGGAGCGGTGTATACCACTCCTGCCCATTTAAATGAATGCGCACCGCTGCCGAAGCGCCTGCAAAGCGTTTCGGCAGCAGCACTTCAGGGGCGCATTTAACCCCTTCCTCAGCCGCTAGCTGGGTTATAAGCGCCCCGCTAGCAGCCCAATAGCGCCGCTAAAACGACGGTAAAGCGCCGCTAAAACTAACAGCGTTTTACCGTCAACGCATGCCTGCTCCAGTGTGGAAGCAACCTTAAGTAATAAGTGATACAGAAATTTTTTTACATTTATTGAACAAAACAAACCTCCAATCAGTTCACTTGTATGTATAATTTAGATAAAAAAAATAAAAAAAAACAACTATATCTTAAATATTAAATACACAAAAACAGGTAATCAAAACTTTTAGACGAAAAAAATGGGCTAACTTTACTGCTTACTTTTTTTTTTTTTTTAATTGGTGTATTTTTTTTTTTTTTTAAATTGCGTTTGAAAGACCGCTGCGCAAATACCGTGTGACATAAAATATTGCAACAACCGCTATTTTATTCACTAGGGTCTCTGCTAAAAAAAATATATATAATGTTTGGGGGTTCCAAGTGATTTTCTAGCAGAAAATACCGAATTTTTACTTGTAAGCAACAAATGTCAAAAAAGATTTAGTCTTTAAATGGTTAAACTGAGAAATTCTACACACAGGAGTTCAGTCTATTGATAAAACAACCCAAAGAGATACAAATGCATCTTCTTATCAGACTTGGCAGGCTGCCCAGAGGGGGAGAGAAGACAAACTTCAAACAACTTGCAATTGACTTCTGTTACAGAAGTCATTTGCAAGTCCCGCTGAAGTTATAATCGGCTTTTTTTATCAGCACAATCGGCAGATGCCGATTAAGTAAAAAAAAGCCAAATATATTAGTGTTCTAATTTACTATCGCTGTTTTCTAGCTGGTCTAAAGCCAGATCTCCAGTTTCCAGGCAGAAAGAACAGTATATATAATATAAAACTGCATGCAGGGCATAGGACAAAGCACTAGGGACAAAAGGGAAGTGAAATGGATTTCATACAGTACTGTAATCTGTAAGATTACAGTACTGTATGCGTTATGATTTTTACAATTTTTTGAATTTGCCGCCAGGCTCCACCCCCGTGCATTGCGATGCTCGCAGAGAACTGAGCCTGGCACAGAGAGGCTTCGGGCAGAGAACGGAGCCCACGGACACTGCGGGGGACATCGCAGGATCCCGGGGACAAGGTAAGTAAAGCCGCACCAGGATCCTGAGATGTAATCCCGAGTGTGGCTCGGGGTTACCGCTAATGGGACTGAATTTAAAAAAAAAAAAAAAAAAAAAAAAAAAAAAAAAAAGGGTGGATGGAGCCAAATATAGGGCAATCTTAGAAGAAGACTGGGGTGGAGGTTCACCTTTCAGTGGGACAACAACCCTAAACATACAGCCAGAGCTACAATGGAATGGTTTAGATCAAAGTATGTTCATGTGTTAGAATGTATATAGAAGAAAAAAAAAAAACGCGCTTACAAATGACAAAAAAGATAAAAAGGTAAACAGCAGCGACTCTGCGAAATTGCTGTTCAAATGCTCTCCATCCAATCTGACAGAGCTTGAGCTTTTTCCAAAGAAGAATGGGCAAAAATGTAACTCTAGATGTGCAAAGCCGCTAAAGACATCCCCAAAAAGACTTGCAGCTGTAATTGCAGCGAAATGTGGTTCTATAAAGTATTGACTCAGGGGGGCTGAATACAAATGTACGTCACACTTTTCACATATTTGTAAAATATTTTGAAAACCAGTTATTTTCCTTCCACTTCACAATTATGTGCCACTTAGTGTTGGTCTGTCACATAAAATCCCAATAAAATGCATTTATGTTTTTGGTTGTAACATGATAAAAACGTGAATATTTCAAGTGGCATGAATACTGTTTCAAAAGGCACAGTATGTCCTGCCATTTTAGGACCTCAAGAAATTAGAAAGGTTGTCAGTACTTCAGGACTGATCAAATTTTCACACACACCATAGTTTGTAGAATCTATAACTTTTCTAAAGACTAAATAGTATACACCGATTTGGGTTATTTATACTAAGGAAATGTAACAGAATACATTTTGGCCTAAATTCACGAAGAAAGGTTATTTGTTTGCAAAATTTGAAATTTTCGGTATGTTTTTGTTTACATGGCCAAAATTCAAAAAACCCAGTGGTGACTAAACAACACCAAAAGACAGCTCCATTTGTGTGAAAAAAAGTATATACATTTCATTTGAATACAGTGTTGCATGACCAAGCAATTGCCAGTTAAAGTAGTACAGTGCTGAATAGCAAAATATCCCATTGCCTGATCTTTTTTTCTAGTATATGAACCTATACAACTTACCCAGCTGATCCACCACATCCTTCTGTGACACACATCTTTTATCTAAAAATTCTTTAATCTTCTCTAGTCTCTTGCGGTATGGAAACTCACCCAGCTCCAATCTGAAATGATAAAAACATTTCTTATACAAGCAGCGTAAAACGAGACATTAGATCAAAGAATCTTTAAATCTTTAACATTTCTCCCCAAAAAAATAAAAATAAATACATTTACAAAGTATTTACAAAACACTATGTTCCATTTAATAAATCTACAAAAAGAAAAATCTACAAAAAGTGGGCATCTACTAAAAGTTCTGTATTCAATAGACATAGAAACTAAAAGTATTAATATTGAAAGGATTGTTTATCATGGATGCAAGGTACATCTAGCACAGGGTTTCCCAGATCTATTTTCTGACAAAACCACCAATTCATGTCTTCCAGACATCTTAGTAGGGTAGTGTGACAGACTCACCGGAGACAGAGGCTTTTGGAGGGGACTGAATGCTAGCTTCTTGCCTACTGACTATGGGTCCTGGCTTTTAAGGGAACACTACTCTGAGGCGTATGCCTGGGGACCCCTGGAGTAATGTTACTTTGGATTCAAGTCCACGTCTCCCCAAGACACACACACAGACTCTGGGATCCATGTTAAGGGCCTATATGCCACACTTCCCACAAATACAGCTTTACAATGTGGGACTCATAGCAGATGCTGATCATCAGCAAGCCACCCGTCTGGGGTTGTCTGCTATAATGTGTCTATGCAAGCAGGTCTAGTGTGCCTCCTAAGATTCTTTCACCCATTGTTAATTGTGCTAATTAACTGAGCTATTGTCTGAAGATGTTCTGTGTTTATACTCATGATAATGTGTATTGTACCTTCTGAGCTTAGAGCCAGCAAGTCTGACCTGCAATGAGACATCTGAGTCATCCAGGTGGTTAATTAAGGATCCTCCGTGATGGGATTAGCCACGAGTCAGCTGTACCTTGTTAGCTAAACCATTGTGTGAGGTTTTGGTAAATATTTGGGTCATTGTTAGAGCCCTTTCACACTGAGGCAGTTTTTAGACATTTTAAGCGCTAGAAATAGCGCCTGTAAAGCACCTGAAAACTGCCTCCCAAATGGGAAAGACCGAGTGCTTTCACACTGGGGCGGTGCACTTGCGGGACGTTAGAAAAAGTCCTGCAAGCAGCATCTTTGGGGCGGTTAGGGAGCACTGTATACAGCGCTCCCAAAACGCCCCCGCCCATTGCAATGAATGGGCAGCGCTTCAGGAGCGCCTGAAAAGTGATTCAGAACCACTTAGCGCCACTAAGACGAGCGGCAGGTGGGTGGGCATGAGAGAGCCAGGCAGACGGGCGGATGAGAAAGTTGTGTTCTGTCAAAATAGCCGGGTGGATGAGAGAAGCAGACGAGCAGAGATGACGTCTCTCTCCGCCCAGCCCGCATCACCGCTCTTCCGCCCTCACAGCTCAGCCTCTTTAATGTCAGAGGTGTGGCAGGGAGCAAAGAGATCACATCATCTCTCAGCACCTGCCCTCAGTCAGAACCGACCACTGCACAGAGGCCTGCCTCTGTGCTAAATGGACTAGTGCTGCCACCAATGCAGTGGCAATTCACATTTGATGGCACTGGCAGGGGATGTTGCAAGTTACAATCCATATCTGGTGGCAGGCGACGTGCCAAGTGACAATCCACATCTGGTGGCACTGGCAGGCGAAATGGTAAGCGACAATCCACATCTGGTGGCACTGGCAGGCGAAATGGCAAGTGACAATCCACATCTGGTGACACCGGCAGGAGACGTCGCAAGTAAAAAGCTGCATCTGGTGGCAGGCACTGTGTCAAGTGACACGCTCAGGGCTCCCACTGATTCTGCATTATGGTGAGTTGAACCATTTCAATGTATATTATAATGTAATAATAGACAAAATGCTTCAATCACCCTGACACCATACAATGGTGCCAGGATGATTGAAGCGTCAACATCAGCCATTACCCTGACAAATTGCACACGGGAAAGGGGAAAAAAAAAAAAAAAAAAAAAAAAAAAAAAAAAAAAAAAATCGCTTACCCCCCATCCCTGGGCCTTGGCACAATTTTCTTCCATGCAGCCAGTCCCCAAAAGGTTGGGGACCGCTGCTTTGAAGGATAAGTTCACCTTTTGTAACAGGTTACATGTTACACCCATACACCTAGATGTTGATCGCTTTAGGTATATCCATGTCAGACGCACCCATGATCTGCTGATCGTGGGTGCAATGCATTACAGATCCCAAGCAAAAAATTAAACAAAAACGTTTTTTTTTTTTTTTTTTTTTAATCAACAACAAAATGTGTATTTTTTTGCAAAAGTGAACTTATTTAAAAAGTCCCTCAGAAAATATGGCTTTGGGCTTTGCCTTAACAGAAAGTAAGCATCTTACAGAATGGTCACATTAATATCTTACTAAATTACACAAGCATGAACCTAGTACTAGAGGTTGACTTACTCCACTGCATCACTTTTAGATTTTTCATCAGCTTCTATTTCGTCCATGTGATCCCGGAGCCTACTGAGGAAGGAATCCCGACTCTGCTCTCCCTGCAGAGCATAGTGCACTGCCAGTGCCTGCAGGACTGCCCCATTGTAACCCAAAGAGGAGGCATGTGTCAGTTTTCCACTGGTTTTAGCATACTGTATAAAAAAAAAAAAAAAAAAGTCATAAAAAATTCTGTCCATTTTTAAAAAGGGTGTTGGCAATGGCAAACTGTATTTCTCTAAAGGCAAGTTTAGTTTAAAGTGTATTTAATCCCATGAAAAATAAATTATATATTGCAGCTTACCAGTCCTTAGATGCGGCAGCTACCTTTATTTTTAATTAGGGGATTCTGATGACACACTTTGTCCTAGGGTGACAGCACTCATTCACTGTACTGTATCTACAGAGAAGCAGCATGGTCACCCTAAGACAGGAATACAAAAAAAAAACCCTTCAATATATCTTTCCCATTAAATAGGCATGATGTGCTTTGTAGTCTGCAAAGATCGCTGTAAACAAATATAACTGATGACAGCACAGCAAACAGAAAGCAGAGAAGTTTATCAGTTTCAAGATTTCTGGTAAGATCAAACAGGTACATTTTCGCACTTATTAAAACAGATGAATAAAAATATAAAATTAAAAACATTTTGTTTTAAACAAACCAAAAGTGAATAAGAGTTATTTTCCATACCAACTGCTTTTAAGCCCTGCATTTCACTGATGCCCTCTTACTTTGACAAAATACTGTGTGTGAAAATTCTGTAGGTCTGGAGGGTACTCATATGAAGTACCTCAACATTTCAACATGTAAATTCATTGCATGACAACAAAGATGCCTTTTTCTACATGGTGTATTAGAAACACTATATTCTAATTGCAAAGTATGAGTTGAATGGGTACAGAGGCATGTTCAATATAGCAAGTTGTCACACTTGGGGTTGTTTATTAAAACGTTGTTTTATGTAGTTATCGGTTCACAGGTCATGGCAACGCATTTCGAGGGAAGTGCCTCCCCCTTCCTCAGGCCTTATAGTGAGTGTAGTAGGAATTGGCCTGGAACTGTTGGTCATGTACACCTTTTGTGCAATTTTTACTCCTGGGGCAGCGCATTGAAACAAATGGGCTGTCCAAAACACGACACAAAAATCACATGCACGTTCACATCTGCATAGATGTGAACAAAGCCCAAGTTATGACAAAGTTATTCTCTAATCACTGGGCTCATAGCAGAAATTTACCTTGGCTCCGGTTCCTTAAAAACAGTATACAGGTGGAAAAGCTTAAGTGGTGGTTAAATACTACACCAAACTGACAGATAAGAGTACAATACCTGCCACAGGCATCAGAGGGGAGGTAACTGCTTTTTGGCTGGCCAATGATGGATCCAAACTCGGCTGGTTCAGCAGCTGAATAAAGATTCATGTGCGGCCGCACCAGCTCGACAGAAGTGGACCTAAAGAACGAATTCTGTTGAATGGACTTTTTGGGAAAAATTCTCTCAATTAGTGGCTGCAGCCATTGATAGGTGTATTCTGAGAGCAGAGAGTGCCCACTATCTGAATACAATGGGGTTGATTTACTAAAACTGAAGAGCTCAAAATCTGGTGCAGCTCTGCATAGAAACCACTCAGCTTCCTAAACCCCCATAATCCGTTTTGAAGCGATCAAAAACCGTATGAACGGCATTATGGTTAATGAGAAATTAACAGCCATATTATCAGACACTCATGAAAAACTCTGTTGGGTTCGGCCACCTTGGATTGCCCATGCTCAGCCCCCTCAATTCGTCAACGCTTTGTCACTTTAGTGATCCTCCGTCATGGACCCCGTAGGACTCTTCCCCCCCCCCTCGTTCTCTCTGTGCTTTTCTTTTTCTGCCTCTACTTTTTCGCTCCTCCTGCCCTTATATTTCTGGTTATTTTATATGCTTATCTGGTCACCAGGGGCTGCCCTGGTTTGGCTGGTTACAATGTATGCAATTTTTTTTTTCTCTTCGCTTCTGTTTATTAAGCAAGCTCTCGGCTTAATATTTTACAGTTCCTGTCTTTGTGCACCCAGCTGTGCGGTCAGACGTTTCTGCAATGTTAATTCCTGTGTTATGTCATTAACCCAGAATTGTCTTGACTATTTTCTTCTTTGTTTTTTCCTTTTTACAGTTCTAAATATCGAGAGGCATTGAATCTTGATTATGTACGTCTTTCCTGTTTGTACACGAATATTCTATATTATAACTAATTGTTGGCTCTGTTTGACTGAACATTAAAAAAACCTTTTGTAAAAGAAATCAATCAGCTTCCATTTTTTTTTCCGGTCAAAGCTTAATTGAACAAGCTGAAGTTTCAAGCTGATTGGCTACCAAAAACAGCTGCACCAGATTTTGCACTCTCCAGTTTTAGTAAATCGACCCCAAAGTCTCAGCAGGGAGGATACTGCTATCTACCTACATTTTGTGGATGGAGGAATCAGTTTGTTAGTTTTTATCGTTCAGTCGGCTGGTTGAATGAAAAAAAACACAAGCCATCTATAGCTGGCCTTGGGGTCAACAGTCCACAGTTTTTCTTTGTCCAAATAACACCATTCCTTCAGTAAAGCATGGAGGTGGTAATATCCCGTTATGGGGGTGTTTCTCTGCAGTAGGGACTGGAGCACTTGTTAGGATAGAAGAAAACTGTATGGGGCAAAATACAGAAAGTTGATGGGAAGAAGGTTTACCTTCCAACACGACAATGACCCAAAGCGTATAATGAAGCAGATATGTTCCATGGATCATTAAAGTTTGGTCCTGGGGGTTTGATGAAGGCAGAGCAACCAACCATGTATATGCTGCAATGTAGGCAACAGGAAAGCATCTGTGTTGCTGTTAGAGAGACTTGCCCTCACTTCCTGTCCCCGGGGCCACCCTTTTGCTAGTTAGCAAGTGAAGGAAGCTATGAACTTCAGTAAAACCTGACAGGAATTCTAATCCTTCCCAACTCCACCCAAAACTAGGAAAAATTAATTTAAAGAAAAAAAAAAAAGGGGGGGGGGGGAGAGGTTTTCAGCATAGATAGACTTAAAAACAAACAAGAACATGTGTCATAATGTGGTCATTACCACTTTTACACTATATGAAGGGTCTACATTCTATACTATATGCAGTTACAGAGCAGAAAAGTAAAAAGACAAACAGAAGAGCTCCTTAAAAAGTGGATGTAAACCCCATTTGTGAAATCTGACCTAGTCATATATAAAATCGTCAGTGTTTACTTATCGCTCTCCAAAGCCCTAAGTCTTTTTGCTGCTTCATTCCTCTGTTACCAGCATGATAACTTCTGGTAAGCTCTCCAGCACAGGAGAAAAAAGCAGCTGGAAATTTGTGTCAGGGAGGTAACTTAAAGACAGTTAAGCAGAGAGCTAGTCTATTCACAGCTCTGCATGTTTCTTCGCACCATATTACACTATTAGGAGTCTCTCGGTTTTTTACCCATTTTAAGTCTGAGGAATCATCTATCCATCCCATCTGACAGGGTGAGCTGGATCATCTTGTCACCATAAGGGGAACACAGTGAGGCTGGCAGGGGAACATTTCTGGGTTTCCATCTGAGGATCAGAGATCCCAATAAGCACTGAATGATCATCCTTAGTAAGGAAGATCGCTGGTGATCTGGTAAGCCCCCATCTGATTTATAGTGAAGGTGTCACAACGGTGAATGTCTGAGCACTGCGCCGTCAGGATCGATCTATTCAGTGTGGGACACTGGCATGCATGAATTGTTTGCACAGGAGCACTTTAGTGATCAATTTATGAACTTTGTACTTTATGAATATAATGTTTTGCACATTTGCATAAGGACATGTTTGGATTGAATAATATTTTGATTGAATTTTCTGTTTACTTCAAAGGTTTTGAAATGTCATATATGGTGTTTTGCGCATGGTAATCTTATTTAGCGCTGCACTTTTAGGACTTACATTTTTGATTGACCTGGTATTTAGGTTTTAGTGCACAGCTGCTCTATTTACTTTTGATAACACACTAGCGCAGATTGCACTAAGCAATAAGGCAAAGAGAATAGTGCAGTTGCAATAAAAGTCAGTGATCTAACATTAAAAAAAAAAAAAAAAAACTGGTTATCAACTACTACACTTTACCTTGCAACTGATTTATTGAATATGCCCCTAAAGCATGGGTTTCAAACTGGTGGCCCTCCAGCTGTTGTGAAACTACAAGTCCCATGAGGCATTGCAAGGCTGACAGTTACAAGCATGACTCCCACAGGCATGAGGGGACTTGTACTTTCACAACAGCTGGAGGGCCGACAGTTTGAGACCCCTGCCCTAAAGTGTTACTAAACCCACAACAGTAAAATTAGTCTGTATATGCAGTAAAGTATGCTTATTATACTCACTGTGGAACCTAAGGGGTTAATCCTCTGCATTGTGTAAAAAGGCTGTTTGATCCGATCTTCCCTGATCATCCCCTTCTTCCACAGCCCCCAAGCCATCTCCTGATAGAACAGAGCCTTGGGGGCAAGCTGCAAATGCTCAGTTTAGTGTGTATTGCTAGAGAGATTTTTTTTTCTTGGAAGAGTGCATGTGATCAGCACAGGGCCAATCAGTACTGTCCAGACAGAAGGTCAGGGGTCCTGCAGCCTCAAGAGACAATCAGGGGAGAATGAAAACTCCTACAAGCTTTACCTACCAACCCTTTAATTTCTTTATATTATTTTCTATTTATACACTCATATTTCTCTTTACCTTCAGGGATCCCTCTCCATTTTTGCCTCAGTACACTCCCCTGGCCTGGCCGCCCTCGGTTGGAGTACACGAGGGATTTCCTTCCTTTCACTTCCTTATTGGAAAACTCCCGTGTACATGAAAAGTTGACATATATGCTCGTTTTGACTGATCCATTACCAGTCCAGTATCTCGAATGCCACTCCAATTGCAAGGTCCTATGATAATCAATGAACCATGATCTAAACATCCTACTAACCAGCTATATGTAAGTGCCAAAATATATACCTGAAACCTAATGTTCATTCGTAAAATTTATGTTGTGAATTCTTCTGAAACTGATTCTTTGTATAATTAAATTTATTTTTAGAAAAGGTCCTCTTAAATCTTCACACCCTTGAAGAAGATTTTGACACGTATATCGAAACGCGTTGGGTGTAAAGAGCACCTTTACCTTATTTTTCATATCATTATGTATATGATGCACAATAATTTATGCCTTGCTTCACTTGTTTTAAAGTTTTTTTCAATACAATTTATATTTTTATAGACATGTCTGTAGTTGTCTGATCATCCTCAAAGTGCCTAAAAAGTCCATTTAGGGGAACCCCTGTCTTTTCTTGGATTAATTATTGGATGTGGCACTCCCCCTTTACTACATGGTTTGCCTGTCCATCTTTCTTTGTAACAAGCTTTACCTAGACACTGATAGAAGTCACAAGACTGCTATATACTGCTGATGAGTAAAGGGTATTTAGCAGTTTATATTTAATGAAACTATTGCATTTTCACGTCCTGTGTTTGACCAGGTATAGTGAACGCAGGGTTTAGTAATACTTTAAATTATAATCTCACATCAAATCCTGCTCTTTTTTTTTTTAACAGCTAAAGCAGAGATCACATATCTTTTATCTTGCTCAAAGCATACTTCTAAGTTAGTTAGGTAGTACCTAGCAGATAAATACTGTCATTTACATTTTACCATGAATTGCTATAATCAGTAAAAGCTCATTTAATAATATTTTTTTCATATAATAAAAATAACCTCTATAACGTCAGCAACATTGGGAAATGCCAGAGGAATGGCCACGGCTCTCATTGCTGCTCCATTTCCATAGGAACCCTTCCCATTAAACTGCTCCTTGGCTGGAGTAAAGACGTCGCTGTATTCTCCACTGTAAAGCTTCTCAAACACCTGGATGACCCCTGCGCCATATCCACGGTCTGGATCACTGACGTACTCCTTGGTAAATCTGTAGAATAAAAAAAAAAAGAAAAAAAAAAAAGAAGAAGGAACACTTAAGTATTATATATACACACACCGACAGTAAAAATATTAAAATGATTATCCAGAAAAACAAAAACTTCCATCTATGTTAACTCCTCAATTTGCAGACTTTCTAGCCCCACTGCAATTTAACCACTTGCCGACCGCCTAACGCAGATATACTGCGGCCGAATGGCACGGGCAGGCAAAATCACGTACCTGGTACGTGATCTGCCTCCCGCGGGCGGGGGACGGTATGCGCCCCCCCCCCGGTGCCCGAGGCGGTCGGTTTCATTAGGGGAGCGATCCAGGCTGAGGGGGGAGACCACTCATTCGTGGCCACCCCCTCGCGATTGCTTCCCACGAATGAGATTCTTCCTCTGCTGCTGTATAGTAAACAGCGGCAGAGGAAGTGATGTCATCGCTCCTCGGCTCGGTATTTTCCGTTCCAGCGCCAAGGAGAAAAGACATCGATGCGAGTGCACAACACATACACACACACACACACACAGTAAAACACACTAGCATACATTACACCCCCATCACCCTCTAATCACCCCCCCCCCCTCACAGTGACACCAAGCTGTTTTTTTTTCTCCTGATTACTGCATTGGTGTCAGTTCGTGACAGTTAGAAGTGGTAGGACAGTTAGTGTTAGCCCCCTTTAGGTCTAGGGTACCCCCCTAATAAAGTTTTAACCCCCTGATCACCCCCCGTCGCCAGTGTCACTAAGCGATCGTTTTTCTGATCGCTGTATTAGTGTCACTGGTGACGCTAGTTAGGGAGGTAAATATTTAGGTTCGCCGTCAGCGTTTTATAGCGTCAGGGACCCCCATATACTACCTAATAAAGGTTTTAACCCCTTGATTGCCCCCCAGTTAAACCTTTCACCAGTGATCACCGTATAACTGTTACGGGTGACGCTGGTTAGTTAGTTTATTTTTTATAGTGTCAGGGCACCCGCCGTTTATTACCCAATAAAGGTTTAGCCCCCCAATCGCCCGGTGGTGATATAACTTAGGTTTTAGGGTCAGATAGGGTCTGCGTCGCCCCAGGCAGCATCAGGTTAGCGCCAGTACTGCTAAAACTCACGCACGCAGCATACACCTCCCTTAGTGGTATAGTATCTGAACGGATCAATATCTGATCAGATTTATACTAGCGTCCCCAGCAGTTTTGGGTTCCCAAAAACGCAGTGTTAGCGGGATCAGCCCAGATACCTGCTAGCACATGCATTTTGCCCCTCCGCCCAGCCCACCCAAGTGCGGTATCGATCGATCACTGTCACTTACAAAACACTAAACGCATAACTGCAGCGTTCGCAGAGTCAGGCCTGATCCCTGCGATCGCTAACCGTTTTTTTGGTAGCGTTTTGGTGAACTGGCAAGCACCAGCCCCAGGCAGCGTCAGGTAAGCGCCAGTACCGCTAACACCCACGCACGCACCGTACACCTCCCTTAGTGGTATAGTATCTGATCCGATCAGATCTATACTAGCGTCCCCAGCAGTTTAGGGTTCCCAAAAACGCAGTGTTAGCGGGATCAGCCCAGATACCTGCTAGCACATGCATTTTGCCCCTCCGCCCAGCCCAGCCCACCCAAGTGCAGTATCGATCGATCACTGTCACTTACAAAACACTAAACGCATAACTGCAGCGTTCGCAGAGTCAGGCCTGATCCCTGCGATCGCTAACCGTTTTTTGTGGCAGCATTTTGGTGAACTGGCAAGCACCAGCGGCCTAGTACACCCCGGTCGTAGTCAAACCAGCACTGCAGTAACACTTGGTGACGTGGCGAGTCCCATAAGTGCAGTTCAAGCTGGTGAGGTGGCAAGCACAAGTAGTGTCCCGCTGCCACCAAGAAGAAGACAAAACACAGGCCTGTCGTGCCCATAATGTCCTTCCTGCTGCATTCGCCAATCCTAATTGGGAACCCACCACTTCTGCAGCACCCGTACTTCCCCCATTCACATCCCCAACCAAATGCAGTCGGCTGCATGAGAGGCATTTTCTTTATGTCCTCCCGAGTACCCCTACCCAACGAACCCCCCCAACAAAGATGTCGTGTCTGCAGCAAGCGCGGATATAGGCGTGACACCTGCTATTATTGTCCCTCCTGTCCTGACAATCCTGGCCTTTGCATTGGTGAATGTTTTGAGCGCTACCATACACTAGTTGAGTATTAGCGTAGGGTACAGCATTCCACAGACTAGGCACACTTTCACAGGGTCTCCCAAGATGCCATCGCATTTTGAGAGACCCGAACCTGGAACCGGTTACAGTTATAAAAGTTTTTTTTTTTATTTGTAACTAAAAACACACACACACACACACACACACACCAAAAATAGTTGTCGTTTTATTGTTCTCTCTCTCTCTCTCTCTATTGTTCTGCTCTTTTTTACTGTATTCTATTCTGCAATGTTTTATTGTTATTATGTTTTATCATGTTTGCTTTTCAGGTATGCAATTTTTTTTATACTTTACTATTTACTGTGTTTTATTGTTAACCATTTTTTTGTTTTCAGGTACGCCATTCAGCTGCAGCGCGGACTTATTTATCTTGACAGCAACAGCATTTGCTCCCACGATATATAAAGTCGTGACTCCGGCGGAGGCGATATATGCCGAAGCATGGGGGCAGCAGGGGCGGAGGAGCGATTTGCTCCTAACTTTTGGGGCGGTTGCCCCCATGCTTCGGCATATATAAATGGTGCATGTATCATTAGAAGTGGGTGGATGAAGGGAGGTATTCTAATGGTGGGCATACTCACCGATCAATCTCTTTTTTTCGTTCAGCCCACAGGCTGCATGAAAAAAAAAAAAAAAAAGGATTACAATATATGCCCAACAAGGATCAGCAACGTACTGGTATGTTGCTGGACTTTGAGTGGTTATACCAGAATGATGCCTGCAGGTTTAGGTATCATCTTGGTATTATTCTTTTCAGCCAGCGGTCGGCTTTCATGTAAAAGCAATCCTAGCGGCTAATTAGCCTCTAGACTGCTTTTACAAGCAGTGGGACGGAATGTCCCCCCCCCCCCCACCATCTTCCATGTTTTTCTCTGGCTCTCCTGTTACAACAGGGAACCTGAGAATGCAGCCGGTGATTCCGCCAGCTGACCATAGAGCTGATCAGAGACCAGAATGGCTCCAAACATCTCTATGGCCTAAGAAACCGGAAGCTATGAGCATTTCATGACTTAGATTTCGCCGGATGTAAACAGCGCCATTGGGAAATTGGGAAAGCATTTTATCACACTGATCTTGGTGTGGTCAGATGCTTTGAGGGCAGAGAGGAGATCTAGGGTCTAACAGATCCCATTTTTTTTTTTTTTTTTAAAGAGTACCTGTCACTACCTACTGCCATCATAGGGGATATTTACATTCCCTGACATAACAATAAAAATGATTAAAAAAATAATAATATTAATAATAATAATAAATAATAATAATAATAAATAATAATAATAATAAAAGGAACAGTTTAAAAATAAGCTAAAAAAGCAAAAAATAAATAAATAAATAAAATTGGTCTGGCGTCAAATGTAAACAGCAATTGCACCATGCATGTGAGGTATCACCGCGAAGGTCAGATCGAGAGCAGTAATTTTAGCAGTAGACCTCCTCTGTAAATCTAAAGTGGTAACCTGTAAAGGCTTTTAAAAATGTATTTAGTTTGTCGCCATTGCACGTTTGTGCGCAATTTCAAAATATGTCAGGTTTGGTATCCATGTACTCGGCCTAAGATCATCTTTTTTATTTCATCAAACATTTGGGCAATATAGTGTGTTTTAGTGCATTAAAATTTTAAAAAAGTGCGTTTTTTCCCCAAAAAATGCGTTTGAAAAATCGCTGCGCAAATACTGTGTGAAAAAAAAAATGAAACACCCACCATTTTAATCTGTAGGGCCTTTGCTTTAAAAAATATATAATGTTTGGGGGTTCAAAGTAATTTTCTTGCAAAAATTTTTTTTTTCATGTAAACAAATAGTGTCAGAAAGGGCTTTGTCTTCAAGTGGTTAGAAGAGTGGACACCCCAAGCTATTTGCTGAGAGGCATGTCGAGTCCATGGAATATTTTATATTGTGACACAAGTTGCGGGAAAAAGACAAATTTTATTTTATTTGAATTTTTTGCATGGGGGGGGGGGGGGGGTTTGTGCCATCTGGGCGTTTCATGGCCTCCGAAACTGTGATAGGTAGTGAGGAGTGAAAAAAAATGTACGCCCTTAGAAATCCTGAAGGCGGTGCTTGGTTTTCAGGGCCCCGTACGCAGCTAGGCTCCCAAAAAGTCCCACACATGTGGTATCCCCGTACTCAGGAGAAGCAGCAGAATGTATTTTTGGGTGTAATTCCACATATGCCCATGGCATGTTTGAGCAATATATCATTTAGTGACAACTTTGTGCAAAAAAAAAAAAAAAAGTTTGTCATTTTCCCGCACCTTGTGGCAAAATATAAAATATTCCATGGACTCGACGTGCCTCTCAGCAAATAGCTTGGGGTGTCTACTTTCCAAAATGGGGTCATTTGGGGGGGTTTGAACTGTCCTGGCATTTTATGGCCTTCAAAAAACTGTGATAGGTAGTGAGGAGTGAAATCAAAAAATATGCCCATGGCCTGTGTGAGCAATATATCATTTAGTGACAACTTTTTGTAAATTTTTTTTTTTGTCATTATTCAATCACTTGGGACAAAAAAAAATAATATTCAATGGGCTCAACATGCCTCTCAGCAATTTCCTTGGGGTGTCTACTTTCCAAAATGGGGTCATTTGTGGGGGGGGGGGGTTGTACTGCCCTGCCATTTTAGCACCTCAAGAAATGAGATAGGCAGTCAAACTAAAAGCTGTGTAAATTCCAGCAAATGTACCCTAGTTTGTAGACGCTATAACTTTTGCGCAAACCAATAAATATACGCTTATTGACATTTTTTTTTACCAAAGACATGTGGCTGAATACATTTTGGCCTAAATGACTAAAATTGAGTTTATTGTATTTTTTTTATAACAAAAAGTAGAAAATATAGGTTTTTTTTTTTTTCAAAATTTTAGTTTTTTTCCCCGTTTATAGCGCAAAAAATAAAAACCGCAGAGGTTATCAAATACCATCAAAAGAAAGCTCTATTTGTGGGAAGAAAAAGACGCAAATTTTGTTTGGGTACAGCATTGCATGACCGCGCAATTAGCAGGTAAAGCGACGCAGTGAGTGCCAAATTGTAAAAAGTGCTCTGGTCAGGAAGGGGGTAAATCCTTCCGGGGCTGAAGTGGTTAAGGAGTCCGTCTTAATAGAGAAAACCCTTTAAACACATTTAAGTCAGGTTTAATTTCTTTTAAACACCCTCTTTCCCTTCACAGATTGTATCTCAGATTTAAGAACAATTAGGAAAATAAAACAAATCGTATATATGTTCAAGGTACAAGGAGTGTCTGTAAACAGATTTTTCTTGCACAAGAAATGCCTACTCACTGTTTGGACCACAAAGTCCAGAAAATGCCATGGTCAAATTTCAATTTAGAGTCAAATCAAGTGACTGGCCAACCTCACCATCCTTCTATGGAAATCACAAGGCATATCCCACAGCACCTTGCATTCCCAGAGATCTGACGCTCCTTAACCCCAGAAATCAAACAGCATTGGGCTACTTCAGGGCTATGTGGCTATAGGCAAAGCCAAGCGCACCCAGTAGGAAGGGGAAATCTGGTTATGTTTCACACAGTGACAGATTCACTTTAAAGTTTAACCCAAAACAATAAAGGGAATTGTCCAGTTTTGTGGCTCATGGGGGATTAAGAGTAAACCTGTGCCAAAAAAATATATCATCATTGCTTACCTCTCCCTTAGGCAAGTGACTCAAAGTACCAAAGCCACTGGATAAGCATAACAGCTCAAAAATAATTGTTACTATACCTGTCAGCTAAATCCTTTTCATCAAATCCCTTGTTTTCCAGAAATGACTGTACCATTGATCTGGTCATCGCTGTGTCATCTGTGTATAGTAGAACTTCCAATATGAACACACAGAAGAAAGAAAAAAAAAGAAAAAAAAGGAAATTATAAGCCCAAATCATAGTTACAGCCAAGGTCTTTAAAAATGCCAGTACAATAAGTTATTTTACTGTAGATATTGCAGGAGTTGCAAAAGGTTCAGTTGAAAGGCCAAAGTTCACCTTTAAAAAAAATATAACATGTTTTTGCAGGTAAAAATAAATGTGCATTTATAAAAATTCTCAGGAGCCTGAAGAGAAAATTGCACCCATGATTAGCAGATCACAGGTGCAATGTCAGGCTCCTGCAGACACTGCCTACAGTTTTCTGCCCTTACTTCTGTACAAGCTTTCTGTTTGAAAGCTGTAGGTAGGGTTAATGTACTACAAGGGGCGCTCACTGGTGCCTCTGCGGTTCACTGAGAACTACAAGCTATCTGCAGCGCTGACAGACCAGACTTGTAGCCCATTCATTTACAGATCGCTGTGTGGGCAGAGCCAAGCACAGTCACGCTATTTTTTACATTGTAACAGCGGGTGCGGGATTAAGAACCCCAGCCTGCTGTGACAGGGAGGGTGGGGGGACTGGTGCATAGTAACATGTTATATGTTACACCCTGAACATGGGTGTAACATGTTACTAAAGATGAAATTAGCCTTTTAATGCCTTTTGGCCTAAGGGTAAAACAAATGTTAATGCCTAAGTGCAATTTTGCAACTTTAACATGTGTTCGTAAAAAACTGTACATATCATCACAACTACTTTGTGTATGCAGGTGGATTACACCTTGTTTTCAGGACAAATTGGGCTTTCATTTTGTGGTAAATGTTAACAGATAATTCTTGATTTTTTTTCTCATTATCAAAGAAAAACTGGCCCAAAATAGTAAAGGAAAAAAAAAAGTATCTGTATATTTCTTGCCGTTACCATAATTCATCACCAAAGAACAACCCAAAATAAATACTCCTGCTCCTAAATATCGCAGTGATACTACATACATGTACGTATGTTAGTTGTTTGTATCCATAGTACAGCCCAGAAACAATGGTGCATATTTTTCTTTTAATTTTATCCTGCCCAAAACACGCTGACACTGGCACGAATACTACACAACATACGCTAACTGTTACCTTGACCTTAACCCTAGCAAACCTTGATCTTGTTATTTTTTTCCTTATTTTTTCTATGTCTTTTTTTAAATTTATAGCTTAATCTCCGGCAAGGAGAGGACAATACAATGTACGGTATCCCACAAAACTGAGTACTCCGCTCACATTTTTGTACATATTTTATTATCTTTTCATGTGACAAGACTTAAGAAATGACACTTTGCTACAATGTAAAGTAGTGAGTGTACAGCTTGTATAACAGTGTAAATTTGCTGTCCCCTCAAAATAACTCAACACACAGACATTAATGTCTAAACCACTGGCAACACGAGTACACCCCTAAGTGAAATGTCCAAATTGGGCCCAATTAGCCATTTTCTATCCGAGGTGTCATGTGACTAGTTAGTGTTACAAGGTCTCGGGTGTGAATGGGGAGCAGGTGTGTTAAATTTGGTGTTATCGCTCTCACTCTCTCATACTGGTCACTGGAAGTTCAACATGGCACCTCATGGCAAAGAACTCTGAGGATCTGAAAAAAAAGAACTCTACATCATAATGATGGCGAACCTTGGCACCCCAGATGTTTTGGAACTACATTTCCCCATGATGCTCATGCACTATGTAGAGTAATTGAGCATCATGGGAAATGTAGTTCCAAATCATCTGGGGTGCCAAAGTTCGCCATCACTGGCCTAGGATATAAGAAGATTGCCAAGACCCTGAGGCTGAGCTGCAGCACGATGGTCAAGACCATACAGCGGTTTAACAGAACAGGTTCCATTCAGAATAGGCTACGCCGTTAGTCGACCAAAGAAGTTGAGTGCACGTGCTCAGTGTCATATCCAGAAGTTGTCTTTGGGAAATAGGCGTATGAGTGCTGCCAGCATTGCTGCAGAGGTTGAAGGGGTGGGTCAGCCTGTCAGTGCTCAGACCATACGCCGCACAGTGTCAAATTGGTAAATTGGTCTGCATGGCTGTCATCCCAGAAGGAAGCCTCTTCTAAAGATGATGCACAAGAAAGCCCGCAAACAGTTTGCTGAAGACAAGCAGATGAAGGACGTGGATTACTGGAACCATGTCCTGTGGTCTGATGAGACCAAGATAAACTTATTTGGTTCAGATGGTGTCAGGCGTGTGTGGTGGCAACCAGGTGAGGAGTAGAAATACAGGTAACAAAAAATGTATATATGTCACACAAAACAATAAATGAAAACAGACCAATGATAAAAGATGGAGTGGGTCTCACTAAACCGACGCGTTTCGGAAAGTCCTTCGTCAAGGTTTGACAAGTGAGAGTTAACATCCAATGCAGGTGTAATAAAAGACATTCAAAGCATATAATCAGCTCTGCTGTGGTGTCCCAGGCCACGTGCATATGTCAAAAATCCAAAAATGGGTAGGCAGAATGCTATAAAGGGTTCGTATGAAGAGTGATCGGAGGTGGATGGTGCACTTATGCTGCGCTCCTGGCTGCCATAGGCTCCCACTTTATTGTCAGCCCGCTAGCCGTCACAGTGATCTATGAGCCTCCCCTCCTCCCTCCTACGCCACACCTTGTAGGTGTCTCCCTCAGCTCTAATTTCCAATGTCCGAAGATCCATTTGGACCCCAGCCTGCGCACAGGCGCTGCGCCTATATTTGGACGCGGCGTCTTCAGCATCTAGGGGGACAGTACTCTTCATACGAACCCTTTATAGCATTCTGCCTACCCATTTTTGGATTTTTGACATATGCACGTGGCCTGGGACACCACAGCAGAGCTGATTATATGCTTTGAATGTCTTTATTACACCTGCATTGGATGTAAACTCTCACTTGTCAAACCTTGACGAAGGACTTTCCGAAACGCGTCGGTTTAGTGAGACCCACTCCATCTTTTATCATTGGTCTGTTTTCATTTATTGTTTTGTGTGACATATATACATTTTTTGTTACCTGTATGTCATTCTCGATGCAATTATGCATATGTATTTTTCATGTGTGCTAATTTTTTACTCTGGTGTATTGTGTGTTATGTTTTTGTATTTTGTAATAAAATATTTTTCTTACTATTAATGTCCTTTTTGTGGTAATGCCTTTAAAATCCCACCCCAGGGGAACCAATTGTCCTTTTTTTGCTATTATGGGATGTGGCATACCTTTTTTGTTTACTACTTCTGGTCAGAGCTTCTTTGTTTCTAGGTGAGGAGTAGAAAGACAAGCGTGTCTTGCCTACAGTCAAGCATAGGGGTGGGAGGGACATGGTCTGGGGCTGCATGAGTGCTGCCGGCACTGGGGAGCTACAGTTCATTGAGGGAACCATGACTGCCAACATGTACTGCGATATACTGAAGCAGAGCATGATCACCTCCCTTCAGAGACTGGGCCGCAGGGCAGTATTCCTACATGATAAGGACCCCAAAACACACCCAAGGCAACCACTGCCTTGCTAAAGAAGCTGGGGGTAAAGGTGATGGATTGGCCAAGCATGTCTCCAGACCTAAACCCTATTGAGCTTCTGTGGGGCAGCCTCAAACAGAAGGTGGAGTAGCGCAAGGTCTCTAACATCCACCAGCTATGAGATGTCATCATGGAGAAGAGGATTCCAGTGGCAACCTGTGAAGCTCTGGTGAACTCCATGCCCAAGAGGGTTAAGGCAGTGCTGGAAAATAATGGTGGACACACAAAATATTGACACTTTGGGCCCAATTTGGACATTTTCACTTAGGGGGTGTACTCACTTTTGTTGCCAGTGGTTTAGACATTATCAACATCAACCAGCTCCATGATGTCGTCATGGATGAGTGCAAGAGGACTCCGGTGGCAACCTGTGAAGCTCTAGTGAACTCCATGCCCAAGAGGGTTAAAGGGGTTGTAAAGGAATGTGTTTTTTCACCTTAATGCATTCTATGCATTAAGGTGAAAAAACACCTGGCAGTCACTGGGCCCCCCCAAACCCCCCCCCCCCTTTTACTAACCTGAACCCCTTAATTTCTTCGCCCCAGGGACACGCTGTCTCTCTCTCCACGAGCTCCCGATTGGATAGATTGATAGCAACGCAGCCATTGGCTCCCGCTGCTGTCAATCAAATCCAGTGACGTGGGCGCCGGAGGGGCGGGGCCGAGTCCTGTATTCGGCCTCTATGGACACTGAATGCTGGACTCGGGAGAGCGCCCGCAAGGTAACCTCCTCAGGGAAGCGCTTCTCTGAGGGGGTTATCTGATGCGGGGAGGAGCCGCAAGAGCTGCCGGGGACCCCAGAAGAGCAGGTTCGGGGTCACTCTGTGCAAAACGAGCTGCACAGTGGAAGCAAGTATGACTTTTTTGTTTTTAAAATAACAAAGGAGGCCTTTACAGTCACTTCACACTTTACAGTGCTGGAAAATAATGGTGGCCACACAAAATATTGACACTTTGGGCCCAATTTGGACATTTTCACATAGGGGTGTACTCACTTTTGTTGCCAGTGGTTTTAGACATTAATGGCTGTGTGTTGAGTTATTTTGAGGGGACAGCAAATTTACAGTTATACAAGCTTTACACTCATTACTTTACATTGTAGCAGAGCATCATTTCTTCAGTGTTGTCACATGAAAAGATATAATAAAATATTTACAAAAACGTGAGGTGTGTGTTCACTTTTGTGAGATACTGTATATCTCTATCTACACACACTTGTGATACTGACCCATAAATACACACCGATCAGCCATAACATAATGACTGCTGACAGGTAAAGTGAATCATAATGATTATCTCATTATAATGGCATCTGAAAGTGGGTGAGATATAGTACGCAGCAAGTGAACATGTTGTCCCTGAAGTTGATGTGTTAAAAGTAGAAAAATAAATAAATGGGCAAATGTAAGGATTTGAGTGTCTTTGACAAGGACTAAATTGCAGTGGCTAGATGACTGGGCCAGACCATCTCCAAAACTGCAGCTCTTTTGGGCTGTCCCTCGTCTGCAGTGGCCAAGGCCGACCAAAAATGATCCATGGAAGGAAAATCAGTGAGGCTCCATTCACACCTGATCACGGGCAGACTTACAGCAATTCCACATCGCTGCAAAATGCGGGACGCATTTGTGATGCCATTAATCCAATCTTCTAATGGCACCCCAATCGTTTTTGCCCCGTGGTAAACCGGCAATTGCGGCAAATGGCAACGCTGTTATCCAAAAGAAGCTCATGTTCCTTTTTGAGTGACAAGCATTGTGATTGCAGCGCGATTTACCATGCGGCAAAATTGTGAGGCGATCAGGGTGCCATTAAGAAGTAATGGCATCGCAAACACATTCCACATTTTGCAAAGATTTGAAATCACGGGCGAAATCGTGGCGATTCTGCCCGCGATCAGGCATGGATGGAGCCTGACAGTCATGGGCAGCCATGGTTACTGATGCATATGGGGAGTGAAGACTGGCCCATGTAGTCTGAACTAATAGAAGAGACACTTAAAGCGGGATTCCGTCCTAAAAAAAAAAAAAAAAAAAAAAAAAAAAATTTAAAAAGTCAGCAGCTACTAACACTCTAGCTGCTGACTTTAAACAAGTACTTACCTGTCCTGGGTGCCTGCGATGTCGGTCGCCCGAGGCCGACCCGTCCGTCGGCTCTCGGCACCACCATCCTAGGTAAGGGAAACAGGCAGTGGAGCCTTGCGGCTTCACTGCCAGTTTCCTACTGCGCACACGCGAGCGGCGCGGCGCTCTGTGAATGGCCCCGTGGTGTTCTGGGAACACACACAGTTCCCAAAAGACAACGGGGCTTCTCACCGAGGAGCAGAACACACCACGAAAGAGGAAGAAGCAGATTAGGAAGACTGCTTAGCAACAAGGGTTTAGGTAAGTTTAAAATTTTTTTTTTTTTCATTTTTTTTAGGATTTTTGGTGATATTTTTTTCAGGGTGGCCCTCCACTTTAAGCTGAAAAAGTGTATTCTGGTTCTGATAGACAGGCATCAGAAGACACAGTGAAGCCCAGTTCGTTGTGTATGGGGCTGTGTAGCTACAGACTGGTCATGGCCTCCTTCCATTGCTCCGTGGTCTAGTTCTGATGCTCACATGCAGGGCTGGGACAAGGGGTGGGCGGGAGGGACAGTTGCCCTGCGCACAATGATTTAGTGTAGGGAACAAGGCTGGGCATTTTTTCTCTGGATGACCTTGTCCCAGCACTGCTCATGTCTCCATTGTAGGCACCTTTGGTTATGGACAATCTACAATCTGTAGCTACACATCCCCATACACCACAAACTGCGATGCACTGTGTGTTCTGACATCTTTCTATCAGAACTAGAATGACATTTTCAGCTACAGACTACATCAGGAGTAGGGCTGGGGAAAAAAAATTTAAATCTTGAATCGAGTTGAGAGGTCAAATCGATTCAACATTTAAGCAAATCGATTTTTTTAGATTTTTTTTTTCACCGCACCGGTCTTGAGTAGCTACGGGCAAGAGTTTTTAGGAGAGGCCGTGGCTTTGGCCTAGTCCGCGAGGCCAGACGCCGCAGACTAGGATGAAGCCGCGGCCTCGCCTAAAAATTCCTGCCTGCAGCTCCTCAGGACCGGCACGGTGTCCAAAAAAGAAGAAGAAAAAAAAAAAAAAATTGATTTGAATCGTGAATCGAGTTTAAGAAAAAATCGCAGATTTTTTTTTTTTAGAAAATCGCCCAGCCCTAACCAGAGGTGCCCAACCTTTTGGAGGAGCGAGGGCCACTTTAGCGACTTGGTAACCGGTCACGGGCCACAATGAGCAGAGCGGGCAGATGACAGGTCAATATCTACTCTGCATATGAAAAGCAGACACAGGCTGCTCTACTCTATGGGCTCTCCGATCCACTCAGACAGAAGGGGACAGATCCCCTTCTGTTTTTTTTTTAAGTGGATCAGATTGGAGATAAGTGGGTGTATATGGACACAAGTCCTCCGCTCTATAGAGGTGAATGTAGGGTCCGACTGGGTCTGGCTGAAAAACAGGCAGGCGGACCTGATCAGACGAATCGTGTGAAAGGAGCCTTAAGCGATTGGATTTTCCACAAAGCCTCAGACTTTTGTCCAAAGGGCGTTGGCCAAAAACTTGTCTTGCATACAAACAGTACACAATTGTCGGCCAACAAACACGAACGTAGTGACGTACTACGAGCTGATAAAGAGGAAGTTCAATTGTTAGGTGCCACCCTTTGTGCTCCTTATGCTAATTTTGTGTTAGTAGAAGTTTGGGGAGTGTTGATTCGCACTTTTCATTTCACACTTTTCAGTTCATTTCTGAACGGCCATTCGTCAAGCAGACATGTTGCGGAATCGGAGGAGATAACGTGTTATTTATTATTGGCCTTGGAGTTATTGCTTTGACCCAAGTCCAGTCCAGGAACAGGAGGAGGATTTCTTGTACCAAAAATTGTTTGCTTTATTAATCGTGACTAATTATGTCATATGCCTTTGCTGCGGGAGCTCCAGAAGAATAATCCGGATGATTTTCGGAATTATCTCTGGATGACAGACCCCTGCTTTCACCAACTCTTGGCATTGTTGACCCCCTATATTAAGAAGCAGGACACATGCTTGAGACCTATTTTTTGGTTGAATAATAATGATTTGATTTGGTATATTTTCTATATTTTTGGATGCATAGAATGCACTTTTTGGTTAAGTTCTATTGGCAGATAGCATGTCTAATTGTATTTGTTTTTTAATGCACAAAACATTTTGTGTAGAATAATACTTGGCTATGTGTTTTACTTCAGATGATCGTTTGGGAGTAGGCAGTTACATTTAAAAAAATACAAAGTAAAATTAACAAGGGACACCAACATAGTTGTATCTTTGATCTTAAAAACTACAGGATAATGGTGTTGTGGTAATTTGCACAAAAAAAAAAAAAAAAAAAGCATAATATTCTTCTTGATATCACTAGAAAAAAAAGCTTTTGAAAATTTGTTTGCAATAACTCCATCAGTACCACCAGCAAAGCAGCTTCATTATTATCCCATTAAAGAAGAAGAGAATGTGCGCTGCATTTAGACATTTCATAATTTGTCACGTCACGAATGTCAATTCTCCATTACGAATGCTAGTTTACAAGACCGACCGCTTCTGGCTCGTTCTTGCTTCTGAGCATGCGTGTTTGTACTTTGGACTTTTGTCTGACGGACTTGTGTACACACACACACACGATCGGAAAATCCGACAACAGACCGTCGTCCGCGAAAAATTTATATGCCTTCCATTCAACATTTGTCCACAGAAAATCCAACAACAATTGTCTGATGAAGCGTACACACGATTGGGATTTTCCGCCAACAGCTTGTCATCACACGATTCCCGTCGAAAAATCTGATCGTGTGTATGAAGCTTAAGGCTGCTTTCACACTGATGCACTGCAGTTTTCCTGTACCTCAACTGACCTCAATCTCCAATTCTTCCTCAGGATTTATGCAGGTATCACCAGCTGCTGCTGTCCCGCAGGCAGGTATGACTGCAGCTGGCTGTAGTGCTGGCAGGTCCTGCTTGCTGGTCCTGTTGGTGGGTATTGTTAGCTGGTTCCCGACCCACCATCCCCAAGCATCAGTGTGACAAGAGCTGGCGCTGGAGGAAGCATGGGGCTGCAGTAGAGAGCAGAGCTAATGCTTCCTGTATCGCTCCTGTCACAGGTGGAGTACATTTGCTATCACTCTGCCTGTGACAGGAGCCGGCGTAATATAGGAAGCATCGCTCTGTTTCCTCTAGCACCGGTGTTCTATCAGAATACCGCTACCCATCAGAAAATGCAACTGAAGTGACGTTCCGTCGCGGCCATCTTGGTACCAAGTTCCTCAGTTTTTCTTATCCGTTGCAGCCATCTGTACCAAGATGGCCGCGACGGATAAGAAAAACTGAGGAACGGGTGACAGGGTCATGGATGGCCAAGGCTCATTGATGTGTGTGGGGAGTGAAGGCTGGTCCATATAGTCTAGGGGTGCCCAACCACTGGCCCGTGGGCCACATGTGAAGCCCTCTGATGTGGCTCGCCACCTTCTGCTCTGAGATCGTGGGTCAGCAAGCCCAGATTGCGGGTTCCTGACCCGCCATCCCTGAGCATCATTGTGAAAAATAGAGCCGGAGTTCTATCAGAATACCGCTACCCATCAGAAAATGCAACCAAAGTGACACTCTGTCGCAGCCATCTTGGTACACCCCTGCAAGTAAGCCTACAGTCAGAAGGCGGCAAGCGGACATCTTTTTACACTCAAAGTCTTGCATTTCACACTTATTTTGACCTGTAAACTCAGCTTATATAGTGAAATGCAGTATTTTGAAAGCCATCGAACTGTCTTGATGTTGACTTTTAAAAGCAGCGGCAAGCATGCTGATCTGACAGAACACCACTGTTTTTAAAATTCAACATCAAAACAATTTGACGGATTTCAAAATACTGCATTTCACTATATAAGCCGAGTTTACTGGTAAAAATAAGTGGGAAATGTAAGACTTTGGCAAGTGTAAAAAGATGTCCACTTTCCGCCTTCTAACCATAGGCTTACTTGCGGACGAGTGCAGGATGTACCAAGATGGCTGCGACAGAATGTCACTGGTTGCATTTTCTGATGGGTAGCGGTATTCTGATAGAACTCCGGCTCTATTTTTCACAATGATGCTCGTGGATGGCGGGTCGGGAACCCGCGATATGGGCTTGCCGATCTACCATCTCAGAGCAGAAGGTGGCGAGCAACATCAGAGGGCGTCGCAGGTCACATGTGGCCCACGGGCCAGCGGTTGGGCACCCCTGGACTATACGGACCAGCCTTCGCTCCCCACACACATCAATGAGCCTTGGCCATCCATGAACCTGATACCTGCTTCTCAGTTTTTCTTATCCTTACCTATTTTTTCTGCTTTCAACACAACTTCAGGGACAACATGTTTACTTGCTGCCTAAATTATGCCATGGTAATGAATGGTATCCACTTTAGGTGTCAAGTGTTGATAATGTGGTGGTGTATATGGCTGTGATAGTGCCCTAAGCAATGATACATGAGAACAATGAGCTGTGTAATTAAAGGGAAAGCAGTACAGCCTCAGCTAGGATTCCCCTTGTCCTGTACAGGAAATGACAGACACACAAGGACACCCTCCTCTCCATACACCCGATATTGGAGCCCTTCTTCACAGGTAACAATGGCTCACACCAGCCCCCCTCCTCTCATAGCAGGAAGTAGCGGGAAGACACCGTACAGCCCCTACCTTTCGGCTTTTCACCTTTTTCCAGTTTCTCCAATTCCGCCCTCACAGACGTACTACTCACTGAGGACTCTCCCTCGAACACGGCTCCTATACAGTCCCCCATTAGCGCCCCCAGCAGCGCTCCCCGGAAGCGGCTCAAAGGAACGGACATCATGATAATACCTCACCGAATACACAGCGTCACTCACTGACAGAACAGAGGAAGAGAAAGCTCACCCCCAACCCTCAGTCCACACACAGCCAATCAGAGCCCTCCCACCCTTCCATGTATGTATAACAGCAGGCGCCGATTGGAGGAGACCAATCCACCCAAAATGGGTTTACCAATGAGCTGCGGAGTTTCAGAAGAAACGCAGAATAGAAGGGCGGGCCTACGAGAGACTATAAAATTCTAGGTGAGCGGCGGGCAAGCGGGTTCCCCTGTAATAATAATAATAATCAGTGCTTTCCATATACCTTAAAGTGGAACTTTAGTGTAACCACTTGCCTACAGGGCACTTTCATACACTTCCTGCCCAGGGCAATTTTCAGTTTTTTATTTTTTACCAAAAAAAGAAAGAAAAAAAAAAACTTAGTTTCTGTCATTACATTTTGTAAATAAGTCAATTTTCATCCACTGATGTGCGCTGATGAGGCGGCACTGATTAGATGGCACTGATGATGAGGCATTAATATGCTGCAGTTATGGGCACTGATATGTGGGCACTGATAGGTGGCACTGGTGGGCACCGATAGGCAACACTGATGGACATTGATAGGCGGCACTGACTGCATCACTAATGGGCACTGATTGGTGGCACTGGTGGGCTCTGATAGCGCTGTATTGTAATCAGGGCACTGATGAACAGTGCCCTGATTACATGTCTTGATGTCCCCTGCGAGGAGATGCCGCTGATAGGCTCTTCTGGCCACACACTCTGTCAGTGTGAGGCTATGAGAGCCAATTACTCGCATCTCCGTGTTTACATGTGAGTGACCGTGGACACAGCCGATCACATGCTTAAAGAGCCGCGGCTCTTTAGAGAGATCGGGGTCGCGCAGTGTCCCAGCAACACGAGGGCGCGCGAGAGCAGCCGTTCTGGGACGACGTCAAGAATGAGAGCCGCACCGCCCCACTGTCATTTGACGTTGGGCGGGCGGCAAGCATTTTAAAAAATGGACGAGCAGGCAGGATTTTTACCCACTTGCCTACTGGGCACTTTAACCCCCTTCCTGCCCAGGCCAATTTTCACCTTTTAGTATTGTTACACTTTGAATGACATTAGCGCGGTCATACAACACAGTACCCATATGAAATGTTTATCATTTTTTTGAGACACATAGAGCTTGATGGTATTTAATCACCACTAGGTTATTTTTTGCTAAACAATTAAAAAAAGACTGAAAATTTGGAGAGAAAAAAAACTTTTCCTTAGTTTCTGTTATAAAATTTTGTAAATAAGTAATTTTTCTTCTTCACTGATGTGCACTGATGAGGCTGCACTGATAGGTGGCACTGACAGGCATTACTGATGGGCACTGATGAGGAGGCACTGATGGGCACCACTGGTGAGCACTGATTGGCAGCACTGATGGACATTGATGAGGAGGCACTGATAGGCATCACTGATTTGCAGCACTGGTGAGCACTGATTGGCAGCACAGTTGGGGCTGCACTAATATCAGGGCACTGATGATCAGTGCCCTGATTGTCAGTGCAGATGTCTCGTGTGGATTTGCCAGTTTTTTGGCTCTCCTCCTCACGCACTGTCAGTGTGGGGGGAGGATTGCTGATAACCGGCAAATCCTGTTTACATCCGTGATCAGCTGTGATTGGACACAGCTGATCACGTGGTAAAGAGCCGCCGTGATTGGCTCTGCACCCTGATCTGTGAAGGATGCAGCAATCACAGATCACTGCCAATCTGCGCCGCAGGAAAGGACACCATATGACAGCCTCCCGGCAAAGTAGCTGTCATTCAGCTATAGCGAGGTCAAGAAAGGGTTAATGCAGAAGAGCCATGTTTATCTATTTTGCATTAAAGTTACTTACCTGCCTGTATGCTCCTGTACAGTGAGCTGCGTCCATGGATTGCTGTAGAAATTCAGCAATACCAAAGCTAACTGCACTCCCGCGCATGCACGGAAGTAATGTTATCCAAGCCCAGCCAATGAAAGTGGCCGGTGATCAATACTCAGAAGCTGGCCACCTGAAAATATCAGCAGCCAGCAGAAAGCTCCAGGACGCCACATCACTGAAGCCAAAGTGAGTATAGTTCTGCTTTAAAGTGATATTATTAACCACCTCAATACCGGGCACTTTTACCCCCTTCCTGTTGCGGCCAATTTTCAGCTTTCAGCGCTGTCACACTTTGAATGACAATTGTATGCATGAAATTTTTATCATTTTTTTGAGATAGATAAAGCTTTCTTTTGGTGGTATTTAACCACCACTGTGTTTTTTTATTTTTTGCTAAACAAATGAAAAAAGACCGAAAATTTTGAAAACGTTTCTTAGTTTCTGTTATAAAATTTTGTAAATAAGTAGTTTTTCTTCTTCACTGACTGTGTGCTGATGAGGCTACACTGACGAGGTGGCACTGATCTAATATGCAGCACTGATGGGCACTGTTAGGCGGCACTTATGGGCAATGATAGGCACTGCTAGATGACACTGATGGGCACTAATAGGCATCACTGATGGGAAAGAAAAGAAAGTAAAGGAGTGCCCGGTATCCAATGAAGGTAAGTATATTTGTATTTTATTTGAAGTTTCAGCAGTAAAAAGAGGCCAATGCGTTTCGGGGCACTAAGGACTCCCCCTTCATCAGGTCTGCTAGTGGAGGTGGTTATGGAATAATCCTGTTGGAGGGTGCCTTTGGCACATGAATCGGACTGTTAGATGTCCACAACACTGGCTGCATGTTCAGAGGCAGCAATGAGAGGTGGATTTGGCGCCAGGGATTTTAACTCCCTGATTCAAATCCCTGGCGCCAAATCCATCTCTCATGGCTGCCTCTGACACACGGCACCACGGATCCCTGTGGTGCACGCCCCCCGGGGGGCACGCGCGAGTTGTCGTTCTGAAGAACATCATATGACGTCCACGCAGAACAATGAAGTGGTTAATCTTTTCTAGAAAAAGAGGCTATAATGTTAAGGGGTTGATACTAAAAGACACTGCAGCTTTGTAAAATGTTTATTAAAGTAGATGTAATTTCCCCTCTACTCTAGCCCTGCGGTGTCCCAGAGCTTCCTCATTGGTCTTCTGGGTACTGATCTTCAGCCATTTTCATTGGCAGGGCCAAGATGATGTACAGTAACACTTGCGCACACACACAGGAGTCCATTAATTTTGGCAGATGCCAAAATCGTACCGTGTACAGCACAGTCAGGTAAGAGACTTGCAGAAACAACATGGTATATCTCTTCTGCGTTAAAAAAAAACCACCTGTTTGCAATTTTTTTTAACCACTTGCTTGGACGTTCTCACCCTCTTCCTGCCCAATTTTTCACACAGTCATAAAATTAAATTAAAAAAGTGTTGCACTAGGCATACATTTGTCGAGGCTAGCTGAAACAGATAGGGATGGAACTCAGCCACTATATAGAGAGGTAAAGATACGGCTTCAGCCTGAACCCCTCCTGGCTATGCTCCTCTGACAAGTTTTGCCCCATCTACAATTTATGCCCAGTCTATGATTAAACCCCATAGATAGGGCAAAGAATGTCAAAGGAGCATAGCCAGGAGTTTAGGTTGAAGCCATATTTTTACCTCTCTATATAGCGGCTGGGTTCCAGTGTACAGTGTTTCCACCTACTGTCATTCGATCTGTTTCAGCTAGCCTGGATGAGATTATTTAAACGTCAGCACATGATCTGTGCTTTGGACTGCAGGTGTAAGTTTTACAGTGCTTTGAGCGGCACTGCATGTTTTTTTATATGGATTACAAGGATAAAGTGGTGTTATAAGTATATATAAACATATAGCAAAAACTTCATTATTAATAAGGTGCTCAATATATACATTATTAAGACCAAAGAAACAACTTTAATTTACAATATCCAAGTGTTAAAAGTTCTGTGAAAAAAAGTCCAAAGTGCAAAGATGGAGTTCATAATCCACTGTGCAGACACTATATTTAAGAAGTTTTCTTCTTGCAGACCCTTCACCTCTCATCCTGGGTGTACTCTCACCTTCAAGATCTGACCCTCATCACACAGGTCAAATAACATGTGCCTTTAAAATGTAAACCAGATACTCAGGCTCAAACACCTCCAGAAGGGATGGATTCCTCTCTACCAGGAACTCCCAGCTTATAGTCCAAAGGATTAGTAGGTTGGAAAGAGACCAATGCGTTTCGGGGGATTAAGGACTCCCCCTTCATCAGGGCTGCAAGTGGAAGTGGTTATGGAATAATCCTGTTGGAGGGTGCCTTTGGCACATGAATTGGACTGTTAGATGTCCACAACGATGTTCAGAGGCAGCAATGAGAGGTGGTTTTGGTGCCAGGGATTTGAACTCCCTGATTCAAATCCCTGGCACCAAATCCACCTCTCATGGCTGCCTCTGACACACCGCACCACGGATCGCTGTGCTGCATGCCCCTTGAGGGCACGCGCGAGTGGCCGTTCTGAAGAACATTATATGACGTCTAAGCAGAACAATGAAATTGTTAATCTTTTCCAGAATAAGAGGCTATAATGTCAAGGGGTTGATACTAAAAGACACTGCAGCTTTGTAAAATGCCAGGCTCAATCATTCACAAAAGTCAGGCTCAAGGAAGACCAAATAGAAAATATAGTGTTCGCTGCTGCATTTATTAAAAATACAATAACCACAAATATTGCACTCACATTCCCTGAATATAAGTATAGAGAGTTAAGCCGCTGGATAAAACCATATGTAGTTCAAAAACACAGACCACCATCCAGGCTGCTTTATGGCCTCTTATTCACAGCCTCAGTGTTAATCTGAGATCGTAAGACTCCACCCTACCTGTTTCGTCACAAATGGTGTCATCAGGGGCCCCAATATACACTCAAAATTACCCTTTATTTGTAAAGTAGACAGTCCAAGTTATTTAGTAAGAGGCATGATTATTTTTTTTAAGTTGTATTTATTACCACAATTTTTTAGCACATGAAGAAAGTAAATAAAGTTTGAGTTTATTTCACAAGGTTGTCATTTAGCAAGTTATTTCTCATACACAAAATAGGCATACTTATACCCTAAAACATATTATTCTACTCTTCCCTAGTCTGGGGATACCACATGTTTGAGACTTTTCATTGCCTAAACGCATAGAGGGGCCCAAAATCCAAGAAGCGCCTCCAGGTTTTCAAGGGGCATAAATTTAAATTACGCATGACATGAGAATCTAACCCATATATTTTGCAAATTAGACCCTCCAATGTATTTAATTAGAGGCATGATTAGTCTTTTGAAGATGGCATTTTTTTTTGCCACGATTTTGGAAATTAAAGAAAGAAAATTAAATTGTATTTTTTTTACACATAGCTGTCAATTATAGTATAGATTTCTCAAACGCAGCATGGGCATAGTAAGAATTATACTCCAAAACAGATTCTGATACTCCTGTATATTGGGATACCACATTTGCAAGGCACTTTTGTAGCCTAGCCGCATAATGGGGCCCACAATCCAAGGAGCACTTTCAGCATAAATTAGGTATCTAATTTCCTGACTACCTATCACATGTTTGGAGTCCCTGGAGTGCCAGGACAATAGAAACACCCACAAAATTGCCACATTTTGGAATATACACACCCTGAGGTATTTTTAGAAGGCATGATGAGTCTTTTGAATATTACATTTTTATGCCACAAGCTTTTGGAAAAGGAAGAAAGAAAAAAAATACTTGTTTACACAAAGTTGTAAATTAATAGGATAGTTCTAACACACAGCATGGGCATGCCTAGACTCACCCCAAAACACATTCTGCTACTCCTCCTGATTATGAGGATACCACATATATGAAACTTTTTTTTTTAGGAACCTAGCTGCTAACAGGTACCCAAAAATCCAGCGGGCAAAAATTATGGGGTTGATTTACTAAAGCAAACAGACTGTGGACTTTGCAGTTGCTCCAGAGCTTAGTAAATGAGGTAAAGCTTCACTTTGCAAAAAGTACCCAATCACGTGCATTTTTGCTTGGATGATAAAAGTGGGATCTTAGCAGTTTCTGGGTGTAACTTACTACAAATCCAGCATTTTTCATATCCTGGCTTTCTAGCATAAGCATATTTAAATTTTACCAGTAACATTTTTCCAGAAAAACCTGTTTCTTTGATCAATTCGTTAGAGACATCTCTTTTACTGTGATCTCTGGGGTGAAAGTCAGTATGATTGGTGTGTACTTCGCTTTTACCACATATGAGTTTCAAGTCTCCTAAGTCATCAGTAGGGATGAGCCGAACACCCCCCGGTTCGGTTCGCACCAGAACCCGCGAACGGACCGCAAGTTCGCACGAACGTTAGAACCCCATTGACGTCTATGGGACTCGAACGTTCAAAATCAAAAGTGCTCATTTTAAAGGCTAATTTGCATGGTATTGTCCTAAAAAGGGTGTGGGGACCCGGGTCCTACCCCAGGGGACATGTATCAATGCAAAAAAAACTTTTAAAAAAGGCCGTTTTTTCGGGAGCAGTGATTTTAATGATGCTTAAAGTAAAAAAAAAAAAAGTGAAATATTCCTTTAAATATCGTACCTGGGGGGTGTCTATAGTATGCCTGTAAAGTGACGCGTGTTTCCCATGTTTAGAACAGTCCCTGCACCAAATGTCATTTTTAAAGGAAAAAATCTCATTTAAAACTGCTTGCGGGTTTAATGTCATGTCGGGTCATGGCAATATGGATGAAAATCAGTGAGACAAACGGCATGGGTACCCGCCAGTCCATTACCAGGCCCTTTGGGTCTTGTATGGATATTAAGGGGAACCCCGCACCCAAATTAAAATAAGGAAAGGTCCCTATATACTCTGAACAGCAGTATACAGGCGGTGCAAACAAGACAGGGACTGTAGGTTTGTTGTTAAGTAGAATCTGTTTGTAATTTTGAACATTTTTAATGTGTTTAGCTCCAGCCAAAAAATCTTTTCTAAGCTTTTTGGAAAACATAGGGAAGGGTTATCACCCCTGTGACATTTGTTTTGCGTCTTTCCTCCTCTTCAGAAGATTTCACCTCACTTTTTTGTCCCAATGAAAAATGTTTTTTGAAAATTTGGGTTTTTTTGTGGAACAAGGATTGGAAAGCATCAGTGGAAAGGAGAAATTGTTTTCCCATATTAACTCTTACAGGAGAGAATTTCCCTTCCTTAGGGGTAGATTTCATCTCACTTCCTGTTGTCTCCTTCCGTTTGCAAGTAGGAGTCGTTTGTAAGTTAGATGTTTGAAAGTAGGGTCCTGCCCTATATACTCAGCAGAAATTTGGGCCTTAGGTGTTGCTGTGGCCAAAACACTGTAAGCCCTCACAGGGCCCTGCTGTGAAATATTAGATCAAGAATTGTAATTACATGCCCCTGTTGAACAGGAGCTGAAAAATTAGGCCTTAGGCACTGGTGCTGGTGCCACAACACTGCAACCCCTCACAGACACTCTAGTTGGAACGCAGGAACGAGCCCTGCTGCAAAGTATTGCATCAAAAATTGTAATTACACGCCCCTGTTAGACAGGGGCAGAAAAATTGGGTCTTAGGCACTGGTGCTGGTGCCACAACACTGCAACCCCTCACAGACACTCTAGTTGGAACGCAGGAACGAGCCCTGCTGCAAAGTATTGCATCAAAAATTGTAATTACACGCCCCTGTTAGACAGGGGCAGAAAAATTGGGTCTTAGGCACTGGTGCTGGTGCCACAACACTGCAACCCCTCACAGACACTCTAGTTGGAACGCAGGAACAAGCCCTGCTGCAAAGTATTGCATCAAAAATTGTAATTACACGCCCCTGTTAGACAGGGGCTGAAAAATTGTGCCTTAGGCACTGGTGGTGGCGCCCAGAACCAAAAATGTTCTTACAAGCTATCAGCGTGATGATTGAGGAGGAAGAGGATAATTACTCAGGGATAGTCACTCAGCATCAGCATAGGCAGTCTTTGAAGGGATCTGAAAAAAATTATTCAGTTACATCAGCATCAGGTGCTTGGTAGCTGGTGGTGATCCAAGACTGATTCATTTTTATGAAGGTCAGCCGATCGACCGAGTCAGTGGACAGACGCACCCTGTGATCGGTTACCACGCCTCCAGCAGCACTGAATGTGCGTTCCGAAAGAACGCTGGATGCAGGACAGGCCAGTAGCTCAATTGCATACTGTGCAAGCTCTGGCCAGTGATCCATCCTCAAGACCCAGTAACCCAGAGGATTTTCGGTGGGAAAGGTGTCCAAGTCTGATCTTGCCCCTAGGTATTCCTGCACCATGTAAAACAGACGCTGGCGATGGTTGCTGGAACCGATCATACCTTGGGGCTGCGGACCAAAAAATTGTCTGAACGCATCGGTCAGACGGCCACCTTCTCCACCGCTCCTTCTTTGACTGACCGAAGCCTCAGCAACACGTTGTCCAGAAACAGGAGTTTGTAACCTCCCAGTCTCTGGGAACGTGTTGCACAGACCTTTCTGCAAGGCCTCCCGAAGATGTTTCATCCTCTGCTCCCTCTGCGATGGCAAGATAAGGTCCGCAACCTTACCCTTGTAACGTGGATCAAGGAGGGTTGCCAGCCAGTATTGGTCCTTCTCCTTGATACCACGAATACGAGGATCCTTACGCAGGCTTTGCAGGATCAGGGAGGCCATGCAGCGTAGGTTTGCTGAGGCATTCGGTCCGGAGTCCTCTGGGTCACTAAGGACAACAACGTCCGCAGCCACCTCCTCCCAGCCACGTACAAGTCCATGTGTTCCTTGGGACTGATCCCTTAAAGACTGCTGATGCTGAGTGCCAGGCTCCACCTCCATACTGACACAATCTTCCTCCTCCTCCTCCTCCTCCTCCTCCTCGTCCTCTTCCTGTGTGATCGGCGGGCACGCAGGAACACTGTCTGGATAAAGGGGGCCTTGAGAGCTAAGGAAGTCCTCCTCTTCCTGCCTCTGTTCTGCCTCAAGTGCCCTGTCCATTATTCCACGCAGCGTGTGCTCCAACAGGTGGACAAGGGGGACAGTGTCACTGATGCATGCACTGTCAGTGCTCACCATCCTCGTGGCCTCCTCGAATGGTGACAGGACAGTGCATGCATCCCTGATCATGGCCCACTGGCGTGGGGAAAAAAAACCAAGGTCCCCTGACCCTGTCCTGGTGCCATAGTCGCACAGGTACTCATTGATGGCCCTCTGCTGCGTGTGCAGCCGCTGCAGCATGGCCAATGTCGAGTTCCACCTGGTGGGCATGTCACAGATTAGGCGGTTCTTGGGCAGGTTAAACTCCTTTTGGAGGTCCGTCAGCCGAGCACTGGCATTATATGACCGGCGGAAATGCACACAGACTTTCCTGGCCTGCCTCAGGACATCCTGTAAGCCCGGGTACCTGCCCAAGAACCGCTGCACCACCAAGTTAAGGACGTGAGCCAAACAGGGCACATGGGTCAGTTGTCCCTGTCGGAGGGCAGAGAGGAGGTTGGTGCCATTGTCGCAAACCACCATTCCTGCCTTAAGTTGGCGTGGCGTCAACCACCTCTGAACCTGCCCCTGCAGAGCTGACAGAACCTCTGCCCCAGTGTGGCTCCTGTCCCCCAAGCACACCAGCTCAAGCACCGCATGGCATCTTTTGGCCTGCGTACTTGCGTAGCCCCTTGAACGCCTACGGAGCACCGCTGGTTCCGAGGAAGAGGCCATGGAGGAAGAAGAAGAGGAGGGGGTGGAGGAGAGAGGTGTGTCACAATCAGCATTTTGGAGGCGTGGTGGCGGAACAACCTCCAACACTACTGCACCTTGTCCTGCATCCTTCCCAGCTGCCAGCAGAGTCACCCAATGCGCCGTGAAACTTAAGTAACGTCCCTGTCCATGCCTGCTGGACCATGAGTCAGCGGTAATATGCACCTTACCGCTGACCGCCCTGTCCAGCGAGGCATGGACATTGCCTTCCACATGCCGGTAGAGAGCCGGAATCGCCTTCCGTGAGAAAAAGTGGCGTTTGGGAACCTGCCACTGAGGAACCGCACATTCCACAAACTCACGGAAGGGGGCAGAGTCTACCAACTGAAAAGGCAGCAGTTGAAGTGCTAGCAATTTTGCCAAGCTAGCATTCAACCGCTGGGCATGTGGATGGCTGGGAGCAAACTTCTTTCGGCGGTGCAGCAGCTGGGGCAGGGAAATTTGCCTGGTACAATCTGACGTCGGTGTACCAAAAGCAGATTGCCCACAAGTACTTGGCTGTGACACACCTAATTCTACACCTTCATTCCTCTCACTGCAGGTCTCAGAGAGGACTGAAGGTCTAGTGGGGTTGGAAATCTCAGCTGATGAGGAGCAAGGAGAGATCCTCTTTGTTCTTTGGTGTGGGTCTTTTAGATATGCTTGCCAACGAACTGCATGGCAGGTCAACATATGTCTGGTCAAGCATGTGGTACCCAAGCGGGAGATGTTTTGGCCACGCGAGATACGCTTGAGACATATGTTGCAAATAGCAACGGTGCGATCTGATGCACTCGTCTCAAAAAAGGCCCACACCAAAGAACTTTTTGAATAACGCGCAGAGACTGCAGCGCCCTGCACATGTGGAGCTTTGGGGTGTGATGCAGTCAATGTGCTGCCCTTAGGCTGGCCCCTGGAGGGCATCCTGCCTCGTTGGTGATGTGCTGCCTCCTCCTCCTCCTCCTCCTCCTCTCTCCTATCAGGCACCCACGTTGAGTCAGTGACCTCATCATCCCCTCCCTCCTCATCACTGGAGCAAACCTGGCAGTATGCTGCAGCAGGGGGAGCATGACTGCCAGATTGCTGTCCTTCTTGGGCACCCCCTCTGTCCGTGCTCATGTTACTGCCTTCATCGAGCTCAGTATCATCATCAGAGCCTTCCAAACGCTGGGCATCCTCCTGGAGCATGTACCCAACACTGTGGTCAAACAGTTCGAGGGAATCCTCAGGAGGACATGGTGGAGCTAGGGAAGGAGTCACTGATGACATTGAGCTGAGGGAAGAGGCCGCTGCTTTGCCAGACAAAGCACCCTGGGCATGGGTGAGAGAGGATGAGGAGGATGAGGACGGCTTGGTCATCCACTCGACCAAGTTTTCTGCATGTTGCGGCTCAACACGGCCAGCTGCCGAAAAAAAGGCCAAGCGTGTCCCATGGCCACGGGCTGATGAGGATGCACCGTCTCCACGACCAGCACTAGACACAGAGCCTGCTTGCCCTCTCTTATTGGCTTGTGACTGTCTGCCTCTCCTTCTTGGCCTTCCAGACATACTAATGGCCTGTAGCTGCACTAAGCTGGGATAGAACACCTGTAATTTTCTTCAGGTAGCTTTATATACTGTAACCAGACAAGCCTGCCTGTCAGTAGGAAGATAACAGGAACGGATCTAGCTGAACACTGTGAGCAGGACGCACTGACTGCACTAAATGTAAATAGCAGGAACGGATCTAGCTGAACACTGTGAGCAGGACGCACTGACTGCACTAAATGTAAATAGCAGGAACGGATCTAGCTGAACACTGTGAGCAGGACGCACTGACTGCACTAAATGTAAATAGCAGGAACGGATCTAGCTGAACACTGTGAGCAGGACGCACTGACTGCACTAAATGTAAATAGCAGGAACGGATCTAGCTGAACACTGTGAGCAGGACGCACTGCACTAAATGTAAATAGCAGGAACGGATCTAGCTGAACACTGTGAGCAGGACACACTGCATTAAATGTAAATAGCAGGAACAGATCTAACCTAATCTAGCTAACTCAAATCAAATGACACTGTCTGTCTCTCTCTCTATCAGCACACCGGAACACACTACACAGGGCCGCCGTGCAGGCGGCCTTATATAGTGTGGGGCGTGTACTAAATCCCCTGAGCCATAATTGGCCAAAGCCACCCTGGCTTTGGCCAATTACAGCTCTCTCTACTGACGGCGCTTTGATTGGCCAAGCATGCGGGTCATAGTGCATGCTTGGCCAATCATCAGCCAGCAATGCACTGCGATGCCGCAGTGAATTATGGGCCGTGACGCGCCACACGAATTTGGCGCGAACGGCCCATAACGTTCGCAATTCGACGGACGGTCGAACAGCCGATGTTCGAGTCGAACATGCGTTCGATTCGAACACGAAGCTCATCCCTAGTCATCAGGATGATAGATACAGTTAGTTATTATCCACACTGGAACAAAGATCAGAAGTAGAAATGAGCGACATCACTGTCCTTTATTCCAAAGCTTGTCTTTTGAGGACTTAAAACACCTGCTTCGCCTTTTTTCAGCCTTTCTTCAATTCCTGGGCTTGTATCAACCTTCTTTATCCTGCTGGCATGGATCTAGGTAGGACTTTCCTCGGTAAGGATGGCGGTCCTGGTGACGGCTACCGCTTTGGTCAATGGTCTGAATGGAACCTCTTGTGGCTTTCGACCTTTCTGAAGCCTCTGGACCACAACTTGATCACCGACCTGGAACGGGTGGGTTGGTACCTGTGAAGAAAAAGGAGAGGTGCGAGCTACTCTTCTTTCAACAATATCAAGAGTTTCAATCAGTTTTTTTACATATTGGTCCTGTATCTGTTCCAAATCACCTTCCTCCACCATCAAAGGATGATTAGCCCACGGTGTGGGGAATGGCCTACCCATGAGTACCTCAAAGGGGGAGTAACCCGTCTGATTTCAGCTAATACAGCTGGAAGAACTTTTCTTCATTTGCCAAAATTCCCATCCGTAGCTTTCCTTATCCTGTCTTTAATTGTTCTATTCATTCTTTCTACAATCCCTGAACTCTGTGGATGGTAGGGGAGGTGAAATTTCCAGTCTATTTTTAGTACTTTTACAAGATCTTGGCAGATTTTAGCTGTGAAGGCTGGGCCATTGTCTGAATTTATTTGTAATGCACATCCCCATCTAGGAATAATTTCCTGTGTGAGGATCTTCACCACAGTTTGTGCGTTTTCATCGTTGGTGACAAAAATTTCTGGCCAGCGTGACATCATGTCCACTATGACCAAAAAGTATTGTTGTTTCTTTCCTTCTTTGGGCATATGTGTAAAGTCTATCTGTAAATGGGTAAGCGGTGTTGTTGGGTACTCAAGATGTTCATGTTCTGATTTCTTTGGGTTTGTTGGATTGCTCCTAATGCAAGTGACACATCTCCGTACAAAAGCTTTGACTAGATTAGGTAGTCCTGCAATGAAAAATCTGCATCTAGGAGTTCACATGTGGCCTGCCAGCCCTTGTGACCCAGTCCATGGTATTGTGCAATGAACAGGGGGGCGCTAGCAACAGGAATACACTGTCTCCCCTCATGGCAGATTAATCCTGTTTTAGGATCCTTTTGCACCATTCCATCACAGTTTCATTGCGCAATATTATCAGGGGTGGCAAAAGCCTGCAGTTCCGTGAGCCAATGTGTCTCTTTCAGGGAACATGGCTGAGGTGTTAGCATGGGCATTTGAGTGTCTGCCTTTTGTGTAGATGCAGCTTCTTTGGCGATTCTGTCAGCTAGTGCATTACCTTTTGCTATATCAGTCATTTGACCTGTATGTGCCTTACAGTGAATGATAGCTAGCTTTGAAGGCAACTTTATTGCATCTAGTAATGGTGTGACTAGGTCAGAGTGTGAGATGCTCTTTCCATCTACTGCCACATATCCTCTGCGAAGCCATATTACACCATGGTCCCAGACCACACCATGAGCATATCTGGAATCGGTGTAAATATTTACCTCTCTTCCTGCAAACAGCTGGCATGCACGGGTTAATGCTATCAGTTCAGCAGCTTGTGCAGACTGATAGGGTATTGGATTGGCCTCGAGGACAGTATCCGGCAGTTGTACTACAGCATATCCCGCATGATACACATTATCACTTTGTCTGCTGCAAGAGCCATCAACAAAAACTGTTTGTGCAGTAGGGATTGGTACTGAAAGCATATCTGCTGTAGGTGAAGTGTCCTGATGTATTGATTGTGCACAGTCATGAGGTGGTGGTAAGTCATCCTGTTCTCCTTTAAGACCTAAAAAGGCATTCAAAATTGGAGCTGGGCCAGAGTTTATGTCTGAACTTTTTATTTTCAGGTTTGGATTGGACAGGAGGATGACTTCATACCCACTCGAACTTTGTGCTGACATATGTTGAGTATGTAAAGTTTTGAGGAGTGTGGTGACATTGTGTGTAGTATGTAAGGTAGTGTCATGACCCAAGGTAAAAGGTGTTGTCATCTCTACAACCGTTGCACAAGAAGCCAATGCTCTGAGACACAGGGCATGCCCTGCACCTGTACTGGAACCACCTTTGAGAAAAAAGCTACAGGGCATAGTTTCCCACCATGTTCCTGGGCCAGTACTCCCGCCATGGTTCTGCAATTTTCCCTGGCAAGCAAGTGAAACATTTTGCCATATTCAGGGAGGCGGTGTGGCTTGGAGATGACCGCGTAAGGACGTGCATCTGTGAAGCTCCTGGCTTCCCCCGGACCACTACCACTTGTAAGCCGACTGTCTGACATGTGAAGACGGTATGACAATTCATAGAAGGTATAGAACCAGATCAGCCACTAGGGGGTGCAGACCTACGACGCCACAGAGCGGGATCCGAAGGTTTCTCCGTGACCCTCAGCATCCGACGCCGGAAGACACAGTGGCGGCTCCACGAGTATCTGGGATGGACGACGGAGCAGTTACAGCAGTACCAGGGTTACATGTCCCCTCTCAGGCTTCTGTTTAGCTTCCAGGGATGGCGGCGGCCTCCCGGGCAGATGTGGTAAGCCCCGCATAACACCATAGCAGACTGGATGAGGAACTCAGATCTATGCTGCAAGCTCTCCCTACGAGAGCGGATATAGAAGCCCTGAATACCCGCATAGAGGAAGCTCACAGCAGGGACATTCAGGAGGTAAGAGCGGAAATACATTCCCTTACCGGCCGGGTGGAATCTGGGGAGGCCTCTGTATCCTCCCTGGAGACCAGAGTGTTAGCCTTAGAACTCTCTCAGTCATCACAGGAGGCTACAGTTAGCAATATGCAGCTCCATTTGGAGGAATTGGAGGACTGTAGTCGTCGCAATAATTTGTGCATACGGGGAATCCGGTAGACTGTAGGATCAGAGGAGTTAGAGGCAACGGTGATAGCTCTTTTTCATAAGATATTGAAGACCCCGCTGCCCTCCCTGGAGCTGGATACGGTGCATAGAATCCCTGGACCCAGGTCTCCTGACCTGGACAGGCCCAGAGATGTTCTCTGCAGGTTACATCATTACCAACAGAAGGAGATTATTCTCCGTAGAGCATGGGAACACGGAGATGCAGAGATTGAGGGAAGGACGGTGAAGATCCTCCCAGATATATCAAGAGCCACTTTGCAAAGGCGAGCAATACTGCGACCAATATTGGATCTAGCAAAGCGCCATGATTGTACTTACAGATGGGGCTACCCATTAACTGTTACATTTCAGAAAGCGCAGTCGTCTTTTACTCTACGCTCCCCGGCGGACCTTACAGCCTTCTACACTTTTTTGGATGCAGAACCAGTACAAGTGTGCAATTGGCTACATAATATCCCTAGATCGACAGGCTGGTCGGGCCAGGCCCCTATTCAGAATAACCAGCCTTTCAAGCACAAAGACTCAGAGGGTGATCCTGAACACCATCTGCAGACGGGTCACGTGAGTTATGATTAATTTCCAAGAAACTGTCAAAATTTCACTATACTCAAAATGAATATCATCATTTCCAGAACGGTTACATTAACGGGTAACAACAGATTTTATGATGCACCTTATGGTAGTGTCCCCCCCCCTTGTTGCCCAGTCCCCCCCTCCCCTCTCCCCCCTTTTTTTTCTTTTTTGAGACCCCTTACCCATGGGACTTTAGAACTATCTGTAGTTTTTAATATCCCTGGACTTGGGATCTTACTGTGGTATGGGATTTATGGACAGAAATTTCCGCTTTCATTTGCCGGTAATATACGAACAGCTAGCAATAATTGCATACAGATGGAAGAATACCCAAACGAACCAGAGCTAAATGAATACATGAGACTCCCTTCTGCTTTAGAGTAGGGATGGGAGCGCATCATGATTAGACTATTGGTTGGAATATATTATGAAAGGGGGTATTTTGTATAATATGAATTGTGTCTTCTAAATATGTATCTAGAGAGACCCTATGTATTGATAGAATAAGGGGGTGGGATGCACAGATTGGGGGGGGATAAGGAAGAAAAGGGGGGAAAAAAGGGAATTTCTTTTTTTTTTTTTTTTGCACTGAGGGTACATGGGTACCTTCTAAAATATGAATTTGGTGGGCCACGGGAGGTAGGGTGGAGGGAAGGTGGGGCAGGGGAGCCATAACACCCGCTTGAGTTAGGGTGTTATGACCTAACGAAGATTTTGGTAATAAAAGTGATTTCGCGCTAAAATCTATCACCTCAAAATATAGTGCATACAATAACATAAATAAAAATTCTTATAAGTGCAATATCAAAAAAGTGCTCCATAGTGCAATACGTGGTTAACAAAAGTGCTTTTGTGCATCAAAGATAACATAAGACATGAATGAAAAGTTCATCAGAAATAGATAAAAAATTATATTGTGCAACAATATGCAAAGTTTCTGTTGTGCTATTTATCTGGGATCATTTGGTGAGAATGGAAAAAATATATAATAATCTTGAGATTGGTGATCCGGTGGCACCGGGCTCTCTAGACTCTCACCTTAGGGAAGATGAATTTGGGCATCAAAAACCAATTCTTTGTTCTTTTGTGGTGGTGTTGTGATGAAATTTCTCTGGTGCTGTATCGATACTCCTGCTTGTCAGCACCTATTGGATATAGGAACAAAGAGGGGTTGCCCACCTGGGCTCCACCAGTCCGGTGGTTAAAACAGGAAGGGGAGAGAAAAAGGATGCCTCCAATGGTGTAGTATATTTGTAAAAAAAATTTAATTTATTAAAAAATCAGGTGGTCTCTTACATTTAATCAGTTAAAAAACAGCATATACAATAAAGAGTTGAGGAGCGGCGTCTGCGGCGCCTTCTTACTGGTTTCCGGTTTCGTCTGTGCTCGGCCACGCCCTACGCGTTACGTCACCGCTCGTGACTTCAACTGGGGACTGACCTAACGAAGATTTTGCTTTTTTATTCATAACAAGACACTTGCGATCACTTATCTGAATAGGGGAATGGTAGGTGTAATTTGTATTGATAGACACCAAATAGAGACACTGAATATTGGAATATAACACTAATTCTATCTATTTATTTTAGGGAACACTTTTAGCCTAATATATTGTGAGTTTTAAGTTTGGGGTTTTATTAATCGGGGTATATATATTCACTGGGGGGTTCTCACTTTTTAAGAGAGGCCGAGGGGTGTTGTTTTTTTTTTTGAGTATTGCACTTACTGTATATACTCGAGTATAAGTCGAATTTTTCAGCACATTTTTTTGTGCTGAAAGTGCCCCCCTCGACTTATACTCGAGTCAAGCACTTGTCTGCAGCAAAAAAATTTCATTTTCTGAACCGACTTTGGGGCCCCGTATCTCAGGGCCACTTGGTGCTAGAAACCCCATATTTGGTATGCAAACCTAGTAGACCTGGTACCACAACATATCCAAAGCTGAAGTTCCTAGCACTAAGTGGCCCCGAGATACGGGGACCCAAAATCGGTTCGGAAAATGTCATTCTCTGCTGCAGAAAAGTGCTTGACATTTTCTGAACCAACTTTGGGGCCCCGTATCTCAGGGCCACTTGGTGCTAGAAACCCCAAATTTGGTATGCAAACCCAGTGGACCTGGTACCACAACATATCCAAAGCTGGGGTCCCTAGGACCAAGTGGCCCTGAGATACGGGGCCCCAAATCTGGTTCGGAAAATGTCATTCTCTGCTGCAGAAAAGTGCTTGACATTTTCTGAACTGATTTTTGGGGCCCTGTATCTCGAGGCCACTTGGTGCTAGAAACCCCAGCTTTGGAAATATTATGGTGCTAGTTCCACTGGGTTTGCACACCAAATTTGGGGTTCTTAGCACTAAGTGGCCCTGAGATACGGGGCCCCAAATTTGGTCAACTGTGTCTATCTGCAGCAATGTCATTTCAGGACCCTTTGGGTTCAGAGACCCCAAAGTTTGGCTGCAGCTAGAGGGCATCTAGGGACCCTTAACTACCGAGTTTGAAGTTCAAGGGACCTATGGCTGCAAATGGGCACAGTGAGGCATGCAAATGGGCACAGTGATGCTGCAAATGGGCATTGTTGACCCTCTTTTCCACTTAAAGTAGCTGTGCATTTCTCACCCTCGTCTTATACTCGGGTCAATAAGTTTTTCCCATTTTTTTTGTGGTAAATTAGGGCCTCGACTTATACTCGGAACGACTTATACTCGAGTATATACGGTATATATATTGTATGACTTTATACGTTATGCATCTTTTTGTCACATATTTTTTAGGGTGTAAGGTGTGTGTTTGTTTTTTATTTACACATTTTAAATATTCAGGGAGGCCGAGGCTCGGGCTGGTAACCATTGCACATTTCAACATGGCAAAAGCATTTAACATTTCATCAGACCATTTTACAATATCAGACATTTCAGATAGGGTTGCTTGTCTCAGTATATTGTCATAGAAAGAACAGTCAGGTATCCATTGGTGGCAACAACCAATCATTCCAAGAAAGGTAAGCATATCTTTCTTGGTAAGTGGGCGGTGCAGACCCACTAAAGCGGCAGCTCTTTTGTGACTGACTTTCCTAACTCCCGGAGACAACACAAACCCTAGGTACTCAACCTCCTGTTTACACCATTGTAACTTTTTCTTAGACACTTTGTGACCACATACATGTAACCATTTCAATAAGGATAGGCTATCAGCTCAGCAGTCCTCCTCTGAAGAACTACAAATCAAAAGATTATCAACATATTGCAACAGTACAGAACCATGAGGGGCAGTCTAAGGCCTGAGGGTGGCTTGGAGTACTATGGAATAGACCACAGGTGAGTCTATGTAACCCTAGGGCATTCTACACCAGGTAAACTGGCGATTGTGTTGGTCAATCGACACAGTAAAAGCAAAGAGTGGCCCTGTCTCCTCGTCTACAGGGACGGAGAAAAAAAGCATTCTTTAAATCAATCACAGTAAAACATTTGGCTGTTGCTGGAATGGAGGACAGGAGTGATGGAACATCAGGTACAATGGGTGCTATTGGGACTATGAGGTCATTTATGGCCCTCAAGTCCTGTACAAACCTGAAGGAGCCATCCGGCTTCTTTACAGGGTTAACAGTTGTGTTGTATGGAGAAATAATTTCTTCCAGGATCCCATCCTGCAGAAACTTTTTCACCATTGGCACTATGCCATCCATCTTTTTCTTAGAGAGTGGATATTGTTTGTGTTAGATAGCAAATGCACCTTCTTTGAGAGTGGACTTGTATGGTGTGCATGAAATAAGTCCTACATCCAGATCTGATGTAGACCAGACCTGGGGGTCTATATCCTCAAAATCTTTTTCACTACATTAGTGTGACAACATCAATAAACCTGGTTTACATACTACTATAGTGATTTTATCTGAAGAAATGTCTAGACCTCCTTCTGAGTTGGTTCTAGTTGTGATTCCTAGTGGCCCAAACAAGTCTCTTCCCAACAAATTTATAGGGCACCTTGGTATTATCCTAAAAGAGTGTGTGCATATGGTGTAACCTTCATCATCTTCTATTGGTAGGGATGGGGTCCTATATGTTTTTGTCAGTATCCCAATAATTCCCAAAGAGGGTTCTGCTGGTTCCCATCTGCCTTTGAAATGATCTTCACAAATAGTACTCCTAGTGGCCCCGCTATCAACGAGATAGGGAAGGGGTCTCCCATTTACTGAAATAACAACCATTGGATTGTCAGTGAAATTATTTGAGACAGGAGGAAAAGCTGGGACACTACCCTCCGGGCCCCATCATTGTTGATTTCCCCATTTGATTGGAAATGTTGGACCTTGTTGGATGGATGCCTGTGGTTGTTGTGTCTGGTTAGGGGCAGAGCTGGAGTTGGGAGTCTGTGGAGAGGTGGGGTGAGGACGCTGACTCACCCAGTGATCCTCGGCACGGCAGCTGAAACATCCATTGTTTCTAGGGCGACTCATCCCTCTTCCATTTCTGCCTCTAAACCTGCCTCTACCTCTTCCTCTAAAGTTTCCCTTCATATTTCCTTGGAAATGTTGTGTGGAGACAGGTGATGGTTTTGGTATAGCAAAACAACCTGCTGCATCTTTCTGTGAAAGTGCTTTGCCAAAGTCAGTTCTAGAAAGAGTTGACCATTCAGTAATCATTTGTTTGACTGGGACCACTAAATGGGGTTTGAGATTACTCAGGAAAGTCTGAATCAATAATGGATCCTTATCTGGCTGAATACCCAAACCGGCTTCCTGTGTCCACACATCATTGAATCTTTTCCAAAATTCAAGAACTGATTCTCCTGTCTTTTGTTTGCATGCTATGGCGGTGGGCAATGAAGATTTTGGTTTAAAAATCTCTAGCATGTGAGTTGTTAATTCAATCCACATATCATCGTTCCCTTGTTCTGTGTTAAGCTTGTAATCGGTTGCAGCTGTACCCGCCGGTTCTACAGTTGATATGGTTCCGACCATGGTCCAGTCCCAACCTGTACCTGTCCCTACAACACCCTCAATAATTAACCTCATATCTTCCTGTGTGTAGTTTCTGCCTTTACAAGCTCTTTTCAGGTAGGCGAGAGTGGCAGATTTATGTCTTTATTTTTCTTTCTAAACATTCTGATTAGGTTCTTGTAGATACTCTGAGTCTTTTATTTCTTTTTTCTTTTTTTTTTGGCAAAATGCCAATAAGCACTCCTTATGGTCAGAGGTTCCCCTGATCACAAGCAAGCTTTGTATGTTATTACTTTTCTTATTTTTGTAACCAAACAATTTTTATCTATATTTCAAATTTTTTGGCAGAGTGCCAACAGGTTCAAACAGTGCCTTCAATTGTGGTAGTACTAATGCCGCAAACAATTCCTCACTACCTATTATGGTTAGGGAGATATTAGCACTTGAACCCTGTTGGCAAAAAGCCAAATATCCAAATTTTGCACCTGACTTCCCCTGCGCAAGAGATATTAGTAGCAAAAAGAATTATTCAAATAGCATGTTTTGATCAAGAGTTAGCCTCAGAGTATCCTGCCAACTACACCATTTTTTTTTTAACAGAATAAATTTGGAACAAATTCAAGAGTTTTTTGACATACAATAAATATACAACCTTGCTCACGGACCTGCTGTCTTGCTTCATATAACCTCCAGGGACAATACTCACCAAATATGCCTTTTGGTTCTTGAAGCAAAATAGCAGTCCACATATACACTCAGCACAGTTCATCCAGTTTGATACTTTTAAAGCAGTTAAAGCAGTTATACAATCATACAAAGTTTACACAATACATTGATCATCAGTCTCTTGTTCTGCTCCAAACAGAGCTAAAACTTCTAGAGTACTCTGTAAAATTCTTTTAAGGTCACCAAAACCTTTTCAAGTGTCCCCAAAACACTATTTATATGACCGGTCAACTTTTATCTCTACTTATGAGAGGTTCTATAGCCCAACAGCAATCTCTGTGGGTGGAAGCCACACACCTGGACCCCGGCAAGTCAATTTCACTCAATAAGAATAAGATTACCTTACCGAATCCATTAAAAGTAGCCTTCCATCCTCCGTTAAGGGTAGATTTCCAATCCCGGACTGAGCCCCCAGTGCTGTTAGGGTTAATGCTGTGTCTAGGGTAGTTCCTTTTAACCTCTCAGACCTCAGATCAATGTACCATGCAATTTCAGATATCTGGAATCAGTTTTTCGAGAATGAAGAATTAACGCTCACATGGTGTTATATTCTAGAATCTGATTGTATTGAGTTGTCGGAAGGCACTTCTTATAGCTGGTTAAAAATCACACAGAAGTTTCATAGTTAAAAGCATGCGCAGTAGATATTAAGATGGTTACAGCTGGTTAAGACAAACAGTCATTGTTCTTTGTTCTTATGCCGCGTACACACGGTCGGACTTTCCGGCATACTTGGTCCGGCGGACCAGAGTGTGCCGAACAATCCGCCCGTGTGTGGGCGGCGGCGGACTTTTCCGGCGGACTTCTTCCCAAAAGCCCGCCGGACCTAGATTTAAAGAAAGTTTCAAATCTTTCCGTCGGACTCAGTTTCGGGCGGAAAGTCCGCCCGTGTGTGTGCTGGTCCGACGGAAAGCCCGCTCGTGTGTAGGCTGGTCCGACAGACCAAATACGACACGAGGGCAGGGTATTGCATCTCGCGCTCGCTGCAATAGGAAAAACAAATCTTCCTATTGCGGCGAGCGCGGGGCATACCAGGCCCTTAGGTCTGGTATGGATTATAAAGGGGAACCCCTACGCCGAAAAAACGGCGTGGGGCCCCCCCTAAAATCCATACCAGACCCCGATCCGAGCACGCAGCCTGGCCGGTCAGGAAAGGGGGTGGGGACGAGCGAGCGCCCCCCCCCCTCCTGAACCGTACCAGGCCGCATGCCCTCAACATGGGGGGTGGGTGCTTTGGGGGAGGGGGGCGCCCTGCGCCCCCCCCCCAAAGCACCTTGTCCCCATGTTGATGAGGACAAGGGCCTCTTCCCGACAACCCTGGCCGTTGGTTGTCGGGGTCTGCGGGCGGGGGCTTATCGGAATCTGGGAGCCCCCTTTAATAAGGGGGCCCCCAGATCCCGGCCCCCCACCCTATGTAAATGAGTATGGGGTACATGGTACCCCTACCCATTTACCTAGGAAAAAAGTGTAAGTAATAAAACACACTACACAGGTTTTTAAAATATTTTATTAAACAGCTCCGGGGGGGGGGGATCTTCCTCCGGCTTCGGGGGTCTTCTTCCGGCTTCGGGGGTCCCTCCGCTTCATCTTCTCCCGGCGTCCGGTTGGTTCTTCTCCGCTCTCCGGCCTCTTCTCCCGGTGTCGCAGGTCTTCGGCCGGCCCCCTCCGCTGTCTTCATGTAGCTCTATTGCAAGCGGAGGTCCGGACTTCTTGGCTTCTTGGCTTCTTGGCTTCTTGGCTTCTCTTCTCTTCTCTTCCCCCAGATGTTGACACGACGCTCTCTCCGGCTGGACTGGTCTCTGAGGGCTGCGTTGTGACTTATATAGGCGGAGACCCCGCCCCCATATGATGTCACAGTCCCTGGGCATGCTGGGACTGTGACGTTTTAGGGGGCGTGGTCGACCACGCCCCCTAAAACGTCACAGTCCCAGCATGCCCAGGGACTGTGACATCATATGGGGGCGGGGTCTCCGCCTATATAAGTCACAACGCAGCCCTCAGAGACCAGTCCAGCCGGAGAGAGCGTCGTGTCAACATCTGGGGGAAGAGAAGAGAAGAGAAGCCAAGAAGCCAAGAAGCCAAGAAGCCAAGAAGTCCGGACCTCCGCTTGCAATAGAGCTACATGAAGACAGCGGAGGGGGCCGGCCGAAGACCTGCGACACCGGGAGAAGAGGCCGGAGAGCGGAGAAGAACCAACCGGACGCCGGGAGAAGATGAAGCGGAGGGACCCCCGAAGCCGGAAGAAGACCCCCGAAGCCGGAGGAAGATCCCCCCCCCCCGGAGCTGTTTAATAAAATATTTTAAAAACCTGTGTAGTGTGTTTTATTACTTACACTTTTTTCCTAGGTAAATGGGTAGGGGTACCATGTACCCCATACTCATTTACATAGGGTGGGGGGCCGGGATCTGGGGGCCCCCTTATTAAAGGGGGCTCCCAGATTCCGATAAGCCCCCGCCCGCAGACCCCGACAACCAACGGCCAGGGTTGTCGGGAAGAGGCCCTTGTCCTCATCAACATGGGGACAAGGTGCTTTGGGGGGGGGGGCGCAGAGCGCCCCCCTCCCCCAAAGCACCCACCCCCCATGTTGAGGGCATGCGGCCTGGTACGGTTCAGGAGGGGGGGGGCGCTCGCTCGTCCCCACCCCCTTTCCTGACCGGCCAGGCTGCGTGCTCGGATCGGGGTCTGGTATGGATTTTAGGGGGGCCCCACGCCGTTTTTTCGGCGTAGGGGGTTCCCTTTATAATCCATACCAGACCTAAGGGCCTGGTATGCCCCGCGACGGGGCTCGCAAGGTGTCAATCTCGCCGATAAAAGCGGCAAGATTGACATCCTTTTCTAGTCCCGTCGCACCTGAGTCACGTTCAAAATGAACGGACTTGTCCGTGTGTGGGCAAGTCCGTTCATTCTGAAAGTCCGCCGGAACTCCGGCGAAAGTCCGTCGGAAAGACGGGCGGACTTAGCCCGCCGGAAAGTCCCGGCGTGTGTGGGCAAGTCCGTCCGTTTTAAAGTCCGGCGCACCTGGCGGACAAAGTCCGTCGGAAAGTGTGCCGGACCAAGTAGGATAGAAAGTCCGCTCGTGTGTACGCGGCATTACAGTAGCTAAAGGAACGTGAGAAAGTGTAGATAAGAGGTATATGATAACAGTTCATTTAGAAGAATCTCATGCTGAGACAGATATTTGTGAAGCTTAAAGGGGTATTCTAACTGTACATATTATTTAAGATGGCTGACAGAACAAAATGGATGCTTGGCATAACCTTTCAGATGTCAGCAGAGCTTTTGGTAATTTAGCAGCCGCTCTTGCAGAGTGTTACTGCACTTCGCAAAGCACACAGTAAATTTGCCTTTAGTAATTAACCCCTTTGCATCTATTTTCCTGACTACCTATCACAATTTTGGAGGCCCTGGAGCAACAGGACAGGGGAAACACCAACAAAATCACTCCATTTTGGAAAGCAAACATTTTTAAGAGGCATAGAGAGTCTTTTGAAAATGCTATTTTTTGCCACAAGTTTTTGGAAAATGTATTTATGTATTTTATACAAAGTTGTATATTAATAAGATATATATACTGTACATACACTTACAATTTCACCCCAAAAACACATTCTGCTACTCCTCCCAAGTATGGTGATACTACACATGAGACTTTTCCACAGCCTAGCCACAAAGCGAGGCTCAAAATCCAAGGAGCGCCCTCAGGCTTTCTGGTGGCAAAAATTACACATCTAATTCCTGACTATCCACATATCCTGCATCGCCACCTACATTGAAATCAGACCCACAAATACACCTCCCCAGCCCCCACCCATCTATGGAACATCCACACCCACATGCTTTCACCTGCTGTCACTTTTTTCTTGGATTATTTGTTGAATGCGTGCATACAGTATATTTTCTCTCCTTTCATCTCCACTTAGTGCACTTGACACCCCAGCTGTCAAACAATGTATAACTTTTGGATTCCTTTTGTTCAATGTCTTTTCTTCATGTATGCCTTTTCTTCAATGTACTTGTCTAAAACTGTGGAAAATCAATTGGGTATTCCTGCATGTCTTTTTTTGAGAGGTCTGGAGATAATGATGAAAATGTATATCTGACCTTTCAGAACACGTGCAATTCTGTGGATAATTTACCTTGTTAACGGTAGTGGATCTATTTCAAAGTACATTTTTTTTGTGGGTAAATAAAACACGATTACACAGAAAGATTGTGGACTTCATAACATTGTATACACTTGTAGCATATATTTGTATTTTAGAGCTGATTGCATAATATATATATATATATATATATATATATATATATATATATATATATATATATATATATCTATCTATAAAGGTGATGGTATATAAATGGGGAGGGGAGGTATATAGATGGTGGAGGAGAGGTATATAGATGGGGAGGGGATGGTATATAGATGAGGGAGGGGAAGTATATATACAGAGGTGATGGTATATAGATGGGGAGGGAATGGTATATAGATGGAGTGGAGGTATATATACAGAGGTGATGGTATATAGATGGTGGAGGACAAATATATATATATATATATATATATATATATATATATATATATATATATATATATACACACACACACACACACATATACATACATACATACACATATATACAAAGGTGATGGTATATAGATGGGAATGGGAGGTATATATATATATATATATATACAGAGGTGATGGTATATAGATGTGGGAGGTGAGGTATATATATCTATAGAGGTGATGGTATATAGATGGGGAGGTTTATATACAGAGGGCATGGTATATAGATGGGGTAGGGGAGGTATATATACAGAGGAAATGGTATATAGATGGTGGAGAGAGGTATATAGATGGGGAGAGGAGGTATATATACAGAAGTGATGGTATATAGATGGTGGAGGGGAGGTATATAGATGGTGGAGTGGAGGTATATATACATACAAAGGTAATGGTATATAGATGGGGAGGGGATGGTATATAGATGAGGAAGGGGAGGTATATATACAGAGGTGATGGTATATAGATGGTGGAGGGGAGGTATATATACAGAGGTGATGGTATATAGATGGGGAGGGGAGGTATATCTACAGAGGTAATGGTATATAGATGGGGGAGGGGAGGTATATATATAGAGGTGATGGTATATAGATGGGGAGGGGAGGGGAGGTATATATACAGAGGTGATGGTATATAGATGGGGAGGGAAGGTATATATGCAGAGGTGATGGTATATAGACGAGGAGGGGAGGTATGCAGTATCTAACAAAGTCACATTTTTGTAAATATTTTATTATATCTTTTCATGTGACAACACTGAAGAAATGACACTTTGCTACAATGTAACATAGTGAGTGTTCAGCTTGTATAACAGTGTAAATTTGCTATCCCCTCAAAATAACTCAACACAGCCAATAATGTCTAAACCTCTGGCAACAAAAATGAGTAAACCCCTAAGTGAAAATGTCCAAATTGAGCCCAAAATGTCAATATTTTGTGTGGCCACCATTATTTTCCAGCACTGCCTTAACCCTCTTGGCAATGGAGTTCACCAAAGCTTCACAGGTTGCCACTGGTGTCCTCTTCCACTCCTCCATGATGACATCACAAAGCTGTTAGATGTTGGAGACCTTGCGCTCCTCCACCTTATATTTGAGGATGCCCCACAGATGCTCAATAGGGTTTAGGTCTTGAGAGTCCAGAGTTGGCCAGTCCATCACCTCTACCCTCAGCTTCTTTAGCAGGGCAGTGGTCATCTTGGAGGTGTGTTTGGGGTCGTTATCATGTTGGAATACTGCCCTGCGGCCTCCAAAGGGAGGAGATCATGCTCTGTTTCAGTATGTCACAGTACATGTTGGCATTCATGGTTCCCTCAATGAACTGTAGCTCCCCAGTGCCGGCAGCACTCATGCAGCTCCAGACCATGACACTACCACCACTATGCTTGACTGTAGGCAAGACACTGTAGACTGTAGGAAAGTCTTTGTACTCCTCACCTGGTTGCCGCCACACACACTTAACACCATCTGAACCAAAAAAGTTTATCTTGGTCTCATCAGACCACAGGACATGGTTCCAGTAATCCATGTCCTTAGTCTGCTTGTCTTCAGCAAACTGTTTTGCGGGCTTTCTTGTGCATCATCTTTAGAAGAGGCTTCCTTCTGGGACAACAGCCATGCAGACCAATTTGATGCAGTGTGTGGCGTATGGTCTGAGCACTGACAGGCTGACCACCCCACCCCTTCAACCTCTGCAGCAATGCTGGCAGCACTCGTACGTCTATTTCCCAAAGACAACCTCTGGATATGACGCTGAGCATGTGCACTCAACGTCTTTGGTTGACCATGGAGAGGCCTGTTCTGAGTGGAACCTGTCCTGTTAAACTGCTGTATGGTCTTGGCCACCGTGCTGCAGCTCAGTTTCAGGGTCTTGGCAATCTTCTTATAGCCTAGGGCCATCTTTATGTAGAGCAACAATTCTTTTTTTTAGATCTTTAGCGAGTTCTTTGCCATGAGGTGTCATGTTGAACTTCCATTGACATTATGAGAGAGTGAGAGTGATAACACCAAATTTAACACACCTGCTCCACATTCACACCTAAGACCTTGTAACACTAATGAGTCACATGACACGGGGAGGGAAAATGGCTAATTGGGCCCAATTTGGACATTTTCACTTAGGGGTGTACTCTCATTTGTTGCCAGCGGTTTAGACATTAATGGCTGTGTGTTGAGTTATTTTGAGGGGACAGCAAATTTACACTGTTATACAAGCTGTACACTCACTACTTTACATCGTAACAAAGTGTCATTTCTTCAGTGTTGTCACATGAAAAGATAATAAATCTTATCAATAAATAAAAAGATAATAATAAAACATTTACAAAAATGTGAGGGGTGTACTCACTTTTGTGAGATACTGTATATACAGAGGTGACGGTATATAGATCGTGAGGGATGGTATATAGATGAGGGAGGGGAGGTATATATACAGAAGTGATGGGATATAGATGGGGGCGGGGTGGTATATATGCAGAATTGATGGTATATAGATGGGAAGATATATGAGGTGATGGTATGTAGATGGTGGAGGGGAGTTATATATATATATACTTGCAAAGGTGATTGTATATAGATGGGGGAGTTATATATGTATATATATATATATATATATATATATATATATATATATATGTGATGGTATATAGATGGCGATGGGAGGTATATAGACGGGGAAGGGATGTATATATACAGAGGTGATGGTATATAGATGGGGAAGGGAGGTATATATACAGAGGGGAGGGGATGTATATATACAGAGGTTATGGTATATAGACAGAATATGTGGAAGCCAACACAACCACAGTACCCCCTTTATCCGCATTCCTAATCACAATGCTACTATCAGAAGCTAGGGATTTGACAGCTTGTCTCTCAACAACAGACAGGTTACTAGATATAGGGCCCTTTCGACAACCCCAAGCCAGGTGAGTCAAATCTCTCTCTACTAGTTTTTGGAAGAGATCGAGATCCTTGCCTTTTGATTCTACCGGATAAAAATCTGATCTAAGTTTAAATGATATGTTATTTTGTGTATCTATAGGATCTATGAGGCATGGACTAGACTCAGAGGCCAAATCGATGAGGTCTTGCAAAGCGCAGACCTCTGTAAACAAACAAGGAGAGGGAGGGGACTCGCCTGTATCCAAAGTGCTCGGAGAAGTCTCCCCTCTTTTGAATGGAAACTCAAAATAATGTTTTTTAAGGGTAAGACTGTGTGAAAATTTGTCCCAAAAAGATCAAAATGCCGGCTGGGGCAAAAATTTAGTCCCTTTGAAAGCAAACTAATTTCTTCATCATTTAAAATCCTTTTTGAAATGTTCATGATTTTAGAAATTTCCCGCTTTATCTTGCCTCGTAGTAAATAGTGAGTATTCCTTGGAGCCTTCGTGTCTCCTTCCTCCTCTCCTTGTTTTTTTTGTGGTCTGTTTCTTTTTCGCTTTTTTGTTGAATCCACAAGGGTTTCCTGAATTACGGCCATCACCTGGCCGGACCGGACCAGTAGATGTTGGAAGACCTTCTAAAAACGAATCTGATGCCGTAGTAGCCAATGTATCATTGGCTAGTTCACTTTCCTGGGCAGAAAAACGCACTCGTTTCCTTTGATTCTTACGAAATCAGCCAGAGAAAAACTGAAGTTTTTTCCATGACTATTATTCTCATAGTCTATACAGTCTCTGGTCTGGTCGTTTTCTGTCCTTTTTTTTATTTAGGCGTCCATCCAACTCTGCAAAACCAGCACGAGTTTGCAGAGTGGTAAGGTCTTTTTTGCATCAGTGACATCTCGGCTTCCACTTCCTTCTTTTTAAATGATACTAGAATGTCCATGAGTTTGAGTGAGCAAGTACTTAGTGTATCAGTCCACTCTTTTTTCAAGCTTTCATCAAACAATTCCGATGTGGGGAATTTTTTAATCCTCAGCCTACGTGGAATCTGTGTTAAGGAAATGTATTCAGTTAAAAAGCTGATGTCCCAAAACGACCTAATTTCTTTGTCCATCAAATGTTCCAATCTCCTAAACAGACGTATCAGTGAAACTTCATTGTCATCGGTAGATTGAAGAGTATGTGTCTGTGAATTCAATCTGAAGTGATTGTCCGATGGCGCTGTGAGGGTTCTGCTAAATCCAGGTTCTGCTGTGGTTAAGGTAGATGTGATGTTATCCATATTAGGCTGGCTTCAAACAAGGATTAAACAATCAAAAAACAGAGTAGTAGAAATCCAAAAAGACCTCCGAGCTGGTAGACAAATTATGCAAAGTCCAGGAACAGAAGGGAAAAGGCGATCACCGCTCCAAGTAGATCAATAGAAAAAAAACCTCTCCTCAGAATTGAAGTAGCAGGTGCTGGCAAGGCATATAGAAATTAGGATGATGGAAATTTCTGGACAGCCGCACTCCAAAAATTAGCCTTTATTCATACAAAATGATATAAAAAATACATGCCACAGCAGAACACAGGACAGAAGAGCTGACGCGTTTCACACTATCAAACAGTGCTTAATCATAGCTAACAACCACAGAAATTAGTTTCATAAAAATACTTAGAGTCCAATCAACAATCAATTTGCTCATTTTGATGGGAATGCCCACAGTATTATCTATGATTAATATTTACATTAGATAGGTTGAGCATTATTTAGATAGAAGGGTAGGAGTACATTATAAATCCTGTGTGTGTTTTATGTTATTCGAGTACAAATATATGTTTTTAAATTTAATGTATTTTTCATATTAATTTTTAATAATGGTTCATTTGGGGATACAAAGTCATTTTTGTGTCAGTAAACCTAGTCAAGTTTATTGGTGTTAGCCCGTATTCATGGTCTATGCACACAGCTATATATATGGGGGTCGTGTTTCTTGCTGATATTTGTGACTTTACTACACACAATAGAGGTCTCTTGTTGTTTTTTAAAGTATATGCAAGCACATGCTCTCTTTCAATATATTTCTGCTTAGGTTGTGTTAACTGGTTTATGAATACCCTCATCATTATTATCATTAATTCATTACATTATTATTCTTTCACTATTTTTTTCACTATTTTTAAACCTTGTATACATCACATTCAACATGTTTTTTCATATATATATGCATGTGATAGAACATTTCGTATCCATATGTATTGTTTGTATATTTAGTATATATACATGTCTATATATATATAATTCTCTTTGCACAAAGATTTTTTTCACTTGTTTATTTAGTTATACATACACACACACACACACATATATATATATATATATATATATATATATATATATATATATATATGTGTGTGTGTATATGTGTGAGGCTTCCACTTATTTTCACGCATTTTTCACATTGTTCACATTGACATACACATGCACACGGATTTGGCAAGAATCAACAAGAATTTACATTCATTTTTCATTTTTTTGTAAACCTCATCTTGTTTGACTTTATACTAACACATTTATTTTTACTTCACTCAGATACTTTTATGAGCACCTCACCCAACCACACATGTTAGTCATTAGGGGTGCAACGGATCGTCATCGATCCGTGATCCGATCCGCTGAGGTTGATCCGTACGGGACACCCGGGATCCGCGGGCCATAGGAAAGGCCGCGGCTTGGGCCTTGGGGAGATGGGGAGGTACTGGGTATATATACAGAGGCGACGGTATATAGATGGGGGAGGGGAGGTATATATACAGAGGTCATGGTATATATACATACAAAGGTGATGGTATATAGATGGGGAGGAAATCGTATATAGATGGGGAGGGGAGGTATATATACAGAGGTGATGGTATATAGACGGGGAGACGAGGTATATATACAGAGGTGATGGTATATAGATGGGGAGGTACTGTGTATATATACAGAGGTGACGGTATATAGATTGGGGAGGGGAGGTATATATACAGAGGTCATGGTATATATACATACAAAGGTGATGGTATATAGATGGGGAGGGGATCGTATATAGATGTTGAGGGGAGGTATATATACAGAGGTGATGGTATATAGACGGGGAGAGGAGGTATATATACAGAGGTGATGGTATATAGATGGGGAGGAGAGATATAGATACAGAGGTGATGATATATAAATGGGAGGGGATGGTATATAGATGGGGGGAGGGGAGGTGTGTGTGTGTGTGTATATATATATACATATATAAAAGTGATGGTATATAGACGGGGGGAGGTATGTATACAGAGGTGATGGGTTGGATGGTATATAGATGGGGGAGTGGGGGAGGGGAGGTATATATACAGAGGTGATGGTATATAGATGGGAAGGGATCGTATATATAGATGGGGGAGGGAAGGTATATATACAGAGGTGATGGTATATAGACGGGGAGGGGAGGTATATTGTTGAAATTTTATGAAGATCTATTTAATATGTATTGTTATACTGTCTCCAAGTGTTCTCCCGCAGCCCGCTCTAAAGAGTGAACTGGGGCAGACTAATACTGGTTGAGATCCGTCTGGTAGTGAAAAGCTTCTTGAGGATGCAGAGAAGTGTTTGCAGATTGGGGATATGTCCGTCAGTGAAGGGCCCCTGTTGCGGTGCACAGACGATCGTCTGAGGGGGATGTGTTCACTCTCTAAGCACATTATCGATTATAAGTGGATGTATGCTCGTGTCACCCTTGTGTGCCTGATCAACACATTTGGGGGGGCCATGGCATGCTCCTGCAGATAATCTCTCATCCTCAGGAATGGTAGTATAATCCGCATATGCATTGTTCTCTGAACAACGCAGAATTAGGATTCACGCCAACGGTGAAAACGGGAGTCTTTGTGTGGGGGCAGTGTTCATGATTTCAGCCAGCAATGCGGCTTACTGGAGAGCATGGCTTCCAGGTACAGGGGGCGGGAAATCGTACACACTGCCTCCGCCCAGATACGCCCAGAACTCCCTCCTAGTCATTGTTCATTGGTTGTTGTATAACCCCTTCTGGTTGCTTGTGCTTGATTGGCTGATTTGTGAAGCCACCAAGCTCTATTGTTATATGACTAAAGAATGCTCCCAGGATCAGGTCAGTTGGTCGAGTTGTGGAGCTGAGGATGTAAGAATGGTGGTCATGTCTGTGTTACTTGGGAAGAAACGGGAAACAGGGTCGTACTAAGATGCATTATACCAAAAGGCTGAGAGTGACATGGAATATGCATAGCGTATAGTAGAATTTCCACGACAATAAATACAGAGGTGATGGTATATAGAGAGGGGAGGGGAGGTATAAATACAGAGATGATGGTATATAGATGGGGGAGGGGAGGTATATATATATATAGAAGTGATGGTATATAGACAGGGAGGGGATGGTATATATACAGAGGTGATGGTATATAGACGGGGAGGGGAGGTATATATACAGAGGTGATGGTATATAGATGGGGAGTGGAGGTATATATACAGAGGTGATGGGATATAGATGGGGAGCAGAGGTATATAGATGGGGAGGGGAGGTATATATACAGAGTTCATGGTATATAGATGGTAGAGGACCATACAAAGGTAAGAGTTATTTGGATAAGTCTCTATGAGCTTACCACATGTTACCACTGGGATTTTTGCCCATTCCTCCTTGCAAAACTGCCCCAGCTCCTTCAAGTTGGATGGTTTGCGCTTGTGAACAGCAATCTGTAAGACTGACCACAGATTTTCTATTGGATTGAGGTCTAGGCTTTGACTAGGCCATTCCAACACATTTACATGTTTCCCCTTAAACCACTCAAGTGTTTCTTTAGCAGTGTGTTTGGAGTCATTGTCCTGCTGGAAAGTGAACCTCCGTCCTAGCCTCAAATCACACACAGAGTGGTACAGGTTTTGTTCAAGAATATGCCTGTACTTAACATCATCCATCTTTCCCTCAACTTTGACCAGTTTCCCAGTCCCGACTGCTGAAAAACATCCCCACAGCATGATGCTGCCACCACCATGTTTCACTGTGGGGATAGTGTTCTTTGGGTGATGTGATGTGTTGGGTTTGGCCAGACATAGCGTTTTCTTTGATGGCCAAAAAGTTCAATTTTAGTCTCATCAGACCAGAGCACCTTCCTCCATACATTTTGGGAGTCTCCCACATGCCTTTTCGCAAACTCAAAACGTGCCATTTTGTTTTTTGCTGAATGTAATTGCTTTCTTCTGGCCACTCTGCCATTAAGCCCAACTCTATAGAGCGTACAGCTTATTGTCGTCCTATGTACAGATACTCCAGTCTCTGCTGTGGAACTCTGCAGCTTCTCCAGGGTTACCTTAGGTCTCTGTGCTGCCTCTTTGATTAATGCCCTCCTTGCCCGGTTCGTGAGTTTTGGTGTGCGGCCGTCTCTTGGCAGGTTTGCTGTTGTGCCATGTTCTTTCCATTTGGTTATGATAGATTTGATGGTGCTCCTAGGGATCATCAAAGATTTGGATATTTTTTTTATAGCCTAAACCTGACTTGTACTTCTCAACAACATTGTCCCTTACTTGTTTGGAGAGTTCCTTGGTCTTCATGGCAGTGTTTGGTTAGTGGTGCCTCTTGCTTAGGTGTTGCAGCCTCTGAGGCCTTTCAAAAAGGTGTGTATATCTAATGACAGATCATGTGACACTAATGCCGCGTAAACACGGTCGGACATTCCGATCGTGTGTGGGTCTCATCAGACTTTTTTTTTTTTAAATTCTGACGGACCTAGAAATAGAATATGTTTTAAATCTTTCCGATGGAATCAATTCCTATCGGGAAAACCGCTCGTCTGTATGCTGTTCAGACGGACCAAAAACGATGCATGCTCTGAAGCAAGTACTATACGGCAGCTATTGGCTACTCGATATAGAACTTCCTTTTTCTAGCCCCGTCGTATGTGTTGTACGTCACTGCTTTCTAGACGGTCGGACTTTGGTGTGCTCATGTGTAGGCAAGACAGTTTCAGCGGAACTCCGTCGGAAAAATCTTCAGAGTTTATTCCGACGGAAAAACCTGTCGTGTGTATGCGGCATTAGATTACACACAGGTGGACATCATGTCACTAATTATGTGACTTCTGAAGGTAATTGGTTGCACCAGAGCTTTTTATGGGCTTCATAACAAAGGGGGTGAATACATACGCACATGCCAATTATCAGTTTTTTATTTCTGAAAAATAGTTTTATGTATATATTTTTCTAATTTTACTTCACCAACTTAGACTATTGTGTTCCAAGGGGGGTGAAAACTTTTGCAAGGCACTGTATTTGGATATAATACTGTTTTTATTGTATATCTTTGTATATTTAAGAGCCAGGGATAGCAACCGCGTACAGCGTGACCGTGCCTGCTGGACCGGTGGACTCTATGTCGGCCGGTCTCCCGGCGATTGTGTCACGGAGCCCCAGAACGGGAAAGTGCCTATGTAAACAAGGCATTTGCATATTCTGGCTTGTGTCATGACAGAGATCACTGCTCCCTATCATCGGGAGCGGTGATGGCTCTCATGTGACTTGAAGCCCACCCCCCCACAGTTAGAATCACTCCCTAGGACACACTTAACCCCTTCATCACCCCCTAGTGGTTAACCCCTTCGCTGCCAGTGTCATTTACACAGTAATCAGTGCATTTTTATAGCACTGATTGCTGTATAAATGACAATGGTCCCAAAATAGTGTCAAAAGTGTCCGATGTGTCCTCCATAATGTCACAGTCCCAATAAAAATCGCAGATCGCCGCCATTACTAATAAAAAAATTAAAAATAAAAATGCCATAAAACTATCCCCTATTTTATAGACGTTATAACTTTTGCTCAAACCAATCAATATACGCCTATTGCGATTTATTTATTTATTTTTTTACCAAAAATATGTAGAAGAATACATATCGGCCTAAACTGAGGAATACATTTTTTTATACATATTTTTGGGGGATATTTATTATAGCAGAAAGTAAAAAATAATGTGTTTATTTTCAAAATTGTAGCTCTTCTTTTGTTTATAGCGCAAAAACTAAAAACGCAGAGGTGATCAAATACCACCAAAAGAAATCTCTATTTGTGGGAAAAAAGGACGTCAATTTTGTTTGAGTGCAACGTCGCACAACTGCGCAATTGTCAGTTAAAGCGACGCAGTGCCGAATTGCAAAATATGCTTTGGTCAGGAAGAGGGTAAAATCTTCCAGGGCTGAAGCGGTTAATTAATACTCAGTGGTATAGTCACTAGGACTCTGCTTCTCTAAACAATACAGGTACATAATGGCTGGTGGTAGGGTTGTCAGGCAGAGTTGCCAACCTTCCAAAGAATTTATGGACAGTCTGTAAATTTTAACCATTTACAGGTTGTCCGTAAATATCTGTTTATGGACAGGGGCCATCTGTCCTTCAGCTTTTTTATGAATCTTCACCAGACAGACAGGAAGACTGGATGGGGAAGCACGTGGGAGAGCCGCTTGCCAGGTGCCTCAGCTGGGGCAGGGGACTGTCTGAAGGAACTACACGCTGCAGTGCAAAGGGGAGGAGGCATGCCACGGGCACGGCAGACACAGGCAGTGTTCTAGTGAAAATTTAACTGTATCGTATGTGTCTGCAGCCTAACCATCTCCATTCTCCTGTACCATGTCCACAGCCTAACCATCTGCATTCTCTTGTACCATGTCCTCAGCCTCTAACTACAGTGCATCCAGAAAGAATTCACAGAGCTTCACTTTCTCCACATTTTGTTATGTTACAGCCGTATTCCAAAATGGATTAAATTAATTATTTTCCTCAACATTCTACAAACAATACCCCATAATGACAACCTGAAAGACGTTTGTTTGAAATCTTTGCAAATTTATTAAAAATAAAAAACAAAATAAATCACATGTACATAAGCATTTACAGCCTTTGCTCAATACTTTGTTGAAGCACCTTTGGCACCAATTACAGTCTCAAGTCTTTTTGAGTATGATGCTACAAACTTGGCGCACCTATTTTTGGTCAGTTTCTCCCATTCTTTTTGCAGGACCTCTCAAGCTCCATCAAGTTGGATGGGGAGCATCAGTGCGCAGCCATTTTCAGATCTCTCCAGAGATGTTCAATCGGGTTCAAGTGTGGGCTCTGGCTGGGCCACTCAAGGACATTCACAGAGTTGTTCCGTAGCCACTCCTTTGTTATCTTGGTTGTGTGCTTAGGGTTGTTGTCCTGTTGGAAGATGAACCTTCGCCCCAGTCTGAGGTCCAGAGCACTATGAAGCAGATTTTCATTAAGGATTTCTGTCAGGGACGTGCCAGTGCCTTTCAGAGGAATATGCGTGCACGCATGCTCCCGTGCGTGCGCCCGTGCGCGGTAGCGCCGTTTGACGCTAAGGGCCCTTTAAAAGTGTGACAGCTGCACTCATGTGGTGCTGTTCGTCTGCAGCTCCGTACCTGTGTTCCTGAATCTACCTGCTGATTGTCATTACTGTTATCGACCCGGCTACGTCTGACTCTTCTACTATCTCCAATCCGACCCGGCCTGCCTGACTCTGCTATCTTGTGACCTGTTGCCGAACTCCTGCTTGCCTGACTACTCTGTGATTATCCATTTGCAAATATCTGCCTGATCTCCTGCCAATCCGGACTGTCTGACTCTGCCTTTGCCTGTGCCCTGTATTGCTGCTTTCCGGCCTTCTCATCCAGCTCCAGGTGCTACTGCTTCAATACCTCCTACCTGCCTGCCTGCTGATCCTCTTCTGCCTGCCAGCATCTGCAGCTCAGCCATCCCTGAAGGATCTCTACTCAACTTCTGTGCCGGCCTCTGCAAGAACCTTCACCAGGCACTCCTACCCACTGTGCTCACGAGACCACCGTTCCAACTCCAGTGGCTCCTGAACCAGCGCTGTAAGAGGGGTCTTCTCCTATCAGTCGGGCTCAACTACCAGGTACCTAAAAGTACAAACAGCCATGACTGAGCCTGCAAGAGAGACCTCCCCCATTAAGGAGATCTACACGCATCTTGCGGCACTCACCCAGGCCGTAAAGACTCTGCAGGATAGCTACACCAGACTGGAGGGACAAGTTCTGAACCTTACTGGTCCTGGTAGCGGGGCCTCCGCCTCAGCGGCTGCCCCAACACAGACTGTCTCATCTCCCTCTGTGGTAATGCTTCCACCTGAATCAAGGGTCCCCATTCCTGAAAGGTTTTCTGGGGACCGAACCAAGTTCTGGACCTTCCGCAGCGCTTGTCAGCTTTACTTTGCCCTGCAACCACGGACCTTTTCTATAGAGGCTACTAAAGTGGGGTTTGTAATATCCCTCTTACAAGGAGAACCCCAGACCTGGGCTCACCATTTACTTGAAACAGACTCTGTACATATCCAGTCCTTGCCTTCCTTCTTCGAGGCTATGGCTCAGCTTTACGAAGATCCTCAGCGGACACTCAATGGAACAATGCAGCCTTACGCCACCAATTCCGCATGGGCTTGTCCGAGGGCCTGAAGGATGAGCTTGCTCGGGTTGGTATGCCTGATACCCTTAAGGAGCTTATCACCCTGATGATTCAGATCGATTGATGCCTCCGTGAACGTCGGTCTGAACGTTCTTCCCAGCAAACACGCCCAGTGTGGATGACCACAAGAGTTCCAGCTCCTGCTTCCTGTTACTCACCTCCCACCTGCTCAAACTCGGTCACTCCAACACCTGATGTTCCCGAACCCATGCAGCTAGGACTAATGCAATCTACTTTGTCTCCAGAAGAACGAGCACGCCGACGCCAGCTAAATCTTTGCCTTTACTGTGGCGGAGTAGGCCACTATGTGCACAGCTGTCCGGCTAAGACCCATAAGTGTCCCCTTTCTGCTCCGGCCAGTTTATCTGCTTTGACCGCTAATGCAACTCAACTTGCTCTCCCTCTCTCGTTACAGCTCCAGGGAAGGACAATCCAAGTCAACGCTATCATTGACTCCGGGGCATGTAGTTGCTTTATTGACTCTGTCTTTGCCATTCAACAAGATATTCCCCTCAAGGACAAGACGCAAAAAATTTCAGTTTTCCTGGCTGATGGGTCCCACATTAAATCTGGGCAAGTCTCTCAGGAAACCCTTCCTCTGCCTGTCACCAGTTCTTCTCAGCATAAAGAAATTCTAACCTTGAACGTCATCTCTTCCCCACTATTTCCGATTATTCTGGGCATGCCCTGGCTCCAGGCCCATAACCCTCATGTCAATTGGACTACCGGTGAAGTCAAGTTGCCAAGAACATTGTCCTATTGCCAAGAACATTGCTTACATAAACTCTCCAGATCTTCAGCCACCTTACTGTGTATGGACATAAATCAGGACCTACTTCAAACCATACCGGAGGCCTATCGGGAGTTTGCTGATATGTTCAGTAAGAAGGGAGCAGACTCCCTGCCACCCCATCGCCCTTATGACTGCCCAATTGAGCTTCTTCCTGGGGCCGAAATTCCTTATGGGCGCATCTTTCCCTTATCTGAAAAAGAGCAAGAAGCACTGAAGTTGTATATTAACGAGAATCTTGAAAAGGGATTTATTCGCCCTTCTACCTCCCCAGCTGGTGCCGGAATACTTTTTGTCTTTAAAAAAGATCAGACCCTTCGTCCATGTGTGGACTATCGGGAGCTAAATAAAGTCACGGTTAAGAACCGCTACCCGTTGCCCTTGATACCTGAACTGTTTCAGAAGTTGAGATCTGCTGTCATCTTTACCAAACTGGATTTAAGAGGAGCCTACAACCTGGTCCGCATTCGGGCCGGGGATGAATGGAAGACGGCCTTCCGGACTTGTTTTGGGCATTATGAGTACTTAGTCATGCCCTTTGGCCTATGTAATGCTCCTGCCACATTTCAGCATCTTATCAACGATGTATTCAGAGACTTTCTAGACATCTTTGTAATCGTTTATCTAGACGATATTTTGATTTTCTCTGAGTCCCTTAATCAACACCGGGAACATGTTTGCAGAGTCTTGGGCCGTCTTCGTCTGCACGGGTTATACGCAAAAGCAGAAAAATGCGAATTTGAACAAAAGGACATTCAGTTTTTGGGGTTAGTGATCTCCCCAACTGGTATCAAAATGGACCCTCAGAAGGTATCCGCTGTGCTAGACTGGCCAGTTCCCCTGGATAAGAAGGGGGTGCAACGCTTCAAAGGGTTCGCAAACTTTTATAGAAAATTCATCAAGGGGTTTTCCACCATCATGTCACCCATTACACAATTAACCAAACAGAACTGTCGCTTTCACTGGAGCCCGGAGGCTCAGGACATCTTTGAAAGACTTAAAAGGCGCTTTACTTCAGCCCCAATTCTCAGTCATCCTGACCCCTCATTACCCTTTATCCTGGAAGTCGATGCTTCCGAAGTGGCCGTGGGAGCAGTCATCTCTCAGTGGCAGGGCAACAAAGACCTAATGCATCCCGTGGGATTTTTCTCTCGAAAACTTTCTCCGGCTGAACGGAATTATGACGTAGGTGATCGGGAACTACTCGCTATCAAAACAGCGTTGGAGGAGTGGAGTTATCTGTTAGAGGGCGCTGTCCATCTGGTATTAATATATACCGATCACAAAAATTTAGAATATTTGAGATCTGCCAAATGATTAAAACCTCGACAAGCCCGTTGGGCTTTATTTTTTACACGTTTATGTTTCCATATTACATACCGGCCAGGAACAAAGAATGTACCATTCCGCCTGCAAACAACTTTTTACTCCTTCAGACGGATCTTCTGTCCCTGATCAGGGAAGCATCCCCAGAGTCTTCAAGCCTCCAGGGAATCACCTTAACGCCTCGAGATGGGTTATTGTGGAGAGGAAGCCAAATCTTTGTTCCGGAAAATGTCGAGTCAAGGTGCTAACCCTACTTCACGACCATCCACTTGCAGGACATTTTGGGGTCCGTAAAACTCTTGAACTCGTGCAATGCACGTTCTGGTGGCCTATTTTGAAGGAGTTCTGCAGGAAGTATGTCAGCTCTTGCCCTGTCTGCATCCAGAATAAGACCACAAGGAACCGAGCCTGGGGACTGCTAAGACCTCTACCAGTACCCGACAGACCCTGGAGGATGATAGCAATGGACTTCATAGTCGAACTACCATGCTCAGAAGGGTGTTCAGCGATCTTTGTGGTCATCGACCGCCTATCTAAAATGGCCCATTTTGTACCCTTGAAGGGAACCCCATCTGCTGTGGAAACGGCCCGTGTGTTAAGCAAAGAGATTGTCAGGCTGCACGGAGTCCTTGCTAATATAGTGTCTGACAGGGGGGTGCAGTTCACCTCACGTTTCTGGAAAGCCCTGTGTGAGATCTTGAAAATTGAACTAGCTCTGTCCTCAGCATATCACCCCCAAACTAACGGGCAAACGGAAAGGACAAATAAGACTCTAGAGCAATACATTAGGTGTTTTACATCTTTTGTACAGGATGATTGGGTGTCCCTGCTGCCCCTAGCGGAATTCGCTTATAATAATGCCAGCCATTCTGCCACCGGTCAGTCCCCCTTTTTTGCCAATTATGGTTTTCATTTATCCTTTTTACCTGATTTTCTTCCAGAATTCTCAGTTCCAGCGGTTCAGGACACATTGCAGTTTCTCAGCCACAATAACCGGATATTACAGGAGGCGGTATCCAAGGCACAAGCAGACAGTAAGAGGACCTTTGACCAGAAGAGGAGAGGGGATCTGAACCTTCAGCTTGGCGTTAAGGTATGGCTGTCTACAAATAACATTAAATTGACTTGCCCTTCCAAGAAGTTTGCTCCTAAGTTTATTGGTCCTTTTTCGGTTAAAAGGAAGATCAATGAAGTGTCTTATGAATTATGTCTACCTGATTCCTTTAAAATTCACCCAGTATTTCATGTATCACTGTTGAAGCCTGCCGTGCCTGATCCTTTTCCTGATAGGGGTACCAGGGCCCCAGAACCTGTCCTGGTGGATGGAAGTGGGGAATATGAGGTGGAAGCCATCCTCGATTGCAGAAAAAGACTGGGGCAAGTACAATTTTTAATAAAATGGAAAGGGTATGGTCCAGAGAACAATTCATGGGAACCTGACAGCAATATCCATGCTAAACGCTTAATCCGTGCTTATTTTTCTGCCCACCCTGAAAAGAAAAGTTACCTGGGCATCCAGAGGCTGCCCGTTGGGAGGGGGCAATGTCAGGGACGTGCCAGTGCCTTTCAAAGGAATATGCATGCGCGCATGCGCATGCGGGGTCTGTCCAGAGTGACACAGCAGAATTCTCCCACTGGTGTGCACCGGCGCGCTCCCGGGCACGCGCGACGTGCGCGTGCCCATGCGCGTTAGCGCCGTTTGGCGCCAAGGGCCCTTTAAAAGTGTGACAGCTGCACTCATGTGGTGCTGTTTGTCTGCAGCTCCGTACCTGTGTTCCTGAATCTGCCTGCTGATTGTCATTACTGTTATCGACCCGGCTACGTCTGACTCTTCTACTATCTCCAATCCGACCTGGCCTGCCTGACTCTGCTATCTTCTTGTGACCTGTTGCCGAACTCCTGCTTGCCTGACTACTCTGTGATTATCCATTTGCAAATATCTGCCTGATCTCCTGCCAATCCGGACTGTCTGACTCTGCCTTTGCCTGTGCCCTGTATTGCTGCATTCCGGCCTTCTCATCCAGCTCCAGGTGTTGCTGCTTCAATACCTCCTACCTGCCTGCCTGCTGATCCTCTTCTGCCTGCCAGCATCTGCAGCTCAGCCATCCCTGAAGGATCTCTACTCAACTTCTGTGCCGGCCTCTGCAAGAACCTTCACCAGGCACTCCTACCCACTGTGCTCACGAGACCACCGTTCCCACTCCAGTGGCTCCTGAACCAGCGTTGTAAGAGGGGTCTTCTCCTACCAGTCGGGCTCAACTACCAGGTACCTAACAATGACTCTGTACATTACTGTATTCATCTTTCCCTCAATCCTGACTAGTCTCCCAGTTCCTGCTGCTGAATAACATCCCCAAAGCATGATGCTGCCACCACCATTCTTAACTGTAGGGATGGTATTGGCTAGGTGATGAGCGGTACCTGGTTTCCTCCAGACATGACGCTTGCAATTCTGGCTAAAGAGTTCAATCTTTCACCAGACCAGAGCATTTTGTTTCTTATGGTCTGAGAGTCCTTCAGGTGCCTTTTGGCAAACTCCAAGCGAGCTGTCATGTACCTTTTACTGAGGAGTGGCTTCCGTCTGGCCACTCTACTATACAGGCCTGCTTGGTGGCGTGCTGCAGAGATGGTTGTTCTTCTGGAAGATTCTCCTCAATCCACAAAGAAATGCTGGAGCTCTGTCAGAGTGACCATCGGGTTCTTTGTCACCTCCCTGACTAAGGTCCTCCCCCCCGATTGCTCAGTTTGGCTGGGCAGCCCGCTCTAGGAAGAGTCCTGGTGGTTCCAAACTTCTTCTATTTACGGATGATGTAGGCCACTGTGCTCATTGGACCTTCAATGCTGCAGAAATTTTTCTGTACCCTTCCCCAGATCTGTGCCTCGATACAATCCTGTGTCGGAGGTCTATAGACAATTGCACAACATTGGAATGAATCCCACCAGAAGGACACATCTAGCCTTGTTATTCAAGGTATTGATAATATTGTGAAACCACCAAGAGGTGGTGACAAATTCAATATTCTATATAAACGCAAAGTCCGGTGCATTTTCATTGTGAATGCTAGACATCCCTTGGGACTTAATTTTGAATGGGATGTATCCCATTTTTTTCCATAGATAATATCTAATAACCTGTATTTTTTCATTTTGCCATAAATTTTATATGGTGGTGAGATTACATCTCCTCTTTATGACCATTTTGTGTTCTATTAGCAGTTCAATGCACTTGATAATACGCATATATTGTGGTTTTTATTGCATGATATCTTTTAGGTATACTCTTGTGACAGCCATGGTTCTCAAGCTCGATCATGATTTTGTTTGCAGCAGGTGGAGTGAGACTTTGGTCTCGCTGTGCACCTGCTCACAGCCTTTGTATCGCCTTCTTGGAGACCAGTCTTTTGTGACTTTTCCTTTCTCCAGACTAAATTTTCTTTAATGCTGCCCCAATCTTGGTCTTTTTCCTCTTTCTTCTTTCCCTTCTTATTGAACACATTTAAATAGAGGAGCCAGGGTACCGGTTACTTTTCATACACCTATTACCTGATATATTATTTCTCTCTACATGTTGTTTTTTTTCTTTTTAACTAACGTCATATTTATATTACATGACTTAGGATGGACCTAAACAAACCTTCAATTGTTTTTTCAATATGATACAATATATGATTGGTTGTTAGGTTTATTCTCTGGTATTAGTGTATCTTTGCAATTACAACAACACTTTTTCAAGTGAATACTTTTAACATAATATCAGAGTTTTACTGTGACTGTGAGAGAGAGACATCTCTTTCTTTTGTTCACATAGATGTGCTTATGATACGCTAGACCCAGCCCTCCGGCCATTATTCTACATAATTATACACGCTTATCATAAATACATCTCTATGGGGGGTGTGTCCAAGATGGCGATGGGAGCGGATGTGTTTTAGCTCCGCTCCGCCGTCCGGATCCTTCATCCTCCATTCCCGCGGTGCTGGAAGCCCATCCGCCGTAGAAACATCTCAGCTTCAATCCCTGGATCCGCCTGCCCATGCCTGGCTACAAACGGGGGGGGGGAGCAGCGCACCGACAGTCCCACAAGCAACCCGGGACCGCACACCACGCTGGAGGGAAGGTCGCAGCTGTCCCTCACACCATGGCGTCCCAGGAGGAGGAGGTGAGTCACGAGGCTGCTGCTCCACAGGCCCCTCCAGAGCACGCAGCACTCCTGGAAGCAATTAATGGCTGTAAAACGGCTTTAACCGAAAAAATGGACAGTGTGTATATAGAGCTGGGCCTAATTAGGAGAGACATTGATGCCTTCAGGGGCAGGGAGGCAGAGGTGGAACAGCGTGTGTCTGCAACTGAGGATGTATAGAGGGAACACACGGCTGACCTTCATTCATTAAAAGTCAGAGTTAAACACCTCGAGTCGCGTGTCGAAGATGCTGAGAATGGCAGCAGACGCAACAACCTGCGTATCATAGGGCTGCCTGAGGGAGCAGAGGGCAATGATACCACCCTGTTCACGGAGCAGCTGCTGCGATCTCTTCTACCCCATGCCTCCTTCTCTCCTCACTTTGGGGTAGAGCGGGCCCACAGGATCCCCACAGCCAGAGGTCCGCCGGGGGCCCCCCCACGCACTTTTATTTTTAAACTGCTGAACTTTAGGGACCGAGATCTTGTCCTGAGAGAGGCCAGAGGAGTGGGGGACCTGAAATATGAAAATGCTAAACTTCTAATATTCCCGGACTATTCCATTGAGACACAGCGCCAAAGGAAATCGTTCGATCAAGTGCGTTCCCGTCTTCGCGCCAAAAATCTGAAATACAGCATGCTGTTCCCCACCAGACTCTGGGTCCAAGATGGAGAACAAGTGAGATTCTTCACGTCACCAGAGGAGGCGTCCTCCTGGCTTGATACGATCCGTGCGGGATAAAGCAAGAATCAGTTCCACAGTTTGTACTTCAACTGAGTACTCTTTGCTGTTCATCCGTCTGTGGCTTTCTGGCTTTCTTTGCTGATTGACTCTGTTTTCCCCCTATTGACATTATATCTACAGCGGGTAAGATGGCCCTTCCACCCCAAATGTTTTCCTTTTTCTGGAAGACCCAAAGTCGCATAGTTCAGCGCTCTCCTGTTGAACGGAGGCCTACCATCGTCTCCTCCTGACCCCCTCTTCCCTCTTACCCAATTTGTATTTTACGGGGAACCTCACTCTAAGCCAGGGGCCCAAGTATGCCTCAGAAAAACTCAACTACCTACACCAAGTTTTGTACCCCCAGCTTGCTGGGAGACCGGCATCCCACTTATAATCCAGACGACCCTAGCTGTTATGGGTCAGCAAGAATATGTACAGTAGGCCTCTTGCACATGTTACCTCCAATGCTTGGCGTTTTGCTAAGCGTTTTTTGGGAAGGAATGCCACCCACTGTTCTGGGGGGGCTGGCGGGGAGGGAAATGTTTTGTTATTGTCTTTGTTTTTGTTATTGTTTTGCTGTTTATTATTTGTATGTATACCTGACACAATCATATGGGCCTGCAATTTTACCACCCCTTGGGGGCTACTCTCTTTGTGTAAGAAGGATGTTTGTTTCCGCTCCATCCGGGTTAGGCTTGTCCTCTGAAACATCTCCTACATGAATGTACTGGACGGTCGTATGGCATCACTGACAATTGTCTCGTGGAACACCAGGGGCCTTAATTCCCCTGTGAAACGGTCACTGGTGTTCCAGTTCCTTAAAACATATAGTCCTCATATATGTGTCCTCCAGGAGACCCACCTGGTTGGAAGGAAGACCCTTGGTCTGAAAAAACCTTGGGTTGGCCATCTATATCACTCAACTTACTCAAATTTTGCCAGGGGGGGTTAGTATTCTAGTGTGCAAATCTCTACCATTTAGACTCTTGGGGCTGATGCTTGACCCGGATGGACGGTATATGATAATACATGCAATGGTGGAATGCTTGGAGATACTGTTAGTGGGTGTTTATATACCTCCCCCTGCCTCAACTAAGCTACTCCATAAATTGGGCTCTCTTATCACCCTTGAGGAGGTCCAACAGGCCATCTCCTTGCTCCAAGTCGGGAAGACGCCGGGTCCGGACCATGCTTCACTGTTGGGACTGTATTGGACAGGTGATGAGCAGTGCCTAGTTTTCTCCACACATATCGCTTAGAATTAAGGCCAAAAAGTTCTATCTTGGTCTTATCAGACCAGAGAATCTTATTTCTCACCATCTTGGAGTTCTTCAGGTGTTTTTTAGCAAACTCCATGTGGGCTTTCATGTGTCCTGCACTGAGGAGAGGCTTCCGTCGGGCCACTCTGCCATAGAGCCCCGACTGGTGGAGGGCTGCAGTGATGGTTGACTTTCTACAACTTTCTCCCATCTCCCGACTGCACCTCTGGAGCTCAGCCACAGTGATCTTTGGATTCTTCTTTACCTCTCTCACCAAGGCTCTTCTCAGGCTCCGTTTGGCTGGACGGCCAGCTCTAGGAAGGGTTCTGGTCATCCCAAACATTTGAGGATTCCATTTAAGGATTATGGATTCTTCCATTTAAGGATCATGGAGGCCACTGTGCTTTTAGGAACCTTAAGTGCAGCAGAAATTTTTTTGTAACCTTGGCCAGATCTGTGCCTTGCCACAATTCTGTCACTGAGCTCTTCAGGCAGTTCCTTTGACCTCATGATTCTCATTTGCTCTGACATGCACTGTGAGCTGTAAGGTCTTATATAGACAGGTGTGTGGCTTTCCTAATCAAGTCCAATCAGTATAATCAAACACAGCTGGACTCAAATGAAGGTGTAGAACCATCTCAAGGATGATCAGAAGAAATGGACAGCACCTGAGTTAATATATGAGTGTCACAGCAAAGGGTCTGAATACTTAGGACCATGTGATATTTCAGTTTTTCTTTTTTAATAAATCTGCAAAAATGTCAACAATTCTGTGTTTTTCTGTCAATATGGGGTGCTGTGTGTACATTAATGAGGGAAAAAATGAACTTAAATGATTTTAGCAAATGGTTGCAATATAACAAAGAGTGAAAAATTTAAGAGGGTCTGAATACTTTCCGTCCCCACTGTATATCCTGTACCATGTCTGCAGCTTCTAACCATCTCCTGTACTATGTTCGCAGACCCTAAACATCTCATGTACCATGTCCATGGCCCCTAACTGTCTCCCGTACCATTTTCACAGCCTCTAACCATCTCCTGTACCCAGGGCTAGTGCTAGGCTATTTTGCACCCTAGGCAAAGCCAGCTACAGTACTAGAGTCTATTTGCGACTTTTGATTGAGATATTTCCATCTAATGTTGCTACTACTAGGTGGCTGCCTAGTTTGCCTAGTGGTAGCACCGACCCTGCCTGTACAATGTCCGCACCCTCTAACCATCACCTGTACCATCTCCGCAGCCTCTAACCATCTCCTGTACCATGTCCGCAGCCTCTAACCATCTTCTGTACCATATCCACAGCCTCTAACCATCTCCTGTACCATGTCCGCAGCCTCTAACCATCTCCTGTATCCTGACCATCTCTTGCATTTTGTCTACAATATCTAACCATCTCTTGTATCATGTCCACAATCTCTCTAACCATTTCTTGTCTGGTCTCATGTCTGCAGTCTCTGAGGGGGAGCCTGGAGAGGAGTCAAAAGTGAGAGCGCCACTGGGATTGGGGTCACCGGAGTAGTCAGATGTGTGTGGACTGTTGAGGAGAATTTAGGATGAAACCAAAGCCACCAAACTGGAGCCTGGAGGGGACCATCTGAGCGAGCCCTGCACGGTGCTGCTGAGAGGAAGCCAGTGACAGCGCTGCCAGGCCAGTCTGAGGGGGGGGGGGGTCACTGATGTAAAGAGGGAGTGAATACCGTAAGGTAAAGGGGGAGGCACTGATATAAAGGTTCCCTCTTATATCAGTAACCCCCCCTCCCCTTACGTTAGTGCATTCACTCTGCGGTGGTCTATTGCAGCAGTTTTCACTGGAACAGGTGTGAAGGGGAAACCTCCACATGGGGACACCTGAAAACAGTTTGACTTTTGAAAATATTGGTTACAGTTACAGCGACTCCAGGCCTAAATGGTTTTCTCTTGCAGCAGGAACAGGTGGTGAGAGGGAGATCAATACACAGGGACACCTGTTTGACTGAAAACTGCTGCAAGCTCCTTTAACTTTTATTTGAACAATGCATTAGTATTATTGTCTCTTTGGTAACTGCTATGTCAGCTTTTAATGATGTCTCTGTGCTCCAGCTGGGGAGATTCACCCTCGAGTTGCCCTATTTACCATTCCACCAAATTCCGAACAGAATTTGAGGGGAACTCTATTCTATTGATCCTGGTGGCTACCTGGGGTTTCCCTTCAATTTCTGTGGCTACTGTATCTATGGGACTGAAATTGAAGGAAAATCTCCTCAGCTGGATGTACGTGACAAAACTCCTGGGTTATATTAACCTGACCTTCATGGAAATGGAGAAAAATGCTTTTTGACTTTTATTATAACTTAAACACATTTCTAATGGCACTAGCTATATGTTTATAGCGTAAATATTGATATTTGCACTGTTTTACACCTAAAATGTCAATTGTATGCACTGTTTTTTGAAGTGCCAGTAAAAAAAAGTAACTTTCAGTAAATTTCATGGGTTTTTGTCAGTAAAAAAAATGGTGCTGTTTGTAAATGTTGGGCATCCTGTCAAAAAATTTAACTTTGGGGGTTGGCAACACTGGTGGCAGGATGGTGTACCTAGCTTCCTGAAAACATCAGAGCACTCTGTAAGTCCTAATGTAAGCAACGGGCTGGCACTTCGGGGAGGGGTTATGTAAATATCAAAATGTGGGTAGATGTCAGCCTAGAAGAATGTTATAATGTACTGGTTGCAGTAAGAATAACAGAAGGTGATCACAGTGAAAGTCAGATAAGCAATATGAAAAAAACAAAACCTCCAAACCATAAAACACAAATTTTTGGTAAAAATGTTAACATTTACCAGTCCACACATTTTTAATATTGGGTTTAAATAACCCTCTTCATCAATACATTTTTCTAAACACAAAGATAAATTGATATGTAGTTTTCCTGCAATATTTTTGAAACAGGAATACTTTTCTAAAAATTAGGGTTTTCATATGGTACCATATATTTTACAAGGTGTATTGGTAATTTCTTGTATTGCCTGAATAATTGACAAAACAGTAAAATGCCAAATCCCTCTGAAAACTCAAGCTAGTTCCAGCTGTTTACCCTTCAAGGGTGAAAGTTGACGATTGGTGGTTCGGTTGAAGGACTCCATAGATGGAACATACTTCTCCATAGGCATAGTGAGCTTCCGGCGGGTATCAACACATTTGTTGTCCAGGTTTAGGGAGTTTTCCTTAAACTTTATATCTGCTTGAATGCGGGCAAGATGTTTGTAGAGTGCATCCAGTGCATCCCTGCAAGAACACAATAACAGTGCTATCATTTGTGTTTTCTGCTCAGACTAAGCTTCTTTGTAACTCACATAGCCTTATTCAATTAGTTCCTAATTTTAGAAAGAAAGTTTATTAAATTGTAACCAACACATCATTTGAATTATTATTGCATTGTATACCTAAAATGATTTCTATGTGATTTTGTAAAATGTAAAGTTTTGTAAATTAGCAACTAGAGGCAAGGTAGATTAGCTTTACAAAGACTCTGCTCACCCCCTTAAGTGGAACTTCACTCTGCCAATCAACATTGATAATTTTAATTAGATAGAAAAGTATATCATATTTACTTGTTTTAAACTTTTTCTTTTTACATTTCTTCAGTTACTTCCTGGTTTCTTGCCTAAGCATATGATGTCATACATCCCAGGAGTCTTCAGGAGAGGAGGAGGGGTTTTCCAGCTAAGCTCTCCTGCATGCATGCTTGAGCTAAGGGCAGATGGATTCTAGGAAGTACGGTAAATGCTACATGAATCATTTGCCCTTACTCAAGATGGCCACGGCCAGAAATGCTAGGGCACAGGGGGCAAACACAAGGCCCGTGGGCCGAATCCGGCCGCCAGGCCTCGTCATGTGGCCCACGCAACGGCCGGCGGCCACCACCTCTTTTGTCTCCCAGGCAACAAGAGTAAACATCCTCGGTCACACGAAAGGCGCCGGCTTTGTGCGAGCCCCTGCGTGGCCAGCCGATCTCCAAGTGAACATCTCCCTCTCTCTCTCCTCCTCAGTCGCTCTAGCAGTGCCGGCTGTTTCCCGAGCTGAGCGCATGCGCAGTTGGCCCGTCAGTGTCGGAGGTTCCTGACAGCTCCGACTACAATGTTTTGTTTTTTTCTATCCAGCGGGTTAGAGCAGGCTACTTAAGGACTTGCTGCAGTGTTGTGGTGCTGAACACAGATCCTCATACACAGGAGGTACCAGAGCTGGGCCAGGTAGGAAGGTAGCAAAGAGCATAGATGTGAGAGGTGTTTTTTTTTGGGGGGGGGGTGTTGAGGGCTGTGGAGGCAGAGGTGGAAGGATGGCAGGAGAGTGGAGGGTGCAGAGGTCAGATGTTGCACACTGCATAGCATACTCCTGTACCCTGCACTCTGTACGCAGCATACTCCTGTACCCCGCACTCCATACGCAGCAAACTCCTGTACCCTGCACTCTGTACGCAGCATACTCCTGTAACCCGCACTCCATACGCAGCAAACTCCTGTACCCTGCACACCGTATGCAGCATACTCCTGTACCCCGCACTCCATACGCAGCATACTCCTGTACCCCGCTCTCCGTATGCAGCATACTCCTGGAATCTGCACTCCGTACGCAGCAAACTCATGTACTCCGTACGCAGCATACTCCTGTACCCTGCACTCCGTATGCAGCAAACTCCTCTACCCTGCACTTCGTATGCAGCAAACTCCTGTACCCCGCTCTCCGTACACAGCAAACTCCTGTACCCTGCACTCCGTATGCAGCAAACTCCTCTACCCTGCACTCCGTGCGCAGCATACTCCTGTACCCCGCACTCCGCATGCAGCATACTCCTGTACCCCGCATTCTGTATGCAGCAAACTCCTGTACCCCGCACTCCATACGCAGCATACTCCTGTACCCCGCACTCCGTATGCAGCATACTCCTGTACCCCACACTCTGTACGCAGCATACTCCTGTACCTTGCACTCCGTACGCAGCATACTCCTGTACCCCGCACTCCGTACGCAGCATATTCCTGTACCCCGCACTCCATATGCAGCATACTCCTGTACCCTGCACTCCGTAAAACCAGTAACAAACAAATGCAGTGACAATTATTTATGATAATAAAGAGTGGACACATAGTCCTACAGATACAACCGGCCCTTTGAGGGCAACCATACTGATGATGCGGCCCCCCATGAATTTTAGTTCGACACCCCTGTGCTAGGGGTTGTTTTTAAAAGTGATTTCTAAACAAAATAAAGCATGGAGACATGGATGGATAGGGGAGGTTGCTTTGAATATTAAAATTTAATTACCGGTAAATAGTGTTTTTGGTTTGTGGTACTCAGATGCAGTGAAGATCTGCTTTACCAGTTTTTGAGGTCAGATAGGGAGTGTTATGTTTTCAGTGAGTTGGCTGGCTGATAGACTTGTATTGTCAGAAGGAGTAGTGTCAGAACCCTTGTGAAGAAATAGATACATGTTTCCAACATTAAAAGATGAAAATATATCTGTAAGACTGAATAAGCCCCAGAGAAAGGGTCAAAATAAGGACATAGTCAGGCCAGTATTTCAACCTAAGACATTCTGTTTTTTTCACTTGGGTGGAGGTCTATAAACAAGCCTATTTGCAGAACTAGTTGCTAGAACAATGTGTGTACCTTTTTTTCCCCACCTGGAGCCCAGGAAAAAGCTGTTTCATTCTTCTCTAATAAGACTGGGGTTATAAAACCCTAAAAACAGCAAACATCAACTGACTTTCTAAGGCAAGAATACACCATATCCAAACAAAGTATAAAGAGGAAACCTTGGCTGATGTTTACCAAACTGGACAACCTCCAATATACATTTGTACACAAACATGGAGAACAGTCAACACACTCAGGCCAGTTTAAAATCTGCATTTCTCAACCACTGAATATTAAGAAAAAAATAATTTAATATAATTAAATTTAAATTTAAATTTAAATATAATTTAAAATATGTGGACACTACACTTCAGACACACTTCACTCTTCATCCATAAACTTCACTTGGATCACACTTCATCCAGAATACACCCATCCATCCAGAGAAACACTCATTATCACGCCTCATCATCTAAAACATAGCAAGACGCCATTTTGGGAAAGGCAGCTATTGTAGAGGACCATTGTAGCAGCCATTTTGAAAGGGTAATTATAGCACATTGACCTTTTCATGATTCATTGCTAATTTTGATATATCTATGATTAATTTCTTGGGATACTTAGATTGCTCTTCCCCCTATGATAATAATAATAATAATAACCAGTTAGATTTCTCTTTAATTTTTTTTTCCTTTCAATTTTAATCATTTCTGTTTTTGCGCTATAGTAGTGTAACATTTTTACTTATTTTAACACTTCTGCAGTGGGGTAACTGTTGGGCTTCGTAAAACACAGACTATTGTCTGATAGCTAGTTTTCAATATACATGGTTATTTTATCCATGGGGAGAAATTGATCCTTCCATGTTATTCATATACGTAGCAGTATACCTTAGCGAGTGTTGCATACGATCTTGTTATTTTATGTAAGATTGTTGTGCATGCCCCATTTATAATAATATCCCCTGTACTGCCCCTCTTTCAACTATACCTAAACCCAAGAACAAAAAATGTATACATTGCATCTTACCAGACCTTTGATATAGTGGATGCAGTTTTTTCTTTTTTAGGCATTCTTCCTTTTGTTTCACTTGGTGACCCTATCCTCAATACTCAGTGACTGCACCATATCTATGGAGGACCAGCTTTGTTACCCAAGGCCCCTTTTACATGAAGTGTCCAATCAGGTTCACTTGTCAGTTTTTTACGCAGACCTGATCGAATGGTCCATTCATCCCTATTGACCGGTGGGTGTAAACAAACTTGTGTCTGTTTACACTTGCTGACCTCCGATCCGGTCCACTAGAAAAAAACGGAAGGGGATCCATCCTCCTCTGTCTAGGTGGATCAGAGGGCAGTCAGGTTTATACCTGGCCCCCCATAGAGCAAAGTGGCTCTGTCTGTATCAGATTTTCAGAAACTGAGCAGACATGGACCTGTCATCCGCAGACATGGGCCTGTCATTTGTCGGCGGACAGATCCCCTACTGATCACACCTCGTGTGAAAGGGGCCTTAGGACAAGATTGAAACACCCCCCTCTCCCCTCTTCAACATTATGTAGAGGGGAGTGGTTCTCTAGTCCTCAGAGATAACTGCAAATAATGTAACTGATAAGACTGCTGCAGTGAGAACAGAAAATGAAAGTCTGACAAGATTTCTGGCAAAAATCAACAAGTATTTTTTTTATCAGATGCTACCCTTTCATTTCCTGCTCTCTTTTATCAACTGGCTATCTCCCCCTTTCTCTCAGCTCCTTGTCAGATTCTGTCTGCCTTCTCTCTCACTCTCCCAAATACTTGATCAGATCATGCTCTTGCTTTATCTATCCCAGTATTTCATGGTTCATAAGCTGTTGCTCCTCTCTCCCCTGCAGTCTCACGCCATGATCAGATTGTAGTCAGCCATTTCTATGCTCCTCTGGTCCATGCGCAGTTAATATCATGTCTTGTTTATCCCCCCACCCTGAAGTCTAGAGCCGGCTCTGATATCGTTACACGATTTTTTAATCTTTTAAAATGTAAGTGCAATACTTTATCTATTAAATATTTGTTGAGGCAATATTACGCTATGGATGGTTTCTTTCCTTTATTTATGGCTGGGTTATTGGGCCTCTAATCCAAGTCGTATGGTGTCAGGAGTGTTTGGATCATCTATGCAGCCATCCAGTTTCCAGCTCACTTGAGGATTTTCCACACAAGTAAAGGCCCTGGCTGGGTTTAAGCCATCTGCCCGACTTTGCTTGCCAGCTGGTAAGCAGGTTTTTCTTAAGGTGGTGGCACGTTATATTTGATCTAGCTCACTCTGGTGTTTGATCCACACTAAGTCTGAACTGTTATCATATAGTCTATTTGTATCGGCAAGCGATTGTTTGAACTTTTCCATCTTCCAAGTAGCGCAGCAGTCCGCTCCACTGAGGAACATAGCACGAGAACCGAGAGGCAGATCATGGCAGCGGAAGCTGTTAGTGGTGCCGCTACCTACAGGTGTCACCCCTCTGGCGGGTGTCACCCGGTTTCTGCCCGCACCTCCTGCCCCCCCTACCAACGCCACTGGCTCTGTGCTCCTCTATAATGGCACACTTGACCAAGCAATCTAATCTAAAATTGTATGATTGGGTAGTAACACTTACTAATGTAAAGTATAGCTAAAAACCATTCACAAGACTATACTCTTACTAATCTTTAAGTGTAGTATCCTTTATCAACCAATCAGACTAGTACAAAATGGAGTTTAAAAGAGAAGTGTGGGAATGACAAAAAAAAAAAATCACCTAGATGGTAGCAGCACCAATGCAAGCTGCATCTATCCCTTGCTGGCTCTACCCTGAGAATTGAGCAATCAAACACTGCTGATCACTCAGTTCTCCACCTCCACCCTAAGTAGAGAGATGTGACTGTCAGTCAATAGCACTCTGCTCGCTGAGAAGCTGAACCAGCTGCAGGTCCACACTTCTGGGCGGATTCCGACCATAAGGTCAGGATCTTTTCAGAGCCTCAACCGGCTGAGTGACGTAAGCCGATAGCAGACTTTAGCACACTGACGGCTGAAAACGGGTCACAGGAGTGCAAAATGAGCTGTGATCCATAGTAGTATAGCCAAAAATGCTTTGGCTATACTTCACCTTTAACTGTGTTTGTTATCGGTTAGTGCACTTAAAGTAAACCTGTGCCCAGACTATGCACACTGAAGTATTTACATATTCTTAACAAGCAGTAACAGCAGTTTAAAACAAATCCTCATTCACCTCTGTAGCTGTAGGCATTATGCAAAAATTCACGCTTAGGAGTGACATCATCTTGGCTCAGTCATTGAAGCTTCCGCAGCCCGTGAACTCGGGAAGGAAGACCGGGTGAAGATAGAACCCTCTGCAGCGGTGACAACGTGCCGCTGGAGGGCTTCATTTCAAGGTAAGTCTTTCATAATGTGCTAGTATGCGATGCATGACCACCAATGTAAGGGGCATTTTTTCCACTGGTCATTAACATCAGAGATATTATTCTTCACACAATCTATAAGAGAGAAGAGTCGGCAACTCCAAAGTCCTTTATGCAAAAATGTATTAGCTACATTTGAGCATTAAAAAGCAAACAGCTGACGCATTTTGGCGTGAGCCTTAGTCATAGTCATCTTCGCACAGTCTACCACTGTAAAGAGGCTTTCCCTCACCCATGGACTATCAATGTATAGGAGTATGCTTTTTCCCACTGATCAACAAAAGAGGAGGCATTTTTTCTGCCACTTATCACAAATGTATGGTGCATGCTTTCTCCCATTGACAACCAATGTAAGAGGCATTCTTTATTCCATTGACCACCAATGTAAAGGTGCGATCTTCCTGTTACTAATCACCAATGCAAAAGGGAATTCTTTCTCCCACTGACTATCATGTAGAGGCAATCTTCCTGCCACTGGCCACAAATGTAGGGATATTCTTCCAGAAACTAGCCACCAATATAAGAGGTATTCTTCATCCCACTGACCACCAATGCAAGTGACATGCTTCCTCCTGCTGCATACCAATGTAAGGGGCATTTTGCCTACAGTCTACCATTGTAAAGACCACACATTTTGAAATATTTTAAATGGACTTTATATATAAAATAACACAACAATATAATGTGCATGCAGCAACTTCATCTTCAAAATTGATGTAGTAAAATTTAGCAATTTTTACAAAGTAATGGAAACACCACAGGTTATGCTATAGAGAATTATCTCTAGTACTTGTTATTTATTTAATTCCTCTTACATCAGTACCTAAGAACACAGAGACCCCCACACAAACACATGGAGAGCATACATACACAATGCAGATAGAGTCCTTGGTGTAACCCAAAACTGCCAGACAAGTTGCCATGCCTCAGAATGGGCCTTTGCTTATCTGAGCTCTAGTAAAATCTAAGAGAAGGCTTTTATATTTTTTAATACAAGAGAACATCACTATTACCAATTCAAATATAACATTACTTACTGTGATTGAGCCATTTTTTGCTTTAGTGCAGCAATAGTGCCCTCAAGCTGGTGGACCTCATCTGTCAATCCATACTGTACCTATGATTTAAAAAAGAACAAAGTACTGAAAAAAGGTCTACAGACTGCTGTTTTCTGAATACAGACACGTAGGAAAAATGTATATTATGCTTATTTGCTTAGTTGCTACATAGAGCATACTACACCCCCAAAAAACTATTTTGCTTTGGTGTAAGGCCTGATGCCACGTGCCCCAGGTGTGGGGAGGAGGGTGACCTGATACACATGGTATGGAGGTGCCCCAAATTAGTACGTTACTGGCTAGGGGTTGTGGGCTCTATAGAGGGTAGGTGGGAGATCTCCCTGGAGACAGACGTTAGATTCTGTATCCTTGGTTTCAGAGCTTGGAGACGGGAGGAGATGGCGGTTAAAACAGCCATTTTGAGATGCCTTTATCAGGCCCGGAAACTTATTATGCAAAGATGGCAAACAGCTTTACCCCCTGCAGTGGATGAATGGGCTAAAACAGTAAATGATGTAATATGGAAGGAGAGAGTCCTATATATTAGAAGAGGGAATCTTAAGAAGTTTGAAAAGATGTGGAACCCGTGGTTAACAAGTTTAGGGTGTCAAGAATAAAGGATGGATCTGGCTTGGGGGGGGGGGGGGGGAGAGTAAGGGAGGGTAGGGTGGGTCGGGGTGAAAATATCCACATGTCATTTTAAATATACCGTATGCAGATTAGCTTGTGGACGGGTTATGTAGCTGTACTGGTTGTGGGGAGGAACGTAGGGGGGACCTACGACCTCCTCAATAGTGGAGCACGCCCACTTGAACTTGTAGTTGTTTTAATATGGTGTATGTAAATTAAGAATTGTCAATAAAGATTATTTAAGAGAAAAAAATATTATGCTTATTTACAAATAATACAAATACCTGGTCCCTACAAAGATCCACATTGGGTCTATAGGTACGATTCTCAAGGCGTGTATGCACTAGCTTCAGAGGTCCACTCTTCTCTTTGAGATCACTCTCCAAACGTCTTATGTCTTCCTCTAGTTCCTCTATTTCCTCCTTAGTCTGTAATAATAAAAAAAATGTCAAAATGATAGACACCGGAAGTGACGTTAGGTTGCGAGCTCACCACTTGTGGTGCTGTGTTTGTGTTTTACACTCCTAAGGTGAGTACCCTATTGGCTGTTTTTATAATAAACACATTTTTAGCCCTTACATACTTCACGATTGGGGACTTCCTTTCTTCCTTCTCCTTTATACACTGCACTTGAACTGGAGCTCCCTCTATATATTTTTTCATCGCCGAATTTCACCGCCCCAAGAAGAGAGATCTAAGTTTAGTAATTGCAGGAGCCCAGATCCCTCTGGCCGTCTCTATATAATATTTAACGCTGTTACCTTACAGCGGTAAGGTAAGGGACTTATACAGAGGTGTAATTACACTGAAGAAACGAATCACTAAATCACTTTATTCACTACCTGACCTGCACAAATCACATGGGAGCAGCACTACACGTCTCCAGCTCACCGTTATACGGACATTGTTTTATTAGCACTTTAAATATATTTGTAATAGTACTTATGTGGTTTTCGGCACTATCACTTTATTACTATCTAATTGTGAATTTCACTCCTGTCACTGTTATCACTTGCACTTTATATACCCTATCCGCCTACAGTGGTTATATATGTTTATTTGAGTACTGAGCTATTAGCATTTAGAATTGATTCCATATGTGTGTATCTGTGTACATACTATTTGATTAAATACTACCTAGAGCGCAACACCATTCATTGATTTTTTTATTTCAGTGCAAAGTCTGTGCTTCCCATCATTGCTTTGTCACCACCACAGTCTTCTTTTTTTCAGTCTGGAGTCTTCTTTCTTTCTTTTTTGGCCGACCACGAATGGTGGCAATCCTACACATGCTCAAGAATATGTTTTGTCCAAGTAGTTATGTACAATTAGGCATTCATTTTATGGCAGAACTGACACGGAAAATCTCTTCTACCATAATAATTGAAAATTCACTTAAGTTTAACTTTAAACAACGGTTTAGAAAAGATATGAGCCACATAGGGAGTACATTGTTTTCAGTAGGCTGGTTGGCTCATAGACTTGAGTTGTGAGAAACAGCAGTAAAGCACAATTGTGTAGCAGTGCAGAGAAGGTTACATTTTACATTTTACAAAGAAAGCAGGTTTTAGAATATTAACACATATTGTTAAAAATATTTACTCAAAGTAATCTCTTTTATGTGTTAAAAAGAGACAATGATACGAATTAACATGCCATCCTGCACAAATTTGATTATGTAAAGGCTTGCGTACATATATTAAAATGTTAAATGTTTTCAGGCACATGCAGTTTGTATTTGTGATACATTTGAGATGCTTAAGACTCCTTTTAACCTGTTTTTGAGTTCCGTCAGAGTTGCTGTGCTGTCTTTACATTCTCACTGATTTATGGGTGGAATCACATTCCTGATGGCACTTTAAAAATCCCCTTTCGTGTTGTGAATTCTGCCTGTCTGATTGAAAAAATACAAGTTGTTCTGTGAATGGTGGTAGTGGCAAGCAAGTGCTCCCCTGTAGTCGCTGTGCAGAGGGGAAATCACTCGGCACAGGACCGGGAAGATCGCCACTATCATTGTAGTAATGTTGACTGCTACAGTGATTGTCACCATCACCCGTGGCCCCTCAGGTATGAGAAATGCATGCTTACATTGGTCCAGTTTGAACCAATTTACAGTAGTTCTAAAGGCTCAAGGTTTTTTACCTTCATGCATTCTAAGCAGGAAGGCAAAAAATCTTCTCTGTGCAGCAGCCCCCCCAGCCCCCTCTAATACTTACCTGAGCCCCATCGCAAAACAAGCGATGTGCACAAGAGTCTCAGCTCTCTGGGGACTCCCCCTCCTCATTGGCCGAGACAGCAGTGGGAGCAATTGGCTCCTGCTGCTGTCAATAACAGACAGTGAGCCAATGAGGAGAGAGAGGGGGCAGGGCTGGGCCATGGCACTGTGTGTAAATGGACACGCAGAGCAGTGGCTCTGGAGCATGTCTGCTTGGGTGCCCCCATTGTAAGCTGCTTGACCTAGGAGCACTTGACAGGAGGGAGAGCCAGGAGCGCCGGTGAGGAACCCGAGAAGAGGAGGATCAGGGCTGCTTTGTGTAAAACCATTGCACAAAGCAGGTAAGTATAACATGTTTGTTATTTAAAAAAATTAAATAAAAATAGAATTCATCCCTCTCTACACTATATAAAAGTAGTATCTTTCTAGTACCTATTACTGTTGAAAAAAAAAAATAACATAACTTGAAAAACAGATTATACGGAAAACTTACACATTTCTCTTGCCATTTGAGTTCGTTGTGTGCTCTTTCGAATTCGTGGATCCTCTTCCTAAAAGCAAATTCCACAGCTTGTCTCTGAGCTTCCAGTTCATTATTAGTCTGTCAATGAGGAAGCAGCATCTCTATTTAACCACTTCAAGACAGGACACTTTCGCCCCCTTCCTGCTACCTTCTATGACAATTACTTAGTCATGCAACATTGTCCCCAAATAACATTTTTATCATTTTTTTGAGACAAACGGGGCCTCATTTTGGTGGTATTTAATCACCACTGCATTTCCTATTTTTAAAGGAATAAAACACCAACATTTTTGGGAAAAAAAAACAAGCTTATGTTATACATTTTTGCAAACAAATAATCTTTCTTCATAAATGTGGGCCAAAATGTAGTCTGCTAAAGTCTACCTAAAGTTTTGGAAAAAAAACACAAAAAACACTTTTTATTTAATTTCTTAATTTTCAACATTTTCTTCCTTTCCTAAGAATGTCCATGCTATCCCCCCTTTACCCCCCCCCCCCCCCAAAAAAAAAGATGTTTTTTGCTGGAATTAGGCTTCCAGAATAACTAAAGGTAAAACTTTCTTTTTAGTTTTGGATAGAGTGGAGATGGATTAGAATGCTTGTCAGGTTTGTATTGCTGTCTGTACCCCCATTAAGGAGATTTACCCTCTCTATTTGTCCTCTTTACCATTATCATCAAAAGTGAAAGTAAAAGAAGATCCCAGATTTTGGGTTGTCCCCAGAAAACGAATATGCCCTGTACACACGGTTGGACATTGATCGGACATTTCGATAACAAAATCCATGGATTTTTTCCAATGGATGTTGGTTCAAACTTGTTTTGCATACACACGGTCGCGCAAAGTTGTCAGAAAATCCGATCGTTCTGATCGCGATGACGTAAAACACGTACGTTGGAACTATAAACGGGGCAGTAGCCAATAGCTTTCATCTCTTAATTTATTCTGAGCATGCATGGCACTTTGTGCGTCGGAATTGTCCACACACGGTCGGAATTTACGCTAACAGATTTTGTTGTCAGAAAATTTTATAGCCTGCTCTCAAATTTTGTGTGTCGGAAATTCGGATGGAAAAAGTCTGATGGAGCCCACACATGGTCGGAATTTCCGACAACAATCTCCAATCGCACATATTCTGTCGGAAATTCTGACCGTGTGTACAGGGCAATAAAGGGGAAATCTTCCAATAGGGAAATAGTTCTGGTGATCTGGGGGCCCCCAAGGAATTTCCATAATTTGCAGGGATTTACTCTCACTGTTTGGCTATGGGACAGGAAATGAAGGGAAATCTCAGCAATGTCATCTATAATAGGCAGAATATTGTACATGTTAGGTAATATACCTGATCACCCCCTACTGCCTACCTAATTAACCAAAGTGAACATCAATTTAGAGTTTAAATCTATTTTAAGACATCTCTGTCTACTTCATGGTACTACTTGAACATTACTGTTGCAAATGTAGAACGGTCCATGCTTTAATCTATTCTTTTATGACATAATACTTCATACAGTCATACCTCGGTTCACAAACCGTTCTGTTCACGAACAACTCGGTTCGCGAACAGAAGAGTTCACAAAAATTTGCTTTGGCTCACGAACTCTGCTTCGGTTCACGAACACGAGCTGCGGCCATCTTCCCTGCTCTGACACATTCAAGATGAGAGTCTTAGGAGAAAAAAGTCTACTCAGATAGGGATTTTTGCTCCCTCACTACAATGAGGGTGGGCTCACTTGATTGGGAATCATGAAAAAACTGTTCATATGAATTCTACAACTTTATAATGCCCTCAGATGATCTTTTCCTGGATGCACAGTGCTGTTTTCTGGCCCCTAGATTAGTCATTTAAATTGTGGTTTGGGATTATTTCAAACAAGTATTAAAGAGGAGCTATAGTTTTTTTTTTTCTTTTTAGATGTACACATGAAAGAGGTCAGCTTAATGTAAAAGACCGTATGTAATATACAGTGGTACTTTGGATTACAAGCATAATTCGTTCCAGAGCAATACTTGTAATCCAAAGCACTTGTATATCAAAGCGAGTTTCCCCATAGGAAATAATGGAAACTCAGGTAATCCGTTCCAGTGGCACCGCTAGTGTATGCAGTACCACATGTAACCAGAGGTGGGGGGGGGGGCGCTGGAGACATTCGGAAACACTCGGAGAGCACTTGGAGCCGTTCGAAAAAACTCGGCAGCAGAGTGTTTCCGAGTGTTTCCAAGTGGCTCCGAGTGTCACCGGCGCCCCCGCACCTCTGCCCAAATGCGGTACTGCACACCCCAGAGGCTTGAATCCTGCTCGTTTTGCGAGACAACGCTCGCAAACTGAGTCAGGTTTTAAAAAAAATAATAGCTCGTATTGCGAAATGCTTATAAACTGCGTTACTCGCAATCCAAGGTATTACTCTATGTTTAAAATCCTTTTTTTTGTAAATACATTTCATAATTTTACTCTATATATTACTGTATGTTTAAAATCCTTTTTTTTTTTTTGTAAATACATTTCATAATTTTACTCTACATATAAACAAAAAATAAAAGTTCTAAATTTTCATAGGAAAATTTGCCTCGGTTCACAACCAATTCGGTTCGCGACTTTGCAATTAAGTTTGTGAACCGAGGTACCTCTGTATACAGTACCACACTGCCTGAAATCAGAAGAAAATATTCTGCTAATGGTCCCAGAGAACCACATTGTATATGTTCCAATTCGACATGCATAAATTGCACTTTTTGTTGGCTTTGTTTATGCAAGTGACTGAAACAGGTACTGCATGTTGTCCATAGCTTTCAATCACATTCCTATTATACACTCAGGAGAGCTTGCCAAAGGCAGCACAAATAAATGTAATTTAAATTATAACTTGTTTATTTTTTCCTGTTTTAGTGTTTGAACCTTGGTCCTTGGAACCTCCGGGTTCTTTTTTAATTTTAAATTAGAAAGGAAGTTTGCCATTAGAACATATAAGCTCTGCATGCTTGATACATACAGTGCCTCGAAAAAGTATTCATACCCCTTGACATTTTCCACATTTTGTCATGTTCCAACCAAAATTGTAAATGTATTTTATTGGGATTTTATGTGATAGACCAACACAAAGTGGCACATAATTGTGAAGTGGAAGGAAAATTATAAATGGTTTTCAAAATTGTTTACAAATAAATATCTGAAAAGTGTGGCTTGCATTTGTATTCAGCCCCTCTGAGTCTGCAATTACAGCTACAAGTCTTTTTGGGTATGTCTCTACCAGCTTTGCACATCTAGAGAGTGACATTTTTGCCCATTCTTATTTGCCAAATAGCTCAAGCTCTGTCAGAATGGATGAAGACCATCTGTGAACAGCAATTTTCAAGTCTTTCCACAGATTCTCAATTTAGGTCTGGACTTTGACTTAGCCATTCTAACACATGAATATGCTTTGATCTAAACTATTCCATTGTAGCTCTGGCTGTATGTTTAGGGTTGTTGTCCTGCTGGAAGGCGAACCTCCGTCAGAGTCTCAAGTCTTTTGCAGACTCTAACATGTTTTCCTCTAAGATTGCCCTGTATTTGGCTCCATCCACCTTCCCATCAACTCATCAACTGACCAGCTTCCCTGTCCCTGCTGAAGAAAAGCATCCCCACAACATGATGCTGCCACCACCATGTTTCATGGTGGGGATGGTGTGTTCAGGGTGATGTGCAGTGTTAGCACCTTCTTCCAAAGGTTTGCTGTGTTCCCCACATGACGTCTCGCAAACTGCAAAAAGGACTTCTTAAGACTTTCTTTCAACAATGGCTTATCTTCTTGCCACTCTTCCATAAAGGCCAGATTTGTGGAGTGCACGGCTAATAGTTGTCCTGTGGACAGATTCTTCCACCTGAGCTGTGGATCTCTGCAGCTCCTCCTGGAGTTACCATGGGCCTCTTGGCTGATTCTCTGATTAATGCTCTCCTTGCCCGGCCTGTCAATTTAAGTGGACGGCCATGTCTTGGTAGGTTTACAGTTGTGCCATATGCTTTCCATTTTCAGATAATGGATTGAACAGTGATTCGTGAGATGTTCAAAGCTTGGGATATTTTTTTATAACCTAACCCTGCTTTAAACTTCTCCACAACTTTATCCCCAACTTGCCTGGTATGTTTCTTGGCCTTCATTATGCTGTTTGTTCAGTAAGGTTTTCTAGCAAACCTCTGAGGGTTTCACAGAACAGCTGTATTTATACTGAGGTTAAATTACACACAGGTGGACTCTATTTACTAATTAGGTGACTTCTGAAGGCAATTGGTTCCACTAGATTTTGGTAGGGGTATCAGAGTAAAGGGGGCTGAATACAAATGGATGCCACACTTTTCAGATATCTAGTTGTAAAACAATTTGAAAACCATTTATCATTTTCCTTCCACTTCACAAATATGTGCCACTTTGTATTGGTCTATCACATAAAATCCCAATAAAATACATATACGTTTTTGGTTGCGATATGACAAAATGTGGAAAATTTCAAGGGGTGTGAATACTTTTTCAAGGCACTGTATATATTAATATATATTGATATAATGTATTATTTATTATAGGTAATATATAATATATAGTGCCAACAATTTACACAGCACTTTACATATATAGTACCTTCACATCAGTCCCTGCCCTCAAGGAACTTACAATCTAAGGACCAATTTAGATAGGACCCAATTGACCTACCACCGTGTCTTTCCAGTGTGCAAGGAAACCTACACAGGCACAGGGAGAACATGCAAACTCCAGGCAGGTAGGTAATTTTGTGGTTGGGATTTAAACTGACGGCCCCTTTCACACTGAGTGCTTTTGAAGAGCTTTTCAGGTGCTTTTAAAGAGCTTTTGAAGCGCTTTTGAAGAGCTTTCCATTAATTTCAATGGAGAGGGGCATTTTTTCACCGCCCTGCCAGCGCACTGCCCCAGTGTAAAAGCATTCATTGATTTGAATGAAAATAGGTTTTTGTGAGTTTTTCAGGTGCTTTTTTTGGCGGGAAAGCGCCTGAAAAGCGCCTCAGTGTAAAAGGGGTCTAAACAATTTTCTAGAAACTTTATTACCTGTGCAATAGTCATAGCAATGGCCTCTCTCAACTGGGCAGAGGCTCGGACTTCAGCTTCTGCTCTCTCTTTGTTGTAACGGCTAAATTGTTCCCATTCTTGAGGACTGGTTGTCCTGAGGAAAAAGGACAGTTTAAAATAATTCTATATGTTAATTCTATTATAATGTCCCCATGCATACATAAACACATTACATACATTCTGACTGTTTCTTTGAAAACCAACTGAACATTCAGTTTAAATCATAAAAAAACATTTTAGGTACCTCAGATCAAGGTGCTTGAAGGACTTAGACCCCTTTCATATTGAGGCGCTTTTCAGGCGCTTTCACGCTAGAAAAAGCGACTGAAAAGCTCACGAAAACCAATTTCCATTAAAATCAATAAATGCTTTCACACTGGGGCAGTGCGCTGGCAGGGCGGTGAAAAAACGCCCCTCTTCATTGAAATGAATAGAAAGCTCTTCAAAAGCGCCTGAAAAGCTCTTCTTCAGCGCTCAGTGTTTTACTATCAGTTTAGAAGCACCTCAGTGTGAAAAGGGCCTTAAAGAGTGCTTTCACAACGAGTCCTCGTCGGCGTCGGCAGTAAAGCGCCACTATTTTTAGCAGCGCTTTACCATCGTTTTTGGGGAGGTTTTTTGCCCGCTAGCGGAGCACTTTTAACCGGAAAAAGGGTTAATGTTTTTTTAACGTCCTGCCAACGCATCGCCTCAGTGTGAACGCACTCTGGCTTTCACAATGAGACTGCAGGGGAACCGTTTTTCAGGCGCCTGAAAAACACCTCAGTGTAAAACTGCTCTTAAAGAGGAACTAAACCAAATGATTTAATGGTTTCCCAAAACAGTTACTATAGCTACGGGTCTCCAGGCTTGATTTCAATAATATATTTAACCACTTCAGGCCCGTCCACACTATATATACTGCGGCTGGGCGGCTCCGCTGCACCGAATCACGGACATGCGATATGGCATTTCTGCGTGTAGGGCACACATACCCAATCTGTGCTGTTATTCAGGGCAGCACAAGTCGATCAGCAGGTCCCGGCCCATGATATATGACCGGGACCTGCTGATTAACTTAGCGAATCATAGCACAGAGCCCTGTGTTTACTTACAACACAGGGCTCTGTACAGAGAGCAGCGATGTGGCTGCTTTTTTTCCCCCTGCAAGTCAGGGAGAAAAATTAGCCACATTTATTAGTAAAAGCAGCATATATCGCACACATTACACATTGTTAGGCACACAATTAACCCTTTCATTGCCCCTACATGTTAAGCCCTTCCCAGCCAGTGTCATTAGCACAGTGACAATGTATAGTATTAGCACACTGATCACTGTATTATTGTCACTGGTGATGTCAGTGTCAGTTGGTCAGTTCCCACCTAGTGTCAGTAAGTGTCAGATTGGCCGCCGCACTATCACAGTCCCACTATAAGTCGCGGATCACTGCCATCACTAGTATAAAAAATATATAAAATAAAAAATTTAAAATAAAAATAAATATAAAAATTCTGGTATATATACCATAGTTTGTAGACGCTATAACTTTCGCACAAACCAATTAATATACAGTTATTGGTATTTTTTTTTTTTACCAAAGACATGTAACAGCATAGGTGTGCGCAGCCCATAGCATTAGGGTGTGTACCCCAAAGCTTAAACACATGTGTCTTTTCTATGCAGCCTCAGCTGCACGGGGCAGATAATGAATTGGTCTGTGCTGAGTGGCTTCCTGATCATTTACAAACTGAAACATAGTAAATTCTTTTTACTATGCTTCACTTATGAATTGACACAGTGAGCGAGTGGTTCATTGTGTTCATTTAGAAAAGGAAGGTGCTGGTAAATTACATATTTCCTGGCTCTTTCCCCCGCTCTCCATCCTGAAATATCCCCTGCAGCAGCCGGGGGAGAAGAGAAGAGGGAAGCTAGCAGCACTGCAGGGGGGGGGCAACAAGGGAGGGGCCAGGGCAGTAAGGTGAATCGGCACTGCACATAGTGATTAGGGTGTGCCTAGTCACACCTGGCACAACCCCTGCGCACGCCTATATGTAACAGGATACACTTTTGCCCAAATCTATAAAGAAATTCGATTTTTTATTGGATATGTTTTATAACAGAAAATGGAAAATATTGTTTTTTTTTTTCAAATGTACAGTCTTTCTTTTTCAGAAAAAAAAAAAACTGCTGATCGAATACCACCAAAAGAAAGCTCTTTTTGTGTGAAAAAAAGCTACAAATTTAATTTGCATATAGTGTTGCATGATCGCGTAATTGGCAGTTAAAGTAGTGCAGTGCTGAATAGCAAAAAATGCGCTGGTCATGAAGGGGGGTTAAACCTTCCCGGAGCTTAAAGTGATTGTAAACCTTGTGAAAACAACTCATTCAGTTTAAAATAAAATGAAACGCAAAAATCTGTGCATAGATATAACAAAAGACATAAATACCTTTTTTCCCCTTTTCTATAAATACCTTTTTTCACTTTTCACACTGAAGCGTTGCTAAAAAAGCCGCTAAAGCACCTGCCGTTTTTGCAGTGCCTTAGTGGCGTTTTAGCTGCGGTATTCGGGTGCTATCGGGACGCTTTTGTTAAGGTCACGAGACAACGTGACCTTAAAAAAAAGCATAAAAAACCCATTTTCCGGCGCTTTCAAAGCACTTTTAAGGTGCTTTCGAAGCACTGCCTATTCATTTCAATGATCAGTGGTTTTTGGAGAGCTTTTTACAGCACTCCAAACATGACCCAAAGATGCTGCTTGCAGGACCTTTTCTACCACCCTGCAAGCGCACGGCCCCAGTGTGAAAGCACCTATTAAAATGAATGAGAGGCAGTTTTCAGGCACTGTATTTAGCGCTAAAACGCCTGAAAACTGCCTCAGTGTGAAAGGGGTCTTAGTGATCACATTCTCAATGTTCCCTCTGTTTTCAACTGTATAAGAGCTGGGGGAGGAGAAACAAAAGCACACAAAAAATTTCCAGTGAAAGGCCGTGGGGGGGGGGGGGGGTGTCAGGACAGGTCTGATCATTGAAGGAGAGAACATTGAGTTCCCAGCATACCTAGGGAATTGACCACAGTGAGCTCTCCTGCCTAGTGGGGTCAGTTTTTAACAGGAAAGGGACTGGCAAGAACACCAGGGATTTCACATAAAAGAAGCAAAAAAAGAGGACAGGATACTTTTTTATTCAAGTACATGGTACAGCAGACACATATCAGGAATATAAAATGCTGGGGTAACAAACACTTTAAGTGGTTAACAGACCAATATGGAGCAAAAAAGAAAAATGAATTGCTGGGATTTACATACAATTTTAACATTCAGTTTACACATCTCATACATGACACACAAGTACAGTAAAACCTTGGATTGAGAGTAACTTGGTTTAAGTGTTTTGCAAGACAAGCTAATTTTTTTGATACATTTTGACTTGATATACAAGCGGTGTCTTTATATAAGAGTAGTGTCATGTCACAACTGAGTATAAAAGAGAAGAGAGGCGCCTCTAAGTGTAGCAATATGGTTACATTTAATGAAGGCACAACATTTAGCAACTCAAGTTGATGATTAAAACAGGCACATCTAAATATGCAGGCATCCGAGGTAAAGTTGTCCGCATAGACCATCCTCTGTTCTGCCATCAATGTCATCCCTTCCATGCTGCGCTCCACGAGCGTTTCAAGCTTCGCTTGCAGATCGCTATACTGCAGGGTAGTTTTCCCGGTCACGATTGCAGGCTGACAGCGGTGGAAGCCGGCAGTGCGGAGGATGGTCTATGTGGACAGCTTTACCCCGGATGCCTGCATACTTAGATGTGCCTGTTTTAATCATCAGCCATGTGAGTTGCTAAATGTTGTACCTTTATTAAATGTAACCATGTTGCTACACTTAGAGGCACCTCTCTTCTCTTTTATACTCTGTAGCTCCTGCTGGATTTTGCTTCTAATCCCCTTGTGGAGGCTGCCATTTGTGGATGGACATTTTATGGTTACACAACCTATCACATTGCTATAATCTTTTTATATGGACTATAAACTGAAGAACTTAAATAAATGGTTGTGGAACAAATCATCTGAGTTTGCATTATTTCTTATGATGAAATTCGCTTTGATATACGAGTGCTTTGGATTACAAGCATGTTTCCAGAACAAATTATCCTCGCAATCCAAGGTTTTACTCTATACATATCTCGTCTTCAGAGAAAAAAATAAAAACACACTCTTGTCCCATCTTACCCATAAGGAACACGGGTTGGATCCACTTTCAGTGAAATATTTGGGGAATGCTTGGTAAGTGAGAGGCATGTCTGATCTATTTCAATTGTTTCAGCCTTGTCTCTCTGGTCCCAGGATAGTTGTTGACGTGTCTCCTGCAGAAGACTGAAAATAAATGCAATTACAGAGGGCCCGGTCTTCTTTTTTTAAATCATTCTGGTAACTTGATACCCCCCATGTTGAGGACATCGCGGGAAACTTTTTTATTTTTTTAATAAAGGAATTGTCAAAAACTGTCTCTGTGTTTTCATTACTTTTTGACACTGTTTTGGTGAATGGGTAGGGGTACTATGTGACCCATACTCATTCACATGGGGGGGTTAAAGGGGGCTTCCGGTTTCCGATAAGCCCCCGCCCGCAGACCCCCACAACCACAGCCCAGGGTTGTGGAGACGAGACCCTTGTGGTGGGTGGGGCAGAGCTCCGCCCCAAAGCACCCTCCCATGTTGAAGGCATGTGGCCTGGTATGGTTCAAGAAGGGGGGTGCGCGCCCGTGCCCCCCCCTCCTGACCTGCCAGGCTGCATGCTCGAATAAGGGTCTGGTATGGATCTTGGAGGGGACCCATGCCGTTTTTTTTTTATTTTGGCGTGGGTTCCCCCTTAAAATCCACACCAGACTTGCAGGGTCAACATGCTCTGCTCCCCCCATCCCGAAGAACCTTGCCTCCATATTGATGGGGACAAGGGCCTCTTCCTCACAACCCTGGGCTGTGGTTGTGGGGGTCTGCGGGGGTCTGGGGCCTCCAGATCCCAGCCCCCCTCCCGTGTGAATGAGTATGGGGTACATAGTACCCCTACTTATTCACCAAAAAAGTGTAAAAAGTGAATAAAGACACTACACGTGTTTTTGACAATTCCTTTAATAAAAATCTAAAATAAAAACCAATGTTCCCTGTTGAAGCTCCATCGTCAATCATGCCACCTGCCACACCGCCGCACCCGAAAAAAGAAAAAGTAAAAACCTTCAGCCTCATTAAAGGCTTCCCACCGACTGCCTGCTCCACTGTCTGATATTTCCTAAATAGGTAAGGGATGGGGGCACCTCAAAACGTTTAGATTTTTTAACAAAGGAAAACTTGTGTAGTGTCTTTATTTAATTTTTACACCTTTTTGGTGAATTGGTAGGGGTACTGTGTACTTCATACTCATTCACATTGGGGGGGGGGCAGGATCTGCCCAGGGTTGTGGGGAAGAGCCCCTTGTCCCCAACAACATGAAGGCAAGGTGATTTGGGGTGGGGAGGTAGAACCCCCCTGCCCCAAAATACTCCCCCCCATGTTGAGGGTATGTGGCCTGGTATGATTCAGGAGCGGGGGGGCACTCGCACGTCCCCCCCCCTACTTCCTGGCTTGCCAGGCTGCATGCTCAACTAAGGGCCTGGCATGGATTGGGGGGACCCCACGCAGTTTTTTTTCAGAATTTTCTATTGCCAGCCTTTTTTTGTTTACATTTCAGCTCTCAGCGGGGAAGCCCACTGACAGCTGATGAGTCATCGGTTGTTAAGGACGCGGCAGTCAACTTCTAGGCCCACTCCTTAACAACCAGCTATTCTTAACACAGAATTTGAATCTGACATTAATTTTTCGACCGATCCAAATTCGAATCATTTCGAAAATTTGGAATTCGTTAGAAAACCAAGCGAAATTGAACGATTTTCAACCAATTGGTTACTATTTCAATCAGAGATTTGGATACATTTGGACCAAAATTAATTGCACATGTCTAAAAGCAAAACTCTTTCAATGGTATTTTTACCAGACCAAAAGGAAGTGAATAGGGGAGCTACATTGTTCTGTTTTCCATACAGTTTAAGCTTTGCACTTTGTAAGCTTTGCAAGTTTGCTGCATATACTAGAATATAGGCTAGAATATAGAATATAGAATATAGGCATGGTGTTTTGGGTTTCAGAACTTGAATTTTGTGGTTGGATTTTGAATAACACAATAATGAAAAAAACATAATAAGGATACAGGAGTTCTGTGCACAAGACAGATTTTCTTTAAAGCAGAGTTCCACCCACTTTTAAACTTTGTCTTAAAGGAAAGACCACCCCTCCACCCCTCGTTTTTGGATAACTATTTTTTTATTTATTTTTTTTCTTACCCTTTCTGAAGTACATAGTGTACTTCCGTCCTAGCTCACCCGCGGCTCAGTCCGTCATTTCCTCCTTCACCCCCGCTGCCTTCTGGGACCTGTTTGTGTCCTAGAAGACGACGGGGCCATTCAGAAAGCACCGTGCGACTCGCGCATGCGCAGCAGAGAATCGGCTGTGAAGCCTGAAGGCTCCACTGCCAGTTTCCCTTAGTTACAATGGCGGTGCCTGCACCCAAACCGATGAACGGATTGGCCTTGGGGGGCCAACATTGCAGGCTCCATGGACAGGTAAGTGTCCTTATTAAAAGTCAGCAGCTACAGTGTTTGTAGCTGCTGACTTAAAAAAAAAACTGTTTCAGCCGGAACACCGCTTTAATGTCAGCTTCACTGATATTGTTTATAAATTAGCAAGAACCAGTTTTTCCTTGGGAAAAGAAGGAGCGTCATGCTTAAATATCACACATATAATCTTGGGCACTCTGATGTTAAATGAAAAGTGCTCCATGAATGGAGGATCCACCTCCTCCATCCAGAACTTTTAATTAATGGATGCCATAGTATGGCTTTTATGAATGGAGGAGAGGGGCATAGTCGGCACTCTTGATGAATGCCTATTAAAGGTCCAGCAGCTATATTAACCCTGCACCACCTGAAGATTACCAATGGAGGGGGGGCAGAGGATGAAAGATTTCAACTTGGATAGCAAGCACCAGGGACACTTTCCATTAATTGTAAGCACATTTATGCGGATTTCTTTTCTATTGTAATAAAAGTTTGATAAGGCTTTAAGAAGGAACTGTGTGTCTGTATGCAGGAAGGTTGGGCAGAGAGTTGAAGTCCCCCACTGCTTTGCCAAAGACCTAAGTGGTGCATTTCTACACCCTTCTATTAGCTCCCCACCAGTAGTGCCCTTATTTACCAAATCTGCTCAAAAGCTTCACTGATCTTTTGCTGCAGTGCTTTACGAACTCCCTCGATCACTTCCACTTCCTTGTGCAACTCTTCCTCCACAGGGTCTTTCACCAGGTCAATGCTTCTGCGGCTTTCACGGAGGGTCAGACAGTCTATTGCTACATCTGAAGGTACATTCTTCGCTTGCAAGGCTTGTTCAGCTTCATCTTTCATCTGGAGCACCAAGGAAAAGGTACACTATGATTAACAGCAATACCTAGAAAAGGTATTCATCACAAATTCTGTGACAAGCAGCAATGGGTCTTTATTGTATCAGTGCAGCATATAGCAGTTGATGTCATCTACACCAATGTGTACTCCTTTCTAATTTGATCCAAAGGTATGTTTTGCAGTTACTTGGGATGCTGTTAGACATTCAACTTACCGAGGTCAAAGCAGCTATTTCTGCATCTACTTCAGCCAGGCACTTATCCAGCACTTGTTTCCACTTGTCCACGTCATCAATGCGACTGGCTAGGCGGGTACTATTATCATGCTCATTCCATATAGTCTAATCAGAAAGTAATGTTGGTTATGAATTATCAGGATAAAAAATGTCTGTATATAAATACTGTAAAACTGATGTGTATTTACTTTCATAAGCGTTGTATAAGCATAAATATAATTTTTTCCAAAACAGTAAAATTATTTACTACTCTGTACTCCTACTCTTGGACCTCTCTGCTGCCTTTGATACAGTTGATCACCCCCTCCTCCTCAAAAAACTCCATGCCTTTGATCTCCGTGACTGTACTCTTTGCTGGTTCTCCTCTTACTTATCCAACCGCACCTTACTTACAATTCTACTTCCTCCTCTCCTCGTCCCTTCTCTGTTGGGGTCCCCCAAGGTTCTGTTCTTGGATCTATCCTATTTTCAATCTGCACCTCCTCCCTGGGTCCGCTGATAACCTCCTATGGCTTCCAATACCACCTCTACTCTGATGATAGCCAAATCTATTTCTCTACCCCTCAGCTCACTCCCTCTGTCGCCTCACGTATTATTAATTTACTAACAGATATATCAGTCTGGTTGTCACACCACTTCCTCAAACTCAATCTATCCAAAAACGAACTTATAATTTTTCCTCCCCCATGTGCCCCTTCCCCTTTCCCTGATCTCTCTGTCAAAATTGGTGGCACAACTATAAGCCCATCCCCGCTTGCCAAGGTCTTAGGTGTAGTCCTGTACTCTGAACTCTCCTTTAAGCCTCACGTCCAATCACTGTCCAAATCTTGCCGCCTCAACCTCCGCAACATCTCCAAAATATGCCCCTTTTTAACCAATGACACAACAAAGCTCTTAATTAACTCCCTGGTCATCTCTCGCTTCGACTACTGTAACTCCCTTCTCATTGGCTTACCTGTACATAGGTTATCCCCTCTTCAGTCCATCATAAATGCTGCTGCCAGACTCATCCACCTTACCAATCGCTCTGTGCTTGCTACTCCTCTCTGTCAAACCCTCCACTGGCTTCCGCTCACCCAACAAATGAAATTCAAAATACTAACAACTTCTTACAAAGCCATCCACAATTTAGCCCCCAGCTACATCACTAGCCTAGTCTCTAAATACCAAACTATTCGTTCTCTTTGCTCCTCTCAAGACCTCCTGCTCTCTAGCTACCTCGTCACCTCCTCCCATGCTCGCCTCCAGGACTTCTCCAGAGCCAGTACAATCCTATGGAACACCTTACCCCAATCTGTCTGGTTATCTCCTACTCTATTAGCTTTTAGAAGATCCCTGAAAACACTTCTCTTCACAGAAACCTATCTTACACACACCTAACAACTGTATTTTCATTTTCTCCATTACCTCATCCCCCACAGTTATTACCTCTTGTTCCCCTTGACCCTCCCTTCTACATTGTATTCTCTAACGAGCAGGGCCCTCTGATTCCTCCTATATTGACTTGTATTGTAACTATATTGTCTTGCCCCCATGTTGTAAAGCTCTGCGTAAACTGTTGGCGCTATATAAATCCTGAATAAAGATAATAATAATAATAATAATCTCTGCCCCAGTGTGGCTCCTGTCCCCTAGGCAGACCAACTCAAGCACTCCATGGCATCTTTGAGACTGACTGTCTGTGTAGCCCTTTGAATGCTTATGGAGCAGAACAAGCTCCAACAACACTACCTGCATCCTTCCCAGCTGCCAGCAGAGTTACCCAGTGCGCCGTGAAGGAAAGGAAACGTCTCTGCCCATGCCTGCTGGACCATCAGTCAGCGATAATATGCACCTTACTGCTGATTGCCCAGTCCAATGAGGCCAAAACATTGCCTTCCACATGCCGGTAGAGAGCCAGGATTGGCCTTCCATGAAAAGAAATGGCGTTTTGGAACCTGCCACTGAGGTAGAGCACATTCCACAAATTCACGAAAGGAGGCAGAATCTACCAGCTGAAAAGGCAACAGTTGCAGTGCTAGATATTTGGCCAAGCTAGCATTTCGATTCTGAGCATGTGGATGGCTGGGACCGAATTTCTTTTTACGGTTCAGCAACTGCTGTAGGGAAATTTGCCTGTTAAAATCAGATGGTGGTGTACTGCTAGCAGATTGGCTGCAACTACTTGGGACACCTATTGCTATACCTTCATTCCTCTCAGTGCAGGTTTTTCAGAGGACTGGAGTTACAGTAGAGTTGGAGATCCCAGATGAGGAGCAAGGAGAAGTCCGCCTTTTTCTTTGATGTGGGTCTTTCAAGCTCTGTTGCCATCGGACTGCATGACAGGTCATCATATTTCTGGTCAAACATTAGGTGCCCAAGCGGCTGCTGTTCTGGCCACGCTTGATCTGCTTCAGACATAGGTTGCGAAGAGCAACGGTGCAATCTGCTGCATACGTGTCGAAAAAGGCCGACACCAAGGAACTTTTAAAAGTCAGTGGAGAGTCAGCAGTGCCCTGCACCTTCAGAGCTCTGCGGTGTGATTCAATAGGGTGGCTGCCCCTAAGCTGCCCCCTAGAGGACATCCTGCCTCGTTGGAGTTGTGCCTCCTACTCTCTTCTCTCGGGCACCCAAGTACAGTCAGTGACCTCATCATCCCCTCCCTCCTCGTCACTGGAGCAAACTTGGCAGTAGGCTGCAGCTGGGGGAACATGACTGCTAGTTTCTTGTCCTTCTTGGGCACCCCCTCTCTCTAGGCTCAAGTTACTCCCTTCCTCAACCTGGGAACCAACATTAGAGCCTTCAAATCGCTGCACATGTACCTGACACTGTGGTCGAGTAATTCTGGGGACTCCTCCGTGCATGATGGTGGGGCTATGGAAGGAGTGACTGTGGACAAGGAGCCAGTGGACTAGGCCACTTTGGCAGCTGCATTGGAAGGCAAACTACTCTGAGCCTGGGTGACAGAGGATGAGGAGGATGAGGATGGCTTTGTTGTCTACTCCACCAACTCTTCTGCATGTTCTGGCTCAATAACACGGCCAGCAGCAGAAAAAAAGGACAAGCATGTCCCACGGCCACCTGCAGAAGATGCACCATGTCCACGACCAGCACTGTTGACTGTAGACACAGAGGCTGCTTGCCCTCTTTTAGTGGCTTGTGAGTGTTTGCCTCTCCTTGGTGGCCTTCTGGACATGATGTATATTTTGTTTTGCAACACCACACTACATTGTATTAGATACTGTGTACACCACCAGAAGTGTAGTAGAAACTGTACACACTGTATTAGATACTGTGTACACCGCCTGCACTGTATTAGCAACTGTACTATGGCTGCACTGTATTGTGTACTGTGTACACCACCAGAAGTGTAGTAGAAACTGTACACACTGTATTAGATACTGTGTACACCGCCTGCACTGTATTAGCAACTGTACTTGGAATGTAGAGGTCAGTATTTAGTATTTGTGTTTGTGGAATGTTTGAATATGGTTCAACCACAGTCTGCACTTCCAAATTCTCCTCTGAATATATTTATAAAAAATAAATAAAATAATTCACCTTATTGAAAAGGCAATATAGTGGTTAATTAGGATAACACACACTACTATAACATTGTTTACTGCTAAGATAAGACAAACCTATTTTCTGGTAGATACCTGGTTGTTGGTCTCATTGCGTAGACTTCTCGCTTCCTGACGAATCTGGTGAGAAGCCGAACGTTGCCTTTCAGCATTTGTGGAAATGAGAGCACTGTTGTTGTGCCAGTCTGGTACAGAAAAGCGGCTCCCAGGTTTCACACTTAGAGTGGCCATAACTGTGCAGACAATGATTGTTAACAATACAATACATAATGTACACACACAATAAGTATTATATAGTGATAATGGAGGAAAGGCGAAGTACCTTTGTTGTTCATAGCAACCAGTTTGAATACCTCCTTTGAAACTGGTAGCAGGAAAATGATAGATACCTGACTGTTTGCTATGGATCATATGTGCGTTTTTTTATTCCTGCAGTTCTTACGCATAAGATCTATGTTCTTATATTCAGTACATTTAAAGTGAAACTCCATTTTGAAAAAATAAGCAAAACGCTATATGAGCTGTACACAATGCAAGCCTTCTTGCTGATCTTTCTGTTATATAGGTACCCATGTACATTTGCACTAACCCTTTTAAAACTGACTGCTAAGTGGAGATTCTGAACTGTTGTAAGATGGTAAAATGGAAAGCGGAGGCCAGAGCACACATTTATGCATGCAAGAATCTGAGAAACTGTCTGGTGTAGGGATATCCATCATTTGATTAAAACTGCATGCTGATTTCTAGGACAACAGTAAGCTAATCACAGAAGTAGAGATGTTCTCATCATTAGATGGTATCCATAGCTCCCAACTGTCCCTGATTTTGAGGGACTATCCGTGATTTAGAACAAAGTCCCTCTGTCCCTCTTTCCTCCTCATTTGTCCCTCATTTTGGTCTGATCTATATAGTTATATATAAAAAGCGCTATTTATCTTTCGAAAAGTGTTAAACCTTTCATCCATTTTCTAAATTGCTTTTCCTTTAAGGGGCCGTGTCAGGGGTGTGTCCTATGCCTACAAACTTTTGCTAATAGGTGTCCCTCCTTCCCATCTCAAAAAGTTGGGAGGTGTGTGTATCTACTAGTGGTGTGGATGAGTGTAGGCACTAGGCAGGTGCCTAAAATGTCTTTATTTTGTTGAGTTTTGTTGTGTCACATCCTGTGTGAACTTTGGGTATTACAGTAAAACTAAAGGCAAAACTTTTTTTTTGTTTTTAGTTTTCGATAGAGTGGAGAGGGATTAGAACACCTCTCAGTTTTTTGGTTTTTTTTGCTGTCTGTGTCCCCATTAGGAAGATTCACCCTCTCTATTTGTCCTGTTTACCATTATCATTGAATATGAAAGTAAAAGAAAATCTCAAGTTTTGTGTTGCCCCAAGAAAAGTAATAGAGGGAAAATCTTCCACTGGGGACACTAGTTCTGGTGACCTGGGGGTGCCCCAAGAAATCCCCTAATTTGCAGAAATTTCCCTTCACTTCCTGTTTTGGCTATGGGAGAGGATCAAAGAGGGCAAAAATAAACCTTACAATGGTTATAAACCTCCATTACTCTATCCAAAAAAAAAAGTTTTGCCTATAGTTACACTTTAATACATCTGTAGAGGACAGGCCTAGGTCTTGTGTTCCATGGAAGCTCATCTTTCAGGACAGATTGCCAGAATGTGATCCCTTTTCTGCTGCTACCTCCCTTAAATTGGCCCACATCAGGGACTCCAGGTACTATGAACTTTGTTCCTATGCACATTTCCAACTCAGATAGGCGCCGCTCTATGTGCCTTATGCACCTTAATATATAGGAATTCGCTAGGGACACTAGTTTCATACCACAATTCTAATATGTGATTTATCTGAATATGTATGGAGAGTATGATGAAGAGTGCATCTGTAATTCGGTTAACTGCTTTGGTAAAAAGGAACTTTATTCCATTGGAGAAGTGTCTGTGTCTTATACTTCAGGAGTGCTAAAGTAAAGGTAATGTGACCGTGGTGTATCTAGTGCACCTCCATACCAGGAGTCAAGCCATGCAACCCTATGGGTTGAGCGGCCTTGCGCTGTAATGGGACACAAGTGTACAAGGGACATTTCCTAAGTCAAATACATATGTATTATCGGGTTAAGATGCACCACCAGGGAAGACGGCCAGTCTGGAGATGAAAGTGGGGAACTGTGGCACGTGACTGCGTTGGCACATATAACTGTAGTCCATCTGGAGAGAGTACAGAAGAGGGTCCCTACATTCTCACATAAGGAATTAGGAACAAAACAGCTTTTAAATGTTTTTTTTAGGAAATGCTGTCTGAAACTGCCATTATAAGGGGCGAAGATGACAACAAATAGAGATATGGAATACGATTTATTCTTCTTCTTTTTTTTTTTTTTTTTAAAAAGCACACCTTCTTATACTTTGATAAGTGTTAGTTAAAAAATGTTTTATTGTAGATAAAAGGTATACATTTTATTGTATCATTAGTCCCATTTAGTCAGTCTGTTATTTGACAGCAACAGCTAAATACAGCTGCTGTAGTTGCGCATTATCTCTTGGCAAGTACAAGGGAGGGTGGGTGGAGGCAGAGGTGCAGAAGGACTGGATGTACTACACACATCTTGTGTACTTTTGATTTTTAACATAATCCACAACTAGTTAATGTGACTTTTTTTTTTTTTTTGGAACAAATACTGACCTGCTGTGTGCAATGGTTCCCTGCCAGAACTCTAGGCTCCTCCTCTGTGCACCCCCATAGAAAGCCATTCCTATTGGGGCACACCTGTGGGCTTGCTGCGGAACTGGGGCTGTGTGTGTCTATAGACAGATATAGCGCGGCTCAGCCTCACCCCCCCAGCTTACAGGATTTCATTGACGACAGCAGCCAATGACTCCTGCTGCTACCTCTGCGTCCTCTGAGAGCAGAGAGAAAGGAGAGAACTGCTGCAGATGGGCACAGTGTTGGATCGACAATGGACTCAGGTACTATAAGTATAAATGGAAACACAGAAGAATCAGTTTGGAATGCTGCGCTCTTCCTCAGCTTTATTTTAAAAAAAAAGCTGAGGAAGAGTTGCAGCATTATGAAATGATTCTTCTGTGTTCTCATGTGCAGCAGATGAGACGAGCTAGCATCTTTATACAGTAGTAAAACTAAAAGGCAGTAAGAAAGTGATCACCTAGGAGCAGTGTATATGGAAGTTGAGGGGGCAATACAAATACAGGGACACTTTTTACCTTAATGCAGGAAATGCATTAAGGTAAAAAATCTCCTGCCTTTAGAACTACTTTAAGGCTACTTTCACACTGGGGTGTTGGGGGTGTTGGCAGTAAAGCGCTGCTATTTTTAGCGGTGCTTTACTGTCGTTTTTGCGGAGGTTTTTGTCCGCTAGCGGGGCACTTTTAACCCCCGCTAGCGGTCGAAAAAGGGTTAAACCCCCCGGCAAGGCGCCGCTGCAGCGGCACTTTGCTGGCGGTTCGGCTGCACTGCCCATTGATTTCAATAGGCAGGGGTGCTTTAGGAGCGGTGTATACACCGCACCTACATCGCTGCAAAGATGCGGCTTACAGGACTTTTTTTACCGTCCTGCCAGCGCACTGCTCCAGTGTGAAAACCCTGGGTGAGAGGTGAGTCAAAGGGAAGTGGCCAGGAGATGTTGCTGGAAGCGGCAGCAGACGAGAATCTAACTATGAACAGCTGACGAATTAACTTTGGGAAAAGTGACCAGGAAGACTCCCTTGGATACCCTTACTGGGTGGAGTGAGCTGCTGAGGCCCTACAGACCACAGATACCACATGCGGACTACGAGGAGAGATACCAGGAACTATCCCAGGCTATCTATACATGCCCATTACCCCTGCAGGGGTGCAGGGAGCTGGTGAGTAGGGACCTATCAGGGGGAGCACAGAAGTCACTTTTTTTTTTATTTTATTTTTTTGTTGGTTAATTTGGAACTTCACTAATATTTATATATATATTTTTTTCTTATATATATTTTATATCTTTATGCTGATCTTTTCTTTTACGGTTTATGACTACACATATGTGTCACTAGACTTTGCTGGTTTTTGAGTTTTATACATATATATTTTTGCACATTCTATAATGTATAAAATGTATATACATTTTCTATTTTTTGGACAATAGGTTTTTGATGGTATATGGACCCCATGAGGTTTTTTTCTTAACGCTATTCTTATGCACTCATATATATGTGAGGTTTATTGGGATCCACTCAATATTTAGTTTTATTTGTGTATTGTATAATTTTTTATATCTTATAATTTTATTTTTTATCATGTTCTAAACGATCGGACTTTGGTGTGATCGTGTGTAGGCAAGTCCGTTTCAGCAGAACTCTGTTGGAACTCCGTCGAAAAAAAGTCAGGGTTTATTCTGACGGAAAAACCGGTCGTGTGTACGCGGCATAAAGGAAACATAGCAACATAGGTAGAAAAAAGACACAAGGTTATCAAGGTCAAACAATGGAGAAACAATGAGCAATGAAAAGAAATATTAGAAAACCTCCATAAACAGAACCTTATGCTCACAGCTAATCCAGAGGAAGGCAAAAAAAAAAAAAACGACCTGATCTCTCAAGGCAACCTGATATTTCCTTGATTAACAACTGTTAATCTCCATTTATATTCTGTTAACTTTTAACCGAACTGGCAAATTAGCATCCCTAAGAGACACATTGGCAATCTCCTTCTGAAGATGGTAGTTGTCTGGCTTGAACACTAACCATAGCTGGATTCAATAAGGTTTGAGTCACTGAGCTGGAATATGTACATACATACAGTACATACATATCTGTAAAACTAAAATCAGGCATGCTTGAACCCGATCACAAAGTATTGAAGCAAGAGGGTATACATGACAACCAGCAAACTAGCACTTGCAGAATAGGAACTACCAATGTCAGCCTCCTTGTTTCTTCAGGAAAGATTTTGTTTAGACCAGGGCTCAGCCCCCCTTCACAGTATAGCAGTGGGCAGATTGTACTACTCAAGTCAACCAAGTCTACCATAAGACACAGAGAGCTCCGCTCAGCCTCGCCCCCTTGCTCCTTCCTTACTGACTGTGATTGACAGCAGCGGCTCCTGCAGCTCAGCCAATGAGGAGCGAGAGACCCGGGAAAGCCGCTGCTCTCATGCACATTGCTGGGGCTCAGGTAAGTATTAAGGGGGGCGCTGAGGGGGGAGCTGCACATTATAAGGTTTTTTACCTTCATGCATAGAAATACATGAAGGTAAAAAAAACCTTCAGTTTTTAGAACCACTTTAAATTCTAACTGGCCATCATATAACCAGGAAGACTAATAACACCTAATGCCCTGTACACACGGTCGGACATTGATCGGACATTCCGAATAACAAAATCCATGGATTTTTTCCAATGGATGTTGGCTCAAACTCTTGCATACACATGGTCACACAAAGTTGTCGGAAAATCCGATCAGTCTAAACGCGGTGACGTAAAACGCGTACGTCGGGACTATAAACGGGGCAGTGGCCAATAGCTTTCATCTCTTTATTTATTCTGAGCATGCGTGGCACTTTGTGCGTCGGATTTGTGTACACACGATCGGAAATTCCGACAACGGATTTTGTTGTCGAAAAATTTTATAGCAAGCTCTCAAACTTTGTGTGTCGGAAATTCCGATGGAAAATGTGTGATGGAGCCTAAACACGGTCGGAATTTCCGACAACAAGGTCCTATCACACATTTTCCATCGGAAAATCCGACCATGTGTACGGGGCATAATAGTGGTATTACTTTGTGGAACAGTTATGGATTGAAGGAGAGTATTGCAGCACAAGCAGCTGTTTTATTTTTAGAATCCCCAGGTTGCATATTTAAAAAAAGGGATATGTACTTTAAATGTATATTTTAAATGCAGCTCGTGCAACCCAAATATGATTAAAGTAACCCATAGATGATTTGAATGATTCCATGTTCTTCTTTCTTCCTTCTACCATGGGTGGTAATGGGTGGAGAATTGCTCGATTCCCGCATTAACAAAGTCAGTGTTGATGGGGGAATGCATCCTGCAGCACTGTTGTGCTCTGTCAGCAGGGAGGAGTGGGGAGCCTTCACAATGATTACTGCTAGCAGGTATAGCCACCAGCAGTAATCGCATGTATAATAATCCAACAGGCTGGTTATACCCAAGTTGATTAATGAATCAAATTTAGTACAACAGCCTGTCCATAGAGGGAACAAATGTCGGCTGGTCCCTGCTGAACCAACTGAATTTCAGTCCACGTATGGCTGGCTTTGGTATCAGCCTCTCTCAATGCCCTGTACAACAAAGCTCAGGCAGAGCAACACTGGAAGCCAATCAGATGAACTACATGCAAATGCGCTGATGAGAAACATGATAATAGGAGGAAAAAGCAGAATGTGCAGAGGGATAACCTCATCAGCCTGCTGCTTCTCCTTAACAGTATAGTCAGAAGGCTGCAGACGGGGAGATAACACAGATAAAAAAGTGCCATCATTCTGGTATAGGAGTAAGGACTGCTGCTACACGTCCAAGAAGCATACAGGTCTTGTGCTCAATTTTGGCTCAAATTATTTAGTTGATTGCAAAAAATTAAGATTTACTATGTTTAAGGAAAATGTGGAAATGTTAATTGTGCTTAAGTGGTTTGTTAAAAAAAAAATCTAATTTTTGTCTGAAATTCTTCCTGCTAAAAATGCCAATGGTGCTTCCTGGTATATGAGGGTGCCTAGGCACTTCTGTACCTACAGCCTCATAGCTGTATATCTACAGTGTAAAGCTAGTAATACAGGATTAGATTTTGTTCAGCCCACAGGGAGAATGGGAGAAAATCACTTGTTTCCCCCAATAAACCGTGTGGATGGAGGAATCTCTCCTGTTGGCTGTCTAAATACCCGAAAAGTAACTGCATCTGGTTGGATGCAGCCACTGTTTGGTCTAGAATTTCCCACCTAGAGCCTGGATCCATTGATTATGAAATCAAACAAGATGGTGCTCACAGAGCCAATAATGGCTTGAATTTCAGCCAGATCAGCAGGAATTGGGTAACATTCTGCTGTGTATGTGTAGCACTACCCCCAAAGGAGTCGCTAATGTCCCAGGTCCTCACTGCTGCACAGGTAGTCACATAGCAATTTCTTCACACATTCCAACGCAGAAAACAGTCCATGGCTTGTTTTTGATGTTTTATTAGGGGTTGATAACTTGGATAGGGAAATATGCTATGCCCAACTTGAGAATGTCCAAAACACTGAACAATGGACAACTTCCTCTCTATTTACAAAAAAAGTCCTCTTCTTCCTTCCACCTGCACAAAATTGGTTTCCACTGCTCAGCACCTGCTGCTTGATCCTGTGGAACTAGCAGGATATCGCTATTTCAGCAAAGGCCCATTACAGGCAGGAACTCTCAGTCCCTTGACAAATGTAGTGCAATGTGAGTGACCAGCATGACATCTTTCCTTCTGCTTCCCTGTGGCCACTAATCCCAGCTCCACTTGCTTGCAGAAAATCTATAGCCCACCCGGCTTCCACCAGCCACGCCTGCCTGATCTTCCTCTAAGTCCTCCATACTGACTTTTCGCCTCAGTCCTGCCCGACTGGCACACACACATGGAGACCTCCCAGGGCAAGGTTACATAAAGACTTGGCACACCACGGTCTTCAAGACAGCACTCCTACAGCTGGCAGTCTCTCCCCTTGTCTGTCCCTGCACTGTGCTGATCTACTCACTGTCTCAGCTTGTCTCAGTCCCCTGTCAGCCCACATCTGGGGATTGGCTCAGGCCCCATAAAAATGAATAGCAGCTCTTCCTAATCTCTGCCCTCTAGTTCTAGAAGGTTCTCCAACCTTCCAGACACCAGGGGGACGCACAAGAGAGCTGCAAGCATGAGTCATGCAGCCCTGGCCTCTAATAACCCTGACCCAATTCAGTGACTATTCCTGGCCAGAATATGCTTTCACCTACTCTCACCTCTAGTAGCACACACTAGAGGGTTCTGCAGTATATATGGCTAGCATAAGATTAAAGTGACATTAAATGTTTTTTTTTTAAATAACAGACATGTCATATTTACCTGCTCTGTGCAGTGGTTTTGCACAGAGCAGCTCCGATCCTACTCTTTTCGTGTCCCCCACTGGCGCCCCTGGCTCCTCCTCTTCAGCCCGTGCCAGTGCCCACGCCAGTGCCCCCAACGTCAGTGCTCCCAATAGCAAGCCGCTTGCTCTGGGGGCACTGGTGTGTGCTCGCTCCTGAGCCATGCTCTATGCGTTCATAAAACACACAGAGCCGCAGCTCGGCCCTGCCCCCACTCTCTCCTTATTGGCTCACTGTGACTGACAGTAGCAGGAGCCAATAAGAGACCCAAGAGAAGCTCAGCTCTCGTGCACATTGCTGGATTGAGAGGGAGCTCAGGCGAGTATTAGGGGGGCTGCTGCACAAAGGAGGTTTTTCTACCTTCATGCATATAATGCATGAAGGTAAAAAAAAAAAAAACTTGAGTCTTTAAAACCACTTTAAGTCACTGCTACATTTGACCACTAGTCTAAGGAGATTTTGAGTGAGATGTGGCGATGTCACAGCTGTGCTGCTCACTATTGATTTTGGAAGTTCTAACATGAGGAGACAAAATCTCTGCCTCAACCAAGATGGCCTCTTCTATACAGAGACACAATTCAGAAGAAGGCATGCTAAGTCAGTAATGGGGAAGAGATAACTGAAGAGAGAGCACAGGTCACACCACTAACTAGTCCTTTACCCTCTGCCTGATATTTTTTGGGCATAACTTCCAGAGTTCAGTTGTTTTGAAGTGGAAAAGGTTGAAGTGGGAATCTCTAAGATACACTGTGGAAATGAAAGGTACTACACCAATCCTACATGTATGGAAGCTGAACCCTTGCGTGTCCTGAATCTTATGATGGCCATACAAGCTTAGATAGATGATAGGTATGCTTGAACTATTGGTTACAAGCCATTCAACCAATATGGGAATTGGATTTTGATTAGTAGTTGGAAGATATGAACGCAAGTTATTGACCACACCATGCAATCTTATAATCTGATCTATGGAAATATGATCGGATTCTTGACTAGAGTGTCTCAGTGTTGCAGATCAATGCAAAACAATGCAAAACAATAGCTGATTTTCATGTCCTGGCCGATTGACGCAGCTCGATCGAAATTGAGTTTATCGACAAGACGTTATGGCTATTCAATTGTTTGTTGATTTTCATCAAATTGCATAGCGATTGGATAATAAAATAGAAGTGTTTATGGTCACCATTAGGTGGGTAATGTAGCCCCTAAAACCACCAGCCAACTAGCACTTTCAGACAGATCAATGGCAGGTTTTCTTTTAATGACCCTTTTACATTTTATAATGCATAAATAGTTGAAGGAGCAAAGCGCAGCACCAATCAGAATCCTTGTATAGCACATTCTACTTGGTTACTATGTGATACTCCACCTTCCAATACAGTTTATATAAAAACACCACAGTGACAGTCTAGTAGTAGTAAGTTAGTAATAATTGCTAGAAATACGCCCCCAGATCGCCGTGGAGGGAGAAGAGCGCTCCCCCCTGTCCTGCCATGACAGCCGAGAGTGACACTTACCGTCTATCAGCGGCTCGTGCGATCCTCGATCTCCAGCTCCTGCTGCACACACCGGCGTCTGTGATGCCGTTTCCAGGGGAACGGAGAGCAGCCAATCAGCGCTGAGCGGTAATGTTTACATGCAGTGTCCTGGTAACAAGGTGTCACTGGAATCCTTGTGAATAATGCTGCAGGAAACTGGAGACTGCTATTGGGCATATGAGACCTTAGTGACCGAGCCCTGCCTGGGATCTGTGCAGCTAATCAGATTTTCAGAACAAGCAGCTCTTGCCTGTAGGAGTCTGTGTATTGTTTACTAGCTCAGTTAGTTACCAATGACTTTATGTGGAGTTCACATGCAGCTGATGAATGAATTCAAAGATCTTACAAATTAAATAAATTAAAACACAACCTGGAAGGGGTGTCAGGATTTCCCCTTTGATTGTGAGGGAGCAGAGGTTGTCATAACTTTTGTGCAGACAATATATATATATATATATATATATATATATATAGATATATATATATATATATATACACACACACAATATAAATATATAGATATAGATCTATATATCTATCTATCTATCTATATATATATATATATATATATAGAGAGAGAGAGAGAGAGAGAGAGAGAGAGAGAGAGAGAGAGAGAGAGAGAGAGAGAGAGAGAGAGAGAGAGAGAGAGAGAGAGAGAGAGAGAGAGAGAGAGAGAGAGAGAGAGAGAGAGAGAGAGAGAGAGAGAGAGAGAGAGAGAGAGAGAGAGAGAGAGAGATCTATAGATCTCTCTCTCTCTATATATACACACACACACACTCACCAGCCACTTTATTATGAACACCTGTTCAATTGCTTGATAACACAAATTTCTAATCAGCCAATCACATGGCAGCATTAAGGCATTTAGACGTGGTGAAGACTACTTGCCAAAGTTCAAACAGAGCATCGGAATGGGGCTTGGTGCCAGGCTTGTCTGAGTATTTCAAAAACTGCTGATCTACTGGGATTTTCACACACAACCATCTCTACAGAGAATGGTCCGAAAACGAGAAAATATCCAGTGAGCGGCAGTCGTGAGGACAAAAATGCCGTGCTGATGCAGGGGTGGATCCGGAGTCTAGTCTCGGGAGGGGCACTGCCAGAAAATAAGGTGTTGCTTACAGAACTGTATTTAACATGTCATAGTCATAGAGCCCTAACTTTGTCTAAAGACTTCAGCCCCGGAAGTCTGAATGACCAGGCCATTTTTTTGCGATTCGGCACTGCGACGCTTTAACTGACAATTGCGCGGTCATGCGACATTGCACTCAAACAAAATTGACGTCCTTTTTTTCCCACAAATAGAGCTTTCTTTTGGTGGTGTTTGATCACCTCTGCGGTTTTTATTTTTGCGCTATAAGCAAAAAAAGAGCAACAATTTTGAAAAAAAACCACAACATTTTGTACTCTTTGCTATGATAAATATATATTTTTTTTAAAAAAGCAAATTTTTTCCCAGTTTAGGCCGATATGTATTCTTCTACATATTTTTGGAAAAAAAAATCGCAATAAGTGTATATTGATTGGTTTGGGTAAAATTTATAGCGTCTACAAAATAGGGGATATTTTTATAGCATTTTTATTATTATTATTATTTTTTTTACTAGTAATAGCGGCGATCTGCGGTTTTTATCAGGACTGCGACATTATGGCGGACACATCGGACACATTTTTGGGACCATTGACATTTATACAGCGATCAGTGCTATAAAAATGCACTGATTACGGTAAAAATGTCACTTGCAGGGAAGGGGTTAACACAAGGGGGCGATCAAGGGGTTAGCTGTGTTCCCTGGGAGGTGATTCTAATGGTAGGGGGAGTGGAATGACTAGAGGAAAAGACATATCGTGGTTCTTAGCTAATAGGAACTTACGATCTGTCACTTCTGACAGAATAGAACAGGGATTTGTGTGTTGACACACAAACGTCCCTGTTCTGCCTCTCGTGCCTGCAATCGCTCATGGCCGGCGGTCATCGCAGTGCAGCAGGCGCGTGTGCCTGCTATTCCTCTTAAAGGAGCCGACGTGAAGCTACGAAGGCTTGCAGGATCGCGCCAACCTGCCGCAGTATAATGACGGCGGCTGGTCGGCAAGCAGTTAACACACTAACACGTTTATCCTGTCCCCCACTTGTGTCACCTTCTTCTTCATTACTGTCCCCCACTTGTGTCACCTTCTTTTTTACTGTCCCCCACTTTTGTCACCTTCTCCTTCATTACTATCCCCCACTTGTATCACCTTCTTTATTACTGTCTCCTATTTGTGTCAACTTCTCCTTTATTACTGTCCCCCACTTGTGTCATCTTCTCCTTCATTACTGTCCCCCAATTGTGTCACCTTCTTCATTACTGTCCCCCATTTGTGTCACCTTCTTCATTACCATCCCCCACTTGTGTCACCTTCTCCTTCATTATTGTCCCCCACTTATATTATCTTCTTCATTCTATTTGTGTCACCTTCTCCTTCATTACTGTCCCCCACTTGTGTCACCTTCTTCATTACTGGCCCCTATTTGTGTTACCTTCTCCTTCATTACTGTCCCCCCCACTTGTGTCACCTTCGCCTTCATTACTGTCCCCCCCGTATCACCTTCTTTATTACTGTCCCCCATTTGTGTCACCTTCTCCTTCATTACTGTCCCCTTGTGTCACCTTCTTCATTACTGTCCCCTATTTGTGTCAGCTTCTCCTTCAATACTGTCCCCCAATTGTGTCACCTTCGCCTTCATTACTGTCCCTCCCAGTGTCACCTTCTTCATTACTGTCCCCCATTTGTGTCACCTTCTTCATTACTGTCCACCATTTGTGTCACCTTCTCCATTACTGTCCACCACTTGTGTCACCTTCTCCTTCATTACTGTCCCCACTTATGTCACCTTCTTCATTACTGTCCCCCACTTGTGTCACCTTCATTACTGTCCCTCCTCCGCTGTCACCCTCTTTATTACTGACCCACATTTGTGTCACCTTCTCCTTCATTACTGTCCCCCACTTGTGGCACCTTCTTCATTACTGCCCCCCCCGTGTCACCTTCTCCTTCATTACTGTCCCCCACTTGTGTCATCTTCATTAATGTCCCACACCGTGTCACCTTCTTCATTACTGTCCCCCACTTGTGTCACCTTCTCCTTCATTATTGTCCCCCACTTGTGTCACCTTCTTCATTACTGTCCCCTATTTGTGTCACCTTCTCTTTCATTACTGCCCCCCCACTTGTGTCACCTTCTTCATTACTGTCCTCAATTTGTGTCACCTTCATTACTGTCCCCTATTTGTGTCACCTTCTCCTTCATTACTGTCCCTCACTTGTGTCACCTTTACCTTCATTACTGTCCCCCCCCCCAATGGCACCTTCTTCATTACTGTCCCCCACTTGTGTCACCTTCTCCTTCATTATTGTTCCCACTTGTACCATCTTCTTCATTACTGTCCCCTATTTGTGTCATCTTCTCCTTCATTACTGTCCCACACTTGTGTCACCTTCTTCATTACTGTCCCCCATTTGTGTCACCTTCTTTATTACTGTCCCCCGTTCGTGTCACCTTCTCCTTCATTACTGTCCCCCACTTGTATCACTTTCTTCATTACTGTCCCCAGCTTGTGTCACCTTCTCCTTCATTACTATCCTCCCATTTGTGTCACCTTCTTTATTACTGTCCCCTATTTGTGTCACCTTCTCCTTCATTACTGTCCCCCACTTGTGTCACCTTCTTCATTACTGTCCCCTATTTGTGTCACCTTCTCCTTCATTACTGTCCCCCACTTGTGTCACCTTTGCCTTCATTACTGCCCCCCCCATGTCACCTTCTTCATTACTGTCCCCCATTAGTGTCACTTTCTCCTTCATTACTGTCCCCCACTTGTGTCACCTTCGCCTTCATTACTGTCCCCCCGTGTCACTTTCATTACTGTCCCCCACTTGTGTCACTTTCTCCTTCATTACTGTCCCCCACTTGTATCAGCTTCTTCATTACTGTCCCCTATTTGTGTCATCTTCTTCATTACTGTCCCCCACTTGTGACACCGTCTTCATTACTGTCCCCTATTTGTGTCACTTTCTCCTTCATTACTGTCCCCCACTTGTGTCACCTTCATTACTGTCCCCCCGTGTCACTTTCATTACTGTCCCCCACTTGTGTCACTTTCTCCTTCATTACTGTCCCCCACTTGTATCAGCTTCTTCATTACTGTCCCCTATTTGTGTCATCTTCTTCATTACTGTCCCCCACTTGTGTCACCTTCATTACTGCCCCCCATTTGTGTCATCTTCTCCTTCATTACTGTCCCCCACTTGTGCCACCTTCTTTATTACTGTCCCCTACTTGTGTCACCTTCTCCTTCATTACTGCCCCCCGTATCACCTTCTTCATTACTGTCCCCCACTTGTATCACCTTCTTCATTACGGGCCCCTATTTGTGTCACCTACTCCTTCATTACTGTCCCCCACTCGTGTCACCTTCTTCATTACTGTCCCCTATTTGTGTCACCTTCATAACTGTCCCCCATTTGTGTCACCTTCTCCTTCATTACTGTCCCCCACTTGTCACCTTCTCCTTCATTACTGTCCCCCACTTGTATCATCTTCTTCATTACTGTGCCCTATTTGTGTCTACACCTTCTCCTTCATTACTGTCCCCCACTTGTGTCACCTTTTTCATTACTGTCCCCTACTTGTGTCACCTTCTCCTTCATTACTGTCCCCACTTGTGTCACCTTCTTCATTACTCTCCCCCACTTGTGTCTCCTTTACTGATCCTTGTGTCACCTTCTCCTTTATTACTGTGCCCCACTTGTGTCACCTTCTTCATTACTGTCCCCCACTTGTGTCACCTTATCCTTCCATACTGTCCCCCACTTGTGGCACCTTCATTACTGTCCCCTATTTGTGTCACCTTCATTACTGTTCCCCATTTGTGTCACCTTCTTCATTACTGTCCCCCACTTGTGTCACCTTCTCCTTCACTACTGTCCCCCACTTGTATCATCTTCTTCATTACTGTCCCCTATTTGTGTCATCTTCTTCATTACTGTCCCCCACTTGTGTCACCTTCTTAATTACTGAATGTGTCACCTTCTTCATTACTGTCCCCCATTTGTGTCACCTTCTCCTTCATTACTGTCCCCACTTGTGTCACCTTCTTCATTACTCTCCCCCACTTGTGTCTCCTTTACTGATCCTTGTGTCACCTTCTCCTTCATTACTGTGCCCCACTTGTGTCACCTTCTTCATTACTGCCCCCCACTTGTGTCACCTTATCCTTCCATACTGTCCCCCACTTGTGTCACCTTCATTACTGTCCCCTATTTGTGTCACCTTCATTACTGTCCCCCATTTGTGTCACCTTCTTCATTACTGTCCCCCACTTGTGTCACCTTCTCCTTCATTACTGTCCCCCACTTGTATCATCTTCTTCATTACTGTCCCCTATTTGTGTCATCTTCTTCATTACTGTCCCCCACTTGTGTCACCTTCTTAATTACTGAATGTGTCACCTTCTTCATTACTGTCCCCCATTTGTGTCACCTTCTCTTTCATTACTGTCCCCTACTTGTGTCACTTTCATTACTGTCCCCTATTTGTGTCACCTTCTCCTTAATTACTGTCCCCCACTTGTGTCACCTTCATTACTGCCCCCTCCCTGTCACCTTCTTCATTACTGTCCCCCATTAGTGTCACTTTCTCCTTCATTACTGTCCCCCACTTGTGTCACCTTCTCCTTCATTACTGTCTCCCACTTGTGTCACTTTCTCCTTCATTACTGTCCCCCACTTGTATCAGCTTCTTCATTACTGTCCCCTATTTGTGTCACCTTCATTACTGCCCCCCATTTGTGTCATCTTCTCCTTCATTACTGTCACCCACTTGTGCCACCTTCTTCATTACTGTCCCCTACTTGTGTCACCTTCTCCTTCATTACTGCCCCCCCCGTATCACCTTCTTCATTACTGTCCCCCACTTGTATCATCTTCTTCATTACGGGCCCCTATTTGTGTCATCTTCTTCATTACTGTCCCCCACTTGTGTCACCTTCTTAATTACTGAATGTGTCACCTTCTTCATTACTGTCCCCCATTTGTGTCACCTTCTCCTTCATTACTGTCCCCACTTGTGTCACCTTCTTCATTACTCTCCCCCACTTGTGTCTCCTTTACTGATCCTTGTGTCACCTTCTCCTTCATTACTGTGCCCCACTTGTGTCACCTTCTTCATTACTGCCCCCCACTTGTGTCACCTTATCCTTCCATACTGTCCCCCACTTGTGTCACCTTCATTACTGTCCCCTATTTGTGTCACCTTCATTACTGTCCCCCATTTGTGTCACCTTCTTCATTACTGTCCCCCACTTGTGTCACCTTCTCCTTCATTACTGTCCCCCACTTGTATCATCTTCTTCATTACTGTCCCCTATTTGTGTCATCTTCTTCATTACTGTCCCCCACTTGTGTCACCTTCTTAATTACTGAATGTGTCACCTTCTTCATTACTGTCCCCCATTTGTGTCACCTTCTCTTTCATTACTGTCCCCTACTTGTGTCACTTTCATTACTGTCCCCTATTTGTGTCACCTTCTCCTTAATTACTGTCCCCCACTTGTGTCACCTTCATTACTGCCCCCTCCCTGTCACCTTCTTCATTACTGTCCCCCATTAGTGTCACTTTCTCCTTCATTACTGTCCCCCACTTGTGTCACCTTCTCCTTCATTACTGTCTCCCACTTGTGTCACTTTCTCCTTCATTACTGTCCCCCACTTGTATCAGCTTCTTCATTACTGTCCCCTATTTGTGTCATCTTCATTACTGCCCCCCATTTGTGTCATCTTCTCCTTCATTACTGTCACCCACTTGTGCCACCTTCTTCATTACTGTCCCCTACTTGTGTCACCTTCTCCTTCATTACTGCCCCCCCGTATCACCTTCTTCATTACTGTCCCCCACTTGTATCATCTTCTTCATTACGGGCCCCTATTTGTGTCACCTACTCCTTCATTACTGTCCCCCACTCGTGTCACCTTCTTCATTACTGTCCCCTATTTGTGTCACCTTCATTACTGTCCCCCATTTGTGTCACCTTCTCCTTCATTACTGTCCCCCACTTGTCACCTTCTCCTTCATTACTGTCCCCCACTTGTATCACCTTCTTCATTACTGTGCCCTATTTGTGTCTACACCTTCTCCTTCATTACTGTCCCCCACTTGTGTCACCTTCTTCATTACTGTCCCCTACTTGTGTCACCTTCTCCTTCATTACTGTCCCCACTTGTGTCACCTTTATTACTGTCCCCCACTTGTGTCACCTTATCCTTCCATACTGTCCCCCACTTGTGTCAACTTCTTCATTACTGTCCCCTATTTGTGTCACCTTCATTACTGTCCCCCATTTGTGTCACCTTCTTCATTACTGTCCCCCACTTGTGTCACCTTCTCCTTCATTACTGTCCCCCACTTGTATCATCTTCTTCATTACTGTCCCCTATTTGTGTCATCTTCTTCATTACTGTCCCCCACTTGTGTCACCTTCTTAATTACTGAATGTGTCACCTTCTTCATTACTGTCCCCCATTTGTGTCACCTTCTCTTTCATTACTGTCCCCCACTTGTGTCACTTTCTTCATTACTGTCCCCTATTTGTGTCACCTTTGCCTTTATTACTGTCCCACACTTGTGTTGCCTTCATTACTGTCCCCCCCAGTGTCACCTTCTTCCAATTTCTGTCCCCCATTTGTGTCACCTTCTCCTTAATTACTGCCCCCTCACTTGTGTCACCTTCATTACTGTCCCCTATTTGTGTCACCTTCTCCTTAATTACTGTCCCCCACTTGTGTCACCTTCTTCATTACTATCCCCCATTTGTGTCACCACCTTCATTACTGTCCCCCACTTGTGTTACCTTCATTACTGCCCCCTATTTGTGTCACCTTCTCCTTCATTACTGTCCCCCACTTGTGTCACCTTCTTCATTACTGTCCCCTATTTGTGTCACCTTCTCCTTCATTACTGTCCCCCACTTGTGTCACCTTTGCCTTCATTACTGTCCCCTCCATGTCACCTTCTTCATTACTGTCCCCCATTAGTGTCACTTTCTCCTTCATTACTGTCCCCCACTTGTGTCACCTTCGCCTTCATTACTGTCCCCCACTTGTGTCACTTTCTCCTTCATTACTGTCCCCCACTTGTATCAGCTTCTTCATTACTGTCCCCTATTTGTGTCATCTTCTTCATTACTGTCCCCCACTTGTGTCACCTTCATTACTGCCCCCCATTTGTGTCATCTTCTCCTTCATTACTGTCCCCCACTTGTGCCACCTTCTTCATTACTGTCCCCTACTTGTGTCACCTTCTCCTTCATTACTGCCCCCCCGTATCACCTTCTTCATTACTGTCCCCCACTTGTATCATCATCTTCATTACGGGCCCCTATTTGTGTCACCTACTCCTTCATTACTGTCCCCCACTCGTGTCACCTTCTTCATTACTGTCCCCTATTTGTGTCACCTTCATTACTGTCCCCCATTTGTGTCACCTTCTCCTTCATTACTGTCCCCCACTTGTCACCTTCTCCTTCATTACTGTCCCCCACTTGTATCACCTTCTTCATTACTGTGCCCTATTTGTGTCTACACCTTCTCCTTCATTACTTGTGTCACCTTCTTCATTACTGTCCCTTATTTGTGTCACCTGCTTCATTACCGTCCCCTACTTGTGTCACCTTCTCCTTCATTACTGTCCCCACTTGTGTCACCTTCTTCATTACTCTCCCCCACTTGTGTCTCCTTTACTGATCCTTGTGTCACCTTCTCCTTCATTACTGTGCCCCACTTGTGTCGCCTTCTTCATTACTGTCCCCCACTTGTGTCACCTTCTCCTTCCATACTGTCCCCCACTTGTGTCACCTTCATTACCGTCCCCCATTTGTGTCACCTTCATTACTGTCCCTCATTTTTGTCACCTTCTTCATTACTGTCCCCCACTTGTGTCACCTTCTCCTTCATTACTGTCCCCCACTTGTATCATCTTTTTCATTACTGTCCCCTATTTGTGTCATCTTCTTCATTACTGTCCCCCACTTGTGTCACCTTCTTAATTACTGAATGTGTCACCTTGTTCATTACTGTCCCCCATTTGTGTCACCTTCTCTTTCATTACTGCCCCCCACTTGTGTCACTTTCATTACTGTCCCCTATTTGTGTCACCTTCGCCTTCATTACTGTCCCCCACTTGTGTCACTTTCTTCATTACTGTCCCCTATTTGTGTCACCTTCGCCTTTATTACTGTCCCACACTTGTGTTGCCTTCATTACTGTCCCCCCCAGTGTCACCTTCTTCCAATTTCTGTCCATTTGTGTCACCTTCTCCTTACTGTCCCCCACTTGTGTCACCTTCATTACTGCCCCCTCCCTGTCACCTTCTTCATTACTGTCCCCCATTTGTGTCACCACCTTCATTACTGTCCCCCACTTGTGTTACCTTCTTCATTACTGCCCCCTATTTGTGTCACCTTCTCCTTCATTACTATCCCCCACTTGTGTCACCTTCTTCATTACTGTCCCCCATTTGTGTCACCTTCATTACTGTCCCCCAATTGTGTCACCTTCCTCTTCATTACTCTCCCCCACTTGTGTCACCCTCTCCTTCATTACTGTCCCCCAATTGTGTCACCTTCTTCATTACTGTCTCTTATTTGTGTCACCTTCTTCATTACTGTCCCCAACTTCTGTCTCTTATTTGTGTCACCTTCTTCATTACTGTCTCTTATTTGTGTCACCTTCTTCATTACTGTACCCAACTTGTGTCACCTTCTCCTTCATTACTGTCCCCACTTGTGTCACCTTCTTCATTACTCTCCCCCACTTGTGTCTCCTTTACTGTCCCTTACTTGTGTCAACTTCTTCTTAATTACTGTGCCCCACTTGTGTCACCTTCCCCTTCCATACTGTCCCCTATTTGTGTCACATTCATTACTGTCCCCCATTTGTGTCACCTTCTTCATTACTGTCCCCTATTTGTGTCACCTTCATTACTGTCCTCCATTTGTGTCACCTTCATTACTGTCCCCCACTTGTGTTACCTTCTCCTTCATTACTGTCCCCCACTTGTATCATCTTCTTCAATACTGACCCCCACTTGTGTCACCTTCTTCATTACTGAATGTGTTACCTTCTTCATTACTGTCCCCCATTTGTGTCACCTTCTCCTTCATTACTGTCCCCCACTTGTGTCCCCTTCTCCTTCATTACTGTCCCCCACTTGTGTCCCCTTCTCCTTCATTACTGTCCCCCACTTGTGTCCCCTTCCCCTTCATTATTGTCCCCCACTTGTATCATCTTCTTCATTACTGGCCCCTATTTGTGTCACCTTCTTCTTCATTACTGTCCCCCACTTGTGTCACCTTCATTACTGTCCCCCATTTGTGTCACCTTCTCTTTCATTACTGTCCCCCACTTGTGTCACTTTTATTACTGTCCCCTATTTGTGTCACCTCCTCCATTCCTGTCCCCCACTTGTATCACCTTCTTCATTACTGTCCCTTATTTGTGTCACCTTCTCCTTCATTACTGTCCCCCACTTGTGTCACCTTCTTCATTACTGTCCCCCATTTGTGTCACCTCCTACTTCATTACTGTCCCGCACTTGTGTCACCTTCATTACTGTCCCCCATTTGTGTCACCACCTTCATTACTGTCCCCCACTTGTGTCACCTTCGCCTTCATTATTGTCCCCCACTTGTATCACCTTCTTCATTACTGTCCCCCACTTGTATCATCTTCTTCATTACTGTCCCCTATTTGTGTCATCTTCTTCATTACTGTTCCCCACTTGTGACACCACCTTCATTACTGTTCCCCATTTGTGTCACCTTCTCCTTCATTACTGACCCCCACTTGTATCACCTTCATTACTATTCCCTATTTGTGTCACCTTCTCCTTTATTACTGTCCCCCACTTATGTCACCACCTTCATTACTGTGCCCATTTGTGTCATCTTCTCCTTCATTACTGTCCCCCTCTTGTGTCATCTTCTCCTTCATTACTGTCCGCCACTTGTGTCACCTTCTTTATTACTCTCCCCCACTTGTGTCACCTTCTTCATTACTCTCCCCCACTTGTGTCACCTTCTCCTTCAATACTGCCCCCCCCACTTGTGTCACCTTCTCCTTCATTACTGTCCCCATTTGTGTCACATTCTGCTTCAATACTGTCCCCCTCCACTTGTGTCACCTTCTTGTTCATTACTGTCCCCCTCCCCCACTTGTGTCACCTTCTTCATTACTGTCCCCCTCCCCCACTTGTGTCACTCACCTTCTCTACTGTTCCCCTCCCCCACTTGTGTCACTCACCTTCTCTTTTATTACTGTATACTATTATTCCATTTGATCCTCACCTTATCCCCTCTCCAGGGCTGAGCTCTGGTCCCTCAGACAGTCGCTCGGGCTAGCTGCGGGCGGGATGAGAATTCAGTTGTGGATCTGAGCCAGCCCAGCCAGCAGTAGCAGGCCCTGCCTTGTATCAACAGTTTAAGCTGGTTGTGGTGGTGGAGTAATGTTGTGGGGGTGGGATATTTTCTTGGAACACTTTGGGCCCCTTAGTACCAATTAAGCATTGTTTAAATGTCCCTACCTGAGTATTGTTGCTGACCATGACCATCTCTTTTTGACTACAGTGTACCCATCTTCTTCCAGCAGGATAATGCACCACGTCACAAAGCTCAAATCATCTCAAACTGGTTTCTTGAACATGACAATGAGTTTACTGTACTCCAATGGCCTCCACAGGCACAAGATCTCTATCCAATAGAGCAATGTTTCTCAACTCCAGTCCTCAAAATTGTTTATATGAAATAGTGTTTTTAGACATATGGTGTACCTCAAAAGTCCCATGCTAGTGTATTTTTCTATTGGTTTAAGATTAGAGAATCCATGACTGGTCTATGACGGTAATGAAGAAGGTGACACAAGTAATGAAGGAGAAGGTGTAGACACAAATAGGGCACAGTAATGAAGAAGGTGATACAAGTGGGGGGACAGTAATGAAGGAGAAGGTGACAAGTGGGGGACAGTAATGAAGGAGAAGGTGACACAAATGGGGGACAGTAATGAAGGTGAGACAAATAGGGGACAGTAATGAAGAAGGTGACACGAGTGGGAGACAGTAATGAAGGAGTAGGTGACACAAATAGGGGCCCGTAATGAAGAAGATGATACAAGTGGGGGACAGTAATGAAGAAGGTGATACGGGGGGGCAGTAATGCAGGAGAAGGTGACACAAGTAGGGGACAGTAATGAAGAAGGTGGCACAAGTGGGGGACAGTAATGAAGGAGAAGATGACACAAATGGGGGGCAGTAATGAAGGTGACACAAGTGGGGGACAGTAATGAAGGTGACACAAGTGGGGGACAGTAATGAAGAAGATGACACAAATAGGGGACAGTAATGAAGAAGCTGATACAAGTGGGGGACAGTAATGAAGGAGAAAGTGACACAAGTGGGGGACAGTAATTAAGGTGACACGGGGGGACAGTAATGAAGGCGAAGGTGACACAAGTGGGGGACAGTAATGAAGGAGAAAGTGACACAAGTAGGGGACAGTAATGAAGGCGGTGTCACAAGTGGGGGACAGTAATGAAGAAGATGACACAAATAGGGGACAGTAATGAAGAAGATACAAGTGGGGGACAGTACTGAATGTGACACAAATAGGGGACAGTAATGAAGAAGATGATACAAGTGGGGGACAATAATGAAGAAGGTGAAACAAGTGGGGGACAATAATGAAGGCGAAGGTGACACAAGTGGGGGACAGTAATGAAGGTGGTGACACAAATGGGGGACAGTAATGAAGAAGGTGACACAAATGGGGGACAGTAATGAAGGTGACACAGAGGACAGTAATGAAGAAGGTGACACAAGTGGGGGACAGTATGGAAAGAGAAGGTGACACAAGTGGGGGACAGTAATGAAGGAGAAGGTGACACAAGTGGGGCACAGTAATGAAGGAGAAGGTGACACAAGGATCAGTAAAGGAGACACAAGTGGGGGAGAGTAATGAAGAAGGTGACACAAGTGGGGACAGTAATGAAGGAGAAGGTGACACAAGTAGGGGACGGTAATGAAGCAGGTGACACAAATAAGGCACAGTAATGAAGAAGGGGACACAAGTAATGAAGGAGAAGGTGTAGACACAAATAGGGCACAGTAATGAAGAAGGTGATACAAGTGGGGGACAGTAATGAAGGAGAAGGTGACAAGTGGGGGACAATAATGAAGGAGAAGGTGACACAAATGGGGGACAGTAATGAAGGTGACACAAATAGGGGACAGTAATGAAGAAGGTGACACGAGTGGGAGACAGTAATGAAGGAGTAGGTGACACAAATAGGGGCCCGTAATGAAGAAGATGATACAAGTGGGGGACAGTAATGAAGAAGGTGATACGGGGGGGCAGTAATGCAGGAGAAGGTGACACAAGTAGGGGACAGTAATGAAGAAGGTGGCACAAGTGGGGGACAGTAATGAAGGAGAAGATGACACAAATGGGGGGCAGTAATGAAGGTGACACAAGTGGGGGACAGTAATGAAGAAGATGACACAAATAGGGGACAGTAATGAAGAAGCTGATACAAGTGGGGGACAGTAATGAAGGAGAAAGTGACACAAGTGGGGTACAGTAATTAAGGTGACACGGGGGGACAGTAATGAAGGCGAAGGTGACACAAGTGGGGGACAGTAATGAAGGAGAAAGTGACACAAATAGGGGACAGTAATGAAGGCGGTGTCACAAGTGGGGGACAGTAATGAAGAAGATGACACAAATAGGGGACAGTAATGAAGAAGATGATACAAGTGGGGGACAGTAATGCATGTGACACAAATAGGGGACAGTAATGAAGAAGATGATACAAGTGGGGGACAATAATGAAGAAGGTTTAAGATTAGAGAATCCATGACTGGTCTACAGGTTTTTTTTTTTTAAATCAAATAGTTTTTTTTTTTTTTTATCATGCTTATTCCATACAAAAATGTAAGCAAGGATACAAACATAAAAGATTATGTATATTTACAAATGAAATGATGGTATACAAGAAGAAAACAAAAAAAAAAAAGACTCTAACAAGACAAACCAACAACAAACATACACCTCTAAATTGATTTGCAGTTCCATTTATATTGTACAATTCTCAACTTCTTAATTTGTTATGGATCGATCTCCTCACCCCTATCTGCCCCCCCTCCTCCTCCGTCTCACCAACCCCTCCACATGAACCATCGTACAATAAGTTACTCGAGTCAAGCCAATAGTACCATATTTTATTACATTTTTAAGGGACTCCTCTGTTTATATGCTGGTCTTTTTTTTCTTAATATATCATTTATTTTGTTACCCCATTGTTTATGGGTTGATGGGGTATTGGCAATCCACTTTTGTAAAATGAGTTTAGGAGCTAGATAGAGAGATCTAGTCCACATTGTATACATCTCTACAGGTAGAACGCCATCTGGAATTATTCCCAATAGTGCTAGTTTAGGAGTATTTGTTATTTCTGTCCGAGATATTGTATTCAAGGTCAGGAACACTTTCTCCCAATATCTACTGAGCTTTGGACAGCGCCAAAGCATATGAATAAGGGAGCCATTGGATATAGAACATTGCAGACATAAAGGCGTTGTGTATTTTCCCCAAGCATATCATTTTTGTGGGGTATAGTGAGTTCTGTGTAGAATAAAAAGCTGGGTCAATTGCTGAGATGGTGAAATAGATAACTCAGGTAAGATCTCCATAGCTCCTATCCATTCTTCTTCATTAAGATCCATCAGGTCTTTTTGCCAATGAATGAGTCTCTTAGTCTGACCATCTGCCTTCTCTGCATTTAATAGAATATGGTAGGGGGGCATGGCCGAGCAATGGAAGAGTGAGGACGCTCACCTCGTAGCTCTGTGTGGGGAAGCCCTGAGAACGGCCCGACGAGCTGACAGGGAGAGCCGGAATTTATGCCAGGGGACCGTAAACACCCACTGGACTTGGGGATACAGAAGGGTTCTGAAAGAACCCACTATTTTCTCCGGCAGCACGCTGCTTCCTCCCCCGCTGCCTTAGCCAAGATGGCGCCCCACGAGTCCCTCCGACGAGCGCCGCCGCCTCTTCTAAAAAGAGCACTCAGCCGGGAGCTATTGCAAGCGGCGATCGGTCCGCTCGGGAGGACAGGTCACCCTCTTCCACACTGTCCCCTGTGATAAAGAGTTCGGACATACAACTCGGCTCTGGTCATACAGGGGAGACAGGCAGCAATGCTGAGGGCTCCATCAGGGACATTGTGGCAGGTCTGCCCACCAGGCAAGATCTGCAGGAAATGGTGGCATCCATAGTAAATGCGCTTTCCAGGGAATTACATGACCTGCGCCAGCAAGTGAATACGGTGGAAGAGAGGGTCACGGTTTTGGAATCCTCCACCACCGATGCCCGTATAACCTCCCTTGAGATGGAACAGCGTGCTTTCCGCCGCCATCTTGTGGAGGTACAATTAAAGCTAGACGACGGTGAGAACAGGAGCAGACGCAACAATTTGCGCCTCCGCAGCATCCCTGAAGCTACCATGGGCGCGGATCTGCGTGCCACGGCGGTGGCCATCCTGAACCAGGTTCTTGGAAAACCGCCGGCCTCAGAACTGGAGCTAGATAGGGTCCACCGTATACCAGGACCCAGAGCACCTTCCACAGAATCACCTTTTTTAGTGGACCTTCCACAAGATGTCCTGTGCAGGGAAGAGTCAATTGTTTAGTACAGGCCCCCTCCCTCCCATTTTCTGAGAGTGTCTACTGTCTGGGGACACTCAGAGCAGGCTTGTCTAAGAAGCTGAACAGGTCTGAGAGTTGGTCTGGTGAGAGAAGGTAAAACTCAGCACCCCGTCTCCGCACAATTAGATGAAAGGGGTGACCCCAGCGGTAAGTGGCTTCTGCTTCACGGATCACCTCGAGAAGGGGTCGCAGGGTACATTTCTTCACCCTAAAGGAAGAGATCCTGCGCCTGGCCTGGGAACGAGGCCCAATCGACTTTGATGGTGCGCTGATCCGGATTTACCCTGACATCTCCAGGCAAACGAGAGCCATGCGTGGGCTTCTGAGACCCCTTCTCGAGGTGATCCGTGAAGCAGAAGCCACTTACCGCTGGGGTCACCCCTTTCATCTAATTGTGCGGAGACGGGGTGCTGAGTTTTACCTTCTCTCACCAGACCAACTCTCAGACCTGTTCAGCTTCTTAGACAAGCCTGCTGTGAGTGTCCCCAGACAGTAGACACTCTCAGAAAATGGGAGGGAGGGGGCCTGTACTAAACAATTGACTCTTCCTGGAATAGTCAACATTTTCTAGCAAGCTCAAAGGCACATTGCAAGTGAATAAAAATATTTTACCGAAAAGAAAAACACTTCAAGTAAACATTTAAAATAATTGACTTTACTGTGTTTACCTGCAACTTTTTAAAGTTGATCGTAGGGTCTCTGTTGCTTCTATTTAGAGATGGGTATATTCAAAACTCCTGCCCGTTTTTTTTTTTGCACCATTTATCGTCCATTGGGAGATTTGCCTTCACTTCCTGTCTTGAAGACGCTACAGGAAGTGAAAGAAACTCTCTTCTAAAGTGAGAGAAATGCCATCTTAAGACAATTGTCATTGGACTAAGTGTTCCCACATTGGAATATTTCTCCTCAATTATCGCTGTTTTTTGTTTGTTTGTTTTTCACTTTTAGTCCCAATAATAGTAGTCACTAAGATGAATCAAAAGTGATCTCCCTAGCAGGGAAAGTTGATTATTGCTGAAGTGATTGGGTAAATGTTTTAACAAATCATAACAAATAAAAGGTGGAGAGAACTGATTTTTATTAATGTGCTTTAAAATGAACCCCTGCTTCTTAAGCTGATCTCCAAGGGCCATTGTACACATTGTATGTGTCAAACATGGTGCAAGTATGTTTTTTTATTCTCTAAAACATAAAAAACAAATGCAGGTGTGAAACAAACCTAAATCTAATCTGTTAACACCAGTTGAAAACTTAACCCTGAACAGATTTCCTAGCCGTACCCAAAGTGTAAAAAAATGGCAAACAGGCAAGATTTTTTTTTTTTTTTTTTGCAGAAGAGACATAATAGATTTCTTCTGCATTAAAGCTGAGCTAAAATGTTGCTGTTATTAATTGGGAGCAGACAGACTTTGCAGAAGAGACATGCAATGTCTCTTCCGCAAAAAGATGCACCTACCTGTCTGCTCTAAGTGTTCCCCAGCATGTACACAAAGCTGCGCATGCATAGCTCAGCTTACAGTGGCCAGCACAATCCCTGTGTGCCAGGATGACTATCTCCTGTGCATGCGCAGGAGTGACATCATCCCATGCCAGCCAATGAAGATGGCGGAAAACCTGCACACAGAATAAGATGCCGGTTCAGGCGAGGGACAGATACCATTAGAGGAAAGGTAAGTATAGCTGCTTTTAGTTCCTCTATTGAGTTTCTTAGCTTTCGGCCCTGTATACGGAGCACATGCAGCTCAGTGTACAATTTTGGCAATGTTGAGATAAACAAACTCCCATGCATGCACAGGAGTGACATTGCCTCAGCATGGCTAATGAAAAAGGCTGAAGATCAGTACCCGGAAGGAGACCGGCCAAAGAGGTCAACAGCTGGCAGGGAGCATTGGGACACCAGAGCTGAAATGAATGGCGAGTCTAGTTCTGCTTTAATCCTTGGAATGACATACCCAATAAGGCATCAAAGCTATTGTATATGGACTGCACTAACACCTTACCAAGATCTCTGTGCAAAAACTGAATATATACAGTACATATTGACTACAGTTTCCATTAAATAAATCAAGGGAGAAATATTCAATTTCAATTTTTATTGCAGGAATTAGTGAAAGTTACACTCCAAAATTGATGCAAGCAACATTAACAACCCAAACAGAGAATAAGCAAAGAGAAACAAACAAAAGATACATATGTGTAAAATAAAACACACAATAGTTCCAGTAGGCAGAATGGCATGGTGACAATGTAAGATGTATAAATGCTGTCAGTGGGGTCCAGTGACAGTTTTGGCTCAGGAAATAGGCTGCAGGTACTGTACTGTGAGGGCTAGAATGTGATGGCATAAGCCTTTTGAAGTAGTAGTTACAAGTAACATAAGAATATAGTACCCAGATAATAATGATGATGACCCAATATCCAAATGAAGATCTACAAAGTGTACCTACCGCCCTTTCATTTAGCCTATTAAGACAGATTAACCACTACACTACTTGGGTTCCTGCAAATGTCCTCTGGCAGTGAAGCTTTTAAAGTAGCAGCAATGAACACCTTTAAAATGTACCTACTTAATTATCACGCTGGAAAACAGGATTTTAGCACTGAAAATGAGCCAATGCACATGGTTACATTTGTGGGCCCAATTCATAAAGGAAAGAGCAATGCACAAAGTTTGGTCATCTATAGCATATAGCAACCAGTCACCAATCAGCTTTCACTATTCTGACTCTAGATAGAACAAACTCTGGCTGGTATAGATGACTTCACCATGTAAATCATTGTTGCCAGGTTGCGACACCCTATTATTAGAATGCCAAAAAAGTGAAGGGTGTTAAAGTGTTAGTGAGGGGGTTATCCCTGACTAGTGGATCAGGAAAAGGTTATGTGGTATTAACTGAATGGCATTACAGCAAATTTAAAAGTAATGTCTTGAGAATATAAGAGTTTCCAGTGAATCTCTAGCAGCTGTATTGATAAATACATTTATATGTCCATAGAAAAAACAGAACATTTCTCATGGTCAGGAAAGTGGTAGCATTTGAGTAAGAGTTTAGGGAGAGTTTGAAGCGCTTTAACTAGAATGTGTGTTTCCCCAGAACTAGGACATAAATTAAATACACAAAGGACTGGAACCATTTTGCAGTGTTAAAAATTATTCCAGAAATTGGACTCTTGAAACAAGTGTGAGTAACCCTTTATAAAAAAAAAAAAAAAGAAGGATTTCAATGTGTTTCAGTGACCAAAATCCTCTCCTCCAAACAGATAGGTTAAGGGCAAATGATACTTAGATACTTTAAAAGGAATTTGTTACTTTGAGATATAAGTGGGTTGCTATTGTTGATATCTCCTAGTGAAAATGCTTGTTCTAAGACCCCTTTCACACCAAGCCGCCTATAGCGTCGTTTTACCATCGGATTTGCCCCCCGCTAGCGGCCGAGGAAGGGTCAAAACAACCCGCAATGTGCCGCAATGGCGGCGTTTAGCCGTCGGTATCCCAGCGCTGCCCCATTGATTTCAATGGAGAGCAGCGGTAAACACACCGCTCCAAAGAAGCTGCTGGCAGGACTTTTCCTGACTTCCTGCCAGCGCACCGCTCCGGTGCTCGGGCTTTCACACTGGAAACAATGGAGCAGCTGTTTGAGGGCGGATTGCAGGCGCTATTTTTAACGCTACAGTGCCTGCAAAACGCCCTCAGTGTGAAAGGGGTCTTAATATTCCTGTTCTCTGGCTATTGACCCAATGGCTTGAACACTGAGCCAGTGGCCTAGAACAACTATACAGATCAGATGTTCTGACTTTAGTCTGACTTCCTGAACTGCATGGTCACCAGATAGCACTGAAGGCAAAAAAGGCATTCTCATAAGAGGTCAGCAATGGCAACCTCCACATTTTTATTAGTAGAGGTTTCTGTTCATACAAAAAAGAGAAGCGGTTAAATGCAGCATGAAAGTGGCTGTCAAGAGAACTCTTGCATGGGATGGAAAGGTTTTATTCATCTAGCATACATCTAAATAACCTTGCTTTAAATCAGAACTTAACCACTTCAGCCCCGTAAGATTTGGCTGCTCAATGACCAGGCCATTTTTTGCGATACGGCATTGCGTCGCTCTGACAATTGTGCGGTTGTGCGACACTGTACCCAAACAAAATTGACGTCTTTTTTTACCACAATTACAGCTTTCTTTTGGTGGTATTTGATCATCTCTGTGGTTTTTATTTTTTACTCTCTAAACAAAAAAAAAAAAGAGCGACAATTTTGACAAACATAATATTTTGTACTCTTTGCTATAATTAATATCCCCAATTTTTTTTAAAAAAAGCACATTCTTCCTTAGTTTGGGCTGATATGTATTCTTCTACATATTTTTGGTAATAAAAATCGCAATTCGCGTATATTGATTGGTTTGCGCAAAAGTTATAGCATCTACAAAATAGGGGAAATATTTATGGCATTTTTATTATTTATTTTTTTTTACTAGTAATGGCAGTGATCAGCACTTTTTATTGGGACTTCGACATTATGGCGGACAGATCAGACACTTTTGACACATTTTTGGGACCATTGGCATCTATACAGCGATCAGTGCTATAAAAATGCACAGATTACTGTGTAAATGTCACTGGCCGAAAAGGGGTTCACATTAGGGAGCGATCAAGGGATTAACTGTTTTCTATAGGGATTGATTCTAACTGGGGGGAGGGGACTGAATGGGAGAGGAGACAGATCGTTGTTCATACTTAGTATGAACAGATCGCTCTCTTCACCCCTGCCAGCACGGAGATCTGTCCGTTTATATTGACAGATCTCTGTTCTGTCTCTGTGAGGAGCGATCGCGGGGGCCCGGCGGTCATCGCACTCGCATCGGCTCCTGCATCACGCGCCCCCTAGTGGTCAAAAGGCGAACAGACTTAGTTACGTTGGTTTGCCCAGGGAAGCCAACCTGCCGCAGTACAACTGCGGCGGCTGGTCAGGAAGGGGTTAATGCAAAAAACAGGCTTCATTTGTTGCTCTGTTTGTATTCAAATTGTGAATACATGTAGATATTGAATGTTATAAATAGCTAAATATCTTCAACTGTAGTGGAATTACTCACACTACCTTTACAAAACTAAGTGAAAAAGAAAGTATAAATGAAGTCAACAAATTAAACTGGATATCTGTACATAAAACCTCTAAAAGGACAATGACTGGTCTCATTAGAATCTCATACCTGTGTAAACGTTTGGCAATAGGAGGTTTATCACTGTAAAAGTACGCATCATTTCTTATTTACTATGCTTTAAATTTACATGATATAGTGCTCATCTCCTGCAAAAGACACATACACATTGTTTAACCCATAAATCACAGTTATTAATTGCTGAATAGGACATAAGCACAAGAAGCAGCATTGAACACCTGCATCACTATCCTATACCAATGGCCTGGCACATTATTCCTAGACACAAAATATAGAGAAAGCCAGATCCCGCTGACTCTGTATTTAAGCAATGCACTCAGGTGATGATCCGTTATTTTCCTATAATGAATGTCTAACTTGTCAAACAAAACATTTCAATCTGCTTCAAGAAAAGTTGCTAAGAGAATGTATAATACATTTGATGAATAAAAGCACCCCAGATCTGCAATCCCTTCAGAGAGTAAGGATATTATTTAGGATAGAATTCTCAATACAAAATTAACCACAATACCAGAATTTTAAGGCATTGGGTTAAAACACCTCACAGTGGTTCTCTACCCCTTTGGGACCTCAGTGAAAATGTTAGATTGCTTCTGAACCCAATTATTGGATCTGCTGCAGTGGGCTATGTTCCAATAATATTTCAGTCACTGGTCCTGCTACTTTCTTGTGTGACAGTTCTTTTAACATTTTAAAAGTACCAATTATTAGAAGCCTGAGGTGGGTAACCTGTGCTTAATGACTGTTGAACATTACTACAAAATGGCAAAAAGCAAGACTGATTAGTGCTTACATGATGTTACAGGGCATATAGTAAGCTAAAATAATGGGCCCTGATTTGGCATTTATGGTTAATGTGTATATGGCCCCACAGTTCTACTAAATGTTTGTGTTGAGTGGTAATAAGGTTCCAGCTACACACATGCATTTGGAAAGTAACACAGCCCATACAGTTACAGTATGCATTTTTTTTCCGTTCAACCCAAAACAAATAAAATGCCTCAATTCCTCCATCCATACATTCGATGTGGATAGGGGAATCCCTCCCACTAAGGTATTGTATTCTGGCATAGTGAGCCTTCCCTGCTGTCAGAATACAATGATAAGTGTTGCTGGCTATAGCAGGTGGCGTTGATCATTTGGGAAAAACCCGACAGGCCGGTTGTACAAAAGTAGATCAATAGGTCCACTTGTGTACAAGGAGCCTGCCCATACATGCACTGAAATTCGTCCAGTCCCCGCTGAACCGGCTGAATTTCAATCCACGTATGGCCAGCTTAAGATTATCTTGTAGAACCAACAATGTGCTTAGTATGTATAATGGTAAAAATACAAACTGCATTCAATAAAAACATAAGGGGGGGGGGATTTACTTATTTTAAATGCATAATACTGGACATGATCTATAGGTGCTAAAATGTGTTCTCTTAGGCTGGGTTCACGCATATGCTCAATGGAGCCCGGTTCACACATGTCCGGGGTGGCCACGGTCCAGATTGAAAGGGTCCTGTGCGTGTTTGGGTCCCGTTCAGGTGCAAATTCAGGCAAAAATTTGCAGTTGAACAGGTGAACAGAAATGCACCAGACTCCAGGCATGAACCCACGGCTGCACATATGTGAATCCGGCCTCCGTGAAAACCACTTCTGTGATTCTAAAACACCCTTACAAAGCAAAAAATGTGTCCCTTCAATATCTAAAAACTGCCAAAAAATTTAACACTTTACCATGAGCTTAAAATCTTATCCAGTGCCATTCTGAGTGTAAGAAAAATAAATGTGAATGATAAAATAACAAAAAAAAAATCACAACAGACAACACAAAATTCTAAAGATGATTTTTATTTTTTTTTATTATTTCCAGTGGCCAAATGTGAAAGAACTGGCCAAAGCCAACTGGTTTATAGAGAGAATTTTGTATTATTCAAAGATTACATAATGCGCACCATTTAAGTGTATAAGGCATCTCTTATCAATGACACCCCAAATCTAGTTCGAGAGATCACCTACTAACAAATAGGGATAAGGAAGGTTTAAAGGCATTGTTGTTGCCAGCACCAATAGGCAATTTAATAAGGCAAGGGAGGGGGACAAAGGCCTTAAAGTGAACCTATGCACTTTAATGCCCCCTACCCAAAAAAATACCTGTTATTTGCTCCTCTGCCACTCCCTTTAGCCATTGGTAGCAAAGAAAATACCAAAGACATGCAAGTATTGAGCAGCATGTAACATCCCTGGTACTTATCTAACTAGAGTGACCTGGGGCTTACACAGTTTCCTTACCTAACTCGAGCAGAGCAGGGGGGGAACCAAGAGAAGGAAACTGTGTGCCAATTTGATTACACTGGAGTGCTGTAAAAAAATAAAAAATAAAATAAACATTTCAAGCAAAAGACATTAAAGTAAACCTTTAAGAACATTAAGGTTCATGTAATTGCTGCCTCAGTACAGAAACCTGTACTGAGAAAAAGGCCCTCACTGCTGACCTCTTAATGCCTTGCCTTCTCTGTGCTTTTATTTACTGACCAGGAACCAACATGCAGCTAGCAAATCAAAACTCCAGCATATTGTTGAGGGTCAGTAACAGTACTGAAGTCCATGAAATCCACATAACAGCTAAGCAACCACCATTTTCCAAGGGAGAGTCAGCAGTAGCAGCCTATATATTTTCTCAGCACAGTATTAATTTAAGGTGAAGTCCCTAGCATTTTCATTCTTTTTCTAGCTTTATTACAGGAGACAAACGCATTTTAATAGGTACGCAGCTACCTAAATCTAAAAAACTGAAATAAATAGGAAAACAGCCCTGGAACCTCATCTTTTCTAAAACCGTAAATTTAAAAAAATGGCAGCTTCCATTATTTCTAACTAGCCACACCTCACATCCAGGAGGGTGAAATCGTCATTTTCTGTTGCAGTTTTCCATCTTCTAGTTTCACTTTTGCTCACTGGGCTAGTGGAGCCCATTCACACTAAAGCGATCTTTTGGGTACGAGTTGTGTTAGGGAGGCCCATTCATTATAAGTGGGCTGCCAATACGTCACAAAAGATGTGATAATGTGCATGATCCTTTTTTCAAAAGCGCATCACAACACAACGCATGGTGTGTTTTGTGGTGCGCTGCGGTGGACTGTGCAATGCATCGGGGTACCATTCACAATGAATTTCACCACAATGCACATAAACCAGGTATTTTAATGTGTTTTAGTTGTAGCATGCATTGCCACAAGGCTTAAATGTGAATGGCCCTCTCAGTGAGCATCACTATACTGCTGAGGTCTTTCTGTGCTCTCCAGCACTTCTAAGTCACTTGAACAAAAAAATTGTGGAGCTGCCAATTCTCACCTCAACTGAAATGCTAGTTTCCTGTTTATTTACCCATAAGTTTCAAATCAGTGATCTGGAAAAAGCATGACAGTCAAAAACCCTTATCTACATACTTGTTCTAGGTCAATGACTCAAAGTAATAAATCCATACAACTAATATTCTCTAAGAATCAGAAACCCTTGCATGTTTTTCTTCAGCCTCGGGTGCCTGAATACAATTTTAAATTAGCAGCACTGTTCTATTGTCAAAAAATGCAAAACTTCCCATTGTTGAGATTTGATGTGCAGTAGATTGTGGTAAGAAACTATAAAGGCATATTATAGCAGTTGAAGTGGTAATTTTGTAAACACATCTAATGATTCCATAACTTGCCTAAACTGAATCATGTTAGGTTGCCCATTTTCTTAATAGGACCCCCTTCCCCTCCCCACACAACAGCTTTGTGTTGGCTCAGGCCTGAGCACTTCATCCTGGGAAGGTATTGGGTTTTTTCGATGGCTTCGACAAAAAGAAAAAAAAAATGGTAAAGACAAATATAAAAGAGGATAAAGACAAATAATAAGAGGGGTGTTTTCAAGAGAATCTGTTGCTTTAAGCTGTATGGGTGGTTTCTGAACTGCTCGGTTGTATGAAGTCAAAGCATGAAACCTCCATTTGCATGGACTTATGTCTTGGGAATGAAAATTAGTTTAGTTGCTCTGTAGTCATGTTGCCCCCACTGACAAGAAATGATTGTGAATATGATCAATGTCTGAACTATATCTTTCAAAGGAATCTTGAAGAAAATTAGTTCCTTGAGATTACATTGAAAAGTCTAAAAATTACCTGCGTAATTTAGCCCTTTCTAGGAATGAACGTCTACATTGGTCTCTCTACATTATATATAATTTGTGAGAACAAAACTAAATTTCATAAACACTTCTAATGATAGCATGAGATACTGAGTTCATATAAAACACAAGTTAGCAAATATATCGCTAGCATTCTTTCACAATAGGCCAGACATTCTAAATGGTTAATATAGCAGTGTTACAGTTCAAGCAGACAGCATGTGGACAGTCTGCTTTTAAACCTAATACATAGTAAAGGTAACATATTTCATATAAGGCAGCTTATATTATTAAAAAAAAAAAAAAACAAGAAAATGCAAGCACCTTTCTACTCCGAATAAATGGATTCTCCCAAAGATAACTGCTAGCACCATGTTTAAAGTAAACATTACAAAAGTGCTTTTTGTAATGATTCATGGGAGACACCAACTAAGCAGCATTTGATTCAATACCAAATCAGTAAACAATACCCATAAAGATTGAAAATTCAGAGAATAGAGATCAGCAATACACACATAAGGTTTCACTCTGTATAAAATGCAATATTAACTACCTTCCAAGAACTACAGAGCCCCAGTGCATCCACGAAACATATTTTCCTAACCTAAGACAGAGTAATAAAAAAAAAAATGTAAGTATGCTATAACTGATAACCATGCATATAAACTGGATAAACCTTGCGAAAACATTAAACATGAAGAGACAAACAAACAATGAAGGACTTGCTTGTTCACCAGAATTTGTAAACACTTTACTCAGAGCAGCTACTGTCCACTGGAAGTAACAGTATATTCAAAGACAATTGTTGGTCCTTCTACCTTTAAACACACAATGGCACAGCATACTTTTTGGTACCATGAACTGCATTGTTGCATCTACAGTATGTTGGCCACACACAGGCAGAACCTGGTGTTTGGCCCAAGCACCTATAATATAGTCAGACTGGAGGGGGATTGGCTAAGGGATCAGTCATGTTTGGCTTTTGAGAATACAAAGTAAACCGTTTTCTGTAAGCTGCTTGTAGATGTTCCTGGCTACAGTTTAACATTGGAGAGGTACAAAAACACTTGGGGGTCTATTTATAAAGCAGTGGTAGTAATTTTACCAAACATTCTCTAGTAGTGACTAAATAACGGTCTTAAAATTGAACTAAAGTTGAAAAAAAAAAATCCAACCAGGCAGGCTCTTTTTTGCAGAAGAGACATGCAATGTCTCTGTTGCAATGAAATACGCTTACCTGGCTGTTTGCAATCCTCTCTGGGATGTACACTGAGCTGTGCATGCCTGTGTACTGGGATGTCTGCCCACTCATCCCATTCTGGCAAATTTAGACACTGAGGAAAGTATTTTTCACTTTTGTTCCTCTTTTTACTTTATAAATTTGCCCCTTCGTAAATGGTTTGGCCATTTGTTGGGCAGTTGCAGGGTGCCTGGTGAGCATTTGCCAAAAATTTCATAAAACATTTGGCAACCCATGTGAAATTGAACACTCCTTCCACGGAAGTATTGTAGGTTAGAGAAGTGGAGATGCCTTTTGGTCTAGTAAGCCCACTGTGGAAAGTGATTACTGTGCTGGGGGGTATCCCTTGTGGGCAATTTTGCGTAATAAAAGTTAACCACAAAAACGGATAGTCTGGTAGCTAGTTATGCAACACTTACAAAATGCTCGATATTCAATTACATAGTTTTTGCCTAGAGTTGCCATTAAAGTGTAAGAAAGGCCTAACTATAACAATTTTTTAAAATCCCCCCCCCCCCCCCCTTACCTATCCTGCCTAACATGTATAAAAAAAAATTCTGTGTACATATACTTTCAATCTGCTCCATTATGGTCATGTGATCCTGCAGCTATGTTCAAGGGAATGGCTGACAATCGCTGTGAATTCCAGGAGCCATGACATCTACCGTAGGCTCATATGGCATAGTCATTGTTGGCCTCCCTCCCGTGACATCACCCAAATTGCAGCAGTCGCTCACTGACAGAGGGGGAGTTGGAGTTGCGGGATCACATGACCGAAGTACCGGAGCAGATTAAAAATAGGCTTTTCTACCACATTAACTTCTTTTAAATATCCAACTATTTCTGTATAGACCAGGAAAATTACAGATGTATTTTTGTTATTGCCACACAAATCAAACACCACTGTGTACACCTTCATTTATTCACAATTATATAGAAATCAGACAAGTGCATTTTACATTCATTTGGCCGTAAAATGAGCCTTTTGAAAACGGCATGTGAATGAGTCAACTCTAATCAGTCTCAAACAATTCAGTTATGACAATAATTCTGATAATCTAGCTTTTTTTTTCCCTTTTTGGATACAAAATAAGGCAGAACATATATTTCTACTACAAAGTCACATATACTTTTTCTTTTTATAGTAACAATGTCAAAATCTTATCACAGTCACAGACTTGTCAGCATGAAATATGGAGCCAATAAGATATTGTAGACTGCAATGGAGGTCACTTTTAGCTGGTATCCTTAAAAGACTTCATGGACCAATTATCAAACCTTAGCTATAGACACTTTTTTATTTTTGGCACGTTAGGGAAATTAAGATACAATTAGCTCCTTGCTGCTGGGAGCACCAACGATATTTTATTGTAAGAACTGAACTAGCAGAAGGGAATAGCAGAAAGTAATCACTGAAACTCCACTTGCACTTCAGAGGGAATTTCCATTCTTCCTGGCAATGGGTGAATTTCTAAAACAATTACATCGGCTGCTGATTCTACACTTAAATGATTAACTATACGGCATTTTACATAAACCTGGGGCCTTCCCTCTCCATGTCACCTTGTATAGACCTAAAATGCACAGGGGGCCTTCTCCACAGGCCTACATCAGCTGGAGAAGCCCGGCAGCCTTCTTTACTGATTCAGAGGGCCTCAGCCTGCAAGTGGCCTTTTCCAAACAGAAATAAATGGCAAAACCATCTAGTTGCAGGCTTGATAAATTGGACAGATCTTCATGCATATTCAGGTGAAAGAAAATTAAGCTTGCAGATTCACCTGATTTTCTAACTTCAAATTCATCGCAAATCCCGGTCAGATTTGTATCCTGCGCCCCTTGACCTGAGGGTGCTCAAAGCACTTAGCTTCATGCTTGTCACACACACACTATCTATTGGAGCCCATGCTAGATATAATCACAAGCAAAGATTTACCAGTTCCTGGCAGTTCTGGCTGTGGCTACTAGATGATAGAACTGGTCTTCAAGGTCATATATATGTTTTTGGGTGTAGTTGACCTTTCAGTTATGAGGGGACAAGAGTAAGTTGAACAACTGATTGGCCTGTTAGGTTTTTTTTTGGATCTCCTCCAGAATTCCCTAATGTAATGGGCTTTTCAAAGCAAGATGATGGTGCCATGCTTTCCCCCAATAGATTGTAAATCACAAAGAATAAAATTGTGGAGTCTAGCTGCAAAAATGAGACTAAACTCATTGGAGCTCACCCACAATTACATGCTGGGTGTCAAGTAACACTCCTTGCTTCTGCCACGTATTGATCATGCTTTTAATTCTATATTAAAGTAAATCCCCAAATGTCTGCTATTCATAAGGGTCCCGTCTGCATACCACACTTGCCAGACCTCATAAAGAAAACTTGGCATACTCTTGATAGCACATTCCATCCAAAACAGAAGTAGGATGAACGGTTAAAGATTCTGGGAAGTACTAACTACACGGTGCAAAGTACACATATTCTAGAAATTACCTTGCTTTGAGAGCTAATAGAAATTTAGAAATGGATGCAGAATGAGGGAAAAAAGATAATATTTCATTGAATTTCTCTGATTGGAAAACCCTAAGATGCATGCTTTTATTTAAAAGTAGCACTATAGGCATTTTTGCTTTCATTTTGGATGCAGTAAGGGGAGGGGGGGGTGTCATCTGTATCCCATTGGGAAGATTTACCTTTGCTTCCTGTCCCATAGCCAAAACACATAGTGTGAGAAAATCCTTGCAAATTATGGGAATTCCCCAGGGCTCCCCAGGTCACCAGAACTAGTGTCCCCATTCGAAGATTTCCACTCTATTACTTTCCTGGGTACAACCCAAAAATGTGAGGTTTTAATTTATTTTTAGTGAAGATCATAAACAAGACAAATAGAGAAGGGTGAATCTCCCCAACAGGGGCACAGATCGCAATAAAGAGAAACTTTAACAGGTTTTCTAATCCATCTCGATTCTGTCCAAAATGAATAGTTTTGCCTTGGATTATACTTTAATACCTGTGCAAAAAACAGTTCAAAGCGGTAAGCCATAGCAACCAGATTTTAACAGGTTGGACAGACAAATAGAATATCATTTAATTACTGGTTTACAGTACTTTCTTTACCTTAATTAAAAAAACACCAATATTGTTCTGCAGAAATGGCTATTCAATAACATTCCATTTAGTAGTTATAACCGGTAAACTGGAAATGCACTTGTGGCTCCTCTAGCAATGTAATAAAGGTTATAAAAAGGTTTTATGAATATGAAGTAAATGGTAGTTACCAATTTTATCATTCTATATTCACACATAAGCCTATCAACAGAAACTAAACAGCAGCTTTATCTAAATCACATAATGAGTTACATAAAAAATAATGCCCATTAACAGTCAATTACTTCCACAAAATACATTTTTTGTAGCTTTTTTTTTCTTTAAAAGATAAGTGAACCTTTAAACACATTAGCTCCTTTAATATAACCAAACAAGACAAGGGAAAAAATATATTTTCTCCCTTTTCCTTTACTTTGGGAGGCAGCATAAAGGGTCCACCCAGTTCAAATTTGTTTAAAAATCAGCCCTTCTTTAAACATGAGAAATATCATGAATGAAGGAGGATGCTTTATAGATTTTAATTTCATGGTGTCTCGTGTTGAATCAAACCGCAGCATCATTTTTTGTTTTTTTTCAGAAAGATCCTTTAATTGTAGTATGATACAGGCTTGAATTCTCAAAAAATCCCTGAACTTGAGATTTTTTTTTTTTTGGACAGTAGGATTTTTTTTTGTTAAACTCGCTGTAAAATCCTTTGCTCTGTGTTAATTGGAAAACACAACGTTATGCAATCTGTAGCAGTAAGATGCTACGAACAACTAAAAAACTAGATAACTCGGGGCGACCCCTGCTGGTAGCCAAGTGGCCCACCTCCTTCAACATACACTCATACATTGTGGAACAAAAAACACAATATCTTTTTTTTTTTTTTTTGCTATAATAAATATCCCAAATTTTTTCTTAAAAAAAAAAAAAAAACACTAATTTTTTTCCTCAGTTTAGGCCAATATGTATTCTTCTACATATTTTTAGTAAAAAAAATAAAAAAAATAATAAGCATATATAGATTGGTTTGCGCAAAAGTTATAACGTCTACATAATAGGGGATAGATTTATGGCATTTTTAATATTTTTTTTTTTACTAGTAATGGTGGCGATCAGCGATTTTTATCGGGACTGCGATATTGCAGTGGACAAATCACTTTACACATACAGATCCCGGTTCTCTCTCGGTCACGAGTGATCGCGGGTGGTGCCCAGCGGTTATCGCGCCTGCCGGGCACTTGCATCGGCTCCAGGGACACGCTACTGGCGCTTGCGCGGCTCCTACAGCATCTTAAAGAGCCGACGTACAGCTACGATGGCTCGCCCAGGGGAGCCATCCTGCCGCAGTATAACTGCAGCGGCTGGTCGGGAACCTGTTAAATGGCAAACAAAACAAAAAAATAAACAAGGCATTATACACATGGGCAGCAAGAGCCAGAGGTGCTGTGGTCTGCAATTAACGCACAGAAAAATTATTTTATGGTAAGAACAAAATAATCCTATTTCCTCTCATTTATTTGAGTTCGCAGTCATGTTTTAGATCATCATTTCATATGACTAAGGCCCTTTTGGGCTGAAATATGTCAGTTCTTCCTGCAGGGCTGCGATTTTAGCCTTATGTACCAATAAAATGCATGATTTTTTATTTATTTTTTTAATACTGAAATTGCAAATATCCTATTAGAAGTGAGCTGGCAGAAGCTGGAGTCGAGCTTTGGAACCCTGCTTGAGCACTGAGCTTGGATTTTTAATAAGTAGATATAGGTCTAATCAATTAAAATCCATATAAGTTGCAGTCCGCATAAATTTAGGTATAAAGCTTGGTGTTATTGTATACTCAAAGCCTGCTATTACTTTCAGACAGACATTGCACAATAGTGAAATGGGGGGGGTGGGGGGTTAATGTGGTAACCCTGTGCTTGCAGGACATCAAAAGCCCAGGGTCATTGGCGGCTAACAAAATCCTAGCTCAATTCTGTAAAATTTCCAATGAGTACGTTAACACAAACTAGACTTAAAAAAAAAAAGAAAAAAATATTTCATAGAGCTTTTTCCTTTTAACTCTATTGTATCAGCATTAACATGTCTGAGATGACTGAGAAAAACAGGTTCACCTAACAGCACAGCAAACAGTTACATCACAATAAAAAAATAAAAAAGGGACATTACAGGTGATTTATTTACATTAGGAACTGATCATGCATTGCTCCTAATGGTTTCTTGGCTCGTAAATGGGCTCATACATAGTTTTATTTTCTCTAACAATTGCAAACACAAAAAAGATGCTTGTGTAAATATGTTACAGATATGTAGTAACTACTGGCAAAACAACCATGGGCAAAAAGGGGGATGTATCGGCTAAGGGCCCATGGGTCTGAAGGAGGCTCAATGCCCTCACCCCGCTAAAAGAGCTTGAGTGATACACTTTTCCAGCATGTCACTCATGTGAAGGTTCCCACATTCACAAAAGCCTAATAAGCTGTGGCCAAATTATGAAATCATCATTTTACATTTATGATTACATATCCTCTGCATGGAATGAAGCTTGGTTTCTGATGGCAGATTTTATGTTACAAAATAGAAAATGATTGACATGTGCTTATAAATGTTGTCAACTATGCATGTAACCAAGCTTAGAAGTGGCATATCCAGAACACTTCATTTGTATCAAGTTTCAAATGAAGGTCCTGTTAAATGAATTACATAAAGAAATCCAACATTTGCAAAAATAAACATTTTTACAGCACCATCTTACATATAGGCACTTAACACTTTATCATAGGAATTGTTCACTATATGGAAAACTTCACCCAGTCCCACATTAAATAAATTAAATCAACAGTATATGAGCTTTTGGCAAGTTTCTTTAGTTAAAGCTTAAGTTTAATCTGCCTACAATTGCCTTTCCCAATTCCTCCTTTAACCCCTTACCAAAATGCTTATTTTTTTTTTTTTTATAAAACCTTTGTGTTTTGATACATACTTCGTTTTATATATAATGTTTTTTTTTACGATATACGGTCATCACTTGGTCTATATGCATTGCATTCTCTTTGCAATTCAAGCAAATCATTTTTGGCAGGAGGGGCCAGCAGGATGCTGTACATAGCCTCCTGAAAATGTCACAGCACCTTGTCTCAGTACTCTTCTCAAGAGCAATGGGCTGACTTTTGGGAGGAGTTATGCAAATATCAAAATGCCTTGATGGGTGAAGTCTGGAGGATTAGGCATTTTTAAGGTAGACGCATTTGTATGCAGAATGCCTTAGGTGACATCCACATGTGCTGCTGTGCCTCTATAATTGTAAGATGTGAAATCCAATGAATGAAAGGGGTGGGCCAGGAGCAGTAAAGCCATGTACACATGATGAGACTATCGGACGAATGATTTTTGAGTCTGTTTTTTACATGCTAGTCCGATATGAAGAGGTTACTAAATTTCCAAAAATTCTTGTACGACAGAATACAAATTCTGAAGTGATGTAATGTATTGTATTGCATTTTAGGGCGAAAAAGAAAAAACTGTACTGATTAAACAAAAATTGTATGATCTGGTATGAGAACATTTTTTTGTGCTTTTCCCATCAGAAAATTTTGCATGAATTCTGATGGGCTCTTAAAAGCGTACCAACCATCAGATTATCATACGATCGCTTCAAAGGCAGCATTTTTCAAAGCCTAGTACACACTATCAGTTTTTTTTTTCATTCAAATTGAGCGGGTTGAGCAAAAAAAACCTGACAGCAAAGGTCAGGTCGGAGCCACTGTACTAACCATCCGATGTTTGCACAGCAATCTCCCCTGCTGTGCTACTGTGTTCTGACAGGGGGATGATGCCCCCCCCCCCCCGCCGGAACACTCTGGTCAGTGCTCTCAGCTATTGGCTGAGGGTGCTGATCGGGAGCCGGTCAGCTGCTGGTTTTCCAGCATGCTCATCAAGCAGAAGCTGGACAAATGGCATATGTTGGACCGGCTGCCATACACACAAGCCGAACGTCAGCCGTTTTTTATTGAACTGGACAATGTCACCCAGCATTTGGCCTGTGTGTACCAACATTTAGGCTGCGGCCCAAAAGAAAGCTCTTATGACTTTGTAGACACAAACAGAATATCTTTTTGACCAATCTGAACATTTATACTTTAACTGCTTTCTGTGACCTGCTCACCATTTCCCACTTTCACCAACTAAGCTAAAATATAATATTTGGATTAATATATGCATAGGAAACCAAAAGACAAAAATCAGGTTATTAAATCTGGTTTAAAGGAAAAATAACACTTGCAATTCAATGCTATATAAAATGTGTAAAAAAGGTGCTAATATATACTACTTGCTATAGATGGTAGATATCAGCCACCTGATACCCGTAATTTCAGCAAGGCAAAAATAAGACTGTATGGGACAGACCTTTGTTGCCTATTTGTTGCCTATTATTGACTGTCAAAGGTACTTAAGCATCCACGGAGGCACTAGGTACCTAAACACAAATATAGTCCCACTCCTAGAAGGTATATCGGCACTAATGGAGGTCAACAATGATTACAAAATTATATTGTTTATACAAAAAATTCAAATACAGTTTTAGAAAAATACAATACAGTCATGGAGATACACATGATGATATACTGCAGGAGTAACATACAAAAAAGATGACACCTTTTTTGGATATTTTGTATTACTTTGTATTTTTCTAAAAATATCTTTTAAATTTTTTGTATAAATAAATAATACTTTTTTTTAATCATTGTTAAGCTCTATTAGTGCCAATATAGTCCCACTCCTACAGGAAATTGTTTGTAGATATCTATATCAGTGATGATGACACTCCACCAACTATAGCCAGATTTACTCTTTAAACACAAATATATAGGCCAAGTCATCTGCTCAAAACACAAGGTTAGACTACCACAGTCCAAATTATTCTGAATCAATCATGTGTCAACCACAGGAACATAAGGTATAGCCTTAAAAACTTACAACCGGATTCCTCTCAGCTGATGAAAGGGAAGGTATAATATTTTTATAGAATTTTATTTATTATTGTAAGAACTAAAAAAGTTTCACACATTTTCTGTTCGTTAAGCAAAAATTAAGTATTTTGCAGTGCAGTCTGTATCCTTACTTCCCATTCTCGCGCCTCAGTGTCGGGGGTGGAAAATCTCAATAAAAGCATGGACAGCCATAAAAACAGTACAGGGATTCTGACCCTTCTTCATTTTATCCAAAATAAGCTTCAGATGCATTTGAAATGGTCAGGCTTGTGTGCCTCTGTTGCTGCTCAGCTAAATATGCAGAATGTGCAAGTTGATTTCAACTAACATTTACAATAACTCAATAGATTGACTTGTGGAGATACACTTCATTTTTCATAAATGGTAATATTTGACTAACTGAGGCCAGTCTAAAGCTGAGCATACACTAAGAATAGTTATATGTATATGCACAAAATCTGCACAGATTCGGGACTAAACAAGAATACTCAGGATGCATGAGGGTTCCTCATAAGGCTATATAAAACGAAGAGGGTTTAGGCACACATACTGTCCTCATGATGGGAAAACAAACATACATTGCAGTATTTTTTCTTTGCATTTCCTACGAGATGCATAAAGTCCATTACATGTACTGCCTATAAAGTTAATGTGATATGTGCCTCAAAGTGCATGAAACATGGACTGCTTGTGTTGCCCAAAGGAACTATATGCTCCCTTTCATTTCCAAAATTGTACTTAAAGTGGTTGTAAACCCTCTCCTATACCAAATGATCAGTAAAGTGAATAGCCTCAGATGATACAGATGAAACAAATCTCCCTACAGTTTTATGTGTATATCTGCTGTCTTCCTCTTTCTACATTCTTTAGAAAGTGCATGTCGTGTTACAAATCTTTCTTCCTGTCTCAGCATTGAGTGTGGAGTCTGGGCATACACTGTGTGAGAGCTGATTGGAGAAAAGGCACACACCTACCCTCTACATAGGCAGAGGAAGAAAATTGCAGAGCTGCAGTCTGAAAGGACAAGCTCTCCGCTTATCGATTTCTAAGTTCCCTCCCCGACACAAATTTCCAGCTACTTTTATCTCATGTCTCAGAGAGCTTGCCAGAAGTTATTATGCTGATAACAGAGGAATGGAGCAGCAGAAAGACACGACGCTCAAAGCTTTGGAGAGAGATAAGTAAAACACTACAGATCTATGTGCCCAGGTCAGATTTCATGAATGGGGTTTACAACCACTTTAAAGAAAACAAAAGAATTTAGTTTCTATGGTCTTATAGTTCTTTCAGACCAATTAAGCCACGTGTTTTCAACAATAAAAGCAGATGATATAAAAAGATTCACATGTAAGAGGTTTAGATCTTAGTTGTAGAGCCACATAGTATTATTATACAGACAAATCTGCTGTCTGACAAATGTAAAGCACCACTTTCTAAACTGTCAAATGAAATGAGCTCAAAGCATAGAGACCAGATAAAGAGCAGTAACTGCTGCAATATCATTTTTACTTTTAGTAAACATGCAGTGTAGTATATATAACACTTGCATAGAAAGCAAAGTATGCCTTTTCTACATTTTACAAATTCGGAATAGAGAATTTAAACTCACAGTATTTCAAAATACCATATTCAACATATTTAGGAAAATCTAAATACTGCGTCGCTTTGCAACAGCACTTAAGACAACGCCACTAATGCCCAGTTATGTGTGTGTATTTTCTATACTCTACTCATAGAAGGATATCCAGATAGTATTATGGGTTAAACACTAAAAATATACACTTTAATGCAGCCTAAAATAGCGTGGTGCATTAGTATTATTATTAAAACAGTTCTCCAACTTGCCACAAAACTTTTAATCTCTTAAAAAATAAACCTCTGTTACCCTCAGCTAGTAAAAATGTTATGCACCATTTCTTCTAAACTTAAATAGATTTTGCCTGCATCTATAAATTCTAACTTTTTACTGGATAGATCACTAGCAATATGCGGTTTAAGTAAACAAAATGCCCAGTTAGTCGGCAAAGTTCCTATAGAATGACAATGGAGTGAAAAAGCATTTGCTGCTGCATAATCACAATTTCCTTCAGATATTGAAAACCTTTTATTGCCTTATGCTTTATACCTAATATACTGTTCCCAATACTTTTCATTTAAGATTATTGCAGACCAACAAAAAGAGTTATGTATATTGCCACAAACCTGACTATATCAAAGAGCAGGCAAGAATCTGCATGCATGCAGGCACTAATGTAGGAAAGGATGCTATGATTATTGACTTCTATAGTCTTTGTTAAAGAGAAACTTTAGTTACATTCTTTAACATATAAATGCAAATATGGTCAGCTTTGTGTAAATCACTGAATACTGGATATAAGAATAGTTTTTAAATAAATATTTTATGGGACAGCCATATTTGCATATTGCATATGCAGGCTCTGCTTCCTACTTAGTAGTGCAATTCAATGACTTTCTTCAGTGGGCCTTTCTTACCACCCATAGACCTTCAAGGTTGGTCAGACATGTGTGTGCCAAGTACACAGTCCTCACTCAGGTAGCATCAGCGAGGTCCCATGAATACAAGGTTTGGATTGGTCAAAATATTCCTATTCATTTCAGGTGGGAGGGGGTAAGGAGGTATGTGGCACTGGCAGGGTTTGCTAATGTTACCTATTGTAGGAGAACAAAAGAAACCCTAGGGGTCAGGCATAACATGACTGATAATCTTTAGAGAATACTGAACTTTGTACTCAAACCAGAATGCTAATTGCATTCCCTTGTTTTCATATTAATATTAGAATAAGATGTTACAAATTGGTGCATTAAATGACGCAAACAGAGAACTGCAAAAATATGTCAGTCTTGTCAAAAGGTTACTTCATGGTAATAATTACAATATCTCAAAATGTGTAGCCTCTAAAAAAATACACTAAAATTTCCCTTTAAAACTGCAGGTAAAATACAGTTTAGTAGGCAAGATATAAGTTTGAAATCTGCATTCAAGCCTTGTTAGAACACGCATATATTATTCACAAATATAACTGTCATTTCCCTGTTCTCCTGTTACAGAACAAGCGCCATTAGGCTCAAGAACTGATGATCTAGTGTTTGTACACAAAAGCCAGGGGTTGAACCTGTAGAATCCTAGATTGTGCTGGAAAACAGTCATTGCATTGTAAATTGCTTAGACTATATCAGCAGAGACCACGCAATGCATTCATCTATACAACCAATAACATTTTCACTGATTAATCATTCATGCCTTGCCATTTACACTGGCTAAACATGGCAAATTTTGTTCTGACAGATCAAAATGTGTAACAATTCTGTAGTGTGAGGGCCTACAACTCATTTAAACTACGTCCAGTCAGGTAGACCCTCACACCAAATAATTGTTAATATAAAATATCAAGATCTGACTACAAAATTAGAGAGGATACAAAAACAAGTGCTTGTATATTGCTTAGATAATTCAAATTCATACAAAAAACAGAGCTGTTTTGTAAGTGCAAAAATAGTAAGGAAAAACAAAACAAAACTCTAGTGTGCTCCAGTATGTCCCATGAAACCCTTTTTTTCCTTGGCTGCCATCTTACACATCACATACTGCTACCTTTCCATCTTCAACCACTGCCCCAAGATGTGCGAGGGCTTAGCTGTTGACTTTTGACAAAATATTGATATTTGCATATCAAAAACAGCTCTGTTAAAAGTGTATGTATACCCTCATCTTGTAAAACAACCCATTCAGTTTAAAATAGAAATAAAAAGGCAAAACATTTATGTATACATATAAAAGCACATTATTAATACCCCCCCCCCCTTTTTTTGATAAGTTATCACATAACCTCTGTTCTGTGCTACATATTGATCTTTGAGAGCTAGGGGTGGAGAAACAGCTCCACACTGGTATTCCCATTGAATGGCTGTGCAGAGGGGGTGGGGGGGGGGGGGTATGGGCTTTATCAGTGAGCTACTGTGTCAGAAAACTGGTAATGCCCCATACAGAGAGATTCATGCTCTCCCAAATCTTACACTATTTACGCTCCATCTGGGTTAGTAAACCTGACCCTCCCCCCCAGGATAACCATAGGAATGTTGGTGCTCTGAGATCTGACCGGGGGGGCATCTCCATCATTTACTCTTTGCTGGCTGAAGCCACGGAGAGCTGGGAACAGGACCTGGAGGAGGAATGGGAGTTGGACACCTGGCACCAGTGCTTTCAACGCTCTTTAAAAAGGAAGTTTTCAATGTCTCTCTGAGGCTAATGTAAAACTTATTTGACACTGGTACCTGTGCCTACATGTCTAGCTAAGATGTATCCAGATTCTTCTCCTCTTTGCTTTTAAGGATGTGACCATAAAGGGACTTTTTTCCACACATGGTAGTCCTGTCCTCGAATCCGAGGCTTCTGAAACAAATTCTTTCAGAAGGTACGCAAGGTTACAGGCTGTGCTATACCCAAAATCCTCAAATAACTCTACTGAATGGAAGGGTGGAAAACACCCCCAAACATATTCAGTTTCTTCTGTTCTACATGCTATTAAGTGCTAAAATCACAATAGCCAGAGCCCGGAAACAGTCCTTGGTTTCCTTAGTGGCAGCCAAATGTAAGATCTCCTGAATAATGATGCAGCAAAAACTTGTTAGTGTCTTACAGGATAAGATCAAGAAATCTGAACTTATCTGGGAACCATGGGCAGCCTTTGAAAACATCCCCTTATGATTGCTGAATACATGGCTGCATTACAGCCCCCCTCTTCTAACTTTCACTTTTCCTCTCCTTTTTCTTGCAAGTTTGGTTTTATTACATGTTCGAGCTGACATAGTCTACTTTGGGCAACTACCTAATTGAGGTTACTATAATGGCAGGCCAAGCCTGAGAGCAGAACATCTGGCTTTCATCTCAGGTCTCCCTGCTCTTTTCGGGGGTTTGATAGACTTGTCACCTCAATATTGCTCAAAATCCCTGTGTCATCTGTATTCATCACCTGGTTGCCCCCGGGGATCCCGGTCGTCAATTGACTCTCCGGCTAGATAGTCTCCATGATGACTGGCTTCCCAAGGACCATATGTTTCCAACCAGTAACCTGGTGCACAGCCCTTAGTGGATCTAATCCCCAATGATTCAATAGTCCAAGTTGATGGCTAAGGCCCTGGGTGTAACCGCCATATATTGCTTCTGTTCTTTACCTTGCATTTTTGGGCGGGGTATCGTATTTCTCTGTATCATAATGCTGGATCCATGTCAACTTTGATTACTGACTGTTATTAAAAAAGATTGAAAGTAAACATTACAGCCGGCATCTAACTTTTGGAGGCTCTCCCCAGTTGTCAAGGGAGAAAACTCCTAAAAAAAAATCCTCCTGGCTCCTGGACTGACCAGGCTGTCTCCTGAATTCCATAATAAACACAAAAAAGGAACCAGCTCTACTACAACCTTAATACCATACATTAAAATAAACGTAAAAAATCCATAAAGTCCATAAAGAAATGTGGTATATCCTACACCATAAGTTGTGATCTTTTCAAATTCTGATGAGTGATCTTCCAGTAAAGTACCAAAAGGGGAAGCCTCACGGGCATCGTCACTTACAGCTTACCTCTGATGGCACTTCCAGCCCGAACTTCCTGGTGGTGGAATGCACACCGATTCTGGGAAGGAGAAGCCGTGGTATTTAGACCATTAAGGCTGTATACATTAGTGCTGAATCAGGGCACAGTTACGTGTAAGAGCAATATTCTTTGTTTTCTCAATCTGGTGCAATAAAATTACTACATATAGTACTATAGTATTTTCTTCGGTTTATTGTGGTGATATCCTTTGGAGGGAGAATGACAGATATAGGACAACATTGGAAGCTCTGATGGTGATCGATTTGGATGGATCACCAAATAGTGAGCGTGCACGTCACAGTGGTGGTGGCTTTTGGAGCTTTACTGGAAGATAACTCATCAGAATTTAATATGATCACATCTTATAGTGTGGGATATACCATGTTTCTTTATGGACTTTTTAGTTGATTTTAAATGTATGGTATTAAGGTTGTAGTAGCGCCGTTTCCTTTTTTGGGTTTAAAAAGTGTTACTAAACCCAGAACCTGCATTCACTAGATCTAGCCTCTCACAGTACACAGAAATGCAATTATTTTAGTAAATATAAACTTTTAAATAGCTTTTCTCATCAGCAGTATATAGGAGTCTTGTGACTTGTATTACTGTCTGCTTAAGCTTGTAGGAGGAATTTTCATTCTCCCCTGATCCTCTTTCTGGACTGTATCGACTGGCCCTGTACTGATCACATGTACTCTCCCAAGAAAAAAAACCAACTCTCTAGCAATACACACCAAACTGAGCAAGTGCAGCCTGACTCCTAATGCTCTGTTCTATCAAGAGATGGGTTGGAGTCAGTTAAAAAAGAGGAGGATCAGAGGAGAAAGGAGCACACAGCCTTTATACACGCAATGCAGAGGATTAACCCCTTAGGTTCCACAGTGAGTATAACAAGCATTATTTACTGCATATACAGACTGATTTTACTGTTGTGGATTTAGTAACACTTTAATGTTATAATAGTATTTCACTATAGGGAAGGCAGCTACATATTGTTTATTTCTTCACAGGGGAGCAGGTCCCTTTTTATGATTATTATGAATTCCATAACAATTTGTTTACACCTGGTGTGCAACAATATAGCTAGAATTTTTAGGGCAAAAACAAGTCAAAGACAAAAAAAAAATAAAAATCTTAGCTGTGCCTGAAGTAAACCTAAACTCATGCAGTGAAGATTTGCTATGTGATAGGAAACATCTAAAAAAACAATACTTGTGCCTAAGCAATTTCCTGAAAAAAAAAATCTACTTTTTCTTGGAATTCTTCCTGACAAATAGCAGTGCATTTCCTGGTATGTGAATGTACCTACAGTCTCATAGCTGTATGTATCTGCAGTGTGAGCCATAAGGCACTGTTGCCTTAGACTGCTATTTCCAGGATATTTGGAGTAAAACAGCCCGTAGACAACCCTGCCCCATACATGGATCAAAATTCGGCCAGTCACTGCTTAACCGGCTGAATTTCCATCCATGTATGGCCAGTTAGAGTTGACACTTTTTCTACTGTGCTGCACACTGTTCTTGCTGCAGGCTTTGACATGAGGAAACAAAGACCTGCTCTGTCAAGATGGCTGCCTCTATCTACAGACAAAAGGCAAGGTAAATCAATAATGGGGAAAGATAGGCTTCAGGCAAAACGGGTGACTAGTTCAATGGCTAGTCTACCTTTTTTGGAAACCACTCCAATAGTTGGTTCCACTATCACTTCAAAACACAACCTATTTGACCCTGGCTTACTTCTAAGGAAAATAGGAGGCACTGCCCAAATAAATACTAGCAATTGTTCATAACAGTCTGACTATCTTGTTTCTCTCCTCCAGGTTATTAATCAAATTGGTCTCCCATTGCCCTTTCCTTAGGGTAAGCCCTGGCGTTGGTTTTGATCAAAATCTGAACTAGTCCAAGGTAATGGACTATTTACTCACAAAGTCTTCTTTGTTTTACTTCTGCATTTGCCCCAGATAACATCACATCTAATTTCTCTTACAATACATATTAGTGATCATTTCAATTTCTAGGCCACTCTCCACCAATATCCTTTACGGATATCCCCATTGCTTGAATTGTTTCCATTCACTTGAACCTAAGGATTATTAAACAATAAAACTGTAAAGTCATCAACAGAAGACCGTTTGTGCTTAGACGTTTTTAAAGGGGTTCTACAAGTAAAATATGAAATCCTCAGGTTCAAAGGATTAACATTCTGGTTAGAGCTATGTGGTTTTCTTAGTAGCGTTTAAAAAAAAAATCAGCTTCATGTAGAACTACAAAACCTTTGCAGCCCTTAGCCAGAATCCATTACAGCTCTGGTTAAAGACAATGAATCTGTGAGGGCCCATCAATAATTTGCGCTCTCTGTGCATTGTGTCACGTGTTAACAGGAGGTGATCGATTAATTATGGATGGACTGCCAAAACACCAGAAAATATACATACAGCATCATAACATCTTAGTGCAATTCAGCCCTGAAAGGTTCAGAGTCCTTATAGAGCCGTGACAGAGACCAGCCAACAACATAAGTATGCAGGAAACACTTGTCTCGTTCTCTATAGGTGCATGATAGAATAATGCAGTTTATAGAATGGAAACATTCTTAAGGAAATTGCCAGACAAAAGATGTTAAAACTGCATATTCTACCTGACACAACCCCTCTAGTGTCCTGACTATAAGTTCAAATGTCCAGTCTTTCACTTAACGCATTCTTTTCTTCAACCTACAAAAACTTGTAAACTCCCAAGCTTCCAACAAAGTTAAAGACATTCAGAAACTGGGAAATACACAACATTGTGCCTTTCCTTAAACAAAATAACATACTTTTGAAGCAATACAGAAAATGTATTTCCTACTTAATTTAAAAGAACATTTTGAAAAACACATGTACCATTCTTGCCCGGAAACTGATCACATGAAAAGCTCCCTGCATCAATGGAAAAAACTCTTCTTGTTACACTAGAGCAGGGGTGCTCAACCTTTTGAAGAGTGAGGGCCACTTAAGTGATTTGGTAACCGGTTGCAGGCCATAATAAAATGAAATGGTTCTGAATTTCACATTTTTTATTTTAAACAGCATAGAAGATTTTAAACAATCAAGATCATTTTCCGTGGGACCAATCCCCATTTACCCACTATTCTATTTTGTGGGTGTGGTGAGCTTTCTGAAAGGGCACCAAACCAGCAGGATATAATGGAAGTCTATGGCTCGGTGCAGGTAACTCACTGCGCTGCACCTGTGAATCAGTGTGAAGGCAGCCTAATAGTTGTTAACCCTTTTATAGGAGCCAATATGCCAATTGCAAAATCTATTATGCCCAGTGTATGCTTATGTTGTGACCTTTTTTTCCTCTTGCAGCTGCTTCTGGCATCGCTCTCACGGCTGCTAGAAAACAATAGAGGCGGAGTGCACTTGGTATCACTCCACCTGGGACAGGAGCCAGTGCTACAGAGGGAGCATTGGCTTATGTGGTTCCTGTTTACTACGCTGCCGGCGCACTGCACTCTGATTGCTCTGAGATGGCAAGTCAGCAAGCCCAGATTGTGATCAATAGGTTGCTGACCCCTGGTTTGAAGTTGAGGGCCACAGGTTGAGAACCCCTGCACTAGAGAAATTGTCTACCAAAAACCAATGTGGTGTTTACCTACTATTTTCCTTAATCTTTCTGGGCCTCAGCCAAAGATCTCCTAGTAACAGTTAACTGCTCCTCTTATGTTTATAGTTCTTCAGAGGTTAATCTGCTCCTGTGCAAGTATACATTCATACCAAATGCATGCATTTCAAAATGTATGTGGTCTGAACAACTCTCATTAAATACTTTTTTTCACATTTTGTAAACATCTCCTATTTCCTGCTCTGCAAAACCAGGAAAATAGTAAGAATATAAGTGCGTTCTCATGTACTAAATTACTACATTCTGATACTCAAAACATGATTTCACTGGACAGGATCGCTTTTTTTTTGCTTGAACTCTGTTCACAGTCCAACATTAAATAATATTTGCCAAAAGGCAGGCACAGCTGTCTTATTATACAGCAGCACTGATGCTCAGTCACTCTTAACTCAGTTATAAAAGGCAGCAGAAGTCACTGCTGCTATAGCCCAATTGTCAACTCAACTGTAGCACACTATGCCTAAAAACTAAAAAAAAAAAATACAAATGGCAGGTTTTTTTTTTCTTCTACAGTTAGTTACAATGTTTAAATCAGCACCATACTATTGTATATAAAAAGAAATTTGGTACAACATCTACATACCTTGTTTCTTGTTAAAAGCTTACCTCTCATGGGGCCAAACTTCATGCAGAAAACTAAACATACTTTTTATTGATTATTAAGCAATAGAGTTTACTCTGTATGTGCTTATTTCTCAGGCGTGATTTTTGGTCCAGCTATAATTGGTTGGGAATTGTGTTACAGTGCCCATATCCAATGTACCTGCATTGAATATGCTCACTTTTTGTGATATTAGCAGTTTTTCAAGAACCGACAATCTAAGTCACAGGAACCACCCACACCTGATAATAAAAAAATGTAGTGCGGTGCAGGGAAACAGACTTGCGCAACTTTTCTCATGGAAACTTAGGCTTTGTTCAAATGGGCGTACTTAAGCGTACGCCCATTTAAGGGCTTTGTTTACTCGCATGGGGATGCACAGGTGATCCATGAATCCCTGTGTAGGCAGTCCCATTCATGTCAATTGGAATGCAGCGGCTGCCTGGACACACCTGTTGCTCCCAATTTGACAGCTGTGTGGGTGCAGGACCCCAAATACAGATAGTTATTATACGTGAACCCACATTTGCACAGACGTCAAATTGGGAACAGTGGCTATATCCGTACTACCCAATTGACATAAATGTGACTGCCTGCATGAGAATGCACAGAGTACTTGTGCAGGCAAGCACGGGCCTCGAATGGGCAAACACTTAAGTACATCGGTGTGTGAACAAGGCCTTAAATTATATGTAAAGCCATAACGTTTATTTTAAATTTTGAATAGAGTGGGGGAGGGTTAAAAATTGCTGTTAGGTTTTTTTTTTTTTGGCAGTCTGTTTTATTACATAGATTTTCCTGTCTTGCAGACTCAACAGGCAGGTGTGAGGAAAATTCCCATTGCGGAGGCAACTCAAAATTTGGGATTTCTCCCATTAATGCCTGCAGACATTGGTGATCAGGACAATTAGAGAGGGTGAATCTTCTTAACCAAAATTTTGTCTGTAGTTCTGCTTTAAGAAAAACATATTTTTCACTACTGAATTACATGTAGATGAATTTCCTCAGCACAGCTGTCAAATTTGATTGCACTATTATGCCATAGTTTAACTGAGTGAACCCCTGGCTAAATGTGAGACCCCAAAATATGAAAGATGAGCCTTAGAGGTCTTATAAGGTGCAGTCCATTTAAAAACAATGGATCCTAAAATGGGACCCAGCATGAATGGCTAACTTTTTTCTCTCTCCAATACCATGTTCAGCCTCCTATAACATAAACTGCTCGGCCTTATGACACAGCTATGTGCTCATGATTATCCTGCTGGATTCTGCAAATTAATCAAAGTGAGATGGCTGCAGGAGATGCATGACTACCTTCCTTGCCATAAAGCGGAGCAAGATCAGGCTAAAGGGCAATGAGTAAAGCTTTGGGGAATGCAATGTAGGGTTCCAATAAATATGAGAAACGCGCAATGACAGAACACATGTATATCGCCCTAACACAACAACCCCAACTTGTGTCGATTTCTCTGACTTATGTGAGGTTAAACCAGGATTGATTCTCCACCTGGTTTAAACTTCTGTTCAGAATCCATGTTTTAACCTTGACAAAGAATTTGTACTACTGGGCCATTAGATCCACTAGACTGTGTAACACTGTCAGAAACCGATTTATCAAATTTGTGAGAAACTCCTTGTAAAAGGAAATTTCACATACAAAATATATAGGCTTCCACTGCTGAACGCCTTCTGAAAATGGTGGCTTCCTCGCTCTCATGCCAACTGAATGTATTTTGAGTCAATTACCTGGTACAAGCACGCGATAATTTAACTTTTTGATTCTGATCTGTATATTTATTTTGGGTCCACATCTAAAAATATTAAAACCACAGAATCATCAGGACAGCCACACTAACTAATTTTAGAAGCAGATCAGCAACAGCAGCCTATATATCTCATGACAATGATTGGCTTGTATCCTCCGGAAAGGTCTGCGGAAAATCACATGATTCAAAGAAACTTAAATATGAATCTGAAGGTAACTGAATGAAGGCAATAATTAAGGAAGCAACGTGTGTCCACCCCAGATACATCAGACACGGTTTGTACAACAGACCCTTCAAAAAGAGTCCATAGTTTATTTTATAAAAACAAACTTAAGGCTTTGAGGTTACTTGTTTTACATTGTGTTTATTGCGGTAACCGCATTGAATGTTTTTTTTTCCAAAGAGAAAGAAACTGGTGCAAAATGTCGATACACAAATAAAACAAAATGAATGCTCAAACAAGGACATGTAAAACATGTCCAGTTGACTAAAAGAAAAACATGAGATTTCATAATATGGCATAGATGAAACACCAATACATCTGCAATGCCACCATTTGACCCACAGATGTCACTGACTGACATACTTGTTTGTTCATGATAGAAAAACAGTACAATCCACATTGCTGATTTTTTTCCCCAGCTTCTTAACTGGTAAATAACTGTTACTATATTTATATATTGGAATATATACTAATAAAATGAACAAATGGGAAATATATTGAAACCTACGTTTCATTAATTACACAAAACAAAATCTACATATTCAATAACTTTAGAATATGAATTAAATACCCCTTATTGAAATCATATTCCAAAAAAAAAAAAGTTACTTTAAAGAAATGTGTTTTCCTGTTGGAAGGGTAAAACTACCAAAATCTGCAAACTGTAGTAATGAGTGGATGCCAGTAGACAGAACCATACATCAGCAACATACTGTATATCTATAGGAGGTTCGGATGGCAAAGGCTCATTTCCAAAATGTAAAGCTCAGCCACAACAAGATGACCAAGCACTGAAACTCCCTACAGATATTTGTAACTGGTATATGTTTCAAAGCAAGCGTGTACAGTTTTGCATAGACTTACCCTCAGGCCCCTTTCACACAGGGCGGATCCGTTTTGACAGACTCTGGTTGCTCAGCAGGGATCGCTCCGCTCCAATGACACATCCGTCTCTGCTCACTGTGCAGAGACGGACCCTGTCAGTGTTTGCTCTCCTCTATGGGAAGATCGGAAGAAAAACAGACAGCCTGTCCATTTACATCCTATCCGACCTGCTGGACGGATGGCGAATGTATCGCCATGCGTCGGTTTTCAGCAGATTTTTTTCAGATCGGATGTCCGCTGACATCCGCCTTCCCATGGAGGACAATGGGTGGCTCGATCCGATCCGCCTGAAAAACAGACAGAGGGACTCGATCAGTCCGATCGTGTGAAAAGGGCCTTAGATTAAAGAAAAACATCAGTAAACAAGTTTGAGTGGGAGAGATAGCAAGTGTGGGAATTATAACCAATTTCCATTATCTCCATGTGGCATGCATTTCTGTGTATCCATCATTCCTAAGTTCTATCAGGCACAAACAAAAAGCTTTAGGATTCCAGTACAGGTGTTCAAAGGATTTCATAGATATCACATACAAAAGTCAGCTCAAAACTCGAGACTGGGTTTCTCCTTTGAGGCAGGAAACATTACTTATGCCCACCCACAATTCCAAAAGGTAGCAAACAATTAATTTTCAAAAGTCCATGTGCTGCTCTTATTTAAGGAGAGGGCATATGAGAGAAAAAAGGTCAAACACAAACGGGCCATATAAATTCTTTATGGAACGGTCGCGTTGGACACACAAAAAAAAAAAATACTTCAACTATGGACATACTAAATGTTACCATTTAATAAATTACCAAAAAAAAATATTTTTTATTTGGTCATAATATAGCACAGAAAATTTATAAATAAGAAAATATCTATTGCTTGCTTTTTTTTTTCTTTTTTTTTTTTACTTTAAATCCTTTAATTTAATCAAAAGGAAAAATAAGTTTGAACAAAATATTGACTGAAAACATTACCTCTTTAGGAACCAACTGCACCTGCAAATGTAGCCTATAACACCAACTTGTATATCCAATGCAGACATGTCATTAAAAGCAGATATGCAAGCCAACTACACCATGCCCATTTAACAAAACCTACAAAATCTCAATTACTTTTTGCATTTCGGAATAATACACAGCAGAGTTGGATGAACATACAAAGCCACTTTTTTACAACCTAGGGTATTCTTAAATATTATGACTTCAATAGAAGGAACAGTTTTGCAGTACTAGTCAGGTCAGATCAGAAAAAAACAAAATAATTGAATTATCACCAGAAGGTTTAAATAAGCAACATGGTGAAAATTAAATAATTGAAACAGCACAGAAAAACAACAGTTTACACTTGATTGAGGTGAGTAAGGAGAGGCAAATGTGGCCATGTCAGGGTCTAGTTATCCTATTCCAACAGTGGAAATTTAAACAATATACCATTAGTAAATATGAGGCCGTTGATCAAGTTGCAAAAAAGTTTCATGAAAATATTCCGTTGGACAATAATTAAGGTAGTAAGCCTTACAGTCTTTAGGCGCTGCAAAAGCTGTAGGCTAATGGGCATAACAAATCATACCGAATGAATGATATGAATCTCAATTTATCTTGTTTGCACCATGTGATTAAATAAACCTACAGGTTCCATTCCAGATGTAACATACAAACAATGCCCTTCACAAATTAGAACACTTTAGCACACAATGCAGTAAGGAAAGCCTATTGGTCCAAATAAAATATAAAAACTTTGCGTTAGGTGTATAAAGCATTAAGTACCAATCATTGCACAATTTCACTTATGGGAACACAATCCTCCCACAATATTTCTGGGTAGACACGACACCTTTAAAGAAAGTTTCAGTGTTCTAAAGTTCCTTATTTTGACACCTTCCTTTCATAATTAAGGCTTTTACATATGGTTAAACCCAAACTAGCCAGAGGGGCCGGCAATGCTCTGCAGGCGTCTTTGGCATTAACGGGTTTAAATTCATTTATGCTTATTGCACTAAAAAGAGAGCAAAATAAAACATAGATCTGTCAGTTACACAGACAAACACAGTATTTTTTTTAAGATTAAAAAAAAGTTGCACAGAATATGTTCTGAAACAATTAAATTAGTGTCATGACTAATAAATATAAAAAAAAAGTACTAGAAAAGCATAACTTTCATGAAAATGAGTATATTACATAGATCAAAAATGTTAATTTCCCCACCTTACTGTAGCAGATTCCTACTTGATTCAGTAGGGTGCAAAATCATCTAGCTCCCCCCGGAGTGCAAAGGTGGGGAAATTTGCAGCATACAAACTAATGTGATTCAAAGATTTGATCAGACTGTTTTGGTACTATAATCAGTAACAAAGATTGGGATGCAGGAGTGGCCAGGGATATTTGAGCTGTTTCTTGCGACCATGAAGGAAAGCAAAACAATGCATATAAAAAGAGTAAAGCCTCCATTCAAATTGCAAGTGTGCTTTTTTTTGCACTACCCAACATCCCTACCCCTCCGTAATCTAGCTAGCCATTAAAAAATGTAAAAAAAAAATAAAAAAAAATCATACCCCACATGCAAACACAGTTCTCAGCCAGACAACACCTACAGGCCACTGTGGTAGTACACTCTGCAATTTGAACACTTGCAGAACCAAAGACAACAGGCTGTATGTAGAATGTGTCCCTTTGAGTGGGCTGAACAGTTTGTCAACATCCGAGGTATGATTTTGATGACTAGATAGGAAAGGATGAATGTCGGTGGATAAGAGATGCTAGGTAGTGCAAAAGTGCACTTAAATTTAGAGAATTAGTGTACCCAAAACAAGATGTGGACACTGGTGAGCTGAATCACTCACTGCCTGGTTATCACTTAATTCCCCAACAGTGAGACTTCTAATCCAAAATACCTGGCTCTCTCATCTATGGAATTTCACTACCCCTCCTGCTTCCTCGTAATACAGCATATCAAATAAAACCCTAACAGGATGAGTGAAACACCCTTGCAATGGACAAGACATGTGGTTGCACCAGGGAATAATGGACCATCTCACAACCAGAGTTCACAATAGGTAAACAAAGCTAGTGGGTAATTAACCTTGCCAGCATCTGCCCAAATTTGAAATTGCTTTAGGTGTACTGTTTTGAGAGAAAAAAAAACACTACAGAAGGCCAAAGCAACCAGTTAGCACAATTTACCTTGCTTTCACTACACCAAACAGTCAAAGTATGGTTGCTGGGTGTAAATTAAACATCAGTGCTCTTTGCAAAATGTTATTAAATAGAGGCATTTGGAGTAGTTTTATTAGTCTCTAGACTAAACACTATAGAGAAACATGTGCTAGCTTTGGCTATCCTAAAGTCAGTTAGAGACCTGCCACCATACAGGTAATAAATGCCCAGTAACTTACATAAAAAGGAATGGTCAAGACAGTTATCTGGTACTGTCAAAACTCACATCCAGCAATGGAAGTGGTTACTTCCCAACTCCCAGAAGTGGGGCCTGGGCAGAGCATATCACAGCAACTTCATTGCGCATGCCCAGAGCTTGCAATGATTCTAGGAGTAAGGCAGAGGTAGCCTCAGATGTTACAGATTACAACCATCCTCACAAGTTCAGATTACTCTGGCAGCGGCAAGGCCTTACTAGGCACACACAAAATTCTCAGTACCAAACTTGGATCGTGTTAATTGGTGGAGAGGGGAAAATGAGCAGGGAGTACTGAGAGATGTGCACATATTAAAAATAATAAAAACCTAATTTGAAAAAGAAAAAAGGAAAAAAAGAGAGCTGTGCCACAAATCTAAACCCCATATTTTTTGCACAACATCCTTATATTTCAGCTCTAATGTCCACTTGCACTTACAGACACATAGTGTATAGGTACACATACAATTGTGTATACAGATACTAAATACCTGAACACACGAGAGGCTGTTACCCCTGTATAGCTGGAGTGTTAAAAATCACTCCAATACCACCAAAAGGGGCACAGAGGTTACTTAGAACAGATATTAGTCTTTTCATAAATCACTTTCTGCTACAAGATAAGTACTATATTAAAAGCAATCAAAGAAATACAGCAGGTTAGGCCATACTGCTGTATCTCAAATACACAGTATTATACCTTTGTTGCCCATACGAATCCCCTGCGTGTACAGATATTCAGACATACTCTCACACATCCCTATAATTTGCTTGTCTTTTTTTTTTTCCTTGTTTTTTTTTTTGCAAAGACAGCCAATGCTGCAGAGCAATTTGAGGTAAAGGCATAAAAGGATTAAATATTGGAAAGTAAAAGTAACACAAAACATAAGCAGTGCATCCAAGTGGAGGCTCCATTACAACAATCTAGCAGTTGGCTGGTTTCATATTGCATAATAGTGCTGTGTTCCTCAATGATCTTCTATTCCCAGGACTAGCCCGCCCCTCAATCATTGCGCCTGGGCTTCAGTGCAAGCCAGAAGAGAATGCTGGGGAGAAACGGGAGGTCAGGAGATGTCTGTGAAAGGGAACCACCCTGCTGGGCCCTGAAAACCCACATGAGATCCTTCAGGTTCCTTGCAGTAAGTCAAACCTGTGCATGTTTGGGGACTACAGTCGTTCTCATGCGAAGTACATGGTACGTAAGGTATCCTGGTGAATTTGCACCGCCTTAGCAAGGGCTTGTGGGTCCCGACCATTGCTTTGACCAGATACGTGGCTTCCTTCAGCACTGAAAAATATAAGAATATGTTCAGAGAGCTACTGCACTGCAGATCATAATAAAAACAAAAAAACGTTGGTGATATTTTCAAGATTGCACTAACAAGGGACAAACACATTGCTGTCCTTTTTGCTTGAAATCTTTATCTAGGGGCAGCACAGTGGTCGCTGGTTTGAATTCCAACCATGACACTACCTGCCTGGAGTTTGCATGTTTTCCCTGTGCCTGCGTGGGTTTCCTCCAAGTACTCCGGTTTCCTCCTACACTCCAAAGACATGCCGGTAGGTTAATTTTCTAGTCATCTCTTGTATCCTGTCCTCAGTCTCTAGCCATCTCTTGTATCATGTCCTCGGTCTCTAAACATCACTTGTATCATGTCCTCAGTCTCTAACCATCTTTAATATCATGTCTGCAGTCTCTGAGGGGGAGTCTGGAGAGGAGTTAAGAGTGGGAGTGCCGCCAGGATGGGGGTCACGGGAGAAGTCAGTGTGTGTGGACTGTGGAGAGGAGACTATAGGATAAAACCAGAGCCATCAACCTGGAGCCGTCTGAGCCCTGCACAGGGCACCTGAGAGGAGGTCAGTGACAGCCCTGCCAGGCAAGTCTGGGGGGGGGGGGGGGGTCATCGATGTAAGGGTGGAGTGAATACAATAATATAAGGGGGCACTGATATAAAGGTTTCCCCCTTATATCAGTAACACCCCCCCCCCAAAATTCTTTCTGCGGAAGGTGGTGTTCCTGGGCTACCCCTTGATGATGGATCAATTTTACCACTTTTAACTGGAATTATATATATATATATATATATATATATATATATATATATATATATATATATATATATATATATATATATATATATATATATAGATCTATCTATAATATATACACACACACACACACACACACTTTTCACTTATATATATAGCCATTTGCTAAAATCATTTAAGTTCATTTTTTTTCATCAATAATGTACACACAGCACCCCATATTGACAGAAAAACACAGAATTGTTGACATTTTTGCAGATTTATTAAAAAGGAAAAACTGAAATATCACATGGTCCTAAGTATTCAGACCCTTTGCTCAGTATTTAGTAGAAGCACCCTTTTGACCTAATACAGCCATGAGTCTTTTTGGGAAAGATGCAACAAGTTTTTCACACCTGGATATAGGGGATCCTCTGCCATTCTTCCTTGCAGATCCTCTCCAGTTCCGTCAGGTTGGATGGTAAATGTTGGTGGACAGCCATTTTTAGGTCTCTCCAGAGATGCTTAATTGGGTTTAAGTCAGGGCTCTGGCTGGGCCATTCAATAACAGTCACAGAGTTGTTGTGAAGCCACTCCTTCGTTATTTTAGCTGTGTGCTTAGGGTCATTGTCTTGTTGGAAGATAAACCTTCGGCCCAGTCTGAGGTCCTGAGCACTCTGGAGAAGGTTTTTGTCCAGGATATCCCTGAACTTGGCCGCATTCATCTTTCCCTCGATTGCAACCAGTCGTCCTGTCCCTGCAGCTGAAAAACACCCCCACAGCATGATGCTGCCACCACCATGCTTCACTGTTGGGACTGTATTGGACAGGTGATGAGCAGTGCCTAGTTTTCTCCACACATACCACTTAAAATTAAGGCCAAAAAGTTCTATCTTGGTCTCATCAGACCAAAGAATCTTATTTCTCACCATCTTGTCCTTCAGGTGTTTTATTTTAGCAAACTCCATGCAGGCAATCATGTGTCTTGCACTGAGGAGAGGCTTCCGTCAGGCCACTCTGCCATAAAGCCCTGACTGTATCTTTGGAGCTCAGCCACAGTGATCTTTGGGCTCTTCTTTATCTCTCTCACCAAGGCTCTTCTCCCCCAATAGCTCAGTTTGGCTGGACAGCCAGCTCTAGGAAGGGTTCTGGTCATCCCAAACGTCTTCCATTTAAGGATTATGGAGGCCACTGTGCTCTTAGGAACCTTAAGTGCAGCAGAAATTTTTTTGTAACCTTGGCCAGATCTGTGCCTTGCCACAATTCTGTCTGAGCTCTTCCGGAAGTTCCTTTGACCTCATGATTCTCATTTGCTCTGGAATGCACTGTGAGCTGTAAGGTCTTATATAGACAGGTGTGTGGTTTTTCTAATCAAGTCCAATCAGTATAATCAAACACAGCTGGACTCAAATGAAGATGTAGAACCATCTCAAGGATGATCAGAAGAAATGGACAGCACCTGAGTTAAATTTATGAGTGTCACAGCAAAGGGTCTAAATACTTAGGACCATGTGATATTTCAGTTTTTCTTTTTTAATAAATCTGTAAAAATGTCAAAAATTCTGTGTTTTTCTGTTAATATGGGGTGCTGTGTGTACATTAATGAAGAAAAAAATTAACTTAAATGATTTTAGCAAATGGCTGCAATATAACAAAGAGTAAAAAATTTAAGGGGGTCTGAATGCTTTCCGTCCCCACTGTATATAAAGCCCTATATGCTTTCATATCTGCCTTCTATATATATATATATATATATATATATATATATATATATATATATATATATATATATATATATATATATATATATATATATATATATACATATACACACATACACACTCTTCGAATGTGCTTTAAAATGCATGGTTTTCCCTTTCATGAACAAGGAAGTAATGACGTTATGATGTTGGGCTGCTATAATAATGCTATGGGCTGGTATGACATTTTTTCCAGGGCTGGTTTTTATTCCCAGTCTGGCCCTGCAAGTATGCATGTGTTTCTGCTGCTGTTGCAAGTAATCAGCATGTGCTGCTGCAGTTGTGTTGCATTAGTGCGGGGATCAGGGTGTTAAAGTAGGTGGTGAGGAGGCAATATGCTGCCTCCTCACAAGCTGCTTAGGTACGGTTTAAACCCGTTTTGCTCTCTAAAGACTGAGCATTCAGGTCGCTCTTACGAGAGCAATTGACAGGTGGGAAGGTTGTCTCACCTCCTCACCCCGTTTTAACCCTCTAAAAACCAGATAACTGCACCACATCCGAGTATGTTGTGAATGGTTGCAACACCACCCTATTCATTTGATTAGGTTGTGAGGCCAAGTGCGACAGGGAGTATAAGTACTTTGTGGCTGCAGCATGTGCCCACGGCCAGCTAACTCTGCAGCAAATGGGGGGAGGGGTTGAAGGCTGGTAAAAACGTGGCTCAGTGCTAGTTAAACTTTATACTTTACAAAAGAACTACTCTTCTAGGAAAATCTAATAAATTTGCTCTTCTGATAATAGAAATAAGGCCTTGTACTGTACATATAGGCTTCAGCTTGTAACAGAGCAGGGCAACCAGCCCATTTGCAAAGCTTTCAGTCAGCTTCATGTAGCTTTGTTGAAGTCTTCAAAAATCAATAAATGTGTTTAAACTCCTTAAGCTGAAGTTAAAGCATGCTTTAAAGTAGGGATCTCAAACTGGTGGCCCTCCAGCTGTTGTGAAACTACAAGTCCCATCATGCCTCTGTCTGTGGGAGTCATGCTTGTAACTGTCAGCCTTGCAATGCCTTATGTGACTTGTAGTTTCGCAACAGCTGGAGGGCCGCCAGTTTGAGACCCCTGCTTAAAGCCTTCAACAAAGCTGCTTGAAGCGGTTTGAAAGCTACAAATGCTTTGTAAAATGCTGCTGTATACACTGCTATTATACAGGCTGAGGAACATACAGGCCTAAGTGTGCATCAGTCATGCATCCTTGTGAAGAACACTTCTAATGGAGCACAGTGCATCATAGTAAGTATAAGCAAAATGGAAAGATGAAATAATATTCTATGAAAAAAATTACAGTGCCTATCTTTCTAGTTTGTCAGAAATAGGGAAGTATGCCTTTAATTTCAATTTATTCTCAAAAGTAAATAGATGGGAAGTAAAGTATAAAAAAGTACAACAAATAAGAATAAAACAGGCAACGCACCTATCATGCTCTTTGTCCACAAGATGGTACCTAGCTCTGAATGCCACAAGATGGGCATAATACGCAGGAGCAGGGATGGAGACCGATCGAGTGCATCGCACGTATGTGTGGCACAGCTGGTAGGTCAGCAGCTGGAGTTCATCAGCAGTGAAACAGTTGTCATCCCACAAGACGTGATAGTGAGAAGGCCTGCTAGTACCCTAAGAGAGAACGTCACTCCATAAATACACACAGATTAAAAGAGAAAAAAAATCCTAAATATGACAGGATTGTATACAATTCATTGCAATAAGGATTTCCGAAACTGCAATATAAAAGGACTCCATGTTAAATTTTCCTCTGTACACTTAGACGGGGAAATTGAACACCGAGTCCTTTTAAAACTGGCCATATTTTAAAACATTTCAAAACAAAAATGCTACATTTTCCACTCTAATTTGCCTTATAAAAGAAATAAGGATGCCCTACTACATTTGGGAATAGCGTTTACACCAGTCATCCAGAACTATTGTGACTTACCTCTTGCCAGCCTCTAAACTAAATATCGCTAGTGAAATTCTGTGCAATCAAAGTTCCTCAACACTGTTAAGGCTCCAAATCTCCATTGTTTAATAAAACAAAATTACACATCTCAAATGTTCTTGACACACGCTTAACACCACTTGTTAACACATGTTTACTCAGTTTGTACCCTGTAATCTGTGATGTATGTATTCTCTTTCTGTACCTACCATGACATCAACCATCTTTAAAATGTATGATACCTTTTTGTGAACTCACATAAAAAACAAGTGAACTATAATAGAAATATGGAGGCAGCCATTGTTGGAAAATGGCAATCATTACTAGCTCGGCTATCAACATTATCTTCTGGCTTCCAAACTTTTGACCCAGGAAAAATAAGCAACAACCAAGTGGAATCTCCTTACCTTTATGCTTGCTCAGGGTCCCTGACTGTATTGAATTCAATTAGCACAAAAGCTACAATATGTCAGTTAGCATTTTGAGTGTTTCCTTACGTTCCTCACCAGACCAAAAATTGTGCACATGGCATTTTCATTTATTCTGAATAAATTGCACCAAATCACACCCACACATGTAATGTGTGTTAGCACGTGTTGCAGAAAGGCGTGCATTATCATAGTGCAAAGATGTGAATGGACTGTAATGCTTAGTGAAGGTGCCCATCATAGCAATGGGTTAATAGAGTAGCACAGGAGACAGTAAAGGTTGGGTCAGACTTTGCAATTGCAAGAGTTGGTTGGTCCCTATTTGCATATCAGTGAGAGCATTGGTTTTGGCATCTACTGGGACACTCCCTAACAGAACTGGCATGCAGGTATCTACTATGAAAATAAAGTAGCTGTTTTATTAAAATGTGTGTCAGTATCATAGATTTATCAAAGTTTCTTAAAGCGGACCTTCAGTCATTTTTTCAAATTTCCATCTATTAAATCTTCTGCCCTTGTTGTTTTAACTTTGGATAGTACTTTTTTTTTCTGCCAGTAAATACCTTATACAGCCCACTTCCTGTTTCTTGTCTGGTAAAAAGCCTAGGCTTATGACATCATGCAGAGCTCTCTCATTCACTCTTGTGAGTTTGTCATGGAAGGGTGGGGGGATCAGTCATAGGAAGGGCAAATGAAAGCTGCAGGGCTGCAGAGCTGGAGGTGTGCCTCTGTGTGTCTGTGTAATTCAGGAAGTGAATAGGCAGCAGCTTTAGCTGCCCACATCTAAAATGGCTGCAGACAGACTTCGTGGAGGGAGATTTCTGAAGCATATTTGGCAAGTACGGATTACAGTGTATATAAAATAATATGTAAAGTGGTCGGAGGAAAGCTTCAGAATGGCAAAGATGTTTTTATTACAAATTATGTGAGCAAACTGCAGTTCCTCTTTAAGTGGCCAATAGATGGTGTAGTGCAGTGGTAGGCAACCTCGGCACTCCAGCCATGATGAAACTGCAAATCCCATCATGACGCTGCCTCTAGGAGTCATGCCTGCGATTGTCAGGGTCTTGCAATGTCTCATGGGAATTATAGTTTCACCACAGCTGTAAGGCCGAGGTTGCCTACCTCTGGTGTAGTGTATAAAAAAAAAATCAGGAGATCTAGCCTAAATGTTGGAATATGAATGAATAGGTTGGCACAGGTTGGGAAGATGCCCCTCACTTAAACTGAATGTTCACTTTGAAAAGTAAATGATAGTGTACATAAGGTGAACCTGTGTTCCCTTGCACATAAATACCCATTCACGTGCAGGGGAAATTTAAAAACAGGATTTTTGGTAGCATAGGATTGTCTGAAGTGATTAATTTACTAAACCACTGAGTATTCACTTTGCAAAGCAACCGGTCTTTATTGCTTTAGTAAATCTACTCTTATGTGTGTGACAGTGTAAGGCTCTGCCACTGTAATCGTGGCATTGAAGGCAACACAGGCTTCTCAATTATGCAGAGTAAGAGGCTCCAAAGTATTGTTTCTGAGCAGGAAAAACTGGGGTTTTCGCTTTTAATTGGGTTTTGCAATTCCTGGATCAGGGTCTGGAGTCCAGAGACTTTGAAGAGCTTTGGGAGGCAAGAAACCTCTAATCCTGTATCCAGGTCTTGCTGGAGACCAGCAGGGTGTGGGTGCAGTTGTTCACATCCCTTTTAACGTAGGACCTGGCAGTAGTTGTCAGAGAAGGCTTCACCACAGTACAGATGAAGTTGCAAGGTGCATACACCGGCTGGTAACTAGCCTCTAACAGACGTGTGCAGATGCACCCACATTCCTATATGTGTACCTGTCACCAATACTGGCGCCAAATGGCCCATTTAAACAGGGCTACTGCATTGGCTAATTGCGGATTGGTCTACAGCTTTCTGTGAGTGTGTTCCTGATTCCTGTGCCTGGCCTCTGATCCCGACTTGCTCCTGACCATCCTTATCTGTTACCTACCCTGACCTTGGCCTGTCCCGGATTCTGCTTGTGCATTCTGCTTTAGGCTGCTCTTTTCACCTTTACCGACATTGGCCTGTGACCATTCTTCTGTCTGCAGTCTATGCCTAATCTGCTCACCCCTTAGCGACCCGGCTTGTCCGACCCTGTATCCAGCTCTTCCAGCCTGCTGCAACTCCTTCAGTCCAGCACATCTTCTGGCTCCTGCTGCACATCCACAGCCTGTTGTCGGCCGAGCCCTTCGCCAGCCTGTTAGCTGTCCCGTATCCTGACATTCTTCCAGTGATATATTTGCTACTACCAATGCAACAAAGGGGTTGATTTACTAAAACTGGGGAGTGCAAAATCTGGTGCAGATCTGCATAGAAACCAATCAGCTTCCAGGTTTTTTGTCAAAGCTTAATTGAACAAGCTGAAGCTATAAGCCGATTGGCTACCATGCACAGCTTCACCAGATTTTGCACTCTCTAGTCTTAGTAAATCAACGTCAAAGTGTGCATGTCTGCTCAGTGCAGGTGTACTCTGTAATGGAATAGATGGATGTCCAAAGCCTGAGGGCCAGTGCAGCAGGGAGCTGCAGGTGAGAATGCTGCAAGAGCTGAGTGTAAGGTGCAGGAGTTGCACCAGTGCACAAAGATGCTGTGTGGGGTGGCCTACGGGACCTTGCCAAAAGGTTAAGGCCTGAGCAGCAGTGCTATGAATCAAAGACAGGAGGCTTAAAGGACTTTAGTTTTCAGATTTTCAAATGATGGGGAAAATCCCTGTGAGGGCAGCGATGTGTTTCAGAACTTTCTCTTTTCTTTTAAACAAAAGTGGAACAGCAAGACCAACAAGCCCTAAAACAGTACTTTTAGCATGGACTGAACTCACTGGGAAGCACTACACTTGAGTTAAAAATACACTGCCATATCATGTGCCAATATCTGCCAGAAAAGGTTTGTATGCATAAATGTGGACACGCTGCCCATTGTTGCCAAAAAAGAATGCCAAATTTCAACTCATCTGACCACAGAACAGTTTTCCACTTTGCAACTGACGCTTTTAAATGAACTTTGCCCCAGAGAAGATGGTGGCGTTTCTGGATCATGTTCAGATGTTCTTTTTTGCATGATAGAGCTTTACCTTTTATTTTTGAATAGCATGGCAAACTGTGTTCACAGACAGTGATTTTTGGAAGTATTCATGAGCCCATGCAGTAATGTCCATCACAGAATCCTGTGTTTTTAATGTAGTGCTGTCTGAGGGCCTGGAGATCACGTGCATCCAACATTGCGTTTAGGCCTTGTCCCTTGCACACAGAGATTTCTCCAGACATTCTGAATCTTTTGATAATGTGTACCATAGATGACAATATAATTAAAGTCTTTACAATTTTTTTAGGGGGCGGAGCTAGCGCGCAGCATGTAAGGAGCGTCTGACTGGAGCTCCGTCTGCAGACGAACTATCCTGATAAAATCCTGGGACAGCGGCGCTTGTTTTTTCGGCCAGCGGCTGGGGATGTGTGCTGGGATACATCAGGCACCCCCAGGGATGGTAAAATACGGCCCTCCGTGCCCCAAATCCGCCGGTGAGCGGCTGGCACAATTCGCCTGGGGCTCTCAAAATGGCGCTGGAACACAGGAGGAGGAGGAGGAATGGCCGCCGCTGCAGAGATCCACAGGGACACCGCCTCAGGCATCCTCATCCCCAGCAGTGGACAGGGTGAGTCCTAAGCCCCAAAGAGAGGTAGTGATACACAGGGGAAGATCGCTGGACAGGTTGAAGGATCGCTGGGCGAGAGCTGACAGGGAGGTGGTGGGAGAAGAGGAACCGTCCCTGTCACAGATAATGGCGGCCATTCAGGGAGGCCAAGCAAAGTTACTAGATCATTTTGAAGAGCTAAGAGTGGAGTTCTCATTCATCAAGCACGATATGCAAAAACTGAGGGAGAAGGCACAGATTACAGACCGCCGTGTTACTGCCTTGGAGGATAATATAAGACCCTTAGATACTGCAGCACAGGTTACCAGAAAGACCCTATCTGAACATACTTTAAAGATGGCCGACATGGAAGACCGTATGCGAAGAAACAATATAAGGCTGGTGGGGTTCCCAGAAGGAGTGGAGGGAAAGCACCCAGAGGAATATCTAGAGAAATGGCTGATTGCTAATATGGCGCCTGACACCTTTACAAAGATGTTTGCTATTGAAAGGGCCCATCGAGTTCCAGGCCGGGCCCCTCCAAAGGGAGCCCCCCCCAGGTCTATGATAGCAAAAGTGCTTCACTTCCGGGACCGGGAGAATATTCTAAGGGGAGCCAGAGTGGGCCCTGAGATGACTTCTGATGGAAATCGCATATCAATATATCCTGATTTCTCTGCCGTTACTCAGAAACAGAGAGCTTCATTTCAACCCATAAAGAAAAGATTAAGGGATCTCAACTTGATCTACAGCATGCTATATCCTGCTAAGCTGCGCATTGTGGAGAATGGAAAAACGCTTTTTTTCACAAATCCTACTGAAGCGTCTGAATGGCTAGACTCTCGTGGTCATCGGAGAAATAGAGCCTCTCCTAGATCGCCTTGAGGAAGATGAAATAGAGCCTCTCTTAGATCGCCTTGAGGCAACTGTCTTTTTGGGTGAGAGAATACTAATTGGAAAGGATACTGTCTGCCTATCTGACTGTATCTTGTGATATATCTCTCCCTGCCTTACTAGTTGCCCCCTTCCCCCTTTTTTTTTTTTTTCTCTCCTTGCTATAACATAAATTTTTTTCTTCATGCTAAAAATATTGCTGGAACAGGAGATCTGTGTATTGTGGATGCAATCTCTTCCTGATGGTTATCCTTGGGGGGGGGGAGGGGGAAAGTTGATCCTTTGGGTCTGTCTCTGGGACAGTTTTTTTTCCCATTTGGAAAAATTTTTTTTTTCTTTTTCTGGAGGACTTTTCTATAGATACTAGCGGCCCAAAAAAAACCTTAGTTAGACTTACCGGTGACGGTATTTCTACGAGCCTTTCAGGACAGCACCTTGGAGAGAGCGTAGCTCCACCTCTTAGACAGGAAACACTGCGTGACAACGCCCCTTTAAAAGCAGCTGCTTCCACCATGCCGTCAGTTGTTACCGAGAAATCCTCCGACATGCTGGAACATATAATCAGACAATTACCAGGTCCTATAATTATACTTTACATATGATAACCAAGGGAGGGAAGTAGGCTGCTGTCCTGAAAGGCTCGTAGAAATACCGTCACCGGTAAGTCTAACTAAGGTTTTCTCCCTTCGCCTTTCAGGACAGCACCTTGGAGAGGATAACCGAGAAACTTACTTCAGGGTGGGACTACTGCCTGCAAAACCTTCCTACCAAATGATTGGTCCGAGGCTGATAGTAGATCCAAGCGGTAGTGCCTTATGAAGGTCGAAAAACTGGACCATGTGGCAGCCTTGCAGATTTGCTCAGGAGATGCCCCAGCCCTTTCTGCCCATGATGCCGCCACTGCTCGAGTAGAATGAGGTAATACCCCTTCCGGAGGTTCCAGACCCAAAGATATGTATGCCTCTTTGATGGCCTGCTTTAACCATCTTCCAAGGGTGCTTTTGGAAGCTTTACCTCCTTTGTGAGTACCTTCCATTAAAACAAAGAGTGAGGATGACTTTCTGATTTCCTTTGTTCTTTCCGGATATTTAAGCAGACACCTCCTGACATCAAGGGTATGGAAAGCTTCTTCTCCTGCTCCCGAAGGTAAAGGACAAAAAGTAGGGAGAATGATTTCCTGTGTACGGTGAAAAACTGAAGCCACCTTTGGTAGAAATGCTGGATCCGTCCTTAAGACTACCCTATCCTGTAGACATCTCATGAAGGGCTCTTTAATTGAAAGGGCTTGTAACTCACTAATTCTACGTGCGGAAGTTACTGCTACCAATAAAATAGTCTTTAACGTCAAGAAACGTAATGATGCTTCTTCTATGGGTTCAAACGGTGCCATAGTTAGTCCCTGAAGAACTAAAGATAAATCCCATTTGGGAAAACTAACAACAGGTCTAGGCTTTACTTTTGCCATTGCCCTAAAAAATCTGATTATTAAAAGGTTCCCCTGACAGGGTTCTTTCCAAAAAAACTGATAAAGCAGCTACCTGCGTCTTGAGCGTACTTGCTGCTAACCCCTTCTCCGATCCCTCTTGAAGAAATTCCAAAACTGAAAATGTGGTACGAAAATCAAAGTTTTTACTGGAACACCAAGAATTATAGATCTTCCAGACTTTAAAGTAAATGTCTCTCGTCACTTTTTTTCTACTTGCAAGAAGGGTAGAAATAAGCTTCTCTGATAAACCCTTCCGTCTTAAGATTTGTTCTTCAGAAACCAAGCTGTTAGTTTGAGGTAAGCTGGATCTGGATGGAGAATTTGGCCCTGACTCAACAGGTCTGTCCTGATTGGTAATCTCCAAGCAGGTTTCACTGAGAGGTTCATCAAGGTTGCAAACCAGGGTCTTTTTGGCCAATAAGGAGCTATTAATATTAGCTCCGTGGACTCCAATCTGAATTTGGCTAACGCCTTTGGTATCAGTTGGAACGGGGGAAAAGCGTAGGACAGATGGAAGTCCCATTTGTGAGCTAACGCATCTACTCCGAGAGCTTGATCCTGTCTCTGGAGAGAAGAAGACTGGTATTTTTGCATTTTCCTGTTTTGCAAAGAGGTCCACTTGGGGATAACCCCAACTCTTGGAAATCTTTTTGAATAATTCCTGATTGAGAGACCACTCTGCTTCCCTTATTTCTTTCCTGCTGAGGAGATCTGCTAAGGTGTTTTCCGTCCCCTTTAGATGGACTGCTGATAGAGAGGCCACATTGTTCTCTGCCCATCTTAGGATCTGATGCGCTAGACCCATTAGCGTTTTGCTTTTTGTGCCCCCTTGCTTTGTTAAATATAATACTGTCGTCATATTGTCTGACAATATTTGGACATGTTGATTCACTAGAAATTCCTGGAGGGAGAGGAGGCTTAAGTGAACAGCCTTTAACTCTCTCCAATTTGAAGATCTTCTTGCTTCTGGTTTGGTCCAAACTCCCTGAACCGTTTTCATCAGGATATCCGATTGCAGAGGACGGGAATGCAACCTGGCCCACTGTACTGAAGGAATTGCTGCTGTCAACAGTCCCAGAGCAGACATGGCTTGTCTTACAGAGATCTCTGCATTGGATTGAAGTGTTATCAGGGTCAACTGCATCTTCTCTATTTTCTCCTGGGGTAGAAAAATTCTCTGTTCTATCGAGTCTATTTCGTACCCCAGAAACCTTACCCTTTGAGATGGAATTAAGTTTGACTTCTGAAGATTGAGAAGCCATCCCAAACCTCTTAAATGTGTTTGAACTGTCTGTAGGTTGACCTCTACTTGACCCCTTGAGTCTGCAAACAGTAGCAGGTCGTCCAAATAGGGTACTATTGAAATCCCCTTCAGTCTCAGGGGCTCCAAAGATTCCGCCATCACTTTTGTGAATACCCTGGGAGAAGAGGAAAGACCGAAAGGCAGAGCCCGAAACTGCAGGTGCCAAATCTCCCCTCCCCCAGATTGACTGCAAGACGCAGGAACCTTTGTGATGGGGGCGCTATTGGTATATGGAGATAGGCATCTCTCAAATCGATGAAAGCCATATGACATTTGGGGGTTAGCAAGTTCCTTACTGAGAAAATCGTATCCATCCTGAATTTTTTGTATTTTATGGATCGATTTAGAACCTTTAAATTGAGAATCAGGCGGAACTTTCCTGATGGCTTTTTGACCAGAAAAATGTGGGAGTAAAACCCCTTCCCCTCTTGATCTTTCGGAACCTGGGAAATGACCTTCTGTTGCATCAGTTCCTGTAACCGAGACTTCATGGCCAGAGCCTTTTCCCGATCCTTTGGCAGGTTTGTGATGTAAAACTGACTTGGGGGGCTTTGTGAGAATTCCAATTGATAACCCTTTTTGATTAACCCCAGAACAAAAGGACTCTTTGTTGTTTTTTCCCAGATTGGTAAGAAGTCCTGTAGTCTCCCCCCTACTAGATGGTCATTGTTTTTTAGGGGTTTGTTCTGGGGTTCTAAAGAGTACCCCACCTCTACCTCTTTTCTGAGAAGACCAGGGTCTCTTCTGTGTGTGGTCCTTTTCCTTATCGGTTTGTTGAAAAGGACGAAAATTTTTCCTCTGCTGTACCGTTTTCTTCTTCTGTGGGAAAAGCTTTCTTCTTGTCTGCTGTCCTGTCAAGGACAGTCTCTAGTTCTGGCCCAAACATCAGGTCTCCTGAAAAGGGAATTCCGCACAGTTTTACTTTAGAAGCTGAATCCCCTGACCAGGTCTTTAGCCAGAGTGCTCTTCTTGCTGAGTTAACAAGCGCAGAGGACCTGGCTGACATCCTGATAGATTCTGCAGAGGCATCTGCCTTATATTTTACTGCCTTAAGCAGGGTAGGGAAGGACTCCAATAAGTCTTTTCTGGAGGTACCTGCCACAACATGATTTTTAAGTTGCTCTAACCAGCACTCCAGATTTCTAGCCACAACCGTAGCCGCCATTGCTGGCTTAAGATTAGCTAGAGATGAGTCCCAGGCTTTCTTCAGTAGCCCATCTGCCCTCTTATCCATAGCCTCTTTGAGAATACCCATGTCCTCAAAAGCTAAATCGGTCTTCCTAGATACTTGAGAAAAGGCAGCGTCTATTTTTGGTTTTTTATTCCACAATAGTTCCTCATTCTCTTCAAAAGGAAACCTCCTTTTGAGGGTTTTAGAAAAAAAAAAAAAAACTGTCCTCTCTCTGGATTCTTCCATTCCTTTTTAATAGTGTCTGTTAACACTTTATGCACAGGGAACACCCTGTGTTTAATTTCCTCCAGCCCCAGGTACATCTTGTCATGCACGGACAGCTGAGCTTTTTCTTCCTGGATCTCCAGGGTAGTATAAATTGCCTTGAGTAATTCATCCACCTCCTCAAGTGACAGCTTATATCTAGATGATCTTGACTTTTCTTCCACCTCCTCCTCCTCAGAATCAATGGTTGAGGGTGGAATGCTTTCCCTTTCCTCCTCCGACTCACTTTCCACCTGTCTGGAAGTGGACTGAGGGAAACTGGAGTGAGAACTCTGCTCTTGGCTGGAACTCTGGCCGTGCTTTACAAGGGAACGCACTGTCCCTAGGGCCTCTGCTAACTCCTTCCTCACAGAAGATAAGAGTTCTTTGCACTCTTGTGAGGATTCTCTTTTACTAAATCCACAATGCAGGATTTGCACAGTGGTTTGGGCCAAGAGTCCCTTAAAGGATTTTTGCATGAGGGGCACTTTCTCCCTGTTCTCTCTGATTTGGCAGTAGCTTTCTGAAACAGAGAAACAAGAAAAAGCCAGGTCCTTTAGAACTAAGGCTTCAGAGAAAAGTAGTACCTCCAGCCAACACCCTAAGTGCCCAGAGTCTCACTCCTTTGCTGAACTGCTAATGGAAACTGTTACCCCATAGCAGACAGCAGCAGGTTTTGAATAACCACATCAAAGATAAAACACCCAGTGATATAAAAGGAAAGAGGTGCCACCGCACCTCTCCTACCTGGGCCTGGCCGGGAACCTGGGCGCCTGCATCCGCCATTGCTGCTGACGATTCCGCTGTCTCCATAGTGCAATCCGCAGCTGCTGCACTGTGTACTAGGCTCCATGTGCCAAACAAAAGGAAGTCCCGGCCAGAGGACCCGCCCCTTCCTCCTGCGTTCCAGCAGCAGGAACCAATCGCTGCTACGCCCCGCCGGAAGTATCCGCCCACCGGAACTGACATCACCTGCTGTCCGGGATTCGGCGCCGCCATGCAGAGGCCTGGCATGGACGCTCTTACTGAGCACAACCGCGGCCCCCCGAACACCCCGGGTGGAAAACTTCCGGCAGACCATTACTCCTGTGAGCCGGAGAAGGAAGGGACACCGGAGCACCCTCCTCACGTAAGGGAAGGAGCTGGGTTGGTCTGAGTACCCAAACGTGGAGGTCCTGCCAAAACCCTCTCCTTGGAGAGAGCGCAGCCCCTCTGGTTCCCCAAGCAGTGCTTCCACCATGGCGGAGGAAACACTAAAACTGACGGCATGGTGGAAGCAGCTGCTTTTAAAGGGGCGTTGTCACGCAGTGTTTCCTGTCTAAGAGGTGGAGCTACGCTCTCTCCAAGGTGCTGTCCTGAAAGGCGAAGGGAGAAAAAAGGAGGGTGAGAAAAAAAAAGGAAGGAGAAAATTTTTTTGTTCTATATTGCCGCTGTCCTATGTTAAAAAAGATATACAGTGTCTGCAGATGGAACTTGAAACTGCAATTTACTGGAACAGTTTTTTTTGCTGGGAGTAAAGTTCTTTTTCCTATTTTTCTAGGGAAAACAGAGTTTTTATTGACTTATTATTTTTATTGTTTTCTAATGCTAAGTAGTACTGTTACTCCCAAGTAACCTGCCTTATGTGACTAGTTTTGAGTTGCATCTCTGCTGCTAATTCATTGTGGTTATGGGAAAAAAGTGCCTGGTATGTTGGGACTGGGTGCAGGGAGGGGGGAGGGAAAGGGTTGGAAACTGTAATTTTTGGGTTTGTTTAAGTCTGTCTTTGGTGGGGGTGGTTCACATTTGCTGTTATTACAGGAAACTCTCTCAAATGCTCTGCATGCATCGCCCACTGCGAATACTGGGAGAGGCCTGGAGCCCATTGGGATGGCTGGATTGGACAGGTGTACTGGGGAGGGCCGCCTACTACTACAATTATAGATATGGCGGTTAGTCTCAAAATTTTGGCCTGGAACGTACGAGGCCTCAATTCTAAATTCAAGCGCTCCTTGATTTTTGATTATATTAAGAAACACAAGCCCCATATAATTTTATTCCAGGAAACGCATCTACAGGGCTCCAGGGTTCTCTCCTTAAAATGAGCACATATTGCCGGGGCTTATCATGCTACTTACTCTTCGTACGCACGGGGAGTTTCCACTTTGGTTACCAAGGCTATGCCTATTTCGATACATGCGGTTCGGACTGATATTAAAGGGAGGTTTGTGGTATTAGTAATCCAGGTGATGAATACATTTCTAACGATAGTGACACACACAAAATTATTTCTGAGAATTTTATTTTTTGGAGTACGAAAACTTATTGCCAGAAGATGGATACATGATGAACCGCTGACACTGGGGATGTGGAAAAAAGTAATTAACTCTGATGTATTGATGTATAAAATGACTTATGAAGCTAGGGGGGGCCTCAAAAAAATTTCAAAAAGTATGGTTTAGATGGGTTGACTCTGCTGATACCCTGGAAGGCGAGGGATAAATATTTTGCGGGGAGGCTGTTTTTTTGTTTTTTTTTACCTATTTCAGGAAAGTGAATAGGCAAATGACGGATGATAGTGAGCTCAATTTTTCTGTTTGGGCTGATGAGAGGGTGGTTGTTCCTTTTTTTGGTTCGCTTTACTTTGTGGGCCATTCTACCAAAGACAGACTTATGGGTGGGTGAGGGAGGGATGGGAGAAGTTGCTGGTTGTAATATGCTGGTTGTTTTTTATTTTTTTGTTCTGGTTTAAAAAAAAGCACATATACTGATTGAGTGATAAGGACGGCGAACTCAGGAATCTACATGTATGAACACGGAAATATATTTTTTACTAATGAAGGTTAAATTGTTCAATGTACGCCTCTATTCTGATTTGTATGTCACGTCATTATCAGATGTAATGTATAAATTTTGACTTTGTGCGCAATAAAAACTTTTGATAAAAAAAAAAAAAAAAAAAAAGTCTTTACAATTTTACATTGAGGAACATTGTTCTGAAATTGTTCAATTTTTAGACGCAGGTTTTCACAGACTGGTGAACCTCTGCGAATCTGTACTTCTGAGACACTCTGACTCACTAAAACTGGCCATAGATTGTGCAAAATCACTTGATTACCCCATCAACACAGTCAGTGTTGATGGGGGAATCCCTCCTGTGAAGCTATTGTGTCCTCCAGGCAGGGGGGAGCCATTCTGACCAGGAGAACACACACTGATTATTGCTAGCGGCTATAGTCACTGGCAAAGCGACAGGTTGGTTATACCCAAGTTGATTGATCAATCAGCTTGGGTACAATCATCCTGCCTATACATGGTTCGAATCTCGATTCAAACAGTCTATGGCTGGCTTAAGACGCTCTTTTTATACCCAATCATGTTACTGACCTGTTGCCAAATAACCTAAGTTAGTTGTAAATGTTCTTCCAGCTCTTTCTTGCTTGCACCACTTTCTTTTCCAGCTTTTTAGGAGAATTTCTCTTCTGGCATACTTAGACAAGTCAAACAACAATAGTTTAGCATGTTTGGAGATGGAGGGAGTTGTACGTAGATACCCAATAACAGCACTACATGGTCCAGGGTCAGGTATCTTTAGTGCCTTAGCCAACCTGGTTGTGACTTTTTGTCAGTAATCAGAAAGCAAGGGACAGCTCCACACCATATTATAGAAAGTGACCTTAGTATTGCAACATTTGCTGCAGAGCTGAGAAAGAGTGGGATCAACATGATGCAACTTTTGCGGGTAGAATAAATCCTAAAATGTAAGATGTAAAAGTAAAAATTTCTACTGGATAAATTTATCCCGAGCAGATAGCATCAGTTTGGTATATTGGTCCACCACATACTGCCACTGCCTGCCACTCCTTTTCAGAAAGAAAGGGAATGCCATGTTTCCACTTTTGAAAAAAGCGAATGGGTCTTAACACCGTGGTGAATTATAAGGTAGGCATAAGCTGAAAAAAAATAGCTAGTCAAGATCAGGGGCCCTTAAGAGAGATTCTAGTAAGCTCTGCTCGAGGATAGAAGGTTGGGAAAATTGGGCTGTACTGGCATATTGTAGTTGGAGGTACCTAAAAAAAAAGTACCAGTTAGGAAGGACAAATTTTTCCCTTAATAAATTAATGGAGCAGAGTTCTCCCATTGAAAAAATAGGACTAAAAGTGTGGATATCTGCTCTCCTTCAAATCAAAGGGTCAGGGACACTGCAAAAATGAGAGAGAGTGGAATTTTCCCCAAACGGGGGTATTGAGAGAGTAGTTTATAGTCAAAGGTCCACTTAGGAACCAGCCCTCACAGTCATCTTCACAGGTTGGATATGGGACTGGGTGGAATGAGAATCCCCTATGTGCTAAAGATTGAAGCATTTGTGGGGATCCTTTAATGGATCTAGGGCATGGTTCCTATTAGGGAGGGTAAGCCACTAGTATACAGTAACTAAAAGATAATATAAACCAGATAAGAAAAATAGAGATTGAATAAAGCCAGGCTGGATTCATCCATGGGAAACTGTAACTTAGCAAGAGGTAGTCTAGGTTGTTTACCTGCCCATACAAAGGACGTAGAGATGGCATCTATCATGCAAAATATCTTTAAAGGAACCCAAAACAGGGGACTGACTAAACATATGTAAACTTGGAAAAAATTTTTTTTTAAAATAAACTTGCCCTGCCCATCTTTTATTGTTTTTAATCATGGCTGGACCATCACAGCAACATAGGGAAAGCCACCTTACCTGTATTCCAGCATGACTGCAGAGGTAAAAGTCAAACTCATATGGATGAGTTATATCTGTATCCACCGTCGTCCCAGCTGGTATGTTGCCACTTCTTCCAACCTAGTGTAAAAAAAAAAAAAAAAGGTGTACATAACAGAGTAGGATATGGCAAGTTGTCTGAAACAGGTCATTATACAGTAATCCAGTGGCATACTAATCGAGGTGTGGTCGGCACCGGGTACAGGCTCACTAGGGGTGCTGCGGCTGCCTGACTAGGCTTACAATGCAGCCCCCCAATGCTGTGTTTCACAAAAAAGACACTCCGGCAGCCACAGCACCCCCAATGAGCCCACACCTGCTACTTCAGTGAGAGCAGAACTCAGAGTATGACAGGAAGTCTCCTCCCTTGTTTTGCCCATCACTCAACTTCTCTGCCTCATTCTAAGCTGCCACTATGTTATCTGGTTAGTGAGCGGGTGGGTAGGGAAGGGGCGCTGTCAGTTCTTACAGTTCTGGAAACAGATAAAGGATAAGTACAGCGCTGCTACAGAGATGCTAAAGAAATATAATACAGTAAGCAGCTAACACACCTCTAAGACAAAGAAGTAAAAAATTCAACAAATATATATATAGTGTAGCGCTGTGTGTATGGGTAGATCAAGGTGAGATGTTAGAATCGAGCCATCTAGCAATGGCCAGAAAACAAACAAAAAATGTATTTAAAAGGTGAATTAAAAAAGGAAATTAAATTGCACAAATACAAAATCATATATAGAGCATAATGGAATGCACCTGTGAAAAAGTGAAAACACAAACACAATATAAAACAACCTTAAATAAAGTTCATGTAAATAAGATGTGTCCTTGATGGAAATCAAAAAAGGCCACCACCAACAGTCTCTGAGGGTAAGTTGATGAGGGCAGCAACAGGATGTTACTGGTGGATGAAACAGAGGAACACCAAATCCAATGTGACGTCTATGTATGTGTCAGAACCACCACCATAACATCTGAGGAGGCTTACCGGACGTAGAGGACTTGGAAAGACATACGTCTTGCAAGTCACAAAAAGCTTGTTTAGCCACCAGGGCTAGCAGGGTGAAAACATCAGGTATCCAAAACTTCAGTAAGTGAGGAGGGAAGATCTATAGGCAGCTTCAACCGTCCAGAGGTGTCAGCAGACCATCCGGATGTATAATTGGAACCATGAGAGAAAGAAGACTCACATGGCGTGATATCGTTTTAAAAGGCATGCATTTATTAAAACATTAAAAGAAAAGCACTCACATGGTATACGATCATAAACAGCTTAAATGATATCGGACGCGGTGATCATAGAAGGTCCACCCAACATGTTTCGGCTAATCAGCCTTCATCTGGGGTCAGATGAAGACTGATTAGCCGAAACATGTTGGGTGGACCTCCTATGATCACCGCGTCCGATATCATTTAAGCTGTTTATGATCGTATACCATGTGAGTGCTTTTCTTTTAATGTTTTAATAAATGCATGCCTTTTAAAACGATATCACGCCATGTGAGTCTTCTTTCTCTCATGGTTCCAATTATACATCCGGATGGTCTGCTGACACCTCTGGACGGTTGAAGCTGCCTATAGATCTTCCCTCCTCACTTATTGAAGTTTTGGATACCTGATGTTTTCACCCTGCTAGCCCTGGTGGCTAAACAAGCTTTTTGTGACTTGCAAGACGTATGTCTTTCCAAGTCCTCTACGTCCGGTAAGCCTCCTCAGATGTTATGGTGGTGGTTCTGACACATACATAGACGTCACATTGGATTTGGTGTTCCTCTGTTTCATCCACCAGTAACATCCTGTTGCTGCCCTCATCAACTTACCCTCAGAGACTGTTGGTGGTGGCCTTTTTTGATTTCCATCAAGGACACATCTTATTTACATGAACTTTATTTAAGGTTGTTTTATATTGTGTTTGTGTTTTCACTTTTTCACAGGTGCATTCCATTATGCTCTATATATGATTTTGTATTTGTGCAATTTAATTTCCTTTTTTAATTCACCTTTTAAATACATTTTTTGTTTGTTTTCTGGCCATTGCTAGATGGCTCGATTCTAACATCTCACCTTGATCTACCCATACACATAGCGCTACACTATATATATATTTGTAGTTCTTACAGTTCTGCAGGGGGGGGGGATGGGGGGGGTGCAGGCTCAGTCTGCGCTGGAGGCAGAGGGGGTCATTCACACTAGCAGTTGGGGGGGGTGGGTGTTCTTAGGTTTTATTTAACTGAAGTGCTGCTTTTTTTATCCATTTAATTTGTATTTGGGGGGAGGGGGGTCAAACTGAAAATATTAAAATATAATTAATAAGGAATCATATATGCCAAAGAGAATATTTGTAAAATAAAAAAAAAATAGGATTTTTACGTCATACTTACCTGTAAAATCCTTTTCTTTGAGTACATCATGGGACACAGAGTCAGGCTAATATTCATAACCTGCTGGGTTATACTCCATCATTAGGTGAATGGACACTGGTAGACCAAAGGTCTTCAGACAGGAAGTGATCCCCATATAACCCCTCCCATACAGGAAGTACTTAAGTTTTGTAGCAAGCACTAAATCCTCAAAAGAGGGGAGGGATCTCTGTGTCCCATGATCTACTCAAAGAAAAGAATTTTACAGGTAAGTATGACGTAAAAATCCTATTTCTTTATCATACGTCACGGGACACAGCGCGCCATAGTAATAACTATGTGGTTTATAGGCCACTTTTAGGTGAATGGACACTGGTATAACCAAAAAGGAAACAGGAAGTGCCCCTCCCTATATAACCCCTCCCATACCGGGAGTATCTCAGTTTTTTCGCCAGTGCTTAAGGTGTTGGTCACGGTTGATGAAGTGCTAAAAGAGCTCTGCTAAGTAATCCCTGACAGGATCAAGGGGGTGTGCAAACTGATCCATCTAAAGTGCTTGAAAGCCAAATGGATGGTACCCAGGCCTTGTACAAGAAGAAATTAGGTTTTTGCCTGTAATGCTTCTCTTTTGGGAGCTGGACCCTGGGGATCTGGCACCTTGGTCATGTTAATACAGCAAAAGAGTTTTCCGGCAGTGGTGCTGTACAGGTCCAAGGGAGTGGACCCGTGAAAAGGGACCCGGTCCTTGAAGGTCTGGCATGACACGGCCCGCCGTGATGGGTGAAGGCTGGATAATTTCCAGCAGTCCTGCAGCGGGGATCAGGGGAATCAGAAAGACAGTGTGAGTGTGTGTGTCTATAATAAATTATATAATATATATATATATATATATATATATATATATATGGCTTCCAGCATTCCATGCTTCCCCTGTGATGTGCTCAAGTGTCAGCAAAGGCTTCCTGCGGCAGCATTGCTATTTCTCCTGCTCTGTCAGCCATCAGTAGGGGTTTGGAGGGACCATCCACCATCAGAGAGGTCAGGTTCCCCCCCTGCTGAAGACGCCCCCCCCCCCGCGCGATCCGCCCTCACTACAGGGCCGGCTATCTCCGCACAGAGCTCAAGAAAGGAATCCTTAAAGGCGGCGGGGCCTAAGTCTAAGAGGGGCGTGGGTTAAACGCCGTCGGCATGCACGTAGAGCACAAGGCTCACTGCTTAAAAGCTTTACACTCTGGAAGTGTCTGGTTGGCTGACAGTGGGACACAGAGCATATCAATTGGTATGTAAGCTGTATGGGTGTGTGGATAAAGGCATTTTTAAGGGGCACGTTTTACTCAGAATTGAGACTGAGCATTTATAGCAGCATGTTATGTAATTGCTAGACTAAAGCTCGGCAGTAGATGCATTTTAAGAAGTTGGAATCCACTTAAGGCCTTATAAGGAAGTTGGAATCTACTTAAGGCCTCATTTGCTGTAACTGGTGCAGTAGTACACCCTGCAGTGGCAGCAATAGACATCCCTTCGGGATGAATTCAAGCAGGTTTTAAAAAAATAAATAAAAAGAAGTTCCTGCTCAAATTGAAGAGGCCCAAGGGTAGCTGAGCCATCTAGGGCCCTATACTTTGCAGTGGACGCTATCAAGGATTTTATCCATCAGGCATCTCGCATTGCACTCATGTTGATACATATGCGCAGGATTCTGTGGCTAAACAGCTGGTCAGGCGAGTTACCATGCAAGAAGCTCTTGGCTGAGTTTCTGTTTCATGGAGAAAGGTTGAAACCTTCTCCTTAGATGTCTCGACGGCCTCCACCATCAGGGGCAAAGGATAAGCCTCATAACCAGACACAGGGCTACAAAAAGCCCTGGAGTCAGAAGTCCACGAAACAGAGTCCCAAGGCTTCTTTGTGAAGGGGCGCCCCCGTTCGATCGAGCGGGGGGAAGACTACAGTGGTTTTCAGAAACTTGGCAAGAGGAAATCCAAGACAATGGGTCCTCTCTGTAGTAGCCTTAGGCTACAAACTAGAGTTCCAAGAGTTTCCACCATCGAGTTTTCTAAGATCAAACGTTCCCAAGAACCCAGTAAAGAAAAAGTCCTTATTTCTGGCACTGGACCGATTACTGTATCAGGCAGTGATAATGGAGGTTCCCTCAGAAGAGAGGGACATGGGGTTTTATTCAAACCTCTTTATGGTACCAAAACCAAATGGAAATATCAGACCCATTCTAGATCTCAGGAATCTGAATCACTTCCTAAACATCCACTCCTTTCGAATGGAGTCGATTTGGTCAGTCATTTCCACTCTACGGGGAGGAGAGGTTCTAGCATCCATAGATATCAAAGACGCGTATCTACATGTACCAATATTCCCCGCTCACCAGAAGTTTCTGCGGTTTGCAGTAGAGCAGCGCCACTTTCAGTTTGTGGCTTGCCTTTTCGGGTTAGCCACTGTTCCTCGACTGTTTACAAAAGTGTTAGCCCCAGTACTAGCAAGACTAAGGGGCCAGGGTATAGCAGTAATAGCATACCTAGATGACGTGCTACTGGTAAATCAAGGGGTGTCCAGAACAGTCAGTTATCTGAGACACCTGGGTTGGATTCTCAATCTAGAGAAATCATCCTTACAGCCGGTAAGAAGGATGCAGTATTTGGGCCTGGTCATAGACACAACCCAGGAAAGGGTGTTCTTGCCTCAGGCAAAGGTCAACGCTCTAAAAGAGCTGGTCCAGACAGTAAAGAAGGGTCCTTCCATTCGCCTTTGCATGAGATTACTAGGGAAGATGGTAGCTTCTTTCGAAGCAGTTCCCTATGCCCAGTTCCATTCAAGACTGACACAGTATTCTGTCTGCTTGGAACAAACAGATCCAAGCCTTGGATTATCCAATGAATCTGGCTTCAAAAGTACACCAGAGTCTCAACTGGTGGTTGATAACCAGGAATTTACAGAAGAGGAAATCCTTCATTCCAGTTTCCTGGAAAGTAGTAACTACGGATGCCAGCCTATGGGGCTGGGGAGCAGTTCTAGAAGAGACCATGGTTCAAGGGAAGTAGTCAGAGTCCGAGAAGACCTTGCCCATCAATATCCTAGAGATTCGGGCAGTACGTCTGGCTCCAATAGCCTGGACGTCCAGGTTGCGAAATGCTCCTGTCAGGATACAATCTGACAATGCCACAGCAGTGGCCTATATCAATCACCAAGGGGTCACGAGAAGCCACGCTGCCCAAAGGGAGGTGGACCATATTCTGTCTTGGACAGAGAAACATGTTCCTTGACTATCTGCAGTTTATATTCCAGGAGTGGAAAATTGGCAGGCAGATTTTCTGAGCCGTCAACAGTTGTTGCCGGGAGAATAGTCTTTACATCCCAATGTCTTTTTGGCCATATGCCAAAGAAGGGGTACGCCGTACGTAGATCTATTGGCGTCCAGGTTCAACAGGAAGTTGGACAACCTTGTGGCGAGAACAAGGGATCTACTTGCATTCGGAGTAGATGCGTTAGTGATCCCGTCAAATCAGTTTTCACTGATTTATGCATTCCCTCCAGTTCAGCTGCTACCACGGCCGCTTCACAGGATCAGGGAAGAAGGGAAGCCGGTAATCCTAGTGGCCCCGGCATGGCCCAGAAGACCCTGGTATGCAGGGATCGTGAGAATGGCAGTAGGGGAGTCTTTGACTCTTACAACTCGTCCAGACCTGCTGTCGCAGGATTCCATCCTGCCTTACAAATGCTAAATTTAACGGTGTGGCTATTAAAGCCCACATTCTAAAAAAAAAATCGGGGGCTTTCAGGTTCTGTAGTAACCACTCTGATTAATGCCAGAAAACCGGCCTCCAGGACCATTTATTACAGGGTCTGGAAGGCCTACGTAACAGTGTGAAACCAAGGGTTGGCATCCTCTTAAGTATGTCATAGGAAGAATTCTGGCCTTTCTACAATTAGGAGTAGAAAAGAAGCTGGCCTCCAGTACAATCAAGGGTCAGATTTCGGCCTTGGCAGTGTTTTTCCAAAGGCCACTTGCTTCGCACTCTTTAGTCCAGGCATTCATACAAGGGGTAACTCGGATAACTCCGCAAGTTAGAATACCCTTGTGCCCATGGGTTTTGAATCTGGTTTTGTCGGTGTTGCAAAGACATCCCAATTATTACATTCTCTCAATGTAGCGAGAGCAATTAAAGCCTATCTGAAAGCGACTGCTCAGATATGGAAAACTCATGTTTTGCTTGTGTTACGGGAAAGTGGATTTGTCAGGTGATTAGTCAGGCTTATGGCCTGAAAAGAAGGGTTTCTCCCTTTAAGATTAAAGCGCACTCTACCAGGGCAGTCAGTGCTTTATGGGCAGTGCATCACCAAGCCTCTGTGGCTCAGAATTGCAAGGCCGTTACTTTGTCATTAGTACATACATTCAAGAGATTCTATCAAATGGATGTAAGATGGCAGGAGGACACCGCCTTCGGGCGCAGTGTGCTGCAGGCAGCAGTATAAGTCCTCATGCCTGGTGGCGGCTATTTGCTTTGTGTCTCCCTCCCCTTGGGTGGCAATGCTTTGGGACATCCCACATAATTATTACTATGGTGCTCTGTGTCCCATGATGTACAATAAAGAAAACAGGATTTTTATAACAGCTTACCTGTAAAATCCTTTTTTTGGAGTACATCACGGGACACAGAGGTCCCTCTCCTCTTATTGGGATATGTATATATTGCTTTGCTAGAAAAACAGATACTACAGGTATGGGAGGGGTTATATAGGGAGGGGCACTTCCTGTTTCCTTTTTGGTTATACCAGTGTCCATTCACCTAAAGGTGGCCTATAACCCACATAGTTATTACTATGGTGCTCTGTGTCCTGTGATGTACTCCAAGAGAAGGATATTACAGGTAAGCTGTTATAAAAACCCTATTTTTCTTTTTCATCATCATCATACATCATGGGAAACAGAGTCAGGCTAATAATTATTACCTACTGGGATGTCCCAGAGCAATAGCCTTGAGGTGAGGAAGACACCCTGCCAAACAAACAATAGCCATCAGAACTTATACGGCAGCCCGCAGTACATTGCGGCCGAAAGCCGAATCCTCGGCTGCTCAAACATCCACTTGATAAAATTTTGTGAACGTATGCACTGAAGACCAGGTAGCAGCCTTACAAATCTGAGCCACAGATACCTGATGGCAAAAAGCTCAGGAGGTTCCTACACCCCTGGTAGAATGAGCTCTCACCCTAAAGGGAGGAGCTTTATGTTTCAGACCGTAGGCCTCAAATGACCAATTGACAGACCCAATGGTAATGGAAGCTTTGGAAGCTGCCTGCCCTTTCTTGGGTCCTTTTGGTAAAAAAAAAAAAAAAAAAAGTCTGATCCCCTGATCTCCACAGATCTAGACAGATAAACCTTGACTGCCCGGACAACATCCAAAGAATGCAGTCATCCCTCTTCCACCGAACGAGGCTGAGAGAAAAAAGAAGACAAAATAATGTCCCAATTGAAATGAAAGGCCAGGACCACCTTTGGTAAAAAGGATGGAACAGGTCGTAACACGACTATGTCATGGTGAAGGATCAAGTACGGTTCCTTGCATGAAAGGGCCACCAACTCCGACACCCTTCTAGCCGAGGTGATAGCCATCAGGAAGGCTAGCTTGCGTGACAGCAAGTCTAATGGAATTTCCCTAATAGGTTCAAATGGTTGTTTCTGTAAGACAGACAGCACCAAGTTCAAGTCCCTAAGACACATAGGTGACCCGATGGGGGGAAGCAAGGGAGTTGCCCCTTGAATAAAGGTTTGGATCAGTGAATAGGAGGCTAAAGGCCTTTGGAAGAATACGGATAGGGCCGAAACCTGACCTCTGATTGTACTCAAAGCCAATTTGATTTCCACAGCTAACTGTAGAAAAGAGAATTCTCCCAATCACATATTTCTGAGGATGCCATTTCCTGGCTTTACACCAAGCAACACAAGTCTTCCAGACCTTATGATAAATCTTCCTAGTGACAGCTTTTCTAGCATTCACTAGAGTAGACACCATTGGTCCTTTAACACCCTGGCTTCAATAGCCATGCTGTCAAATTTAGAGACTGTAAATTGGGGTGGAATATAGGCCCTTGAGACTGTAGATCGGGGCGACGTGGAAGCGTTCATGGCCCGTCTATCGTCAGTCTCATAATCTCTGGCAACCAGGGCCTTCTGGGCCAGGCTGGTGCCACCAGAATGACTGGAACCTCCTCTCTCTGAATCCTGTGCAACAAATGTGGAAGGAGAGGGATCGGAGGTAAAGCATAAACCAAGGAGTACTGGCTCCATGGAACTATCAGAGCATCTGCTCCAATTGCCAGAGGATCTCTTGTTCGAGACACAAACTGCTGTAGCTTGTTGTTGAACCTGGATGCCAGTAGGTCGACCTCTGGCCATCCCCAACATTGGCAAATTTCCTGGAACACCTCTGGGTGTAGGGACAATTGCCCCGGGCAGATCTGCTGGCAGCTGAGAAAATCTGCCTTCCAGTTCTCTACTCCCGGGATATGGACTGCCGATATCATTGGCACACGTCCATCTGCCCAGGCTAGTAAGTAGTTCACCTCCTTCAGAGCTTAAGGACTCCTGGTACCACCTTGGTGGTTTATATAGACCACTGCCGTGGCATTGTCGGACTGAACCCTGATGGGGCAGTCCTGAGGCTCCACCGCCCAGGACCGTAATTCTAGGACAGTGATGGTCAGGGTCTGCTCTGTCCCTTACCATTTCCCCTGAGCTGTGAGCCTGTCTAAGGTTGCTCCCGAGCCTGAGAGACTGGCATCTGTAGTCAGTACTCTCCAAGTTACCGGGAGCACAGGATTTTCCCTTTCGCAGGTTCTGATCCTGCAACCACCAGTTTAGGCTTATGGCATGCCTGAGGAGATGAGCACATTGGATAATCCAGGGCTTTTCTTCCTCTGTTCCAAGCCAACAAGATGTCTCGTTGTAGAGGCCTGGAATGGAACCGGGCATAGGGCACTGCCTCGAAGGAGGATACCATCCTCCCTAGAAGACTCATACAGAGCAGAATGGAGGGTTGTCTGGTGCCCCTTATCTGACGAACCTGATCCTTCAGGGCACAGATCCTTACGGGTGGCAAGAATACTCTTGCTTGGACCGTTTTTAGAATCAGACCTAAATATCTTAGACTTTGAGCTGGTCTCAAGGCTGACTTTTTGGTATTTATGATCCAGCCTAAGCTTTTCAAATACCTCATTGTGTATATTATGCTCTGTTTTAGAGCCTATACTGAATGATCTCTGAGCAGGAGGTCATCCAAATACCCGAGTACCAGGATCCCTTGGGCCCTTAAAAGACCCAGTACTGATGCTAGGACCTTTGTGAACACCCAGGGAGCTGTAGCAAGCCCGAAGGGTAGAGCCACAAACTGAAAGCGACGTTCCTCTACTGCAAAACGTAGGAATCTCAGATGAGGCTGAAAGATAGGTACGTTTAAGTACGCGTCCTTTATATTGATGGAGGCTAAAAAGTCTCCCCTCTGGAGTGAGGTTACTACTGAACGGACAGACTCCATCTGAAAGGACTGTACAAGTATCCATTTATACAGTCCTTTCAGACTCCATCTGAAAGGACTGTATAAATGGATACTTGTTCAGGGAACTCAGGTCCAAAATGAGCCTCGTGTCCCCGTTTGGTTTCTGAACCGTAAACAGGTTTGAGTAAAACCCTGTGCCCCTTTTGAATACAAGAACCTCTACAATCACTCCTTGATACACTAGATGATGTAGTGCCTGAAACAATAAGTTTCTTTTTGGAGGATCCGAGGGAACGCTAGATCTTAGAAACCTCTGAGGGGGAACCCCACGTAACTCCAGCTTGTAACCGCGAGATATAATTGAGGTGACCCACTTGTCCTGAATTGTTTTCCAAATGTCCGCAAAGTGCAGCAGCCTCCCCCCCCCCCACCCGATGAAGTGGGGGCGTCCCCTCAAAAGGGGGGCTTGGTGCTGGGTTTAGAAGAATTTTGGACCCAGGGCCTTTTCTGGCCCTGGCCTTGCGGCTTTCCCCTGGCCCCAGCACCCTGTTGGCGGCAGAACCGCCCTGACGCTGAGACATTTGAGGAAGCAGTCCCTGGGTTTTTAAACAAGGGAGGTTTGGTGCTTTTCTTCACAGGAAATAGAGAACTCTTCCCTCCGGAAATCTTTTGGACATATATGTCCAAGTGATCACCGAATAAACGTTCCCAATGAAATCGGAAACCAGCAAATAACTTTTTACAAGGAAGCTCGGCTGACCAGTTCTTAAGCCATAAAAGTCTGCACATATGTACAGACAAGAGCCAGATGAGAAACCTGCTGTATTGAATCCTTTAAAGCTTCAACAGCAAAACAGCGCTCGAGGAATATCGGTCTTACTTTCAGGCAGATCATCCCCCTGGTTAGGCCTATCAGGCTGTTAGACCTGATCCTTTACGAACTGGCAAATACCAACTGCTGCAACAGGTGGCTGAATAGCTGAACTGGCCAAAGAAAAGGAAGCTTTTAATAATAATTCCAATTTCTTGTCAACAGGGTCTTTCAAGCCCTGTGCATCATCTACCGGACAAGTTAAGTTCTTGTTTAAGGAAGAGACTGCTGCATTTATGGCTGGCATGCTCCAGAGGCAGACATCGACTGGATATCTTGTCCAGATTGCTCAGAAGCAGACTCATCTGCCAGGCACTCCACCGAATCCTGAGCTTTCAGCTCTTCCCCATTCTCAACCCATTCCTGCTCCAGACTAGGAGACTCCGGGAGGGGGATCTGTCACACTTCCTGCCACCCTGTGGGACGGAGGCAATCATGCCGGAAATCTTGTGCTCTAACCCGGCTATGGCTGAGGAAGGTTCATTAGTGATAAAGGGTGAAGCAGCAGCGTTGACTGTAGGCACAATACCAGATAGGCGCAGCGGCTCAGATTGCCTGGGAGCCTCTGGTTTTTCAGGGGATACAACAATAGGGATATAACTAGGTTCATCAGGAACTACTGATGACATAGATGTGCCCTTCCCTATGGTGTTAGTCCCACTCTTCTTTTTGGAAGACATTCAATGCCTGCAAACAAAGAGTATTTGGGTGTAGTTAAAACACCTCAGAAGGGAGACCCTTTAATAGGGCTCACCAAGCCCCTATGCAACAATCCTGCCTGGCACCTTTAGCCTGCCAAGCAACACCTGTAGACTCACGTGACCCGGGTAAGGAGAAATGAACCACTGCAAGTGTCTGTTCAGAGCCTGCTCTGTGTCCCACAGCTGCCTTCTGGAAGCACCAGATGCTTGGCCCGCACAGTTTAAATAAGTTGGGTGTGTGCCGGAAAAGTTCTATGCGTGTGTGAGCACACATGTGCGCGGTCCCGGCGAGCGGGTGAGACTGTATTCCCGTACGACCCAAATCTTTATGCGCCCAGATAAAGGCTATGGCGCAGGTGTGGCGAAGCCGCATGCGCCATGGCTGCCAAACAAACTGCTGACAAACGCTTGCAAACGCACGTGTGCCATGGCGAAATGGCCCACAGTCGTGCGCCATTATACTGGTAAAAAACAGCCAGACACAAGGAAAAAAAGGTACACTTTGCAAACACCCACAGCTAGCCCAGAACTCCCCCGTATGGTCACCGCACACAAGTGTCCAGCCTTTAGCTAGCTTGACTGATTGTTACAATCACTGGGACACCCTACAATAATAAAATAAAGGGGTTTCACTTACCCGTCCAGGCGCAAGGCCACTTAGAAGCTAAGGACCCAATCTTCTCCCTTCACGGCGGGTTCCTGTCACTTGGACCTTCAAGGACTGGGTACCCTTTCATGTTTAGGGTCCACTCCCTTGGACCTGTACAGCACCCTGCAGGAAATGTCTTACTGCTGTAGTGTCCAGGATTTCCACTTCGCAGGGTGCAGCGCCCGGAGACCACATTACAGACAAATCCTTGCAGGATCTTGAGTCATCTTTGCAAGGCTCGGGTACCATTTATCTAAGCATAAAAGCCTGTGTCAAATGGATCCAATCGGTCAATCCCTTGATTGATTTTTGGAACGGTTTGTGGGACTAGAGACCTGGATCTCAGAGAGCTCAAACAAACCGCGCCATCCACCTTGCAGACACTGGTAAAAAACTAAAGTACTTCCTGTATGGGAGGGGTTATATAGGGAATCACTTTCTGTCTGAAGACCTTTGGTCTACCAGTGTCCATTCACCTAATGATGGATTATAACCCAGCAGGTAATGAATATTAACCTGACTGTTTCCCGCGATGTATGAAAAAGAAATATATATTTAAAGATGGATTTTGTTATCTTTTGGGGGTTTGCATACTATCTAGACCAGAACAGAGTTTTCTTGTGGGAATCTTAAGCAGTGAATGATTCACTGGATCTCCAACCTAAGGGAGCCTACACAGTTCCAGCACAAATGTCACAATGGCGTGGGACAACGTGAGCCTTTTTCTGTTAAGTAACCACAGAGAAATGACCTTTCTAGCTTGTCTGAATTCAATAAAAACTGCAAGTCAAAAACACTTGTAGTAACAGATATATAGGCAGCTAAAGTTTAAATTTCAACTTATAAATTGACCTATAAAAGTTCAGCTTTGTTCCCCTCCTACTGCCGCTTGAATTGTGTTCTTTAAAGTAGCTAGCAGCCTCACTGATCAATAGGGAGATCTGGGAGGGTGTAGGGCCAACCTTCATTTTATCAGGGAAAGACTGGGTTTACATATACTCCTGCTGCCTATATCTCAGCCTCTACGGCCTGTTTTGATGATTTTACTAAAAGGCAACTTTTGCTCATGTACAGATGGACAGAAATATAGTAAGTAAAGTAACAGCAGAAAAATAGGATTTTGTCTGATCTGTAAAATCCTTTTGTTGGAGTATAGGACACAGGGTGGTAATTATGGAACCAAAGGATTATCCAGCAGCATTCAGGTGACTGGGCACTGGCAAAACAAATCTGTAAGGCAGCATTGATTAACTCCTCCCAACATGCCTTCAGTTTTGTAGCAACGAACAAGAAGAGAGGAGCACAGAGACAGAGGGAAGGGATCTGTGCCTGTGATGTACTCAAAAAGGGTTTTGACTTCACTATAAACTCCATACCTTGGAGTACAGTAGAGGATATAAGCTAAGTATTCCTAGACCCTGGGGTTATAAGCTGGTACCTTCAGGTGATTGGAGGTAAAGCTTTTGAGGACACAAACTCCCATGCACCTCCCCTATAACCCTAACCCACTCCATGAGTCCTCGGTTTTGAAGCAAGCAATGCAGAGTAACCCATGAACAGAAGGGAGGGTGTCACGTGTTCTGGACTCTAAGATATAGAAATTACAGGCAAGTCAAAATTTCTTTAGCTTATACATACAGTACAGGCAGAGTATTCACAAACCCTGGGAGGTCCCCCAGCAATGAATGAAAATTGTCAGCGACAAATAGGCAAATGAAAAATGTACCAACAGACCCAACTTTAGAGGGCTGCTGCAGGAACTTTGTGGTCAAATGCTGCATCTGAAGTGCACTGGACATCCACCGTGTAAAACTTTGAAAAGGTATGAACAGAGGACCAGTTGGCAGCCTTACAGGGCTGGGCTACAGTGGCTTGATGCAACAATGCCCAGTAAACTCCCACCAACCTGGTGGAGTGGACATGTAAAAGCTCAGGAGGAGAATTGTACTTCTGAGAGGCAAAGCGCTAGCGAACACATTTTTTTTACCCATCTTGCAAAGGTGGACTTGGAAGCAAGGTGTCCCTTGTATGGTTCTAAGGACAAACAGGGAAGGAATCCGTCTGTTTGAAGTTATAGCTTTGAGGTACACCAGTAGCTCAATCTACATTCACGCAATGAAGAGAGATTTCCTTTGAATGCTTTAGAGCAGGACTAAGGATGGTACGATGTTCATATCTAGGTGTAAGACAACCTTGTCTTTGTCAAGAGAGATGGCTCTTTACAGGAAAAGCAGCCAATTCAGAGACATTTGACAGATGTGATAGCAACCAAAAGGGTTACTTTGTAGGATACACCATCTAAGGGTATATCCCTGATGGGTTCTAGGGGTTGTTTCTGCAGGGCAGAGGGAGCTAAGCTGAGAGCCAAAGGAAGCACAGAGTGCTGCAATTGGAGCTTAATGTAAGATGTACCTTGAAGAAAAGCATTTACAAGGGAGAGCAAAGCCAGAGATCGTTGACAAAAAATGGGCAAGGCCGAAACCTGTCATTTCAGAGTGCTTAAGACCAAATTCTCATCAAGACCTAATTGTAGGAAGGCCAGAATGTGAGGCACAGAGAAATCTCTGGAATTGAAGTGCCTGTGTTCACACCAGGCAAAATAAAAAAAGTAAAATTTCCTATCAAATACTTCTTGTAATTTTACTTTCCTAATAGAATCCATGGCAGCATATGTTTGTGTAGCTCCGCCCTTGCTCCTGCTCCATTGGACCCCAATCCCATAAATATTGAGGCTGAGCCAGAGACCCCATTTCATAACTAGCCTACTCATACGACTACGACAGTACCAGGGTACCCTTGCTGCAATGGAGTCTATCAGGAAAGGAAAGTTAGAGTAAACCCTGGTACACACTAATAGTTTTTGGCCGGGTTGAACGGAAAAAAAAAGCTGAGCTCAGGTCGGGGCCGCTGTACCAACGATCTGACGTTAGTACAGCACCCCCCCCCCCCCCCCCCCGGCGCTAAGATGTTGTGTTTGGGGGACAGCCCATGCCGATCAGTGCTCTCAGCTAATGATTGGGAGGAAGTCGGCTGCTGATTTTCCAGCATGGTGTTGAACCAGCTGACGTACACACGGGCCGAATGTCGGTCGTTTTTCATTGAACCGCTTGATGTCTCCCAACATTCAGCCCGTGTTTACGTATTTGGTAGGAAATTTTCCTTTTTCTTGATTGACTCCATGGCAACATACATTCAGGAACTAACTAGCCAAAAAAACAAGGGTGGTATACCGAAAAAAGTTTTGATTATAGCACTTCGCCAACAGAAACCTTACAGCTAAAAATTAACAGGATAAACAAGCAAGCTTCATACCACAGTGAGCCAGAACAGCATTAGTGGAGGACCATGTCATCACCTTACAATTATTCCTGCCACCCCGTTACAGGGAGTCCACAAAGTCTACACACTCCTGATTGAGTATGTTGTCGACTCTTTTGTAGAAACCAAGCGTTAACCCCTATAAGCCAGTTGCCTAACTGGCACGACTAAACAAAGCTGTAGCCTGTGAACATGCTCAAAGTAACCCAATATCAAGGGCATGGGGAGCAATTCTTTTGTTCTCATAGGATGCTGCAGCTACCTCGGATTGCATCCAAGTATGGGTATAACACTACCAGTACTGGGCAGAATACGAAAAAAGGGTTCCTCATAGCCAAAGGCACAAATACTGGCCTAGATGATTTGACATCACATTAGTTTGTGGTTCAGTGTTTTCTTGAACCTGGAAACCTTTTCACGTCTGTGTCCCCCACCTGTGACAGAAAGCTTGAAATACCTCCGGGTGAAGAAACTGTTTCCTGGGGTCCAGGCATTGACAGCTGAGGAATTTCCAGACCATCAGGAGAAATAATTTTTCCAGTTCCAGCGCCAGACTGGAGATCCACCATGCCAGGAAAAGCCTAATTATCCTGAACAGGTGTACTGCGCGAGTCAGAGAACCTGTTTGTCCCATGCTGCCAAATTGTTGAGGTGCAGCAACCTGAAGTGAAATTGAGCACATGGGGCTGCACCCAAGGATTTCATCATTAAAGCAGAGCTCCACCGCCCCCCCCCCCCCCACCAAAAAACTTAAAGTCAGCAGCTACAAATACTATAGCTGCTGACTTTTAATATTAGGATATTTACCTTTCCAGGGAACCCGCGTTGTCGGCACCCTAGCCGATTTTCCAAACGGCTTTCGGGGTGCTGCCGCCACCATTCCTTGTAAGGGAAACTGGCAGAGATTTCCTACTGTGCATGCGCGAATCGCGCTGCGCTTTGTGAATGGCCTGGCGGGGGGGGAGGAGGGTGTGGCCGAACTTCCGGGGGACCTCGCCGTGGCAATAGCAAACAAGCAGAGCTTCCCTTTTGAGTGGAGCTCCGCTTTAAGCTTATAACCCTCAAGCAAAAATAAATGGTGGTGAGACTCCTGGACTGTAAGGTCTGAACTAGGGAGCACAGAGACTTTAGATTTTCAGGAGGAAGATAGACCCTGGACAGGGCCCTATACAGAATTAGGTCCAGATACTCCAAGCAATGGGTCAGATCAGGCACTGACTTCTAAAGATTCTGAAAATCTGGTGGACATTGGCTGATAAAGCCTATGCCAACTGTTCCCTCAGAAGAAGGAGGTTGTCCAGATATCCCATGATGGGGATACCCTGAGAGCGGGGCAGGGGCAGCACCTTGATGAAGACCTAAGGCTCAGCAGACCAGCTAAAAGAAAGTGAAACAAATTGGTAACATTGCGTATCCCACAAAAAATAAAAATTGTGCACACCCAAGGGTTACCTCCTCATTACAATTTTCAAATAGGTATAAAACATTACATATCTCTCCATAAAACATCTATTAAAAAATCTAGCCTCCCCCACAAAACCCCACCCCTCCCTCCCAAATAACAATAGCCCGCTAACACTAAACCAATCCCCACCCCTAAAAAATGGGACCACTGAACTACTCCCCTGCAGAACTGGAACCAGGAACCACATCCCCCTGAAAAACAAGATGATACCCTGAGACACCAAAATGCAATAACCACAGATGTACTGGAGCCAGTAGCTCCCAGTGCCCTGAATGAGGAGCTTGCACCTTATAGCCACAATAGGTGAATGCAGTAGCTGATCAGATGCAGGAATAACTGTGGGCAGGGCTGGTGCAAGGATTTTTGACACCCCAAGAGAAACCTCACTTTGCCGCCACCCAGCCCGGCCCGGCCCTGAATCCACCCCCTTTGCCCGAACATCAGTGTGACAGGAGCCGGCGCTAGAGGACGCATGCAGCTGCAATAGAGAGCACTGATCATAGAGGCACACAGGGGATGTTTTCTTCCATTTCATCAGGACATGTCCTCCAGTGCTGCGCCTCTATAATGACGCTACAGAGCGGCTGCCTGAGTAACATGCAGCAGAGGCATTTCCCTGCATCTCCCTAGATGTTTATCCCAGCAGCGCCCACTAGAGGTTACAGAGGTAACATTAATTACAGACTTCTTGATAATACAGCACCGAAAACTTGTGGAGACGGAGAGTAGGGAAACCAGCGGCCGGACGCCCTAAGCAGTAATGCACGCTATGCGGCCGCCTAGTTTGCCTAGTGGTAGCACTGGCCCTGACTGGGGGTCAGTGTGGCTACTGGGTGAACACTGGAGAAATTACAACCTGAAAAGGTAATGACAATGCCCAGTCCATAAGAGACTTGAAAAAGCAATGATCCTGTCAGGAAGACTAAAGCAAGAGATAAGGGGATACTGACAGCTGAGGAATGTGGGAGGTCTCTCAGCGAGATAAAATTACACCATAGATCATCCCATGCAATGCCACTTGAGTTGAGGGGGGAAGCCAAATAGCAATCCCCACAAGCAGTATACAGACAGTCAAAGTAACATAGAGAAATCAATGGTTACATCCAATCCGGCCAGTGAAGAAGGGGATCCTGATGCTCTAGGTATCCCGTACAAACTGCCGATATGATCGGTCATGTAAGGTGTGTGTACTCACTGTCCTGCCTCCTCAGATGGTGCTCAGGTAAGAATGGGTGATCACATTCATCAAAAACTCCACACAATCCAGCCAGGAGGCAGAACTGGGTTGGCTGTGCTGTGGATCATGCAGATAAATCAGCACATGTGAAGCTCCTCAATGCATCCCACAGGCATGTCCTTCCTCATTAGACTCCAAAAGCAAACCGAGAGCCATTCCTAGTGCACACTTGTGCAACAGATGGTGTTCATTTAATTCTCCAGACAGCAAAGATAGCATCAATAATAGATCTTCTAATATATGGTTAGTCCCGTGCTGATTGCTTCATTTGGTTCCTTTCAAGTGATAGAGCCTGTGACTACATATGTTTTGTTCCTCCCGGAACTTTTTCAGGACATGAGGGTTCCTTCCCTATTGCCGAATATAAATGCACTTAAGCTCCGCCTATCAGGTGTCACATCAAAAGGCAATCATTGCTTAAAGGGAACCCACTAACAAATCGTGCTATAAAACCAACGCGTGTTCACCCATGCTATAAGAAAAATAAACATAAAAGTATACACGGTGATTAAAAATGCATGGCCGAGATGAGCGCCCACACACACATGTGCCTATGTTCATGGATTTACCAGATCAACTCTGGCCATAATCCAGTGTAAAGGATATCTCTAAATCCTTCAAAGATATAGATCCAGGTTATATCACGTGGTGTCTCGAGATTAAACTAACTACAGATGAGAGCAAGTATATGGATACATTCTAATCCACAGAGCATATTAAGATTGGGGCCAAGTATATGAGAAGGCTATATAACAGGGGTAGGCAACCCCCAGCACTGGTGCCGCAAGCAGCACACAAAGCCTCTTTTGCCGGCACTCGACTCCCTCTCCATCAGCGGAGCAGCGCAGGGAAGTGTCCGTGAGACACTAATGCATTCCAATTTCAGAGTTCCCCACGCCGCACTTGCACTGAAGGGGAGGCACTGTTCCCCCACACATTGTAAAAGATGGGAAACATTGTTTGGTTCTCTAACCTTGCTGTAGGTGCGATTGTCAGCTTTTGTGATGGGGAAGAGATTGGGTGCAGTTCTGCTGGGGGGGCGGTCCCTGTTTCCAGGAGGACGACTGTCATTGGCCACTGCTAAAGCTAGACAGAGTACTGCTAGGCCCGCCCACCATCTGGAGGAAGATGACTCGCTTGGTTGCCACTACCAATCCCAGAAAGAAGGTATTTCACTGTGATTGAGAAAACCACAATCAGGTGACAGTTTGTGGAATTACTGTTGAGCTTCTGGGAACTTTGTTGAAATTAATACTGAACCCTTGCGTTACTTACTACTGAATCCCTGCACTCTGTGTCCCTTTAAGCCAGAGCCAGTATTCAGCGCATTGAAAATCACACCCAACTTTTCCTGTGGCGCAGAACGCCGCACTTTCTCTCAGCTGCGGAGGCCCAACTTATAATACTGCATACAGGCCCACTGCTTTCAGAAAATGCCCCTGACCTGAGCTCATCATTGCGCATCCATGCCAGATGCTTGTATGTGACATTACATACAAGCACGTGGGCTGGATGCGAAAGTTGGATCAGCAGGATGAGTGTGCCAGGACAGGTAGATGGGTCTCATCTCTGCTTCTTTTCACCACTCTGCATATCACGCATATCATAGATGAGCGGGGGGGGTTACAGTGTAGGGCCAGATGAGCGGGGGGTTACAGTGTAGGGCCAGATGAGCGGGGGGTTACAGTGTAGGGCCAGATGAGCGGGGGGTTACAGTGTAGGGCCAGATGAGCGGGGGGCTCAGTGTTGGGCCAGATGAGCGGGGGGCTCAGTGTTGGGCCAGATGAGCGGGGGGCTCAGTGTTGGGCCAGATGAGCGGGGGGCTCAGTGTTGGGCCAGATGAGCGGGGGGCTCAGTGTTGGGCCAGATGAGCGGGGGGCTCAGTGTTGGGCCAGATGAGCGGGGGGTTACAGTGTAAGGCCAGATGAGCAGGGGGGTTACAGTGTAGGGCCAGATGAGCGGGGGGTTACAGTGTTGGGCCAGATGAGCAGGGGGCTCAGTGTTGGGCCAGATGAGCAGGGGGCTCAGTGTTGGGCCAGATGAGCAGGGGGCTCAGTGTTGGGCCAGATGAGCAGGGAACTCAGTGTTGGGCCAGATGAGCAGGGGGCTCAGTGTTGGGCCAGATGAGCAGGGGGCTCAGTGTTGGGCCAGATGAGCAGGGGGCTCAGTGTTGGGCCAGATGAGCAGGGGGCTCAGTGTTGGGCCAGATGAGCAGGGGGCTCAGTGTTGGGCCAGATGAGCAGGGGGCTCAGTGTTGGGCCAGATGAGCAGGGGGCTCAGTGTTGGGCCAGATGAGCAGGGGGCTCAGTGTTGGGCCAGATGAGCAGGGGGCTCAGTGTTGGGCCAGATGAGCAGGGGGCTCAGTGTTGGGCCAGATGAGCAGGGGGCTCAGTGTTGGGCCAGATGAGCAGGGGGCTCAGTGTTGGGCCAGATGAGCAGGGGGCTCAGTGTTGGGCCAGATGAGCAGGGGGCTCAGTGTTGGGCCAGATGAGCAGGGGGCTCAGTGTTGGGCCAGATGAGCAGGGGGCTCAGTGTTGGGCCAGATGAGCAGGGGGCTCAGTGTTGGGCCAGATGAGCAGGGGGCTCAGTGTTGGGCCAGATGAGCAGGGGGCTCAGTGTTGGGCCAGATGAGCAGGGGGCTCAGTGTTGGGCCAGATGAGCAGGGGGCTCAGTGTTGGGCCAGATGAGCAGGGGGCTCAGTGTTGGGCCAGATGAGCAGGGGGCTCAGTGTTGGGCCAGATGAGCAGGGGGCTCAGTGTTGGGCCAGATGAGCAGGGGGCTCAGTGTTGGGCCAGATGAGCAGGGGGCTCAGTGTTGGGCCAGATGAGCAGGGGGCTCAGTGTTGGGCCAGATGAGCAGGGGGCTCAGTGTTGGGCCAGATGAGCAGGGGGCTCAGTGTTGGGCCAGATGAGCAGGGGGCTCAGTGTTGGGCCAGATGAGCAGGGGGCTCAGTGTTGGGCCAGATGAGCAGGGGGCTCAGTGTTGGGCCAGATGAGCAGGGGGCTCAGGGCTGGGCCAGATGAGCAGGGGGGTTCAGGGCTGGGCCAGATGAGCAGGGGGGTTCAGGGCTGGGCCAGATGAGCAGGGGGGTTCAGGGCTGGGCCAGATGAGCAGGGGGGTTCAGGGCTGGGCCAGATGAGCAGGGGGGTTCAGGGCTGGGCCAGATAAGCAGGGGGGTTCAGGGCTGGGCCAGATGAGCAGGGGGGTTTAGTGTTGGGGCAGATGAGAAGGGGGTTCAGTGGTGGGACAGAAAAGCAAGGGGTAGAGCAGTGAGGTAGATGTGAAAAGAGGTGTGTTGGTGGGACAGAAGAGCAGGGGGTTACAGTGGTGGGGCAGGAGAGCAGGGGGAACAGAGGGAGGGAGCAGGGGTACAGAGGTGAGACAGATGTGCAGGAGGTACATTGGTGGGGCAGATGAAAAAGTGGGTTACAGTGGTGGAGCAGATGGGTTCAGTGTTAGGACAGATGAGACGGTGATTCAGTAGTGAGACAGAAGAGCATGGGGATACAGCAGTGGAGCAGATATGCAGGGAGGTACAGTGGTGGGACAGATAAGAAAAGGGGGTACATTGATGGGGCAGGTGAGCAGGGGGGTTACAGTGGTGGGACAGATGTGCATGAGGTACAGTGGTGGGAGGGATGAGAAGGGGGTTCAGTGTTGGGGCAGAGGAGAAAGGAGCTACATTGGTGGGACAGATGAGCAGGGCGTTACAGTGGTGGGGCAGAGGAGCAGGGGGTTACAGAGTTGGGGCAGATGTGCAGAGGGGTGCAGAGGAGAAAGGAGGTACATCAGTGGAACACATGAGAAAGGGGGTTACAGTAATGGGGCAGATGAGCACAAAAAATTAGTGTTAGGACAGAAGAGCATGGGGGTACGGCGGTGCAGCAGATGTGCAGGGAGGTACAGTGGTGGGACAGAAGAGCAGGGTGGTACAGTCGTGGGACAGAAGAGCAGGGTGGTACAGTAGTGGAATCTGAAAAAAGGAATCTGTTGAGAACCTTTACATCTGGAATGGGATAAATTTACTTTTTTGCCTTTGTAGAAGCGAACAGGCTGGAATAAAAAGCCTGGAACCTTTCTGCCTCTGGGACAGGGAAAATGACCCCTTACATTGAGAGAAGTGTTTCTGTAGAGCCGCAAGGAGGTCTGAACGCTTTTGTCGAGATGTTGGCAAATATGGCAGTATGAAGGAGGTAGGGAGTGAAACTCTAGTTTGCAGCCCCCTGATAGGATGCTCTGGACTGAAGCATCAGAAAAATCCTGGGACCAAATGCCATGAAGAGAGCCTGCTCTGAACTTAGCGTAGTGAGTTTTTGGGGCCAGGTCTTATGATGGAACAGAGCTCCCAACTTTGATGCCTGAGAGGAATGAAATTAACTCTTAATTTCAAAAGCAGAGGGTTTTTCTGTGGTACCAACAAACTCTTGAACTCTTGCCCCCCAGGACTTCCTTGATATAGGTATCCCAGGATTCCCCAAACAGGTGCTCCCCCATCAAAGGGCATTTGCTGGAGGCGCTACTTGCACAAAAGCTCCACAGACCAGAACTTCAGGTGATATTAATGCAGCTTATTTATATTAATCCTTGCCTATGTTCTAGTTTAGGCTGGTGCGGGGGTTCCTTTTTTTTGGAGCAACCTATGAAGCCAGACTCACGTGCCGGGACTACAGTCGTATCTCCTTATGCTGTGTGCATCAATAAACAACACACAGCCCCATAGCCTAGAATGGCAGTGTGTGCTAATGAGATCAGCTGGTCAACTCCTTCCTGTGTCATGTCCTAAAGTCTATCCAGGAAGTAAGGCAGGAGTAATCGAGCAGAGTTTTTAAACCGCTATGAAGAGAGTGAGGTAAGCTTGTGTAGAATTAATAGAAAGCAGTTATATTTTTGCAAAATATGTACATTAATGCTATACTGGTACATAGGGGAGCTGGAATTTTAAAAAAAAGTGAACAAAGGTGAACTTAGCATTTAAGCTAACAGACTGGCTCCAGAGTGCACTGTCCACGGTTAACCCTTACCTGTAAAGATCAGAAGTTCAGGGAAGCAACATTGAGAGCAGGAGCAAGCAGCACTAAAACAAATTGTAAAATGCAACTGCTGGTGTAAGAATTTTAACAAATTGTTTACTGGGAATTTTTTTTTTTGTGAAGGATACTCATTCTGAACATCTGGTTAGGAGCAACGGTCAGTCCATAGACACAATAGTACAGGGCCGCAGGGATCTACTCCAGCTGCTAGAGCACAAAGGGACCTGTCAGGATGGATTTGGGGTCCTTAGCCATATATTTTGGCAAGATGACTAGAGTTTAACAGATGCCCATGTCGGCAGTGGCAGGTTGTATAGCAGGGCCTGCCAGGGCAAACAAGCCCTTAAAAAGGCCTTTTATCCTATTGTTAATTGGGCTCTTGAATACAGAACATCCTCAACAGGGACCAACAAGGTTTTGTTAAGAAAAATAGGATTTTTTTAACAGCTTACCTGTAAAATCATTTTCTTGAAGTACATCATGGGACACAGAGCCACAGTAATTACTGTATGGGTTATATAGATACCTTTAGGTGATGGACACTGGAACACCCTAGACAGGAAGTTTAGCTCCCTATATAACCACCCCCCTTACTGGGAGTACCTCAGTTTTTTCACCAGTGTCTTAGGTGTTGGTCACGAGTAAAGATGTGCTGTGCTGAGTTCCACTGGAATATTCCTTTGCTGGGGCAAGCTATGCAACCGGATCCGTCCAAAGTGTCTTTTTAGGCCGAAATGAAATGTACCCCTTACTAGGAGTACCTCAGTTTTGAAGCAAAGCAATACACGTGTAATCAGAAAGAGGGGAGGGACCTCTGTGTCCCGTGATGTACTCCAAGAAAAGGATTTTACAGGTAAGCCGTTATAAAAATCCTATTTTCTTTATTGTACATCACAGGACACAGAGCCACGGTAATTACTGTATGGGATGTCCCGGAGCAATGCTATCTGAGGGGAGGGAGACAGAAAACAAAAGTAGGGTGCAATCAGACCTGAGGACCTATATTGCTGCCTGCAGCACACTGCGCCCAAAGGCAATATCCTCATGTTTTCTTACATCCACCTGATTGAATCTGGTGAATGTATGGACTGAAGACGAAGTTGCGGCCTTGCAGATTCGAACCATGGAGGCTTGGTGATGCACCACCCACGAAACACTAACAGCCCTGGTGGAGTGCGCTTTGATTTAAAAAGGTGGAACTTTCCTCTTCAAACCATAAGCTTGAATAATTACTTGCGAATCCACTTAGCAATAGTAGATTTCAACGCTGCTTATCCTTTCCTAGGACCTTCAGGCAACACAAACAAATCAGTTTTCCGAATCTGAGCAGTCGCTTCCAAATAGATTTTAACTGCTCTCAATACATTCAGAGAATGTAGTGACTTTTCTTCCGTAGAACAGGGTTCTGGAAAAAATGAAGGTAGAACAATATCCTGGTTAGAACGAAAACCTGAAACCAACTTCGGCAAAAAACTAGGATGAGGACGCAATACTACTCTATCCTTGTGAATGATTAAATATGGCTCTTTACAAAAAAGAGCAGCCAATTCTGATACCCTTCTTGCAGAAGATATGGCTCCCAGAAAAACTAGCTTCCTTGTCAACAGGACCAAGGGAATATGTCGTATCGGCTCAAAAGGCAGTTTCTTTAAACGCCAACAGAACTAAATTCAAGTTTCAGGGGTGCTCTAACCAGTGGATTAAGCCGCGTTACCGCTTGTATAAAGCTTCGGACCAAAGAATGCGAAGCAAGTGGTCGTTGAAACAAAATCGATAAGGCGGAGACCTGACTTTTGATGGTACTCAAGGCCAGCTTCATCTCTAAACCCATTTGCATAAAGGAAAGGATTCTACCTATGATATACTTACCCCTGGATTCACACCAGGAAACATATGCCTTCTATAATAAATGACTCTGGATGCTGGCTTCCTTGCATTAATCAAGGTAGATATCACTGAGCCTGAAAGCACACGATTCTTCAGAATGTGGGTTTCAATAGCCAAACTGTTAAATTTAGCGTTTGTAAGGTAGGATGAAAACACTGGTACCTGCAATAGCAGGTCTGGACGCGGTGGTAGGGGCCATGGGGCCCTTACCACCATTTTTACGATCTCTACATACCAAGATATTCTGGGCCACAAGAACTACCGACTTTCTTTTCCTGCTTGATCCTGCAAAGAAGTCGGGGTAGCAGCAGAATAGGAGGGAATGCATAAATCAGTGAGAACTGATCCCACGGAGTCACCAACGCATCTGTTCCGTATGAGTGGATCCCTTGTTCTTGACACAAAGTTGTCGACTTTGTTGTTGAACCTGGACACAAACAGATCTACAACCGGGATCCCCCATCTTTGGCATATAGCCCAGAAGATGGGGTGAAGAGACCATTCCCCTGGAAACAACTGCTGGCGACTTAAGAAGTGTGCCTGCCAATTCTTTACCCCCGGAATGAAGATTGCCGATATTAACGGCACATGCTTTTCTGCCCAGGTTGGTATATGGTTTACCTCTCCTCCCTGGGCTGCACGACTTCTGGTGCCTCCTTGGTGATTGATATAGGCCACTGCTGTGGCATTGTCGGATTGGATCCTGACAGGACAATTCCACAACCTGAATGTCCAGGCCTTTAGGGCTAGGTATGCTGCCCAAATCTCTAGAATGTTGATAGGCAAGGTCCTTTCGGTTCTGGATAATTTCCCTTGGACAGTTGTCTCTTCTAGGACTGCTCCCCAACCCGAAAGGCTGGCAGCTGTTACCACCTTCCAGGTAACTGGTAAGAAGGATTTCCCCTTCCGCAGATTCTCGGGTATCAACCAACTGAGGCTCTGGCGCACTTTTGGAGACAAACGCATCGGAAAATCTAGCGCCTGAACCTTCTTGTTCCAGGCAGACAGGATACTGTTTTGCAGCAGTCTCGAATGAAACTGAGCATAGGGAACTGCTTTGAATGAAGCCACCATCCATCCCAACAATCTCATGCAAAGGCAAAAAGAAGGACCCTTCTTGTCCCTGACCACCTGAATCAGCTCCTTTATGGCGCTGATCTTTGCCTCGGGTAAAAACACCCTCTTCTGTATTGTATCTATAACCAGACCCAAGTACTCTAGTCTTCTTACTGGCTTTAAAGAAGATAGCGGGATACTGACCAACCTATCAAGAGCAGGTCGTCTAGGTAAGCTATAATCGTTATACCTTGGGCCCTTAATCTGGCCAGAGGAGGGGCCAGGACCTTTGTAAACACCCGAGGTGCAGCAGCTAGACCGAAAGGCAGAGCTACAAACTGAAAATGAAGGTTTTCCACTTCGAAACGCAGATATTTCTGATGAGCGGGGAAGATAGGTACATGCAGGTATGCATCCTTGATGTCGATTGATACCAGAAGTTCTCCTCCTTGAAGGATGAAGTGTTGAAAACTTTTTAGGAGGGAAAAAAATGGTTATCTGGGTGATCCCACTCAGAATACATAAGCTTTTCCAGCAATGAATGGACAGGAAAGGCACAAAAAGCTTGAGGAGGCTTCAGCAAACCCAAACAAGAAGTGGGCTTTTCAACTGACTGACTCAGTTAAGGGTAGCTTAAATGTAGAGCGGACCATTTCAGTAAGAGATTGCACCAGCAATTTATCAGCCTGTGAAGCTGAAGAAGGTCTTTCCCCACTTGATCCCTCAGAAGAGGAGTCATCAGTCTCCTCACGGTCCCCTGAGGGAGAATCATCTTCCCTCTCGCACTGTTCCTGTTTGAGGGAACTGGGTGGTAGAAGGGGACCTAATGCGTTTTCTTCCACTCTGCGAAGATGCGATTAAAGCCGCTAATCTTTCCTCCAATCCAATTATGGCTGAGGAGAAAACCTCCTCAGTAATATATACAGGGGCTGAAATGCCAGAAGCAGTTGCAACCCCTGACAACCCCGATGGCTCGCTCTGACCAGCCCCCCTAGGCCTTTTAGGGGGGGATGGCGTTGCAGAGGGAGGGTCCTCAGAGCCTGAGGAAGATCCCTTTGAGCCCCTGTTTTTTGGGGTATTTGTACCTCCCCTTCTGCCCATAGTGCTCCAAGTACAAACACAGAGGTACTACCAGAAAAATGCACCACTGCTGAGCAAATAGTCCAGCAACTGCCGCTGCTATCAAGGCTCAGGCTGATGCTTAAGTAAACGTGTCCTGGGAATGCCTGTGTCACCAACACTCACATGCCCCAGTCTGCTCTGTGTCCCTCCATCAGCTGAATGCACCTGCAAAAGGTGTACTTTACACTACACAGCCCCTGTGTCTGTGAACGTTGAAGCACATCAGCACGTCCCACCGCACCCCCCCATCACTTTTTTTCAAAAAGGACTGCTTTCCCACGCGAGCGGGGCTCCGATCCGACTGGGAAGGCATGCAGGGGGGGCTGGGGTGGAGGAGAGCTGCTGGAGAAAAACCGCCATGCTATGGCGGTGGTGGCGGCGGAAGCGGCGTGGCATACCGCAGACTGACCCATGCTCCCTCGGCCTCCTGGAGAGAAGAAAAACCAGTCCAGGTGGGGGATTCTAAAAGAAAAGCCCCCCTTCCAACATCTTACCTGGGGCTTGGGCTGGAGGAAGCGTGCAGCTTGTAATTACACAGAGCGAGACTGACAAGCATGGAATCAGGTACGTGCTCTTGACAGCCCCCGGTGGCGACTTTAGGCACGACAACCTTTTACTTAAAAGGAGGAAACCCATAAGAATTTAGAAAATTCCTTAACCACTTCAGCCCCGGAAGGATTTACCCCCTTCCTGACCAGAGCACTTTTTACAATTCGGCACTGCGTCGCTTTAACTGCTAATTGCGCGGTCATGCAATGCTGTACATAACGAAATTTGCGTCCTTTTCTTCCCACAAATAGAGCTTTCTTTTGATGGTATTTGATCACCTCTGCCGTTTTTATTTTTTGCGCTATACACGGAAAAAGACCGAAAATTTTGAAAAAAAATGATATTTTCTACTTTTTGTTCTAAAAAAAATCCAATAAACTCAATTTTAGTCATACATTTAGGCCAAAATGTATTCGGCCACATGTCTTTGGTAAAAAAAATGTCAATAAGTGTATATTTATTGGTTTGCGCAAAAGTTATAGCGTCTACAAACTAGGGTACATTTTCTGGAATTTACACAGCCTTTAATTTATGACTGCCTATGTCGATTCTTGAGGTGCTAAAATGGCAGGGCAGTACAAAACCCCCACAAATGACCCCATTTTGGAAAGTAGACACCCCAAGGAATTTGCTGAGAGGCATGTTGAGCCCATTGAATATTCATTTTTTTTGTCCCAAGTGATTGAATAATGACAAAAAAAAAAAAAAAAAAAAAAAAAATTACAAAAAGTTGTCACTAAATGATATATTGCTCACACAGGCCATGGGCATATGTGGAATTGCACCCCAAAATACATTTAGCTGCTTCTCCTGAGTACGGGGATACCACATGTGTGGGACTTTTTGGGAGCCTAGCCGCGTACGGGGCCCCGAAAACCAAGCACCGCCTTCAGGATTTCTAAGGGCGTACATTTTTGATTTTACTCCTCACTACCTATCACGGTTTTGAAGGCCATAAAATGCCCAGATGACATAAACCCCCCCCAAATGACCCCATTTTGGAAAGTAGACACCCCAAGCTATTTGCTTTGAGGCATGTTGAGTCCATGGAATGTTTTATATTTTGACACAAGTTGCGGGAAAGTGACAATTTTTTTTTTTTTTTTTTGCACAAAGTTGTCACTAAATGATATATTGCTCACACAGGCCATGGGCATATGTGGAATTGCACCCCAAAATACATTTAGCTGCTTCTCCTGAGTACGGGGATACCACATGTGTGGGACTTTTTAGGAGCCTAGCCGCGTACGGGACCCCGAAAACCAAGCACCGCCTTCAGGATTTCTAAGGGCGTACATTTTTGATTTTACTCCTCACTGCCTATCACAGTTTCGGAGGCCATGGAATGCCCAGGTGGCACAAACCCCCCCCAAATGACCCCATTTTGGAAAGTAGACACCCCAAGCTATTTGCTGAGAGGCATGGTGAGTATTTTGCAGCTCTCATTTGTTTTTGAAAATAAAGAAAGACGAGAAAAAAAAATTTTTTTTTTCTTTTTTCAATTTTCAAAACTTTGTGACAAAAAGTGAGGTCTGCAAAATACTCACTATACCTCTCATCAAATAGCTTGGGGTGTCTACTTTCCAAAATGGGGTCATTTGGGGGTTTTTTTTGCCACCTGGGCATTCCATGGCCCCCGAAACTGTGATAGGCGGTGAAGAGTGAAATCAAAAATTTACGGCCTTAGAAAGCCTGAAGGCGGTGCTTGGTTTTCGGGGTCCCGTACGCGGCTAGGCTCCCAAAAAGTCTCACACATGTGGTACCCCCGTACTCAGGAGAAGCAGCAGAATGTATTTTGGGGTGTAATTTCACATATTCCCATGGCATGTTTGAGCAATATATCATTTAGTGACAACTTTGCGCAAAAAAAAATAAAAAAAATAAAAAATTGTCTCTTTCCCGCAACTTGTGTCACAATATAAATTATTCCATGGACTCAACATGACTCTCAGCAAATAGCTTGGGGTGTCTACTTTCCAAAATGGGGTCATTTGGGGGGGGTTTGAACTGTCCTGGCATTTTATGCACAACATCTAGAAGCTTATGTCACACATCACCCACTCTTCTAACCACTTGAAGACAAAGCCCTTTCTGACACTTATTGTTTACATAAAAAAATAATTTTTTTTTGCAAGAAAATTACTTTGAACCCCCAAACATTATATATTTTTTTTAAAGCAAATGCCCTACAGATTAAAATGGTGGGTGTTTCATTTTTTTTTTTCACACAGTATTTGCGCAGCGATTTTTCAAACGCATTTTTTGGGGAAAAAACACACTTTTTTACATTTTAATGCACTAAAACACACTATATTGCCCAAATGTTTGATGAGATAAAAAAGATGATCTTAGGCCGAGTACATAGATACCAAACATGACATGCTTTAAAATTGCGCACAAACGTGCAGTGGCGACAAACTAAATACATTTTTAAAAGCCTTTAAAAGCCTTTACAGGTTACCACTTTAGATTTACAGAGGAGGTCTACTGCTAAAATTACTGCCCTCGATCTGACCTTCGCGGCGATACCTCACATGCATGGTGCAATTGCTGTTTACATTTGACGCCAGACCAACGCTTGCGTTCACCTTAGCGCGAGAGCAGGGGGGACAGGGGTGCTTTTTTTTTTTTTTTTTTTTTTTTTTTCTTTATTATTATTATTTTTTTATCTTATTTTTAAACTGTTCCTTTCATTTTTTTTTTTTTTAAATCATTTTTATTGTTATCTCAGGGAATGTAAATATCCCCTATGATAGCAATAGGTAGTGACAGGTACTCTTTTTTGCAAAAATTGGGGTCTATTAGACCCTAGATTTCTCCTCTGCCCTCAAAGCATCTGATCACACCAAGATCGGTGTGATAAAATGCTTTCCCAATTTCCCAATGGCGCTGTTTACATCCGGCGAAATCTACGTCATAAAATGCTCGTAGCTTCCGGTTTCTTAGGTCATAGAGATGTTTGGAGCCACTCTGGTCTCTGATCAGCTCTATGGTCAGCTGGCTGAATCACCGGCTGCATTTTCAGGTTCCCTGTTGAGACAGGAGAGCCAGAGAAAAACACGGAAGATGTTGGGGGGGGGGGCATTCCCTCCCACTGCTTGTAAAAGCAGTCTAGAGGCTAATTAGCCACTAGGATTGCTTTTACATGAAAGCCGACCGCTGGCTGAAAAGAATGATACCAAGATGATACCTAAACCTGCAGGCATCATTCTGGTATAACCACTCAAAGTCGTGAATGGCATACCTGAAGACAAAAAAATGGTTAACAATAAAGCACAGTAAACGGTAAGGTATAAAAAATTGCATACCTGAAAAGCAAACATGATAAAACATAATAACAATAAAACATTGCAGAATAGAATACAGTAAAAAAGAGCAGAACAATAGAGAGAGAATAGAGAGAGAGAGAACAATAAAACGACAACTATTTTTATTTTATATTTTTGTTTGTGTTTTTTTTTTTTTACACTTTTTTTTGTAACTAACTATAATAACTGTAACCGGTTCCAGGTTCGGGTCTCTCAAAATGCGATGGCATCTCGGGAGACCCTGTGAAAGTGTGCCTAGTCTGTGCAATGCTGTACCCTACGCTAATACTCAACTAGTGCATGGTAGCGTTCAAAACATTCACCAATGCAAAGACCAGGATTGTCAGGACAGGAGGGACAATAATAGCGGGTGTCACGCCTATATCCGCGCTAGCTGCAGACACAACATATTTTTTGGGGGGTTCGCTGGGTAGGGGTACTCGGGAGGACATAAAGAAAATGCCTCTCATGCAGCCGACTGCATTTGGTTGGGGATGTGAATGGGGGAAGTACGGGCGCTGCAGAAGCGGTGGGTTCCCAATTAGGATTGGCGAATGCAGCAGGAAGGGCACTATGGGCACGACGGGCCTGTGTTTGTCTTTTTGGTGGCGGCGGGACACTACTTGTGCTTGCCACCTCACCAGCTTGAACTGCACTTATGGGACTCGCCACGTCACCAAGTGTTACTGCAGTGCTGGTTTGACTACGACCGGGGTGTACTAGGCCGCTGGCGCTTGCCAGTTCACCAAAACGCTACAAAAAAAACTGTTAGCGATCGCAGGGATCAGGCCTGACTCTGCGAACGCTGCAGTTATGCGTTTAGAGTTTTGTAAGTGACAGTGATCGATCGATACTGCACTTGGGTGGGCTGGGCCGGGCCGGGCGGAGGGGCAAAACGCAGGTGCTAGCAGGTATCTGGGCTGATCCCGCTAACACTGCGTTTTTGGGAACCCTAAACTGCTGGGGACGCTAGTATAGATCTGATCGGATCAGATATTGATCTGTTCAGATACTATACCACTAAGGGAGGCGTATGCTGCGTGCGTGGGTGTTAGCGGTACTGGCGCTAATCTGACGCTGCCTGGGGCTGGTGCTTGCCAGTTCACCAAAATGCTACCAAAAAAACTGTTAGCGATCGCAGGGATCAGGCCTGACTCTGCGAACGCTGCAGTTATGCGTTTAGTGTTTTGTAAGTGACAGTGATCGATCGATACTGCACTTGGGTGGGCTGGGCTCGCCTGGGCGGAGGGGCAAAACGCAGGTGCTAGCAGGTATCTGGGCTGATCCCGCTAACACTGCGTTTTTGGGAACCCTAAACTGCTGGGGACGCTAGTATAGATCTGATCGGATCAGATATTGATCCGATCAGATACTATACCACTAAGGGAGGTGTATGGTGCGTGTACGGTGCGTGCGTGGGTGTTCGCGGTACTGGCGCTAATCTGACGCTGCCTGGGGCAACGCATATCACCGCCGGGCGATCAGGGGGCTAAACCTTTATTCGGTAATAAACGGCGGGTGCCCTGACACTATAAAAAATAAACTAACTAACCAGCGTCACCCGTAACAGTTATACGGTGATCAGTGGTGAAAGGGTTAACTAGGGGGCAATCAAGGGGTTAAAACATTTATTAGATAGTATATGGGGGTCCCTGTCGCTATAAAACACTGACGGCGAACCTAAATATTTACGTCCCTAACTAGCGTCACCAGTGACACTAATACAGCGATCAGAAAAATGATCGCTTAGCGACACTGGCGACAGGGGGTGATCAAGGGGTTAAAACTTTATTAGGGGGGGTAAGGGGGGTACCCTAGACCTACAGGGGGGTTACAGTAACTGTCCTAACACTGCTAACTGTCACAAACTGACACTATGCAGTAATCAGGGAAAAAAAAAAAAAAAAAAAAAAAACCTGCTTGGTGTCAGTTTGTGACAGGGGGGGGGGGTGATTGGGGGGGGATCGGGGGGCGATCGGGGGGGGATCGGGGGTGTAATGTATGCCTGGCATGTTCTACTGTGTGTGTTTGTGTTGTGTACTTACTTACATGTCATCTCTCCTCGGCGCTGGAACGGAAACTGACAGCCGAGGAGAGATGACATCACATCCTCTGCCTCTGTGTACTATACAGAGGCAGGGGATGTTTGTCAGTGGCTGGGAGCGATCGCGAGGGGGGGGCCACGATCGGATGGTCTCCCCCTCGTCTCTCATCGCTCCCAACCAAATGCCGACCGCAGCTGGCACCGGGGGGGGGGTCCGATCGGACCCCCCACCCGCGGGAAGGCAATCACGTTTCAGGTACGTGATTTTGCCTGCCCGTGCCGCTCTGCTCACGTATATAGGCGTGAGGCGGTCGGCAAGTGGTTAAGAATCTCCACTTACTTTATCCAGCTGCAGGGCTGTGGTAAACCAGACAGACCCAATCTTCACCACTCACAGTGGGCTCTGTTTAAAAAAACCTTCAGGGACCGCGGCCCCTTTTTATCGGGGGATCTACACCCCAGGACTCGTAAAGCACCCCGCCAGGAAATATGGCTGAAAAAAACAAGCAGGTCCAGCTCTCTAAAAAGAGAAGCGTTACAGGCAAAACCTCGTTTCTTTTGACACGGGGCCCGGGTACCATTCAATTTGGCCTAAAAAGACACTTTGGATGGATCCGGTTGCATAGCTTGCCCCAGCAAAGGAATATTCCAGTGGAGCTCAGCACAGCATATCTTTACTCGTGACCAACACCTAAGACACTGGCGAAAAAACTGAGGTACTCCCAGTAAGGGGAGGGGTTATATAGGGAGTTAAACTTTCTGTCTAGGGTGTGCCAGTGTCCATCACTTAAAAGGTGCCTATATAACCCATACAGTAATTACTGTGGCTCTGTGTCCAGTGATGTAAAAAGAAAATGGCTGGGTCTACAACAGGAGCAGCCCTACTTCGAAAACTCCTCAAAAGTTCATTGCTGAGCAAAACCTTAAAAAGTAAAGACCTTTCCGGGGTGAGGCCGGTCGCTGTACAACACAGGCTGTATAAGCAAGTATACAGGGAAGGTCTTTGTGGATAATGGCATATTCAAGGATTCCAGGTTGCTGAACTTTGGAAGGGTAGACATAAGTTGCTCTAATTTAGACAGCCGTGCACTGCATCAATAATAGAAATAGTATCCTTGAGTTTGGGAGAAATTTCAGTGGACAGGTCCTCTGCTTGCACTGAGTCCTTGGAACTTAATTCAGGATCATGTTCCTGTTCCTTCTCAGGTAATGCAAGGATGGGGGAGGGTGTAGTGTTAGTTCCCGCTTACACTTAATGGCCTGGCTGTTGAAGCCAGGTCCTGAGGGACAGGGGCCTATTGGATTTGGTCATCCCTATACTCTATGCCCTATACAGGAAGTAAACTTCTGTCAAAGTCTACAATCACACCTGAAAGGCATTCTTCATGTGGCGCAAGGCTAAGAAATTACACCCCAGGAAGTACTCAGTGGGACAAATCCTGTCCTTCCTCCAATCTGGTCTGGATCAGCATCTGTCCTTGAGTTCCATCAGGGGCCTAACCTTGTCCCTAGACATTGGTTTTAAACAGACTGCTTGCTTCTCATTTACTGGTGAATGCCTTTGTGCAGGGTGTCATTCACATTACTCCTTGTATGCTCTCTAGTAACATCCCATGCGATCTCAACCCAATTTTGTCATTCCTTTAAAAACCGCCCTTCGAGCCTATCAGGGATTTCCCCTGTCTTCCCTCACTCACAAGGTTGTCTTCTTTGTTACAATCACCTCTGCGAGGCAAGTCTCTGAATTACCTTAAGGTGTAAAAGGCCTTTAGTGTTTCTTTCTTACCAAAGGGGTTTCTACTTTAAACTGTAACCATTACATTGTGCTTCCCTCTTGTGTTCTGCTCCAAACCATTTCAAAGAAATTTCTCTACATTGTCTTGATGTGGTACATGCTGTGCAAGTCAACCTCTCAGCCATGGCTTCTTTTAGACAATCCGATTCACTTTTCATCATTCCTGAGGGTCTCTGTAGGAACTTTCCCTGTTAGGGTGCACTCTACCAGATCTGTCAGTGCTTCATAGGCTTTTCGACATCAGAAATCTGTTTGCCAGCCTACAAGGCTGCCCCCTTATCTTCAGTACACACCATTAACAAGTTTAACAGGTGGGTATTCAGACCTCATCTGATACCGGAATTGGGCGTAATTTGCATCATCAGGTTCCTCTCTGAATTCTGAGCCCTCTTTCTGCCTGTTAATGTTTTTTTTTTGTGTGTTGCTCACTTTCCCAGTTTCATGCTTTTGGGCAATCAAAGAGTAAGATTGTGTGTATTGTAACTTAAAATTAAGATAATAGGGCTTTTAACTTACCTGTAAAATCATTTACCTTGAATACATTACAGTACACTGTTCACTTCACACTGCTCCTAATGCATCACTACATATTGCTTGCTAAAAAAAAAAAAATCTGAGGCTTGCTGAAGTGGGAGAGATTTTGTTGGGGCTGTCCTTACATCTTTCTTTGCCAGTGTTCAATCACCTAAAAGTATCTGTATAACCCATGGTCTAAGACTGAGACATTATGACCTGTAATATACGCCAAGAAAAGGATTTTACAAGAAATTAAAAAAATTATTATTATGTATGGCATGCTTTGGGCTAGTGTACATAAGCAAATGAAATTGAAGAGGTTTGTGCATTGCTTGTACTCCACCATAACAATTTAGGGTACATCCATGGGAAGTGCCTGTGTATTCTAAGCCTTTAACATTGTAATAGGACTTGTTGCAGTCATCCAATATTAAAAGAATAAAAATTATATTGTGCTCACCCTTTCAGTTCGGTCTGCACAGAACAGTCTTGTATGGTGTCTTTTCTGTACTACAATGTATGTGATTCCAGGCTGGTAGTCTTTCTCCAGACTAATGCAGGCTTCTCTGATTGCTAGCAGCTCATAATACAACACCTGTCAAGAAAACAGACTGGCGAGTTCTTCAGTAAGTATAACAGATTATTTTTTACTTTAGACTAAGTGCCATTAAGGACAAAAATATGGAAGCTGACTTGTTTTTAAACAGTTATAGACATTAGGTGTGCCATACACCCCCCAAAAAAAAAAAGTCATACAAATATTTTGGGTGTGTGTAGTATGCTCCCCACAGCTCTTGGGCCGCATTGCTCAGCACCTCCCAGCAGTCATTTTGACACAGGGGCTTTTTCTTTTTTACTACACAGGAGCAGATCTTTTTACTCCTGTGTAAACCCACACTGACAACAGCTCCAGTGTCAAGTATAGTTACATGCAGTAGCATTAAAAGACAAAGTATGTCCAAAGCTCTTTTGGCCATAAATAGCCTGTAGGTGACAGGATAGCACTTAGTTCTACACTCCTGTGACCCAGATTCAGCCAACAGTGGATTAAGGTCAGCTGGCAGATGTCACAGAGCTGGTCCAGGCTCTGCAAGGATCCCAACAACGTCAGGATCCACCAAGATACCTCACTGGCAGCTAGCTCAGCCTCTCAGCGCACCATTGAGAGCCCAGGCCAACTGCTCCCACCCCCTCAACAGTCTGATGATCCAGTGAGCACTGGCAGGGCAGGGCAGAGCACAGAATGGTGTATAATAATAATAATGGTGACTGCCAGTCTCCGCTCTGTGTTCAGAGCTGACCTTAGAACTGAGCGATCAGCAGTCTTTGATAGCTCAGTTCTTGGTATACAGCCAGCAAGAGACAGCTGAAGCATCTGATCGATGCTGCAGCCATCTAGGATAGTATACATTTTTATTTCCAACACTTTTACGTGCAATATCTCATAGCAGATCAAAGGAGTGACCCTTGTGCTGCATATGTCAGTTAAAGCAACCCTGCAAGTAAAAAAAAAAAAACAAACAAAAAAAGAAACTGTCTCTACCTAACCCCTTCGTAAACTTTAGTTAATCCCTAACTAGCCCTATTTGTTTTTGTTTTTTAATGCATTACTTAAAAAGATTTAAGAAGATAATCCTACATTGAAAAAAGAAAAAGTGGAATTTTAATTTACCTGTAAATTCCATATCTCTGAGTACAGTTCAGGACACAGGCAACTTATTCATACACAACGGGTTATAGCACCATACCTTCAGTGATTGGACACTGGCAAGCTTTTGAAAACACAATCACCCTGGGGCAAGTTTCAGAGTGCCACTGCAAGAACCTGGTAAAACTTTGAAAAAGCATGAAAAAAAAAAAAAAAAAACAGGTGGCGATCTTACACAGTTGGGCAACAATGGTTTGGTGCCTAAAGGTCCAGAATGCTCCAACAAATGTGTGGTGAAGTGTATGCGCAACTGCCCAGGAGAAGTTATTTGTTTTACAGATTAAGCTCGAGTGATCAAATTCCTTATCCACCTATCAATGGTGGACTATAAAGTGGAGTATCCCTTGCGAGGGTCCGAGGAGAAAACGAACATAGAATCTGTCTAAAGTAAGCAAAAGCTTTTACATACACTCTAATGGCTCGGACAATGCCCAGACATTGTAGAGAGAACTTCCTTTGGATGCTTAGGGGCAGGGCATAAGGTTGACAGAGCAACGTCTTCATTGAGATGGAATTCGGAAACCACTCTAGGGCAGGGGTCCTCAAACTACGGCCCGCCAAGGTAATTTTCCCGGCCCGCGGGCTGCCCCTACCATAAGATCGCAGCATCCCCCCCCCCTGCTATTCACACAAGTCGGGAAACATGCCAGGCCCGGACAAAGGGCGGGACTTTTTAAGTTAAGAAGCGGGTGATTGGTTACTAGACAGCGGGGCAGTCCCAGAAATCAATCACATGCCTTTCACTTGAAAAGTCCCGCCCTTTGTCCGGACCTGCCATGCTTCTCATCTTGTGTAAATAATGTAGTGGGGGGGGGGGGGGGGGGGAGTGCTGCGATCTGTGCTGGGGGGAGATCTGTAATGGGGGATGGGAGTCTGACGGGGGAGGGGGTGCGGGAGTCTGTGATAGGGGGGACGGGGTTCTGTGATGGGGGAGAGAGAGTCTGTGATGGGGTGGGGAGAGTCTGTGGTGGATGGGGGGGTTTTATTAGGGCGGAAGGGGGAGTCTTATTAGGTGGGGGAGGGGGGAGTGTAATCAGGGGGGGAAGAGTCTGTAGTTAGGGGGTGAGGGGAGTCTGATGGAGAGGAGTCTGATGGGGGGGGGGGGGGTCTGTGATGAGGGGAGTCTGTGAAATACTAATATGTTTATGTTGATTAAAGTTGTTCTGTATTTTAACCACTTCCCGCCCGGCCTATAGTAAAATAATGGCCGGGCAGTGGTTCAGTTATCCAGACTGGGCGTCATATGATGTTCTTCAAGATAACAGGGGGCACGCATCACGGCGATCGGCGGTGCGGTGTGTCAGTCTGACACACCGCTACACCGATCTCGGTAAAGAGAACCCGACGGAGGCTCTTTACCACGTGATCAGCCGTGTCCAATCACGGATGATCACGATGTAAACAGGAAGAGCCGGTGATCGGCTTTTCCTCACTGGCGTCTGACAGACGCGAGTAGAGGAGAGCCGATCGGAGGATCTCCTGACAGGGAGGTCTGCGCTGATTGTTTATCAGTGCAGCCCCCCCTCGGATGCCCACACTGGACCACCAGGGAAGGGGGCAACATGTGGATGGCCAGGTATGTGCACCATCCACATGTGCAAATGAATGCCCAATCTGTGCCAATCAGTGGCCACAAATGGGCACTGACTGGCAGCATTATGTAACAAATTATATCAGTGATGCCCAGCAATGCCATCCATCAGTGTCCATCAGTGCCACCTATCCATGCCCATCAGTGCCCATCCGTGCCACCCATAAGTACCCATCAGTGCCGCCTATGAGTGCCTATCAGTGCCACCTATGAGTGCCCATCAGTGCCCGTCAGTTCCACTTCATTGCTGCCACCTCATCGGTGCTCATCAGTGCCGCCTTATCAGTGCTCGTCAGTGCAGCCTTATCAGTGCCCGTAATTGAAGAAGAAAACGTACTTATTTACAAAAAATTTTAACAGAAACAAAGAAAAACGTGGGGTTTTTTTCAAAATTTTCGGTCTTTTTTTATTTGTTGCGCAAAAAATAAAAATCACAGAGGTGATCAAATACCACCAAAAGAAAGCTCTATTTGTGGGAACAAAATGATGAATAATTTTGTTTGGGTACAGTGTTGTATGACCTCGCAATTGTCATTCAAATTGATACAGTGCTGAAAGCTGAAAATTGGCTTGGGCAGGAAGGTGTCTAAGTGCCTGATATTGAAGTGGTTAAATAGTATTATGTTTTTGCCTGTTTTTTGCACTACAAATAGGATATGTGCAGTGTTCATAGGAATTTGTTAATGGTTTTTTTTCAAACTTCAGTCCGGCCCCCCAACAGTCTGAGGGACCGTGAACTGGCCCCCTGTTTAAAACAGGACCCTTGATCTAGGGAGTAAGAGAACCTTGTCGTGGAGAGGTATGAAGAAGGGCTCTTTGAAGTAAAGTCACTATTTCTGGGATACGCCTAACAGATTTGAGAGCAACCAGAAAGTCTACTTTGCTGTCAAGAGACTGCAAGGGAAAAGAACCAAGGTAAGGTCACAGGGGAGCACAGGGGGCTGCAATGGGGGGGGGGGGGGGCTCCTAATACGAGCAACACTTTGAACAAAAAGGTATTTATTAAGGAAAGCAAAGCTAGAGACTTTTGAAAAAAATATAAGGCTGAAACCTGTCCTTTTAGGGTGCTGAGAGACAGATTCTGGTCAAGACCTGCTTGTAGGATGGTCAGAATTTGGTGAACAGAGTAATTTCCCGGATCAAATCAACTGAGCTTGCACCAGGTGAAGCAAGCTTTTTAGGTACTATAATAAGTCTTCCTGTATGTATATCTTAGGACTTGGGATTCAACAGCCATGCCGTTAAAGCCAGGAACTGTGAAGCAAGGCGGAATAGAGAGCCTTGAAGTAGCAGACCCGATCTGTTGGAAAGAGCCCAGGGGCCTTCTGCAGGAAGTCTGAATATTTCTACCTACCAAGTTCTTCTGGGCCAGTTCTTCCTCTCTCACTCTATTTTGGGAAGTAGATGAGGTAGAATGCTCAGAAGAGGGAAGGCATAAACAAACCAAGGGATAACTACAGCATCCAAGGCCTGAGTTAGAGGATCCCTGGTTTTGGATACAAACAGGTTGCTGTTGTTCGAGGCTAGGATTATCCACATCCGGAGTCCCCAATTTCTGGAATATCAGATTAAACACATCTGAATGAAGAAACCATTCACTTTGATTAATGCAGTGGTGGCTGAGGTAATCCACCTGCCAATTACCCCCTGAGATGTGGATATCAGAAAAATAGCTGAAAAACAAGCTTCCACCTATGAGAGGATCTGGTTTACTTCCTTCAACGCAGCCAGGCTCCTTGTGCCTCCTTGATGCTTCGTATATGACACACCGGAGGTTTTGTCTGACTGCACACGAACTGTATGTCCCTTTAGAAGGGGGTTCAATGCTGGAGGGACAGCCTGACAGCTCTGAGCTTCAAGATGTTGATGGGGAGTTTGGTCTCCCCCTTGACCATATTCCTTGAACCATCAAGAATTAAAAGACTCCTCTTCAGCCTGAAAGACTTGCATTTGTTGTAAGAACCTTCTAATTGTAAGGGAGGAAGGATTTTCCCACTGTCAGAATTGAAGTGGTGGCCCACCAGAACAAGGAATTTTCTGGTTTGTGGGAATAGAAGCTATGGGAATAGAAGCTATTGTCTCCGCCATAGCTACCAGTGAGAGTATTCAACTGAGGGGTACACACAGAGTAGAGCATGGGAGATAGGGTAAGTGTGTCCGGTATGTTCAGCAGAGTAGGACGTAAGGCAGGAAAAGGGAAGTACATGGTAACCTAAGTGTAGACTGTCCTGCAGTAAATTTTTGCCAAGTTTGCACCGATCCAGATACACTGCTTTTGTAGACAGGTAAGTTGATTGAAGAATTCTCAGGACTCAAAGAGTGGGGTAGGATTATAGGGCAGGTGCCCCAGAGGGGCGTGTCCTCAAAAAGCTTGCCAGTATACAATCACCTGAAGGTACACAGCTATTACCCATGGTGCATGAATACAGTAAGTTGCCTGTGTCCTGGATTGTAATCTTTTACTTTATTTGTAAACAACTTTGCAAAGCTTTGTATTAAAGCAGAATTCCAAGAATTCAGCCACTTTGTAAAAAGAGAAGGCTCCAATCCCTGGAGTGCCGAAACACACTCCAGGGATAGGGAAGGTGAGAAATACACAGAGCAGCTATGCCTGTCCCTCCCCCCTGCTGCCTATTCACAGAAGCCTTGGTATTTTGTGAATGCGTTCATATAATACCAAGGCTTCTGTGACTGGGCAGGAGGGGAGGGCCAGGCAAAGCAGCTGCTGCGTCTCTCCTGTTCAAGATACAGAACTCAGAAGGATCAGCGTTGCAATCCTGGAACTACAGCGAGAGCTGTCTTCCAGGAGTACTATAAAACTGTCAGATGTAAATAACAGAATAAAGCTCAGCAGTCATGAATCATGCACCTCGCTGGACTTAATTTACGCTGTGCCTTTTTTTTTTTTACAAAGCAGCTGAATTATACAAAGTAGGCACTTTTTAGCGAAATGAACAATTGTTCTAAAATTAACTCTGGTCAAACTAGAAAAAGAAGCACTTTTTTCCATTTGGTATGTCCTTTGTTTATAAATCACATAATGTTTTTTTACTTAAACAATATCAAAAGAAATCCTTGTTTGTACTAAAGACAGGTTTTACTTTGTTGTGTGTTTTTTTTTAAGTAATTAAAGGCAAACTTTTTCTTTTTAAAAATAACAAACATGGTATACTTTCCTGCTCTGTGCAATGGTTTTCCACAGAGCAGCCCTGATCCTCCTTTTCTCTGGTCCTCCACTCCTGGCTCCTTTCCACCGCCAAGTGCCCCTCATAGCAAGCAGCTTGCTACGGGGGGCACTTGTGTGTGCTTGCTTCTGAGTCAGCTCTGTGTGTCCATAAGACACACAGAGCGTGGCTTGGCCCCGCTCTATCCTCACTGGCTGTGATTAACAGCAGCAGAAGTCAATGGTTCCTGCTCCTGTGTCTGAGCCAATGAAGAGAAAGAGAGCCTCTGCTCTCGTGCACATCGCTGGATTGAGATCGGGCTCAGGTAAGTATAAGGCGGGCTTGGGTAAGGGTGCTTGCAAAAGGTTTTTACCTTTAAGTGGATGTAAGCCCATTCATGAAATCTGACCTGGGCACATATATCTGTAGTGTTTACTTATCTTTCTCCAAAGCCCTAAGTCCCGTGACTTTCTGCTGCTCCGGTCCCCTGTTATTAGCATGACAACTTTTCTGACAAGTTCTCCGACACAGGAGATATAAAAGCAGCTAAAAATTTTGACGGGGAGGAAACTTAGAGATAGATAAGCAGAGAGCTGGTCTATTCACAGCACAGCTCTGCAAGTTCCTTCGTTCCTTTGCCTATGTGGAGAGGGGCGTGTGTGCCTTTCCTACGAATAAGCTGTCACAGTGTATGCCCAGACTGCCTTCTCACCGCTGACACAGGAAGAAAAAATTGTAAAACGAAGAGCCCTTTCTAAAGAACATAGAAAGCTAAACACAGCAAATATACATGTAAAACTTATGTAAGGAGATTTGTTTCATCTCGGTCTAACATCCGAGGCTGTTCACTTCACTGGGTATATGTGAGGATTTATATCCATTTTAATGCAGGTTTTAGAGCCGCCACCCTAATACTGGCTTAACCACCAGTTGAGTCACTGACTGGAAATATGCAGGTTACCCACTCAGGATTTTCTTACGTTACTGCCTGCATACGTGCTCCAGGTCAGGAAGTAAGTGCCAGTGTCAGAATGTCAGCTTGGAACGCACAAATTTAAAACAAGTCAATGACAGATTTAATATAGCTATACCTTTAACATTTAAAAAATACAATAGTTTTTGTCGTGTTAGGTACACCTAACATTTTTTTCTGAATGACTGCACCAAGAAAATCAATTACGCATTGCATAAACCACAGAGGGTGTAACACATATTCATGCAAAAAGCTTTCTGTACAAACTGTAAACTTAGCATTCCAAAGGCTTTTAGGTCAGTATTTTGGCATACCAAGGGTGATCTTTGTTTTTATAAAGGAAGCTCAGCATGCAATATAGAGTAACATGCAAGAATGGCAACCGCATGTTGATACATAATTATGTGACTTGGTGGTTCAAAAGCTGCAGGCTTTAGGGTTGCTTTACTTGTACTTGCTTCACCGATTTGTGAGTCAATGATCTGAAGCAAGCGTGTGGCCAATGAAATTTCACTACAACTTATCATATATTTTGGGACAACAATGTAGTAAAAAGCGAAGAAGAATAACAGCCCCACAGCATTTAGCTTTGAACACAACCAAACCCCCCACCCCATAAAGAGAAAGGACTTTGGTTGTAGTGCCCATGTCAATCTGAAAGTGGATGCCCTAACCACTGGATGCTTTAAAGCAGTAGTAAACTTAAATATAAATTTGAATGGCTCCAAGTAGGTTAATGCCATACTGTGCTATAACACTAGTACATTAGACTTAGCTTATAAAACAAAGCACTCCAGTTGCATACTGTCACCTCTGCAGGCACTTTCATCTTCACCTCGTCTTTCCTCTGAGTTCGTGCTCTCTGGCCGCTTGAATGACCAGGCTGCGATGACGTCACTCCTTCACATGGGCAGGGAAGTCGCCATAGCGCAGTCTACATCCACAGCACACTCAGTGTTCTGTACATGCAAAGTGTACTGTGCATGCGCCAATTATGTTTGTTGGCTTAAGCCGATGCCACTAGCTACTAAATTGTGCATGTTCAAGCCGTTTTAAAGGCACTTTTTATAGTTTTACCTTGACTTTATTACCAATTTAAAGTAATCACACTGAACCATAATATAATATACCTGTTGACAGCAGAGCTTTGACCTAATTAGAACCCATTAGCAAAGGTTTGGTGGTGTTGATTAGCATGCAAATGCCACAGGTGTGACATTGCTGGAGTACATAGTGTCAATAAGACAAAAGTGTACCTAAAGCCAAACTACATTTTTTTTTAAAATTTTCGATACAGTGAAGACCTCAGCATTTTAGTACTGTCTGCATTCCAGCTGGGTGGGTTCTATCCTTTATGTGCCCTGGTGACTGTTGTCACTGGGACAGAAAGTGATGACAAGTACAAAATTTCAAAGTGGTTTTGGCTATAAATTCCCCTCAAGTAAATGCTCCCTGGATAATGCTAAACATATCTCTGTTATGGCAAGCACTTTTCTCTGTTGACAGGTTCTGTTAACAAAATTGCACATCTATTTCTAAAAACAACTTTCTGCAATCCATACCAGATACAAAACTAACCTGTCGGAACTGTCCTTCTGACACGCCATCTCGGTAAAAGATGATTCGGGTGGGTTTGAATCTTGTGGATTTGTAGAACTGGATCAGAAGCTCCCTCACCATGGAGGCAAGATCATGGATAATCTCCTGCCGAGGGCGTTGCACCCTAACTGTGGCACAGTATCGGCTCGGGTGGGCATCCATACTGCCTACAACCTAACAAGTATACAAATGTGAGATTAGTTTATTAAGTTGTAAAACCTTAAGTAACTGCATGCTAAGGACTCAATCACATATTCGAGTTTTAACGAAGCTTACTTTTCCTGCACACCACAAATAAATGGAAAGAACTTATTTACCATAGTAGACAACAGAGCAATTCAGGCAAATTTGGTTTTATAAGATGCACTGTGACAAATCCAGGTACATAAAAATTGTGGGAAGAAAAGAACTGACTTTTAAAGTTCAGTTTGAGTAAAGTGTCTTAGTCGACTGCCTATCACTACACTCTGCATTAAGTGTACTCAAAACGGATCCATACAGTAGTTTGGTCAATGAGTCGTCACTATGCAATTTATGTAACTAGACTTATCTGAATTAGGTGTAGAGGTGTTTAGAGGCAGAACCCCCCCACTGCCAGCACGTTCAGAAGCAGCAGCGTTTTGCCAGACGAAACACACGTCAAGCATTTTTTCTGACAAAAGGCTGCTGCCAGAAGGAAAGACGTTTAGGAGAGCTGGGCAAACGCCCAGTGTGCATGAGGCCTTAAGCCTACAGCTCAGGATGGAGCCGCTCTACTAACAATCCGATGTTAGTACAGTGATCTCCGCTGCTGTGCTATTGTGCTCTTACAGGATGCTCCCCCACCAGAACACTTCATCAGCGCAGACCTTTTTGGGTCATGATCCTTCGAAAGAAGCCGGCCGAACGGCTTCTGTTGGACCAGTTGCCATACACACGGGCCGGATGCCTGCCAGTTTCTATTGAACCGGCCGAAGGCGCCCAAAATTTGTCTAGAACAGAACATAACAGTTTTGTTTAATTGCAATGTGCAGGAAAAGTATGCCTCTGTAACATTCTAAAATGTGTACAAGTCCTTATAGTGCAGTTTACTTGTCCAATCAGGTGGACCACATGGACTGGGCAAACCTTATGTTTGTTTTTGAAAGTAGTTCTATTACTTAGGGCTCAAAACATAAAAAAATCAACATTAGCACCTGTAGACATGGAGGCAACTGGAGAAGCCCATTTATTACTCAAGGGGCCTAGGTTGATGGGCTTTGGAGTGGGGTCTGCATTCTCATTCAACTCTCCTGGAATGCAAAACCCATTTGAAACAGATCAAATGCAGTTCAGGAGGAGATCAAAAAATACACCTGTCAATGAATTCAGAAGCGTTTCAGGCTAGGTTCACACATGTGCTGTGTAAATTCAAGTTCTGTTTTCACTGCAAATTTCCAAAGCAGCTGTTCGCACTTCATATCTGAACCATATCTGAAATCGCAGCTGAATTATAGGAGTGGGCGGCCACCGGCGTCTTTAACTGATTCCTGCCCGCCGTCATATGAGGTCCTGGACTTTGAGCGGTGATACCTGAATAATGCCTGCAGCTACAGACATCGTTTAGATATCGACCTTTAGAGCCAGCGATTCCCTACGCCATAAGAACGATCATAGCGGCTGTTCAGCCGGTTGATCGCTCTTACGGATGGCGAGAGGGGACAGCCTCCCCCCCCGCCGCCCCTCTGATGCTTCTACTGACTCACCCCTGCCATCGGTGAGTTGGAGAAAGGATCCGCCGGCCCCCAGATGGTCCCCAGAGTCTCTTCTGAGAATGGGCGCAATGTTATGATGTCACACCCAGCCTCTGCATTCAAAAAAATGGCGCTGCCTCAGCTGGGAAGCTGAGATAGTTTGTTTTTTATTTCAGGCTTCCCAGCCTAGAGGTGAGATGTGAGGTCTTATTGACCCCATATCTCACTGTAAAGAGGACATTTCATGCTTATTCCTATTACAAGGGATGTTTACATTCCTTGTAATAGGAATAAAAGTGATAAAAAAAAAGTGTCAAACTAGAAAAAAAAAATAAATAAAAATGTTATTGTTAATTTTAAAGTGCCCGTCCCCATGCGCTCGCACGCAGAAGCGAACACATGTGAGTCTCATCCGCATATGTAAACGGTGTTCAAATCACACATGTGAGGTATCGCCGCAAACGTTAATGCAAGAGCAATAATTCTAGCCATTGACCTCCTCTGTAACTCAAAATAACTCCCCTATGGGGATTTTTAAGTACCGAAGTTTGGCGCCATTCCACGAGCGTGTGCAATTTTGAAGCATGGCATGTTAGGCATCTATTTACTCGGCGTAACATCATCTTTCACATTATATAAAACAATTGGGCTAACTTTACTGTTTTATTTTTTTTAAAGCATGAAACTTTTTTTTTTCCCAAAAAACGCGTTTGAAAAATTGCTGCGCAAATACCATGCGAGATAAAAAGTTGCAACCACTGCCATTTTATTCTCTAGGGTCTCTGCTAAAAAAAATATATAATGTTTGGGGGTTCTATGTAACTTTCTAGAAAAAAAATATGATTTTTACATGTAGGAGAGAAATGTCAGAATTGGCCTGGTAGGCAAGTGGTTGTTAAGGGTTGTTAAGGACACGGCTGCCGGCTTCCCAGCCTGCTTCTTAAAAATTGATGACTCATCAGCTGTTAGCTGTATGTAAACCAAAGAATTGCCAGAAATAAAATTTGAGGAAAAAAAACACGCCAAAATAAATAAAATAAAAAAACAACACATTGGGTCCCCCCACCCACATCCATACCAGACCCTTAGGAAATGGATTTTGAGTGGATCCCCACGCTAAAATTTTTTTAAAAAATGGCGTGGGGTCCCACCCAAATCCATACCAGACCCTTATCTGAGCATGCAGCCTGGTGGCCAGCAAAGGGGTGGACGAGCAAGCGCGCCCTCCCCCCCCTCCCTTCCCCCTTTAAACCAAACAAGGTCACACATGCCTTCAACATGGGGTCAAGGGCCCCTTCCCCACAACCCTGGTCAGTGGTTGTGGGGGTCTGCAGGCGCCCAGATCTTTTATTGAATATTAAAAGCAACCGAATGTAAAATGGTTATAAATAAAACAGCCAGAAATAATACTTTCTCTACCAAGATCTAGCAAACATGCCATACACACAAACTTACAGCAGCAATTGAAGGCTTTTTGCCATCACCAGCAGGAGGGTGAGTAACATCTGCTCCTAAGAAGATCACAGGTTGTTGGAAAACAGACGGTCTATGGAAAATCCACAAGAAATGAAGAATCTTACATTCATATACAAATGATTTGAGAACAGGTTCATGAACGAGACATAGGTTAAGAGTGTTGCTTCCCTTTAACTGTATATATGTAGCTGTGTGCCCGATATAAAAACATTCTGGACATTCTCAACTACCAAATTTAAAGTGTGCAGGCTAGGCACCCTCTAGTGTAATTTGGATTCAAATATATTCAGCTAAGCCTGCTGTGCTGGGAGGGGAAGCTTTTCAGTATTCAAGTAGATTTGTTCATTAAGCTCAAATGTGAACTGAATTATAACTAAGTGAACCTGTGCCTAGACGATGCATACTTTATTATTTAGAAATTCTTGAACTGTAAAAGCACATTAACCACTTGACCTCCAGAAGGTTTTACCCCCTCTATGACCATAGCAGTTTTTGCCATTCAGCACTGCGCTCTTTAACTGGAAATTGCGCAGTCATGCAACACTGTACACAAATTAAATTTATATTATTTTTTCACACAAACAAAGCTTTCTTTTGGTGGTACTTGATCACCGCAGTTTTTTTCCATTTTGTGTTTTATATAAAAAAAAAAAAAAAAAAAAACACAAGACAACAAATTTTGAACCAACCCCCCCCCCCCCCAAAACAATATTTTCTACTTTCTGTTATAAAACACTATATATATTATAACAATAAAGGTAAATCTAATTTCTTCATAAATTTAGGCCAAAATGCATTCTGCTACATGTCTTTGTTAAGAAAAAATCTCAATATATGTATATATTAACCATTTAAGCACCGGAAGGTTTTAACCTCTTCATGACAAAGGCGTTTTTTTTTTGCTATTCAGTACTGCGTTACTTTAACTGCCAATTGCTCGGTCATGCAACACTGTGCGCAAATTAAATATATATAATTTTTTTCACACAAATAGAGGTTTCTTTTGGTGGTATTCATAACCTCTGGGTTTTTTTATTAAACTAAAAAAAAAAAAAAAAGTCGAACATTTTTTAAAAAAAATAACAAAACCATCAATATTTTTTACTTTCTGCTATAAAACAAATCCTTTTTTTTTAAAGATTACATTTCTTTATAAATTAAGGCTAAAATGTACTCTGCTACATGTCTTTGAGAAAAAAAATGGTTATAAGGTTTGTGCGAAAGTTATAGCATCTACAAACAAATGGTATATATACTGGAATAAAAAAAAAAAAATTATACTAGTAATGCAGGTGATGAGCGACTTATAGTGGTACTGTGAAAGTGCGGTGGGCAATCTGACACTGACACATTTTGTGGGAACTGGTTAACAGACATCACCAGTGACACTAATAAAGTTATCAGTGATAATACTATACACAGTCACTGTACTAATGACACTGGCAGGAAAGGGGTTAACATCTAAAGGCAATCAAGGGTTTAACAGTATGCCTAACAAGTGTAATATATGCTGCTATTACTAACAGATCTGGCTGTTTTTTTCCCCCTGCGAACAGTCAGATTGCTTGCTCCGTGTACATGGTCCCATGTGTTTGTACACACAGGACTCTGTGCTGTGACTGGACAAAGCAGCAAAACCATGCTGTGTTCAACCACAGCGTGGGTCAGCCTCAAACCCCCCCAAGTAGGCTGGCAACATTCATTTATGTTGCTAAGCCTGCAGCTGCTGCTCAGTCTTTGTAAATCTACTGTAACCGAGCGGCAAGTAGTTGAAACAGGCCCTCATTGACCTCTGTAGCTACAAGCATTATGGACAAATTTGTGTCCAAAGCTCACAACAGAGGCACTGAAATCTTTGTTTTTTTGCCTATTACTTTCTATGCTAGCAGGTGTTTATCAACAATCATAATCACACTAAAGCAGACTTTAAAGGCTTTATTGTGAGCTTTGACTATGAATTAATTCACATTACAATTACAGAGGTCAGAAATGGCTTGTTTCAAAGCTTTTTTACTTTACTTTTTTTTGCTAGTTAAATCTTGCTAGTAAATTATGTTAAAGTGGTTCTAAAGTCTAAACGTAATTTACCTTAATGTATTTCCTGCATTAAGGTAAAAAAATGTTCCACTACCTGTTTCCATCCTGCCACCCCACCCTTGTCCCTAAACACTCCCAGTGCCTGGCTCCTCTTACTGATCCAGCGTTGTCCCATCTGCAACACCACTCCTTCTCTTCCTGGTATTGCAAGAGGGCACAGGAAGCAGTGGGAGCCATAGGCTCTTGCTGCCGTCAGTCAAATCCTGTGAGGAGGGAGTGTGGGCTTGGCCAAGCCATGCTGTGTCTTAATGGATGTACACAGCCGTGCTCAGGAGTGCCTGTGCACAGGTGCCCCCTTAGCAGCCAGCTTGCTGAGGGGGCACTCAGAAGAAGGAGCAGAGAATGCCAGCAGGGGGGGGGACTTCAGAAGTGGAGGCAAGGAACTGGTATGTGCAATACTATTACACAGAGCAGGTTAAGTATAACATTTTGTTTTATTTTAACAAAAAAACAAAACCCTTGCAATCACTTACATCCATAGTCTGAGCACAAGTGCAATTAGGCATCAGTCCCCTTTCTACTATACTTATTCGGCATACTGCAAAAACGCAAAGGCCATTGCCATAAATCGACCTGAATAACCTTTTTTGGCTCTATTCAAATTTTGTTCATAACGGAGGAGCATATTGTCAAAAGTGGCAGCATAAAATTTTTTTTAGAATGGATAAGAGGTCCTTCCCCTTGATGTCCAGGTTTGTTATGCTTTCCTCCCCACTACCTGTCCTGTTGACAGCAAATTGGTTGAAGTGTGTTTCAGTCACAACTGCCTATATAATGTATATCTTCTTAGTTTCTCAGTCGGGAGCAATAGGAAAAGGGAAGAAAAAAAAAAAAAAAGCGAAAAGACCTTACTATTCCTTTTGCTAACCAAAATCACAAGCAGAAAAGTCAGCACAAGGGAAGTTGCTCGCAGTCAGTAGGATGTGTCCCCTGTGCTTGCCTCTTGTGTGAATTCCTCTTCGGTTACTGCAAATCTTCTCCAACCCAATGCCCCAATGGGGCGGTAATAGAACTAACTGGGCGTCAAAGGCTCTTATTAGGACAGCCTGACTATGCCCAATCTTTCAGCCATTCATCAAAGCCATAAAATAGCTTCTATGTACTGAACACAATCTATGAATGGAGGGGCAGACCTATCAATTATCTGCCCCTCCTCCATTCTTAGAAGCTGTAGTTTGACTTCTAAGAATGGTGAAGCTGTGTGGAAAGGCCTATTGTAAGTTATGCCCCTTGCACTGATTGTTCTGTTTGCAATTTTGGCTGCACTAAGGCTTTAAAACAGGGGTAGGCAACTCGGGGCCCTCAAGCTGTTCCAGAACTACGAGTCCCATCATGCCTCTGTGAGTAATTGTAACTGCCAGACTTGCAATGCCTCATGGGAAATGTAGTTCCACAACAGTTGGAGGGCCCCAGGTTGCCTACCCCTGCTTTAAAAGAACACAGGGTCAGAAGGTATTCTCAGAGACATGGATTATACTGTCACCTACAGGAGATCTAGACACCAAAAAAATAAAAAAATACGCTAATGTAGACTCTCCCACTTCCATGATGCTTCGATTTCATGCAAAAGTAGTAGAAGGAGTGATCATAAGTTGGAGTAGTAGTACCTGTGTCCTTTGATAACCTTTTTTTGAACCGTTTAACCGTTTTGTTAATTGTTCATTAGGGGACACAAAGTCAAAAGTAATTTTGAGATGCGCGGCACATCCAAATGCTAGCCAACTGAGGGGTGGGCAACACAGCAAACAAAATGTTAAGACCATAAAGCAACCAGGTAAAAAACAGGGGTGCTGAAAGGCCCAAGAAGGTAGAACCTTCTCCTTAAGCAAAGGGCATTTTGCATGACTGATACTTGTCTCACAGAGGTGATGACAACAGGAAAAGTCAACTTGCGAGTGAAAGCAGACTGAGGGATAGCTCTGATAGGTTGAAATGGCAGTGTTTGAAGAGCTTACAGAATCATTTTGGAGGTCCCATGGAGTCACAGGTAGATGTATAGGCATCCAATCACTATAGCACAGATGTGACACTTGATAGCACTTAGGGACAACTGTTGATCCAGACAAGCCTCTAGAAAACTCAGGATGCGTCACCAGAGAGTATTTCTTGGGATAGAATTTCCAAGCCTCGCACCATGCAAAGTACACCTCTGGGTAAGGAGACAATTCTCCTGAACCTACACTGTGTCAAAATAGGAAGTCTGCCTTCCAATTTTCCAATGATTTACTGCTGTGCAATTGTCCTACTGAATCTGGATCAGATGACCATGCAGTTGAGAGGTCTAGCATTGGAGGGGCAACTGAATCACTCATAGCTCCAGGATTTTGATCTGGAAACGAGCTCTCTCTGGCAATTACGTTTCTGCATCGTGAAGGTATCCAGAACTCCTCCTCAATCTGTCAGGCTGGTATCTGTCATGAGAATTATCCAGACCAGTGGGAGGAAAAATTTTCTGACTCCCAAGGCTGAATTTGTGATCCACTAGGCCAGGGATGATACCCAACCTGGTCTTGGGTATCATGCACACATGATTGTGCAAAGGATGTGTCTTGTCAAACGCAGCCAGAATGTTGAAATTGCAATGGTCTGGGGTGCAAGTGGGTGAGGGTACCTGAAGGAAGGCCAAACAACAAACTCAGAACTCTCATGCAAAAGCACTATGCTGTAAGTGTATAGCCCAGTGCTATTAGTGTTCTCAAACTTAATATTAAGTATTACTAGTGCTAAGTAAAGTGTCTAAAGCACCAAACAATTGGAATTATACACCAACAATTGAAAGGATAACATTCATATCATGTAGAGTCCACTCTGCAACAATTTCTCATCTTCCAAGAACATGTTCTTGGAAATAATATGCTCGGTGCAATATGGGTTTAACTAGTTCAGCTCTTTGGACAAGCTGGGGGTGGGGTCTTTGGAAGAGCGAGGGGATCAAGCACCAGCTAATGGCTGCGATAGCAGCATCTCTTCAGCCTGCTCCCTGTTTGAAAGTGATCGGCCGGCTGTACAGTGCAGGTGTTAAAGTATGCCCCTGCTGCTGGAAATCCAACCACTGCTTATACTGGGAGTCCGGGAGCACATCCAGCTGCTTCAGGATGGTGAGTGGGAGGAAACGGAGGGACACCTGTCCCTTGATTTCCTCTGCACTAAATGAAACCAGAAGATGATCACTTTGTCACTTGCGGTTTCAGAGCTTCCATTCCCTGGCTAGTACAGCCAGGGGAGCATCTAACAGAGCAGATATCTTCTTGATTAGATGCTTTGGAGGGCAGGGGAGACATTGGGGTCTGATTTCTTCAAAAAGAGTACCTGTCACCTGCTCAATACTATCACATGGGGTTTTGTTGAACCCTTGTGAAAGCAATAACTTTACATTTAAAAAAATAATAATAAAGTTTGTTAAAAAAAAAAAAAAAAGGGGGTTATTGTAACACTCATTGCCCCACACACACCCACAGATGCAAATGTATGCCCAAGTTGTTTACATGCATGTAAATCACAATTGCACCACACGTGAGATATTGCCACGAATGTCAGAGTGAAATCAATAATGCTAGCACCAAAGCTCACTAATGAGCGAAAAAGGCTTTTAAAGAGTTGGCTATGGAGATTTTTGGGTACTGTCGTTTTTTCAATATCATGGGCGCACACAACTTTAACCACTTGCCAACTGGGCAAATTATGACACTTCTCTCCTAAACATCCACCAGCTCAGTGATGTCGTCATGGAGGAGTGGAAAAGGACTCCAGTTGCAATTTTTTTTTGTCACATGGTATTTGTGCATCGGTTTTTCAAAAAAATTTTTGGAATATAAATCATTTACACACAAACACAATACCCAATTTTTGGTAAACTGTAAAAGATGATGTCATGCTGAGTAAATAGATTCCCAACATGTCATAATTTAAAACTGCTTATTGCCATGGAATGGTGCCAGACCAAGGTACTTAAAATTCTCCATAGGTGATGTTTTAAAATGTTTTGCAGGTTACCAGTTTAGAGTTACAGTGGGAGTCTGGTGCTAAAATTATTGCTCTGACGTTTGCGATGATACCTCATGTGTGGTGCGATCACCGTTTACATATGCATGTGGGACTTGCGTTTGCATTTGCCCATAATCACGGGGGTGGGCGGGAGGGCTTTACATTTTTTTCCATTTTTTTTATTTATTCTAAAACTATTTTTTACACAGTTTTTTCATTTTTTGTATTATCTTTATTGCCATCACAAGGGATGAACATCCCCCTTGTGACAGCATGGGCCGTGACAGGTCCTCTTTACGGATTTGATACTTTGACAGTTTGGTTGAGAGCACAAGCAAATGGAACAGGTACACTCCCAACACAGCATGGAGGGAGGAAGTACCCCATGAACTTTCATTTCCAGAATGGGCATCTCCAAATATGCAAACTCTTAATGTCTCTGCTTTTACAGCAAATAGTGGCATAATAGAGGATGCAAAATATCTTAAACCACTTGATTATTTCAATCTCTTTATTACAGAGATTTTTATGGAATATTTGATTAAGCAAACTAACTTAGATGCCAACCAATTCCTAGCTGCCAAACTCTCTTCTTTTTTCATGCTTCAAAGTGGAAGTCCAAAATGTACCTGAATTTGAATTGTTTTGGTGGCTGACATTTTATATCTGCTTTACGTGGAAGCCACAAATAAAGCTGTAGTGGTTCAAGCAGTCAATATGCTGCACTCATGTATATTCTGCCACAATGAGCAGGATACAGTATTAGACAATAACATTTTTTTACATTTTAATGATAACACACAAAACCACAGTATCTCCATGTTTCTGTAGCCAAGGCAGGCAGATCATGACTGATATGAGGGGCAGGTACGATGATATGCATAGCTTCCCATAAAACACCACAGCACCCTGCCTCAGTACTCCTCTCAACAAATCTAGCAAAGTCTGCTTTGGAGTTGGTCCCTTTCCAAGAGAGTGACTACTGGCTCTTGGGATTGGGGCAAAAAACTTGGATATAAGAAAGTGCAGGATCAGTGGTCAGAGGAAGAAAATAGAAAATCCTTGAAATGTAGAGAGCAGAGTCTGTAGAGCACTTCAGGTTTTCCAGGAGGGGATCAAAAGGTTATCTTCAGATTCTATCATACAATATCACCACAGTGGCCTACATCATCAAGAGGTTACCCAAAGCCCTTCGCTGAAGGGCTGATGGTATTAGCAGGGGAGATTCTCTCTTGAGCAGAAAAGATTTTTGCCTCCTTCTCATAAGTTTATCTGAGTCGCCATCAGGCTGATCAAGGCGAGTGGTCCCCTTCACCTAGAGATTTTTCAGGATCTAGTGAATCGTTGGGGGTCAGCCCGAAGTGGATCTGGTCACATCCAAGAAAATTGCAAAGGGAGATCTCTTTTTCTAGGATTCACGAAAAGCATCCTTGGGAGTAGATGCATTGCAGAACATCTGGCTCTACAGACTGTTATGCATTCCCTCCTATATAACTTCTACTACAGAAGCTACTACAGATCAGACACACAATTCTTTTTGCTCTCTTTTGGGTACATATGGATTTATTTACACTCCTCCTTTCCCTGGCAGAGGGCCCTCTATGAATACTTTCTGTCAGACCAGAACTGGTTTCGCAGGGACCAGTCGGCACCCCTGGGTTCAAAGCTTGAAACTAGCCACTTGGGCTTCTGAAGAAGAAATCTTAAGACAGCAGGGAGACTCAAAAAGAATTATTCAAACTCTGACAATTGTAATCCAGTCACAAAGGCTATGGAAAGATATAGAAGAAGTTCAAATCATGGATGGAAAAAGGACAATCATTTTTCCTTTAACACACCAACCATTTTGGATTTTTTACAAGATGGGGTGGACAGAGGATTGACCATCAGCACCTTGAAGGTCCAGGCTGCAGTCCCAAGTGTTTCTGGCAAAGATCTTTCTTGGAAGATTCTCTTTTCCTACTTTTTTTAGGGCCTTGTCTCGTAAAAGGCCAGCTACAATCAATTTGTGTCCCAGCTAGGATCTGTCCTTAATTTTGCAAGGTGTAAGTTGGTCTCCATTTGAGCCAATTACAGATACCACTATCAAATATCTCATGCTGAAAACAGTGTTCTCAATTGTCATTCTTTCTGGCCACAGAATAAAAGAGCTTCAAGCCCTCTCGATTAAAACGCCCTTTTGACAGTCTGGAAGCTTGAATTATCTTGAAAACGGATCAAGGTTTTCTCCCATATAATTTGTTCTATAGAACACAAGACATTGTTCTACTTTCCTTCTATACAAATCCATCTAAGGACAGAGAGAAAGTTCAATGTCTTGGATGTTGGAAGATGTTACCATCTTACCTTGATGCAACCAAACCCTTTCATCTTCACAGGCTTTGTTTGTTCGCTTTGCAGATAGACACAGAGGTGAACGAGTCTCTAAATTGTTTGACCTTGGCATGATGGATCAGATAGGTCATTTCAGAATCTTACAGGGTTATGAATAAGGATTCACCTGGCTATGCACTCTACACTAAAGCTTAAGCAACTGCTTAGGCAGAAAGAACTGGTGCCACCCCGGAGCAGATTTGTAGGGCAACCCCATGGTCATGTTTTTTTAACATTTATTCACCACTACAAGTCGGACCTGTTACCAAGTCAAGATCAGGCTTTTGGGTGAAAGTTCCAAGCAATGGTCCCACCATAGCTGGTAAGTTTTCAGATTTCATCTCAAAGGCTGTCCCTGAAAGGACAGCCAATTTCCCATCCTGTTGTTCTTATATGGTGGTGGTTTTATTATGTATATATTGTTTAGGTCTGTCCTTAGGTTCTCACTTATAATGAAGTGTGTGTGGAGGACGGTCTTTTAAATCTCAATCCAGCAATTTATTTCCTCTACTAGGGAGGAGCTCCATATCTCAGATGCTGTTCGAGAAGACTACTGGAAACAGTTACTGGTAATTATAGCTCTGATTATTGATTGCCAGTCTCGTAAATTTGTAGTATAGGTTGCCTTATGACAGTCACGAGGCACCCATGTGTGTCTAAAAGACTGGTCAGCACAGCCTGTTCCCTATTTCTTGAGTGACCGGTCTCAGCACCGTCACTTCACAATAGATCAAAGCACGCACTGCGAATATGATTGCTGCCTGCAGTCCAAAGGGACTAGCATCAGGTGCTAGTGGCGTTTACATTGTCTCTCCCTGCCCGTTGCTACCCATTCATAATAACTCCACTCTTTGTTTTAGTGAGGCTCTTCGCCCATGTCTAGCCTCTAGTCTCAATGCTCACTTATTCAGTGATTATTATGCTCGTTTTGAATAACAGCGCCAACAGAGTTCTTGCAGTTGTACATTACCCTTGTGCTCACTTGTTTATTTTGAATGAATAGCATGGTCACTTCAGTTGCAGTGGCACACTGCAGACAGTAAAACTCTGATTTAGCATCATCCAACAACAACTAAAGAAAAGCTTTCTTATACCCAGTCAGCAACCAGCGGCCTACACATCAGCCTTAGCTCTTGGAAATTGACAGGAGGGGGTAAAAAGTACTCCCGTCATTGCTGCATGATGATGCTTGGTATTAAATAAAGCAGAATTTCCCCACTGCAAGCAAGCATAAAAGCACAGAATGCTGGAAAAATGGAAAGTGCATTTGAGAATCATTAAGAGGGAGATCCGTAATCTCTTGAAGCCCCAGGGTCTTTGAGGACTGTGTGGGCGATTGTGCAAACAATTACAGTATTCCACTGTAAGGGTTTGTTCACATGGATTGTAGCCCTTGCTCCTGTCTAAAAAGTGATGATCCATGGTGGATTTTATTTCAGAGAGCAGTACGGGCTTTCAGGAAGCGATACTACTTTTGTTTTGTTTTTTGCAGCCGTATAGGGATTTTGAAAGGGAATATTGCACTGCAACTGAGAGCCTAGCATTTGGCTCGCAATTGAAGTGCAGCCCCATTCACATGGCAAAAATTATACCCCAGTAGGGCTTCCAAACATGACATTGGCATAATTTTTGCCACAGCCGGAGCATGTGTACAACCCCATTTGGCAACCGTAGCAGCATAAGGGTGTGGATGTAAAACCACTGCTTAACCTCCTATTTTACAGCTCTCCCAAATGGCCTACGTGAACGAGTCTTAAGTGCTATAACACTGACAGAGCTATTCATCCAAAATAATCAGTCAGCAAGTGACAGCACTGGTAGCTTGGGGGGGGGGGGGCAAAAGAAAGGCGGGAAATTGTTAAGGTGCAAGACACTGATCTTCTACGGCTTTGCTCAGAGATATCAGCATTGATTTACTAGGCAACAGCCAACTATTGACTTGGGTAGGGAAGAGGAGGATGGATAGATGACTTTCTAAATAAGCAGCAGGGCATGCCTAAATATGCAGGAAGCTACATATGGCCTTCCTGGTAATCCCTACCCAAAGGCTGCTTTGAGACTCCGGATAGAGACCCTGATGTTATAGACTTAAAAATTAGAATTTCATTAGGGAGCAAAGAATGCAGAAATCAATTATTACGTACATGGGTGTGGAGAGGAAGGCTTAGAAATGCTATTAGAGAGTAAAGAGATGGGGAGAGAGACGCCAAGCTGCTAATAGCGTAGCAAGTTTTATTAGTAGAAAATGTTAAAATATAAAAGCTTATTCACTCACAGACATTGCTGGTGTTACGCGTTGAAACAAGCTCCATGTAAAAGTCATCAGTTTCGAATCCAGAATCCACAATGTACTTTTTGTATTTACAGCTTCAAACAAGCTCAGTTTCTTACAGGTTGGGGGGAAGGTGTGGCCAGACCAGGAACAAATTTAAAAGTGCACATAAACAAATAAAAAAATTTTCTTACCGTTGGTGTGGAACTAGGATATTGTTAATTCCTCCCAATTTTACATTAATTTTTAGGCACAAATTTGAGAGTGTTTGAGGAGATGTTTTTATTACATTCTTCACTTGGACACACTGAGTAGCCATACCCAGCAATGTGTCTCCAACACGCTTTACCTCCGCTGAGAGGGATAAAAAAAAATGGTAACAATAATTAGTGGTACAGTGAGAAAATTAGTGACTCAATTGCATAGACACTTTTATATTACCAGCCCCAAAGAAAACAGCATCAGCAGGATACCTCATAAAATATGTTTAACCACCAAGCAGCATAGGTGCCAGCATCTGGTTTAACCACCTCAAGTCCATACACTTCGGACTATCGCTTGCTTTTATGTAATATACTTTGTATACCGTATTTATCGGCGTATAACACGCACTTTTTTCCCCTTAAAATAAGGGGAAAATCGTGGGTGCGTGTTATACGCCGATCCCCACTATTTTGTGATCTGTCGGAGCGATCGCTCCGACAGATCACATAGCTTGGATTTTTAAACATGGCGCCGCCGAGGACACAGTGACTGGGCGGAGCCGAGATACACATAGCCGAGGCTTCTCGGCTATTCTCGGCGCCGTTCACAGTCCCGCCCAGTCCCGCCATTGGACCTGTGTTATGTCCATCATAGGGACTGGGCGTGACTGTGAACGGCGCCGAGAATAGCCGAGAAGCCTCGGATATGTGTATCTCGGCTCCGCCCAGTCACTGTGTCCTCGGCGGCGCTCGTTCAGCTGAACGAGCGCCCCCGAGTCCCTCCGAACTCTGCGGCGCCATGTTTAAAAATACAAACGAAACGTTTGTATGTCGGCGGCGACAAGGCTGCACGGACCACTGGGGACAAGGCTGCACTGGGGACAAGGCTGCACTGGGGACAAGGCTGCACTGGGGACAAGGCTGCACTGGGGACAAGGCTGCACTGGGGACAAGGCTGCACTGGGGACAAGGCTGCACTGGGGACAAGGCTGCACTGGACACTGGGGAAAGGCTGCAGATGAACACTGATGAGGCTGCATTGATGGGCATTTAAATGTAAGTTTTTTTTTCCTTAAACTTCCCTCCTAAAAGTTTTTTTCTTTAAAATTCCCTCCTAAACTTGGGGTGCGTGTTATACGCCGGCGCGTGTTATACGCCGATAAATACGGTATATATTACTGTCTCTTGCCACAGTGGATTAGATCCTCTTTTCCTCAATATGTGTGTAGATATTTTTTGAATGTTTTTTCTATCTATAATAAATTATATATCTTTTATACCTTTGTGCAATAATATATACGCCTGGGGTTGGCCGCTTAATGCCCACAATTCTTTTTCTTCTTCCTCTATTATACACACTTTAACCCCCTTTCAGTCTAGGCCAAATTTCAGTTTTCAGTACTGTCACACTTTGAAAGACAATTACTCAGTCATGCAAACACTTTACCCAAATTTTTATCACTTTGTGAGACAAATAGAGCTTCCCTTTAGTGAAAATGAATCACTACTGCGCGTTTTATTTTTGATATAAAAATGAAAAAAAAAAAATGTAGCAAAAATTTTTAAAAAAAAGCAACACTTTTTCTTAGTTTTTGTTATAAAATTTTGCAAATAAGCTTTCTTCGGTTTGGGGAGGTTGGCTTGATGCAGTAGACCTGGTTATAGACAGGCTGACTTTGTAGTGTGCAATATTAAAAGAGAAGTATGGGTGGTTGTTTTTTTGTAGATTCATACTTACCTAGGTGGATGCAGCATCGGACCAATGCTGCATCTGCCCCACGGCGTCTCTTCACTGAGAACCGAGCCCCCGGACATCACCGATGGCTCGGTTCTCTCACCTCCCCGAGAGGAGAGATGCAACCTGTCAATCAGTAGCTCTCCTGCTCTGCTCCTCCACACTCACTGGAGTGCTGAGCTGTGGAGGGGAGGGCCGTCTCAGCGGCTGAGAGAGGCTGAGACTGCCATCAGTCCAGGCAGCTGGTGGATCCAGACTTCCATTGACGGGATGACGCGCTGCTTGGACTGATTTCAGTGACATCAGCAGAGAGCGGACTTCAGACCGCTCTCTGCTAAAAATGGGTCATAGGAGTGCAAAACGAACTGCACTCCTGTGACCCATATGAGAAGCCCAGCTAAACAAGCTCAGGCTGGACTTCTCCTTTAATGCTCTATTGGCACTGTCATTTCTGTTTTCAGCCATTAGGTGAGGCTGTATGTTCTCTTTAGTGAGCTCTATGCAGTTGGAGGCTGTACACATTTTTGAAATGTGTTTTTCTGGATTTTTTTTTTAAAGGGGTTGTAAAGGTAATTTAAAAAAAAAAAAAAAAAAATAACAAACATGTTATACTTACCTTCACTGTGCAGCTCGTTCTGCACAGAGTGGCCCCGAACCTGCTCTTCTGGGGTCCCTCGGCGGCTGTTTCAGCTCCTCCCCGCAAGAACTAACCACCTTAATGCGAGCTCCCTCGCATGGTGGTTAGTTATTGCGGGCGCTGCCATGATACAGCCAGCGGCTATAGCCACTGACTGTATCACTCGGCCCCGCCCCCGGCGCGCCGCGTCGTTGGATGTGATTGACAGCAGCGCGAGCCAATGGCTGCGCTGCTTTCAATCCATCCACTATAGCCAATCAGCGACCAGGCTGAGCGGCGAACTGGAGGTCGGGAGCGAGTGGCTGAGTTTCGATGTGTCAGGTAATTAAAACGGGGGGGAGAGGGTGTCTGGGGGCGGTGGTATTGTCAAAAGTTTTTTCACCCTAATGCATAGAATGCATTAGGGTGAAAAAATGTATACCTTTACAACCCCTTTAAGTTGTTCAGTCTCTCACTGTTAAAATCAACCTACCATTAAAATTATAGACTGATCATTTCTTTGTCAGTGGGCTAACATACTAAATCAGCAGGGGATCAAATACCGTTTCCCCCTCACTGCCAAATAAAACGTTTATTTACATATATAAAATTCTGATACTTTTTTTGGTAAACATAACCCAGCAGAGTATATATTATTTAATCTGACTGAAAGTTATATAGCCTACAAACTATGGTACTATGGTATATGTATTAAAAGAAAAATCATTCAGTCCTTAGGTACTGCCTGCCTATATCATTTCTTGAGGCCCTAAAATGCCAGAACAGTACAAATATCCCTAACTGACCCTCTTTTGTGGAAAGTAGATACTGTAGAAAGTAGTCCAAGTATTTAAAAGGAGGCATGGTGAGTTTTTTTGTCAGTTTTTTGGAAAATGAAGAAATGAAATGTGTTTTTTTTTCCCACAAAGTTTTTGAATTATTTCTAACACACAGCATTGGCATACTTATAATTACACCCCAAAACACATTCTGCAATGAGGATACCACATGTGATACTTTTTCACAGCCTAGATGCATAGAGGGGACCAAAGTCCAAGGAGGCATTCCAGGGGCATAAATTATGCATCTAATTTCTAGTGTGGTGAACTGAAAAAGAAAATTCTGTATCGAAACCAAAAATTGAGGATGCACTTTGTCGAAAACTGAAATGGACAGTTTTTAAAAAGTAAAATATATAAATATTTAAATAAAATATATATATTTTTTTATACATAATGGTTTTATAATTGACTTTATAATCAATCGTTTTTGAAGGGCTTTTGCGTTCCAAAAGGTTCAAGGAAAATGCATCCCTTTAAACCTTTTACTGCCAGGTCCGTACAGACCTAAAAAGTGCCCGCAGGTGGCCAGGGCTGTACGGGACCTAATTTCTCCCTCTCCTATAAGCATATGGTCACTTCAATGACCATGAGCTTATATCAGAATTGTTCAGCAGACTCTGCTGAACAATTCTATAACTCTGATCAGCGGATTACAACCCACTGATCAGCGTTATTAACCTCTAATGTGACCGGCCCCTCCACCCATGCCACCACTTCCCTGCCCCTTGCTTCTCCACCTCCTGCCACTTGCGTTCATCTTAAACTGTCCCCCATTGTCCTTTCCCATCCCCGTCACCCCCCCAGCACTGATTACCCCCCTCCACCCGATGATCTGACCCCCACGTCAAACCCGATCCCCCTCAGTTACATCATTAGCCGGCATCCCTCCTCTGCCACTCACGTCAGCTTCAGGTGCTGCATGGGGCTTGGGGGGATCCAGATGTTTCCCCCGGCCAGTCAGCTAGCCCCCCCGATCCATGGCCGCTCCGAGCGGCATCTCTCCTTCCCTCCAGCCACCTGCAGCTTCTTCCTTTGCTCATCTCCACGATCTGTCAGGCGGAGGAGAGCAGCAGGGGAAAGGGGGGGAGCAGTGCAGGTGAGGTGTAGTTGGGGCTTGGGATACATGCGCTTACCAAGCCCCCCCACCGTAGTACAGTGGCTATAGGCAGCGATTGCGCCTATATCCACTGACAGCTGATACATTGTAAACCGCAGTGTTAGTATGTATCAGACTGACATTTAATAAATGAATGGAATCTCTAAACAGATTCCTTATTCATTCAAGTAAAGAGCTGCAGAGAATATGGACTATCTTCAGTCTCAAAAAAAAAGAGACACGGGGGTCTGTTTAGACCTCTAAAATTTCACCAAAGACTCCCCAAAGATTAAAAAAAAATAACGAAAAATATTCAAAAAGTAAAAAAATACCAAAAAACCCCACAAACATATTAAAACCCCCAAGGCCTGCCCACACTCACGCCTCCACGGTGACAGTAACCCCCCCCCTGTCCCCACCCCTTCCACGGCTTCTCCTCCCGGCCAACCCAATCCATCCTGATTGGCCAGGAGGAGAAGCTGGAAGAAATAGTGAATATAAATTCGCTATTGTCACAAGTGGGTGGGTTCAGGGTGCAATGCTCTGCGCGGCGAGCCCAACCTTTTTCAAGCCATTTAGAGCCTCAGGCTCTAATCGTGTGGCCTGAAAAAAAAAAATGTCATACAAACGTACGAGTTCAGCAGCCTGCAGGGGGGCAGCACCCCTGCGCCCTTAATGGACCGGCTGCTCCTGGTAAGACCCCTTTCACATGGAGCGGACTCTGTCAAGCATATCCGCCTGCTCAGTGGGGGATCTGTCTGCAGAGCGGACACAGGCACAGCCTGCTGTTCTCTATGGGGCGGTCGGATGGAATCGGACTGTCCACTTGCATCCAATCTGCTAGATGGATGGGGAATGGAATCCCCTTCCGTCTGTTTTTAGCAGACTGGACTGGATCAGATGCAGGCTGGTGTAAACGGACACATGTCCATTTATATCAGCCTCTCCATAGAGAACAATGGGTAGTCCGATTGGGCCCACCTAAAAAACAGACAGGCAGACCTGATCAGTCTGCTTGTGTGACAGGGGCCTAAGGCCTTGTTCACACTGGGCATACACAGTGTACCTTTACAGGGACGCACAAGTGTTCCATGCATCTCTGTGCAGGCAGTCCCCTTGATGTCATATGGGATGTAGCAACTACACGAACAGAGCCATTGCTCCCAATTTTACATCCATGTAGGTCCGCATGCATGTCCCTGAGCTCACACTGTCTGCGTTTGGGGTGGTGTACCCACACCCACATGAATGTCAGATTGGGACCAGCAGCTATGCCTGTGCAGCTATTGCATCCCAATTGACATAAATGGGACTGCCCGTACGGGGATGCACAGAACACCTGCGCATCCCTGTGCGGGTAAACATGGGCGTACACTTTAGTATGTCACATGTGAACAATGCTTTAGTAGCAATTTAGCAGGAATTTTGTAAGTTATGTAGTGTTTATATGCACTATTAATGATTTTAGTGTATTTTTAGGGAAAATAGCGATATGAACATTTGCGCAATTATTTGTTTTTTTTGTTTTTTATTCTACAGGTCATGCTTTCAAAAAAAAGGCTACTTTGAGGGGTCTTTTCAATTTCAGAAAGCTGCAAGTGAAAAATTGTACCCTCCAGATTTTTTGAGTAAATTGTTTTTATTTACAGTTTTGCGTAACTTCAGTTTTTACCATTTCACAAAAAGGTTCAATTTAAAATGTAAATATTTATTTATTAACTCAATACAGTTTTAACTTTTATATTTACTAGGAATTTTGTATATTTTGCCATGTATGAATCCACTATTAATGATTTTAGTGTATTTTTAACGACAATATTGTTTTGATAAACATTTGTGCAAATACCGCAGGGCCTAAGAAATCAGTAACACCTTCTTTTTATTCTAGAGGTCATATGTTTTCAGAAAATATAAGGTTTGGGGGGTATTTCACAAATTCTGAAAGCTGCAAGTGAAAAATGAAAACCTCCAGATTTTAGAGAAAAATGTTTGGGTACGTTCGATTTTCACCATTTTGCAAAAAGGCGCAATTTAAAATTTACAAATATTTGTTATTTATTAACTCAACACAGGATAAGCTTTTATATTTAGCAGGGGTTTCGTAAAATTGTGTGTTTTTATCTGCCAATAATGGTTTTAGTGCATTTTTAGCACTAAGGGAAAAATGAAAACCTTCAGATTTTTAGAGAAATTTGGATATTTACATTTTTGGGTATGTCTGATTTTCACCATTTTGCAAAAAGGCGCAATGTAAAAATTTAAAATTTTTGTTATTTATTAACTCCATTCAGGTTAAGCTTTTATATTTAGTAGGGATTTAGCTGGAATTTTGTAACATTACCTGTGTATTTATCTGCTAATCATTATTTTAGTGGATTTTTAGCAAAAATATTGTTTTGATAAACATTTGAGTATGGTGGGACCATCAGTAGCACCTTCTTTTTTTTTTGTTCTACTGGCCATGTGCTTTCAGAAAATAAAAACTATGAAAAGCTATAAGTGAAAAAAAAAAAACGCAAAGGAAAAATTACAAAAATGGTCTGGCCACCCGAGTGTAAAAATGGAGCACAGGGCCTGGCAACGAAAGGGTAAAAATTATATGCAAGTTTGCACACTGGTCCCTTGGCCTCCCCATTGTAATGCATTGAAAACACGGCAAAAACAAAATCAAAAACGCACATGTGTTGCATTTTTGATACAGTTTTTGAGTCACATGACCTATGAAAATCACGACAAAATCATTGCAGCAAAATTGCAGCAAGCTGCCAATAACCCTATTTTCGGCCGATAATGTTCGGCAGCCGATATATGGGTGCGTCCCTACAAATTTTCTGATTACCGATCACATTTCTGGAGGCCCTGGAGCACCAGGACAGTGAAAATACCAACAAAATGACACCATTTTGGAAATTAAACATTCCAAGGTATTTTCTGAAAGGCACAATGAGCCTTTTGAAACAAATTTTTTGCAATAAGTTTTTGGAAAGTGTTGGAAAGAAAATGAAATTTTTTTAACTTAAATTTGTCAATAAGATATTTCTAACAAACATAGACATACTTAGAAATACACCCCAAAACAGTATTGCCGAGTGTGTCAATACCGCATGTGAAACGCTTTCATAGCCTAGCCACACAGAGGGGCCCAAAATCCAAGGAGCACCATGAGGCTTTCTAGGCGCATGAAATTACACATCTAATTTCCTTACTACCCATCACATTTTTGGAGGCCCTGATGCACCAGGACAGTGGAAACACAAAATTACCCAATTTTGGAGAGCAAACACCCCAAGGAAATTTTTTTAAAAGCATAGTGAGCCTTCTGAAGACTTAATTTTCTTGCCAGAAGTTTTTGGACAATGCAGAAAATTTAAAGTCTTTTTTTTTTTTACACAAAGTTGTCAATTGAATAAGATTTTTCTCACACACAGCATGGGCATACTTAGAACTAGGGTAGCAGCAATACCACTTTTTTTTTTTAAGACCGAATACAAGCACCAATACTTTTTTTAAGTACTCACCGATACTTTTTTTTTATGTCATGTGACAGTGGCACTAATATGTAGCACTGATCGTCACTAATAGGTGGCACTGATGAGGCGTGGACTGTGTTAGTAGTTTTTTATTTTTATTTTATTTTTGAGACAGTGTATTACTGTATTAAACAGTATAGGCCAGTGATGGTGAACCTTTTTGAGCCCGAGTGCCCAAACTGCAACAGGTGTTCAGAGCAGCATGTCAGAGGTCATGTTATGCCGCCTCCGGGGGAGGGGGGGGGATGACAGAACGCCGCTCAGCCCATCTTATGTCCAATCTCCAGGAGGATATCACACATAGTCCACTACAGTAACGGCCCCTCTAGGAGTCCCTGCTCTCCCCGACAGGTGCAGTGTCCCCTCCCCTCTCACCTTTGCACCTCACTCTGATCCCCCAGTAATCTCTCTCCTCCAGGGGCAGGAGTGACACCCAGCACTGCTCGGACTACACCGACCCGCCCAGCATCAGATTATAGAACCAAAGTCACTTGCATGGTAAATCTCAGTACGCCGTAGAACCGTTACCAGCGCGTACTCTCCACCGAGCACAGCACTACCCCTTCCTTCCTGCCTGCACGTTATATAGAGCTGGTGATGGCTGTCAGTGGAGTGCGAGGATTGGGATCAGCTGCAGGTGGCTCGGCTAGAGGTCATGTGGCCCGGGTAGCGAACCAGCGACTTAGCTCGCATGCCCACAGAGAGGGCTCTGCGTGCAAGCTGTGGCACGCATGCCATAGGTTTGCCTTCGCTGGTATAAGCACTTATTTTTAAATGTTTTACATAGCTATACCTGCAAGAGTTGCCAACCTGAAATGATCTAGCAGGCCTCAATTTTCTGACTAAAGTTCCACATTAAGGTGTTCTAGGGGCATAAATTACAAATTTAATTTCCTGACTATCACATCTTGGAGGCCCGGGAGCACCAGGAAACACTCACAAAATTACCACATTTTGGAAAGAATATACCCAAAGGTATTTTCTAAGATTCACATTTTTGGAGCCGTTGAGCACCAGGACAGTGTAAACAACTGAGGCTGTGTATGGCTGTGGGGCCGTGATCAGGACGCTGGTATGGCGTATGGCGGTGATCAAGATGCTGGTATGGTGTATGGCCATGACCTGGGGGAACACAGGGATCACCAAGCTTCTGGGTGCACACTCTGTAAGCCTCTGATGCAGGGGGACATATGGGTACGCCCACTCATACCAGGGTGCATTCTGTTCGACCATTTATGTACGATGGCCGGACAGGAAGCAGTTATTCAGAATAAACTGTAACCACATTTTATATTCTCTGGGTCATCTCCACTGTGATGAATTTAAAGGGTAACTCCACTTTTGCGAGAAAAAAAAAAAATCGTACAAAAAAAAATAAAATATAGCATATACAATTGTCAACAGGCCATATTGTTTTAATTTATTGTTATTAAAAACAATGTTTTTTTTTCAATCTGCAGCACGCCAATATTCTTTAAAATGCAAAAATGGCAAAAAGGCAACCTGGAAGTGTTCTGTACACATTCACTCCCATTTAAAAATCAGTCCTGCTCAAGACATACAGTATTTATCGGCATATAACACGCACCTTTTCACCCTGAAAATAAGGGGAAAATCAGGGGTGCGTGTTATACGCCGATGGCGTACCTCGGAGAATGAGGGGGACGCCGCCGGAATCACCGAGCCGACATGTCTTGTTCACTAGCGCCGCTGGAATCACCAAGCCGACATGTCTTGTTTACTCAGCTCTGACGTCACACACACATCCCGCCTCCGCCACCGGCATTGGACCAGTGTTCTGTCAATCACAGGAGCTGGTCCAATGGCGATGGCGGAGGCGGGACGTGTGTGTGTGAGAGCCGAGCACTGTAAACAGAAGATGACGGCTCGGTGATTCAGGCGGAGCTCGTCCCCCTCCCGATTTCCTGCACTGCATGAGAGATGGTGAGGCTGCATGTAGGCATCAGGCTGCATTGGATGGGCGCAGATCAAGCTTCAGATGGGCACAGAGGCTGCATTGGATGGGCTAGGATCAGGCTTCAGATGGGCACAGAAGCTGCTTTGGATGGGCGCAGATCAGGCTGCAGATGGGCACAGAGGCTGCATTGAGGCTGCAGATAGGCATCAGGCTGCATTGGATGGGCGCAGATCAGGCTGCAGATGGGTACAGAGGCTGCAGATAGGCATCAGGCTGCATTGGATGGGCGCAGATCAGGCTGCAGATGGGTACAGAGGCTGCAGATAGGCATCAGGCTGCACTGGATGGGCGCAGATCAGGCTGCAGATGGGCACAGAGGCTGCATTGAGGCTGCAGATGGGCACTAATTAGGCTGCATTGAGGCTGCAGATGGGCACTAATCAGGCTGCATTGAGGCTGCAGATGGGCACTAATAAGGCCGCATTGAGGCTGCAAATGGGCACTAATCAGCCTGCATTGATTGGCACTGACCATTATTTTGCTTCAAAGTGATTTATTTGAGAAAAAGTTTTTTTCCCTGAAACTTTCCCTCTTAAATTGGGGTGCGTGTTATACGCCGATAAATACGGTAATTAACAAAGCCATTTCTGCAGAAACAGGTAGGACTCCATAATAACGTTTTTAAAATCCTTGCAATGTACATAAATCACCCAGAGAGATTTGTTTGTCTTAACAAAAGTGGATTTACACTTATACTTTTAACTAAAGTGATTAGGAGATGCAATCAACTTCAGAATTCATATGATCACTTTCTAGAAATTAGTAGGGACTAGCAATTAGCTAAATTACAGCCATTTCCTTTAAACAGTGGCTTGTATATTAAAAACACTCTTCACTGTCTTCCAAAAGAAAAAAAATGATCCCCCCAACACCCCAAAAAAAGTGGAAATACCGGCATTCGCAGGTGAAATTCTTTGGTATAGGAACTTCAGGAGGATTAATTTATAGAATGGTGGCATGGAAACTAAATCTTACGCCAGACCCTCTACCTCCAAAAAGTTCCTGAGCGCCTGGGCTTTTGTTTAATGTGGACATCACAAAGAAAAGAATATAGTTCATATATGCTATATAATTATATGGACTCCAAGGTAGACAAACACAAACCAAAAAACTCCTTATACTACTACTAGAAATAAAAACCTAAGACACCAAGATAATCAAAAAGTAGGAATTCTTACCATATACTGGTGTTTTTCCTGGCAGTATGACAATAATGAGCTGGAGCCCAGAGTAAGTGTTTTTGAGGTGTCTGAACATTGGCTCCACACTGTCCGCGCCCTGCGCGTATTTGCAGAAGCATGGCTGACCCTGAATGGGCATCCCTGCATCCTTTGATATCTTCCTTAGCTGGTCTGTGAATCCCCTATTGGAAAATAAATATAATTAGTACATCAGGGTTGTCAAATTATTTCTAAGATATATATTACAATACCAGCTAAAAGGAAAAAGGAAAATGAGAAGTGAATATTACAACTGCTAGATAAAAATATCCTTGCTCTCTCAAATTAAAGCTGAAGCTTACTGAAAGCAGTATTAAACCCAAAAATGTAATACGTTATATTCCAGCTTACTAATCATTAGATTTGCTTGGCATTAGAGGCTTTCTTCCCTCTGTTTTCACCTGGTGATCTGGTCAGTAACACACCTTCTGTATTAGAGTGCCTATACTCCGGATTAAGGAGCACCTTTGGACAGCAACATTGTTACAGTGCCTTGTAAAAGTATTCATATCCCTTGAAATTTTCCACATTGTCATGTTACAATCAAAAACGTAAAAGTATTTTATTGGGATTTTATGTGATAGACCAACACAAAGTGGCACATAATTGTGAAGTGGAAAGAAAATGATAACTGGTTTTCAACATTTTTTACAAATAAATATCTGAAAAGTGTGGAGTGCATTTATATTCAGCCCCCTTTACGCCGATATCCCTAACTAAAATCTAGTGGAACCAATTACCTTCAGAAGTCACCTAATTAGTATATATAGAGTCCACCAGAGGTTTGTTAGAGAACCTGGGTGAACAAACAGCATCATGAAGGCCAAGGAACACACCAGACAGGTCAGGGATAAAATTGTGGAGAAGTTTAAAGCAGGGTTAGGTTATAAAAAAATATCCCAAACTTTGAACATCTCACAGAGCCCTGTTCAATCCATCACCCGAAAATGGAGGAAAAAAAAAAAAAAAAGTGTATGGCATAACTGCAAACCTACCAAGACATGACCATCCACCTAAACTGACAGGCCGGGCAAGGAGAGCATTAATCAGAGAAGCAGCCAAGAGGCCCATGGTAACTCTATAGGAGCTGTAGAGAGCCACAGCTCAGGTGGGAGAATCTGTCCACAGGACAACTATTAGTCGTGCACTCCACAAATCTGGCCTTTATGGAAAAGCGACAACAAGAAAGCCATTATTGAAAGAAAGTCATAAGAAGTCCCGTTTGCAGTTTGCGAGAAGCCATTTGGGGGACATAGCAAACATAGCAAACATGTGAAAGAAGATGCTCTGGTCAGATGAGACCAAAATTGAACTTTTTGGCCTAAAAGCAAAACACTATGTGTAGCAGAAAACTAACATTGCTTTTCACCCTGAACACACATCCCCACCGTGAAACATGGTGGTGGTAGCATCATGTTGTGGGGATGCTTTTCTTCAGCAGGGACAGGGAAGCTGGTCAGAGATGGATGGAGCCAAATACAGGGCAATCTTAGAAGACTGGGATGGAGGTTCACCTTCCAGCAGAACAACAACCCTAAACATACAGCCAGAGCTACAATGGAATGGTTTAAGTCAAAGTATGTTCATGTGTTAGAATGTATATAGGAGAAAAAAAAGTCGCGCTTAACTGACATATACAGCAGCAAACATCTAATAATGAACAGTTCTCCTTCATTGGAAAAGAGTAATATGTAAAGCAGAGTGATAAGTAGACAGTAAGGATGAGCTCAGGCGTGTTCGCACACTCCACATGCAGAGCCTGCCAAGGAGTCGGCACAGCGCTGCGCTGATCACAGGCAGTGAGACATTTCCCGATTCCTGCAGCCACACATTGGGAAAATGTCTAACTGCCTGTGATTAGTGCAGCGCTGTGCCGACTTCCTGGTGGGCTCTGCACGTGGAGTGTGCGAACACACCGGAGCTCATCCTTAGTAGACAGTAGTGCCAAAAATCTTACAATTGAAGTTCTTAGTCCATGAGTAGTCTTTCGTACATAGTATAGTCCCCTTCAATCCCCTGTACAATGGACACCACATGAAACATCCACTGTTGATAAAGAACATCTGCTTACCAGATATACTGGACCTTAGAAAAGGCCAGTAACGCTTGTGGCTGATTACCCAGCCAGGGCCTTTGGACTGCAATCCGATCAAAGACCTGTGGTCCTGCAGGCGATCTCTCCCGATGTTAGGGATTTCCCACTCAAAAATAGTAAAGAAAACTCCACATCGTGTAAATGCAACGATTTATTGGTTTAAAAACATCTCTCACACATGGAGGAGTGACAAAACACCAGCCGGTAAAAAAACATGCAACAAGCACCCGCACTTCCGGGACTCTTAAGTCGCGATGACATCAGCACGTTGTCCAACTTACGCGTTTCGTCAGAGATTGACATCGTCCTGGGGCACCATGTGTTAGAATGACCCAGTCAAAGTCCAGACCTAAATCCAATTGAGAATCTGTGGCAAGACTTGAAAATTGCTGTTCACAGATGCTCTCCATCCACTCCGACAGAGCTTGAGCTATTTTACAAAAAAGAATGGGAAAAAATGTCACTCTCTAGATGTGCAAAGCTGGTAGAGACATCCCCAAAAAAGAATTGTAGCTGTAATTGCAACGAAAGGTGGTTCTACAAAGTATTGGCTCAGGGGGCTGAATACAAATGCACACCACACTTTTCAGATATCTGTAAAAAAAAATTGAAAACCATTTATCATTTTCCTTCCACTTGACAATTATGTGCCACTTTGTGTTGGTCCATTACATAAAATCCTAATAAAATACATTTATGTTCTTGGTTGTAACAAAATGTGGAAATGTCAAAGGGTATGAATACTTTTTCATTTCTTGAGGGAGGGAAGTGCTACATGGACTAGCAGATTTAGATATACAAAACAAACTGAAGCTAAACGACAGCTAACACTTCACAAAGCAGTTAGAGCAAACAGTTTTTTGCTCTTGGGATAAAGGTTTTACATAAATAAAAATTGACCATTGTAAGCACCTGTCAGTAGTAAATGGCTTGTCTCAACCCTGTAACTGATACATCTACAGGACAGCTTTTTTTAAAAAAAACAACATACTTACCAACTAGATCACTAAATGAAAATAAGAGAAAGAAAGTCTAAAAACATAAAACTAATGCAGCCACCACATCCAGGCAATCAATAAGCTGCAAACTAATAAATGTATACTTTTGAGTTGAAAGTGTTACTAAACCCAGGACCCTGTATTCACAATATCTGGTCTTCCACAGTACACAGAACATGGAAATGCATTTTAGTAAATATAAACTGCCAAATACGTTTTCTCATCAGCAGTTAGAGCAGTCTTGTTATTTTCCATCAGTGTCCAGCCAAGCACTGGTTGAAGCTTATGAGGAGGAGTTTTCTGACTGACCTATGAGACTGCAAGACGCCTGACCCTCTGGCCCTGTGCTGATCACATGCATTCTCCAAAGAAAAAAAAAAAGAAAACGCTCTAACAATACACACCAAACTGAGCATGTACAGCCTGACTCCATAGACTCTGTGTTATCAGGAAATTATTAGGAGTCAGTAGAAGGTGGGGAGGATCAGATAAGACAGGATCAAACAGACCTTTTACACAATGTGGAGGATAAACCCCTTAGGTTATACAGTGAGTATAACAAGCATGCATTACTGCATATACAGACTGATTTTACTGTTGGGGTTTTAGTAACACTTTAATACTGTTTTAAACGTTTTTTTTTCTTTACAGCTTTAATTACATCACTTGCATGTAGTGAAGTATGGACTATGATGAGATGCTGGATTCTGCAGAAATGTTTAGTGCAGGGCTACCCTGTCCTCTTCCTGCTGCTGAACTCAGAGGCCTTTTTTGCCTAAGCCCCTCATGGCACCTCCATAAAAGTCTAGCAGGCCATGCACACAGGTTTTTAGAAGAGTTTAGGAGCAGCAGTATTTAGAGGTCAAAACGCCTCCTGAAAGCGTAAGAAGCGCATTCAGGAGAGGAGCTTTTGGGCATTAAAAAAAAAAAAAAAAAACACACGTGTTCAGCGCTTGAGTGTTTATTCATTTCTATGGCTGGAATAAATTAAAATTCTGGGCAATAAAAAAAAAAAAAAAAAGCGCCCGAAGGCGGCTAAGCATGTTTGGAAAAACGCTGCTTAGGTGCATATTTGATGCCGATTTTCTCTTGTCAGGAGAAACAGCATTTACAAGGAACCAGTGTGCATGTGACCTAAGGCCTCATGCACACTGGACATTTTTTTAGCTGCTTCTAGGGGCATCTGACTTTTTTTTTTTTTCTGCCTATAAACGCCTTTACGTGTTAACCTATGTGTCCATGCACACATAGGCTTTTAGAGGAGTTTAGAGGTCGAAAAAAAAACACTGCCAGTGTATCAAGGAGCAGCAGCGTTTTATCAGAAAAAAATGCTAGGCCTTGGTGTTAATTTATTTCAATGACCAGAATAAATGATTATTCTTGCCAATTAAATTTATTAATGTGGAAACACGTTACACACTTTTACAAGTGACAGGCATTTTTTCTGCCAAAACGCCACTGCCAGCAGTAAAGGCTTCTAGGAGAGTTAACAAAACTTCCTGTGTGCATGAGGCCTAAAAACTTTGGGTCTCCAAGCTCAAACATGATTAAGATGATCCGACGGGGACACACCCCCTCCTGCCCTTTCCCAAACTAAAAAAAGTTCCTTCTGCCTGTAACATGATCTGTGACTAGGGGAGAGAATCTTGTGACAGATCACTCTCCCCCATTTATAGATGGTGTTACAGTCAGCGTAATCAATGAAAGAATTTTCTCTTAAAGGGTTCCTAAACCCTCTTTTTTTTTATTTAATAACAAACATGTCATACTTACCTCCACTGTGCAGTTTGTTTTGCACACAATGGTCCCGATCCTCCTCTTCTAGGGTCCCCCGGCGGCGCTAGTAGCTCCTCCCCGCATCAGGAAACCACCTAGGAGAAGCGCTCTCCTTGGGGGGCACCCATGCGGGCGCACTCCCAAGTCCAGCTTTTGCATCCATAGACGCAGAAAGCCGGACTCGGCCCCACCCCCGTGTTGGGAGCCAATGGCTGCGCTGCTATCAATCTATCCAATCAAGAGCCGAGACACCGGCCAGAGAGGGTGTGCCCGTCTCCGTCTTAAAAATGCTCCCCAAACGCCCTATGGGTAGTTTTGAAGCGTTAGACAAGCGTTAAAACTGCTCCACAAATGCCCATTCCATTACAGTAACTAACAAATCTTAACGCCCCGCAACTGCCTGCCAGAGCAGGTGAGGCGTTACCATAGACTTGAATGGGAGGTGTTGAAAGGCTTCAAACGCCTCCTGACTCAAAATGAGGCTTCAATTTTGAAGCGACGCCAACACTTAGTGTCAACAGCATCATGTGCTGTCTATTGTATATTGTGCATAGGTGTTTGATGGGCCTTTTTAACGCCTCTCAAACGCCAGTGTGAAGTCTAAGGGGGAGATGGGCTGGTAGGTAGCTAATCATGGAAGGTTTAACTTAATGCAGAGAATGAAAAAGTGATATTAAAGTTTTTTGTTTTTTTAAATAACTTACCTGCTCTGTGCAGTGGTTTAGCACAGAGCAGCCCAGAGTCTTCTCTTCTTGGGTCCCCTTCTAGCGTTCCTGGCATCTCCATCATGTCAAGTGCCCCCAGCGCAAGCAGCTTGCTCTTGGGGCACCCAAGCAGACTCGCTCCGGAGCTGTGGCTCTACGTGTCCATTCACACACAGATCCGTGGCTCGGATCCACCCCCACTTTCTCCTTATTGCCTCACTGGCTGTAAATGACAGCAGCGGGAGTCAATGACTCCCGCTGCCACCTCAGCCAATGAGGACTGAGAGTCCCTGAAGAGCAGAGGCACTCGTGCACATTGCTGGATCGCGATGGGGCTCAGGTGAGTATTAGGGGTGTTGCTGAACGTAGAACGTTTTTTACCTTCATGCATTCTAAAAAAAAACAAAAAAAAAAAAAAAAACTTTGAGCTCTTAGAACCACTTTAAGGTAAAAAAAAAAAAAACCTTATGCCTTTAGATCCACTTTAATGGAAAAGAGGATGGGGGGGGGAGGTCAGATCATCTTTATCGCAGTTGAGCCCCAACAGCACTGGAAGTTCAGTAGCAAGAAGAGGACAAGCCAGCCCTGTAGTGAAGATTTAGGATCAAGCAGCTTGTACATTGTGGGTCATACTTTTTTATACAGGTAATTTACCAAAGCTGTAGAGAAAAAGCTAAAACAGCTTTTAGTTTGACAGTTCTTTACTTAGGGAGGTTGCACCTTTAAATCTACTAATAGAAGTTCTACACCAAGATGAGTTTGGCCTTCAAGCATCTAGGCAGGTGTGTGTTTAACTCCGTAATTTAGTGTGTTTGCATGCAGGACTGTGCATGTAAAGTTGTAAACATGCATTTCCACAGTGGAAAAATGATCATATACATGGCTTTGGGCACATGATCTTCTGGTTAAAATAAAATACAGAGCATGTACTTACGAGCAGGGTTTGGGTCTTTTGTATTAAATCCATGCTGTTATGGATTATTCAGTGAAAAGGTGCAATATCTATAAGATAGGCATTCCTAAGAGGTGGTGTGAAGAAAAGCCGATCCTGTGGTTTCACTGTTGAGACCCATGCTGAGTGAAAAAGCCTTCATGGTAAGAAACCAGTACCTTGCATAATAAACCAAAACATGAACCCTATCCAAAGGAAACCTGGATAAACATTTGCACAGAGTATCAGATGTCTGCATTCTCAGAGGTCTTTTCCATACTCTCCAAGTACAAGTGTCATCTTACACACTCACAAAGATTGAGTGCAAACCCACTCTTAGACCAGAATCTCATCTTTGCATTTTGATGCAGGTTACTGCAGTACACCACAACCCAAAGTGTACAGTATGTAGGCGTACCACATATACAGTAAAAACAAATATACAGCACATTCATAAAGTAATAGGATCCCCTTCGCTTCTTGATGAGAAAAAAAAATTAAACAACTGTACTATAATAAGTCTGCAACATAACAAAACTGAAAAAAGTAAAGGGGGTCTGAAAATGTTATGAATGCACTGTACCTAGAGTATAGTCCACCATACCCTATTAAAATGGCCATTTTCCTTAATGCTTTAAATTTAACAGATGAAGACTACAGTAAAGTGAGCAAAACGTACAGAATGATTCCTTAACCACTTGCCGACCGGGCCATAGCCTAATGACTGCTACAGCGCGGTGGGCTTATTCTGGGAGGACATACAATTATGTCCCCCCAGAATTGCGCTTCCCCTGGGGCACGCAGCCGGGAACGTCCATGGCTGTCTGGTCTTCCGGACCCGGCACATCACGGATTGGGGTAAAGGGCCAATGACAGTGGCCCCTTTACCACTTGAACGCTCCGTCCAATGACAGAGCAATCACTTGTCAACCAACCGGCGCATATCAGGTTCAGTTCCTCCCCTTGCACCGATCGTTACAGTGTGTGAGAAGAGGAGGGAGCGGGTACAGCAGTGCTTGTGGGCTGGATCTAAAGTGCTCACAGCGCTGATCTGTGCCCAGCCATGGCTCATCCATCCTCTTTCTGGCTCATCCATGCCCACCCATGGCTCATCCATGCTCATCCGTGGCTCATCTGTGCCACATCAGTGCCGCATCAGTGCCGCATCAGTGCCACCACAGTGCGCATCAGTGCCACCACAGTGCGCATCAGTGCCACCACAGTGCGCATCAGTGCCACCACAGATTTGATTAGATTTGAAATGTATGCCCCTAGAACACCCGATGGTGCTCGCTACATGTTGGCCCTCTGTAAGTGGCCAGGCTGTGTAAAAGTCTCACACATGTGGTATCGCCATACTCAGGAGGAGTAGCAGAATGTGGGGTGTCATTTTTGCTATGTACATGCTATGTGTTGGAAATATCCTATAACGACTTTGTGTAAAACAAAAATGCGTTTTCATTTTTTTTCTCCACAATTTCCAAAAACGTATGGAAAAAAAAATTACACATTCAAAAGACTCATTATGCCTCATACATCAGGAATCTTCAAACTACGGCTCTCCAGCTGTTGCGGAACTACACATCCCATGAGGCATTGCACAACTCTGACATTCACAGACATGACTAGGCATGATGGGAATTGTAGTTCCTAAACAACTGGAGGGCCGTAGTTTGAAGACCCCTGTCAGATTATACATTGGGGCGTTTGCTTTCCAAAATGGGGTCATTTTGTGGGAGTTTCCATTGTCCTGGTGCTCCAGGGCCTTCAAAAGTGTAATAGATGGTTGAGAAATGAGATGTGTAATTTATGCTCCTAGAACACCCAATGGTTCTTCCTGTATGTTGGGCCTCTGTATATGGCCAGGCTGTAAAAAAGTCTCACACAAGTGGTATCGCCATACTCAGGAGAAGCAGAATGTGTTTTGGGGTGTAGTTGCATGTATGTATATGCTGTGTGAGAGAAATAACCTGTTAATGACAATTTTGTGAAAAGAAAAATTTGCAAAGAATTGTGGGAAAACAAAGTGACAACTTTAAAGAAAACTCACCATGCCTCTTACTAAATACCTTGGAATGTCTACTTTCCAAAAGGGGTCATTTGGGGGGTATTTGTACTTCCCTGGCTTGTTATGCTCGGTTCACAGTGAGATGACCTTCCAGGAGACTTAGCCGCCTGACAAGTCGCGCTCCATTCAGTGCAATGGAACCGTTCTAATTGGAGCGACTGAAGTCGTTCGACTTAGAGAAAGGTTCCTGTACTTTTTGGAGGCTACTTCAGAGCGACTTGCCTAGACTTCTATTACAGAAGTCATTTGCAAGCCGTGCTGAAGTCACGCTGTATGGGGTGGCTTCAGGGTCAGGTGACTTTGAAGCTGCCCCAGTGTGAACCGAGACTTGAGCCTCGTACACACGGTACGATTGTTGGCAGGGGATTGTCTGTTGACAGACTGTTGTCCTAAAATCTTACTGTTAGTACGCTCCTTTTGACAATTGTTGTCCAACTTTCGGCCAACAAATGTTGGATGCCAGGCTAGTAAATTTTCGGCGGACAGCAGTTTGACGTCAGATTTTCGTATGGTCAGTACACAAATCCGTCACACAAAAGTTGAAAGTACAAACACGCATGCTGGGAATCAATGCTCACCAAACACAAAATTAGCAGAAGGGGCCCAAGGGGTGGCGCTCAAGAGCTGAAATTCCTCATAGTACCTCACTACGTTCCTGTTTGTGGCACGACAACTGTGTACTGTTAGTATGCAAGACAAGATCCTGGCACACGCCCTTTTGACAAAAATCAGACGCTCGGTTGGCCAACAATCATATCGTGTATAGGAGGCTTTAGTGTCTCAAGAAATGAGATGAGAGGCTGTCAGTACATCAGGTCTGATCAATGTTCAGTGATTAGCACCATAGCTTGTAGACTCTCTAACTTTCGCACAGACCAAATAATATACACCTACTTGGGTTATTTTTTACCAAAGCAATGTAGCAGTATAAATTTTGGCCAAAATTAATGAAGAAAATTACTAAATTTGCTAAATTGTATAACAGAAAAAAAGAAAAATGTGTTTTTTTAATAAAATTTTGGGTCTTTTTTCATTTATAGCGCAAAAAATAAAAAAAACTAGTGGTGATCAAATACCAACAAAAGAAAGCTCTATTTGTGTGAAAAAAGGGACAAAAATGTCATATTGGTACAGTGTTGCATGACTGAGTAATTCAAAATGTGAGCACTGAAAGCTGAAAATTGGTCTGGTTAGGAAGGGGGTTTAAGTGCCCAGTGGGCAAGTGGTTAATATCACTTCAATGGTGATTGCAGAAAAGAAGGCAGAAAATCCACTTGCAAGCCTTCTAAGAGGAAGGTCACAAATTAACACTTATAACCCGTCATTAAAGGGTTTAACAGCATTTTCTAACAAAACAAATCATAATAAGGCACTGTCAAAGCAAACATTCTCTACAATGTGATGTGTGATGATCAGGTAAAAAAAAATTCTAAAGCTTGATTTTGAAAAATTTTAATCTTACACTTATTTTACTGCATTCTTTAAGACTTACTTCAAGATTTCTTCCCTGCACTGCCTCTGCGTTGCAAAGCATGCAATGGCCCACATTTTGATCTCCACACCAGTGTGGAACTGTTTTCCCCGCATGTCCCAGACCCCATGACTCGGAGTTGCCACTGTGCGATTCTACAAAACCAAGATGTTTAAAAAGAACAAAGAAAAAAAAACGATCAGACATTTAATGATGGCATCTAGATATTTTTCAAGACCTTGCAAACATACCATCTGGCAGAATAAATAACAATGGAAATTTAAAAAAAATTGTGCTCCATAGCAACTGCAATTTAATGTACCGCAGTCAGATCATTTAAAAGGGCTAACTGATTGGTTGCTACATAATGGTCTTAATGAAATAATCTGCATGCGCTCCTGAGAGTTTCAATAAATAGCAAATATTAAAAACAAGATAATCTATACATTTCTCATATACCAAGACCACTGGAGGCTGACAAAAACAATACAATCATCTTTTAGGATCTTAACCATCTCTCATACTTAGATTGATGAAAGAGATTCTTTAATAAGGGCCGGTGCTAGAATAGGAATAAATGTTTTCTACATACCCTCCCTCCGTACTGTAACATTGGCGCTGGAAGTACTCTTCCCGTCACATGAGCCATTTCATCCCGAACTTTAAACTGGAATTCTTGAACAAAGGGATCTGCATCGTAATTTGCACTTCTAACCTAAAATGTGTAAAAAGATTTAGGTAACATACATATTACCATAAACACTATCCACGCTAATATATTTAAACTTTTGAGATACAAGACCAGGTGGTTAACCACCGCCAATATACACATAAATATCCTGTACAACGAACAGGACCTTAAAACCCTTTCCATAGAAGAATGAACAAGGATCTGGCAAGATCATGTCCAAAAGCTGTTGCAGATCATTATTGATAGACTCCTGGGAGGCTCTGCTCCATAAACCAATAGGCAATATTCCCCAACGTAGAGGTGTTCTTGTTACATACATGTTTATGGCTGCTAAACAAACCATTGCCCATGCGTGGAAATAACCTCTAAATTTTTAAATTCTCCAATTCTCTAAGGGCCAGTTCACACCAGATGCAGTTCCGTGTGCTTTTTTTCCTGCACTAAAAATGCATGCACTGTGTTTTCCATTTATTCCAATGGCTCTAGTTCACACCAATGCAGTCAATTTCCAGTCTGTTTTTGCACCGGAAACTGACTGCACTAGTGTAAACTAGAGCCATTGGAATACATTTTTAGAGCCAGTTCACACCACAAAAATGCACTCGTACGTTCCAGATCAGTTGTTGCTTACAGTTCACACCACACGCAGTTCCAGTGCAGTTCTAGTGCATTTTTGATACAATTTGCTAGGTTCCAGTAAAGTTCTGTGCAAAAAAAAAAAAAGCAGCACACTCTACTTTTATTTCTGCAACGCAAAATGACTGCACTGGTGTGAACTAGAGGCATTGGAATACATGGAAAACACTGCATGCATTTTTAGTGCAGAAAAAAAGCGCACAGAACTGCATCTGGTGTGAACTAGCACTAAAAGTCAATTCCAGGATTCACAGCAAATTGGTTAATCACAAACTGACTGCTATCCTATCCTCACATGCAACATATAACAGTTCCTTTTCTAAGCAGTTGCACAGAAATTGTTTCTCTCTCTTCTTATGCTTTGGCTTTCACTATATCCATTTACACCTACTTGGACAACAGGCAAATCTGTACAACCTCCAGATACAAAGTGGTATGCTCCTCTGTTTTTCAGCTTCTTATTCCTACATAAGTTTCATCCTGTGGTGATACCAGAGTCAGGGAAATTTTAAGCTTCTCCCTAATAAGCATATAATTTCTTTGCACTTAAAAGCACAAAAACAGCTCTCTCATATAATGCCGGGAAAGCGCGCTTGTATGTCTCCAAGTAACAGACAGATGCTGGTATCACCTCAAGCTTAGCAGAATCATCCTCCAGAGAATAACCAGGCTCCTTTTATTTATACTATAAACATGAATAACAAAGGAAGGTGGTGGCTTCAGAATCAGCCAATCAGACACTTGTATTCTTTCAAAAGAACCAATCACACACATGTATATATTCAAAAAGAAATACAGTAGTGACATGTGCAGACGGTCATGTGCAGTGCCATGCGGCAAGCGAATTGTGAGACACAAAGGACTCACAATTTGAACATTACTTACATGGCTCTGAACACGATCTGCACATTCCCACTGCTACCAATGACGCAAGCCGTACTCTATCATGGCTCAGTGGGCCATAATTTTGTATGGTTATGCTATGGTTCCCATGTACGCAGATCTGCTTACTTAGGAGTTTAGATGCGATCACCATGGAGTGGCCAGTTCCTTGGTGAGGCATAAACAAACATCCTTAAAAGAGCAAACAGATCTGCTGCGTCCACGGGAAGGTTTCCGCAGCCAATGGTCTTCCATCAACGTCTGTATGTGCGAATACGCTCACATGAGCATATTACAGCAAAACTGACACTGGGGGACATCTGACAACATACATTAATAAAAATTTCCACAACACCAGTTACACCGATAAGTTTATGTTCATGATACTCAATAACATCACTAGTGGCACTGCAAAGTGCTCCATTGACATTTGGCGTTTTGGGATTTCGAGCAGAATCAATGCAATTCCACCCACGATCTCAACCCGTACCACAAAACGCATCCTCGAGTGCCATTCATTTTCACGTAGTGTGGCTTTACTGCAATTATCGTGCGATAAACTGCAAATTGAAACACGTGAAGTTCCTGCTTCTTTTTGGGCAACAAGGCTCGATTCAATTTTATCGTGACAAACCCACCCTGCATTTTAGGTGCCATTGAAAATGAATGGTACCCAAACAAGCGTTTTGCAATTGCATTACGATTTGAGATCACGGCAGAATTGCAGCAATTCTCCGTGAGATCCCAAAATGCCAAATGTGAATAAAGTCCAACTGTATGTTTCTTAAAGTGGAACTTCATTCTCTCAGTCAACATTGAATATTGTTTAGCCTTATGCTGCTAGCATTAGTAAAAAATATAGAAAAGCATATCATATTTACTTGTTTTAACTTTTTTACATTTCTTCAGTTACTTCTTGGTTTCATGGCATAAAAAAATAATGTCATACATCCCAAGAATATTCAGGAGGGGATTTTCAGCTAGGTGCACACTCCTGCCTACATGCCTGAGTTGGGGGCAAATGGATTCCAGGAAGTAACTGTTACACAAATCATCTGCCCTTATTCAAAATGGCCATTACCAGAAATGCTAGGGGGTATTTTTCTTAGAAAAGTAAAGCATGGAGGCATGGATGGATGTGGCGAGTTTGCTTTGAATATTAAAAAAGAATTAAATAGCATTTCTGATGTTCAGATGCAGTGTAGCTCCACTTAAGGACTCATAGTTCCTGCGTGAGCATGGATTCAACATTTAGTCAAATTTCAATTTCATTTTAGTCATAGTCTTTTGACTAAACTGCAATTTTAGCTTTAGTCGTATTTTAGTCATCTGAATTGTTTTCGCTTTAGTCAACTAAAATCTCCAGTACATTTTAACCACTTGCTGACCGCCTTCCGCATATATAAGGCAGCTTGGCTTTGCAAACCGATGTACCTGTACGTCGATTTGTGCATGTGATAGCGTGGGTGCGCACCCCTGCTGCACGCCAGGAGGAGTGCGCGCGCGCGGGTCCGGTGTACTCGATGTCCGCCGGCCACCCGTGATTGCAGTACAGAGAGGCAGAATGGGGATCTGTCTCTGTAAACAAGGCGAGTCGCCATTCTGACAGGGGACAACATTGAGATCTGCTGTTCCTAGTGATCAGGAACAGTGATCTCTGTGTTGTCCCAGTAGGCCCATCCCCCACACAGTTGGAGAACACCCAGGGAACACAATTAACCCCTTGATCTCCCCCTAGTGTTAACTCCTTCCCTGCCAGTGTCATTTATACATTGATCAGTGCATTCTTTTTATAGCACTGATCACTGTATTGTGTTACTGGTCCCCAAAAAGTGTCACTTGGGGTCAGAATAGTTCGCTGCAATCCAGTACAGCAGAACACTGATCGGTCTCCTCCCCTTGTATGTTCCTACCCCCTACAGTTAGAATCATTCCCTAGGAAACATATTTAACCCCTTGTGTCCCCCTAGTGGTTAACCCCTTCACTGCCTGTCACATTTACACAGTAATCAATGCAATTTTATAGCATTGATCGCTGTATAAATGTGAATGGTCCCAAAAATGTGTCAAAAGTGTCCGATGTTACCGCCATAATGTCACAGTCACGAAAAAAAAATCGCGATCGCCGCTATTACTAGTAAAAAAAAAAAAAAATATATTTTTTTTAAATGCCATAAATCTATCCCGTATTTTGTAGACACTATAACTTTTGCGCAAACCAATCAATATACGCTTCTTGCAATTTTTTTTTTTACAAAAAATATGTAGAAGAATACGTATCGGCCGAAACTGAGGAAAACATTTTTTTTTTTTTTTTTTAAATTGGTATACCGTATATACTCGAGTATAAGTCGAATTTTTCAGCACATTTTTTTGTGCTGAAAGTGCCCCCCCTCGACTTATACTCGAGTCAAGCACTTTTCTGCACCAAAAAAATTGTATTTTCCGAACCGACTTTGGGGCCCCGTATCTCAGGGCCACTTGGTGCTAGGAACCCCAAATTTGGTGTGTAAACCCAGTAGAACTGGTACCACAACATATCCAAAGCCGAAGTTCCTAGCACTAAGTGGCCCCGAGATACAGGGCCCCAAAATCGGTTCGGAAAATGCCATTCTCTGCTGCAGAAAAGTGCTTGACATTTTCTGAACCGACTTTGGGGCCCCATATCTCAGGGTCTCTTGGTGCTAGGAACCCCAAATTTTGTGTGCAAACCCAGTGGAACTGGTACCATAACATATCCAAAGCTGGGGTTCCTAGCACCAAGTGGCCCTGAGATACGGGGCCCCAAAACCAGTTCGGAAAATGTCATTTTCTGCTGCAGAAAAGTGCTTGACATTTTCTGAACTGATTTTTGGGGCCCTGTATCTCAGGGCCACTTGGTGCTAGTAGCCCCAGCTTTGGAAATTTTATGGTGCTAGTTCCACTGGGTTTGCACACCAAATTTGGGGTTCTTAGCACTAAGTGGCCCCAAGATACAGGGCCCCAAATTCGGTCAACTGTGTCCATCTGCAGCAATGTCATTTCGGGACCCTTTGGGTTCAGAGACCCCAAATTTTGGCTGCAGCTAGGGGGCATCTAGGAACCCTTAACTACTGAGTTTGAAGTTCAGGGGACCTATGGCTGCAAATGGGCTCAGTGAGGCATGCAAATGGGCACAGTGATGCTGCAAATGGGCATTGTTGACCCTCTTTTCCACTTACAGTAGCTGTGCATTTCTCACCCTCGTCTTATACTCGGGTCAATACGTTTTTCCCATTTTTTGTGGTAAATTAGGGCCTCGACTTATACTCGGATCGACTTATACTCGAGTATATACGGTATTTATTATAGCAAAAAGTAAAAAATATTGTGTTTTTTTTCAAAATTGTCGCTCTTTTGTTTATAGCGCAAAAAATAAAAAAACGCAGAGGTGATCAAATACCACCAAAAGAAAGCTCTATTTGTGGGGAAAAAAGGACGTCAATTTCTTTTGGGTACAACGTCGCACTACCGCGCAATTGTCATTTAAAAATGCGACGGCGCTGAAAACTAAAAAATGGCCTGGGAAGGAAGGGGGTGAAAATGCCCTGTATTGAACCGGTTAAACTTGATTTTATTTGTATAGATGTTGTATATTACAACAGCTAAGCCCCCATTCAAACCGGTGCGACTTGTCATGCGATTTGACAGTTCCAAAGTGCGTGACAAGTCACACACATGCAGCAATGAAACTGTTCATGTCGCATCGATTATGGAAAAGGTTCCTGCACTACTTTTTACCATTTTCATTGCAACTTCATAGGCTTCTGTTAAATTAAGTCGTAAGCTGCAGTGAAATCTCCAATGCAAATCGCAGTGATATACGGCTTTGAAATTGTACTGAAGTAGCGTGATTTCAAAGCTGCAATGGTGTGAACTGGGCTAAATCGGTGTCTGTAGTGCATGTTCAAACCTTAACCATTTGCCAACCGGGCCATAGCCGAAAGAAGGCTGCAGCGCGGTCGGCTAGTTCTGGGTGGACGTCCATGGACGTCATCCCAAAATCCTGCTCGGGCGAGCACCCGAGAACTTCCGTGACCGCCGGGTCCGGAGGACCCGACGGATCACGGTAAACGGTCACTGATTGCGGCCGTTTACCATGTGATTGCTCCGTCAAATGACGCCGGTTCCTCCCTCCCTTCTCTGTACCGATCAGTACAGTGCAAGGAGAGAGGGGGAGGGATCGGATGGCAGCACCGCTGTGGGCTGCATGTGTAGTGCCCACAGCGCTGCTCAGTGACAATTGCAGTCACATCCATCCATCCCTGCAATTTACCCGGCTATACTCTGCAATATACCCGGCTATACTCTGCAATATACCCGGCTATACTCTGCAATATACCCGGCTATACTCTGCAATATACCCGGCTATACTCTGCAATATACCCGGCTATACTCTGCAATATACCCGGCTATACTCTGCAATATACCCGGCTATACTCTGCAATATACCCGGCTATACTCTGCAATATACCCGGCTATACTCTGCAATATACCCGGCGATACTCTGCAATATACCCGGCGATACTCTGCAATATACCCGGCGATACCCTGCAATATACCCGGCTATACCCTGCAATATACCCGGCTATACCCTGCAATATACCCGGCTATACCCTGCAATATACCCCGCAATACTCTGCAATATACCCCGCAATACTCTGCAATATACCCCGCAATACTCTGCAATATACCCCGCAATACTCTGCAATATACCCCGCAATACTCTGCAATATACCCCGCAATACTCTGCAATATACCCCGCAATACCCTGCAATATACCCCGCAATACCCTGCAATATACTCCGCAATACCCTGCAATATACCCCGCAATACCCCGCAATTTTTAACCAGTTCCCACCCGCCGTCATATGACGTCCTTGACTTTGTGCAGGGATATCTGAATGATGTCTGCAGCTACAGGTATCATTCAGATATCAGCTTTTTCAGCCAGCGATTTCCTACACCATAAGAATGATCATAGCAGCTGTTCCACTGCTTGATCATTCTTATAAGAGGCGAGAAGGGACGCCCCCCCCCTTCCCGCCACCCTCTGGTGCTTCTACCGACTCACCGCTACGATCGAAGCCAGGATCGTTTTTTTATTTTTTTTTATTTCAGGCTTCCCAGCCTAGAGGTGAGATGTGGGGTCTTATTGACCCCCATATTTCACTGTAAAGAGGACCTGTCATGCCATATTCCTATTACAAGGATGTTTACATTCCTTGTAATAGAAATAAAAGTGATCAAAATTTTTTTTGGGGGGGAAAAAAAAGTGTCAAATTAAAATCAAGTAAAATGAACAATAAAAAAATAAAAAAAATGTTTTAAAGCGCCCCTGTCCATGTGCTCGCATGCAGAAGCGAACACATACGTAAGTCCCGCCCACATATGAAAACGGTGTTCAAACCACACATGTGAGGTATCACTGCGAACGTTGGAGCGGGAGCAATAATTTTGGCCCTAGACCTCCTCTGTAACTCAAAACATGTAACCAGTAAAAAAATTTAAAGCGTCACCTATGGAGATTTTTAAGTAGCGAAGTTTGGCACCATTCCACGAGCGTGTGCAATTTTGAAGGGTGACATGTTGGGTATCTATTTACTCAGTGTAACTTCATCTTTCACATTATGCAAAAACATTGGGCTAACTTTACTGTTTTGTTTTTTTTTTTAAAGCACAAAACTGTTTTTTTCCCCCAAAAAAACGCATTAAAAAAATTGCTGCGCAAATACCGTACGAGATAAAAAGTTGCAACAACTGCCATTGTATTCTCTAGGGTCTTTGCTAAATATATATATATATATATATATATATATATATATATATATATATATATAATGTTTTAGGGTTCTATGTAATTTTCTAGCAAATAAATGATTATTTTTACATGTAGGAGAGAAATATAAGAATTAGCCTGGGTGCTCCAGAACGCCTGGAGGTGCTCCCTGCATATTGGGCCTCTGTATGTGGCCACGCTGTGTAAAAGTCTCACACATGTGGTATCACCATACTCGGGAGTAATAGCAGAATGTGTTTTGGGGTGTAATTTGTGGTATGCATATGCTGTGTGTGAGGAATAACCTTCTAATATGACAATTTTGTGGGAAAAAAAAGAAAAAAAAAATCTTGATTTTGCAAAGAACTGTGGGAAAAGATGACAATTTCAAAAAAACTCACCATGCATTTTTTCAAATACCTTGGAATGTCTTCTTTCCAAATAGGGGTCATTTAGGGGGTATTTGTACTTTTCTGGCATGTTAGGGTCTCGAGAAATTAGATAGGCCGTCAGTACTTCAGGTGTGATCAATTTTCAGATATTGGCACCATAGCTTTTGGACTCTCTAACATTCACAAAGACCAAATAATATACACCAAGTTGTACTTATTTTTACCAAAGATATGTAGCAGTATAAATTTTGGCCAAAATTTACGAAGAAAAATTACTAATTTACTAAATTTTATAACAGAAACAACAAAAAATTCATTTTTTTTACCAATTTTTCAGTCTTTTTTCTTTTATAGCGCAAAAAATAAAAAACCCAACGATGATTAAATGCCACCAAAAGAAAGCTCTATTTGTGTGAAAAAAAGGACAAAAATTTCATATGGGTACAGTGTTGTATGACTGAGTAATTGTCATTCAAAATGTGAGAGCACCGAAAGCTGAAAACTGGTCTTGTTAGGAAGGGGGTTTAAGTGCCCAGTGGTCAAGTGGTTAATACCATAAATAACATGTTATTGGATTTTTACTCCACGAGTATATAATGACTCTGGAAATTCTAAAGAAATACTTAAATAATGCATTACAATTTAACTAAACCCATTCAATCTTAGTTGGACTAAAATGTAATGGGGATTTTAGTCAACTAAAGGAAAATTGGGAATAATTTTCGTCACAGTTTACGTCAATTGACTTAATTCTAATCTTATTTTCATTTAATTTTCTTCTGAGAACATGCAGGTGACGAAAACTGTGACAAAATTGACACTACTTCAAAGGTCTCTGCAAAGCCTCCTCCAGGACCCAAACCAAGACTTGCAAATTCTGGGGGGAAACTGCAAAGCCCAGTTTTTCTCAATTCTAAACAGACTTTCCAAAGCTCTTCCACCTGCATGGATGAAAACCCTGGGTCACACCAGACTCTGAGATTGTGACAAGGTGCAGTTATTTTTTTATTATTGTCATGTAGGGCCGAAACAATTTATTGACAACTAATTGAAATTAATTACTATTACTATTTTCATAGTCGATTAATCGGCCAGTAACATAATTGGGTTAAAAAAAAATAAGCTAAATTGAGCCCTTTATTAGTACAAAAAGAGCAAATAATCACTACTGTAATTATTACTTTCACAGCTCTACAGTAAAAAAAGGAACCCCTTACAGTAGTGATTATCTGCTTTTTTTTGTACTATAAAGGGCCAATTTTAGTAACATAATTAGGTTAAAAAAACTAAATGTCTTAGGCTGGTTCACACCTAAGTGTTTTTTGGTGCTTTTTGCAGAAACGCACTACAGTTCATTTACATGGTTTCCTATGGGACACGTTTACATCTATGCTTTTTTCAGCCTCTGCGTATTTGGAAAGGGTCGGGGACTTTTTTTTTAATGCAAAACGGTGCTTTATTGGTTCAATATACTTCAATGGAGAAGCTGCAGAAAAGCGTGTAATGAGATTTTGCAGCAATATATGTTTTTTAATCTGCCCAACAAATTGGCCAAAAAAATGCAAAAAACGCAAAATCGCAGAAAAATCACGTGCGCAAAAATCAAAAAGCACTGCAGAAACGGATCAAAAGCAAACGCTGGCCACACAGATCAATTTTCAGACAAGAATATTCAGACGGAAAATCTTTGTACATTCGCTGAATAAAAGAATGTTATTTGACATTTTCACCTGTTTTTAACATTCTGTTTTGAAAATGAATGTAATTTCTGAACGAAAACCACATACACTGTCTGAAAATTCCTTTGACCAAGAAGTTTTCTATTATTTCTAAATTTTCCCATCACTGTGGATGAAAATGAATGTCGATTTGACCCCACTAACAGTTAGAAAATCGAACAAACGTTCTTAAAATTACAAGGAAGACATTGTTGTTTTTTTTAAATAAAAAAAATTTGATCAGAGTCTGATGATATTTACCAGATTCACCATTTTAATAGTATCTACAGTATATAGCCTCTAATAGTTTATACAGTATATCTCCTCTAATAGTATATAGCCTCTAATAGTATATACATTATATCTCTTTAGTCTGTTATTCTCAGAGTGGATTAGATATTTTACTCCCTAACCACATAGTTGGTTATTTATATTTACCACTGCATAGAGATATTTAAGAATAAATTGCCTTTTAAAACTTTACATATTAACTAAATTATACACCACACTTTAAGGTTATTAACGGATTAATCGAAACAATAATCGTCCAACTAATCGACTATGAAAATATATGAAAATAATCGTTAGTTGCAACCCTATTGTCATGGCTAAAAAATTAAATCTAAAAAAAAAACAAAAAAAAAAACACAGCCTATCCCTACACGCAAGTGCTAAAACTTTTTTTAGTTTAATGCAGGGAATGCACTAAGGTAAAAAAAATGGCTTAACTTTAGAACCACTTTAAGCTACAAGCATGTCTTTGGAGTGTGGGAGGAAACCAGAATATTTGGCAAAAACCCACACAAGCAGAGGAAGAACATGCAAACTCCATGAAGACAGCATTCTTCAGAAAGGCGCTAACTACTAAGACACTGTGCCATTTCTTGTTACAATTACTGGGTGTCAGTAAAAGTTTAAGGATTTTGAGAGCTAACTTCCCATCTAAAAAAAAAAAAAAAAAAAAAAAAAAAAACTTGATTTCATTGCATTATAAGGTCTGATATGCGAATTACAGAAGGAAAGGCTTTGTCTACTGGTTTACAGAACCTGAGCATTTTTTCCCTTGTTTCAGACTTATCCAGCTACGCTATACTAAACAGACATGAGACATAGGTTCTTATCTTCTTTATTCTTATGCAAATGCAGGACCGCTAAAGCCACTTACACACAATGTTTTTTTGCTCCATAGAAAGGTAGTTTTTTTCTGGAACAGATTTGGGGTTATTTAACCACTTGACCTCTGGAAGATTTACCCCCCTTCATGACCAGGCCATTTTTTCTGATACGGCACTACACTACTTTAACTGACAATTGCATGGTTATACAACGCTGTACCCCAAAACAATATTTGTCCATTTTTTTCCCCCACAAATAGAGCTTTTATTTGGGGGTACCCTCTGAATTTTTTTTTATTTTTTTTTTGCGCTATGAACAAAAAAGGCAGACAATTTTGAAAAAATAAAATAAGATTTTTTACTTTCTGCTATAAAACATTTCCAATAAAAAATTGAAAAAAAAAACTAATTTCTTCATCAATTTAAGCAAATATGTATTCTGCTACATATTTTTGGTAAAAAAAAATCCCAATAAGCGTATATTGATTGGTTTGTGCAAAAGTTATAGCATCTACAAATTATGGGATATATTTGTTTAATTTTTTTTACTAGTAATGGTAGTGATCAGTGACATCTAGTGAGACTGCGATATTGCAATGGACATTCTGCCAGTAACCGACACTTTGTGGGGACCAGTGACACTAATACATCGATCAGTGCTAAAAATATGTACCAATGACACTGGCTGGGAAGGGGTTAAAAATCAGGTGTGATCAAAGGGTTACCTGTGCCTAGCCAGTATTTATGTGTACTGTGGGAGGTGTTTTTACCAAGTAAATAGATGGAATTTATTTGCTGCTTTGCAGGGACACAAATTCCATTCCTTTCCTCCTGTCAGAGCAGCGATCTGCTTTGTTTACATAGGCTGATCTGTGTCTTTTCCTCATGATCGGCGGTGTGCCAACTCCTGCTGTGTGCAATCATAGCAGGAGCGAACCGCCGGCGGGGCGCATGCACACCCCCTAGTGTTGGATCACACATATTTACACATGATCCAGCGCAAAGGTGCCACCCTGTAGCAGTAAAATTGCAATAGGGCGGACAGGAAGTGGCAGTTTAAAGACAAACAGTAGTAAAGTTTTTCTGAAGGGTCTCTTAAATAATAAAGCTGCTAGCAGATATAAAATTCTAGCAACCCAGGAGGTTTTTGCAGCATTTTTCCTTGCCCCCTGTTACACCTAAATGCTGGATTGATCCAAACAAGCAAAGCTACACCATGTGTGGGTAGTGTCAAAATGTACCTGCTCCCTCCCTTCTCTCATACATTCCAAGTGGTGCATTGCCGTTATAGGCTTCCTGACCAATAGGAATGTGTACCAGGCAGCAGATGGGCAAGCTCCAACACTACCCAAGTTTTGCAGCTTTTCCTGATCAGTATATGCCTGCCATTCAGACTTACAGTGGGGGGAGGGGGGGGGGGTGCAATGAAAATTGCTGCAGGAATGTGCAGACACATCTAACCTAATATTATAACTGTATGCAGCTTTATTTAAAGTGGAGCTCCACTCAAAAGGGGAAGCTTTAAACACTTCCCTCCCCTGCCACATTTCGCATGTAATTTTAATTTTGAGGAGGGGGGGGTAGCCGGTACCTAGTTTTGACAGGTACCCACTCCTTTTTGCCACCGGGGACCAGCTGCGTGAAAGAAAATTGTGCCAAGGACCAGGGGGGTTGTCACACGGGGGGGTAAACGATTTTTCGCGGACAATGGCTGGTGTTAGCGCTTCAGTCATCACGGCACCATGCTCGATATGGTGTCATTGTGATTGAAGTGAATTCTTTCTATTATTACATTGTAGTGATAAATGAAATGGTTCTACTCACCATAATGCAGAATTAGTGGGAGCCCTGAGCATGTCACTTGCCACTGTCGCCTGCCACCAGATGTGGATTGTCACTTGCCACACCATCTGCCACGTTGCCTGTCACCAGATATGGAATGTCACTTGCCACGCCACCTGCCACATTGCCTGTCACTAACCATGTCACCTGCCCATTGCCTGTCACCAGATGCGGAACGTCATTTGCCACACCACCTGCCACGAAATGTCACTTGCCATGCTGCCTGCCACCAGTGCATTGGTGGCAGCACTGGTACATTTAGCACAGAGGCAGGCCTCTGTGCAGTGGTGGGTTCCGAATGAAGGCAGGAGAGCGGTGATGCAGGGCGGGAAGTGTGAGATGATGTCCTCTCTCTGCTCCCCGCCGCACCTCCAACACTGAGGCTGACAGGACACCGACTGTGAGGGCGGAAGAGCAGTGATGCGGGGGGCAGAGAGAGATGTCATCTCTGCTCGACCGCTCACTTCTTCCATCCACCGCTCTCATATGCCGGCCGCTCAGCTGTCTCATGGCGCCCGCCTGGCTCCCCTTATGCCAGCCGCCTGGCTCTTTCATGCCCGCCTGCCCAGGTGTCTCATGCCGGCCGCCCTCACCCCAGCTGCAGAAAGGTCACTGCCCGGGGGTTGACGACCCCTGACCTAGGCGATCCCAGTGGAAGTTCTCCTCTCCCTTTTCCTCCCGGCAGTCTTCTGGGACAAGTCACAGGTTCCAGAAGACTGCCGGGCTATTCAGCGGGTGCAGGGCAAGCTGTCACAGCCAGATTGCCCACATTTCAAATGCCAAAGCCGGGGAGAGGAAAGGGAGAGAAGCGAGGGTTCAGGTGACCATATCGCTGGATCGTGGGAGAGGTGAGTGTGTGTTTATTAAAAGTCGGCAGCTAAATTTTTTGTAACTTCTGACTTATTAAATACAAAAACGACTGAAGCTTCTATTTAAGCGGCAGAGTTAGTTTGAAACAGAGTTCCAGACAAAAAATTATCTTTTTCTGGAAAGAATGAGGAAAAAAAAAAAAAAAAAATAGTGCAGAGAAATATCTGACAATGTTAAAATAAAATGCACCCAAAACCATTATAGCTTCTTTCACATGCCAAATTTTATTAACTCACCAGCCTGCTGATCTCCTCCTGTCTGTCTGGAGCAGACCGAGCTGTTGCTTTGATCATAGTGGATGTCTGATTGTCAGTTAACTTCTTAATACATCGTTGGCCAGCTACAATGTTACAGACCTAAGAACACACAACAGAAACGTATTTACTTGATCGAATGATAAATCAACAGACACTGCATATTGAAAACATGTTCCCGGGAGAGACCGTGCAGTGTAAAATTTTGTCTCAACTGTTTATGCAAAAAAAAAATTTGAGTTGGAGTTTATTTTGTAAATTGTCTCAACAAGTAGTTATAAATATACTTTCCTTTATAAAACATGCTTTTGGAAAAATATAGCATTAAAGGTCTTTAACAGTTTACAATATGCTTGTTGCTGTCACTTAAAATCAGTGTAAAGCTTTAATTTTTCTTTGTTTGCATTAAAATAGTAAACAGGTCTTACTTACCTGCTCTGCGCAATGTTTTTGCACAGAGCAGCCCCGATCATCTTTTTCTTGGGTCCCTCACCGCCGAGTGGCCACCATAGGAAGCAGTTTTCTATGGGGGCACTTGTGCGTGCCCGATCCCGAACACGGCTGTTTGATTCTATTCAGACACAAAGCCCTGCTTGGCCCTGCCCTCCGCTCACAGGTTTTGACTGACAGCAACAGGAACCAATTGCTTGTGAGAGCGGAGAGAAGGGAGAAGAGCTGCTGCAGATGTGCACAGCGCCAGATCGAGATTGGGCTCAGTTACGTATTTAGGGAGGCTTGGGGGTGGGGGGGCTACTATTAAAAAGGTTTTTTACCTTATTGCAAAGAATGCGTTAAGATAAAAAACCTTGGCTGCATCCAGTTTCTACCAATGCCTGTACCACTGCAGAGGGGGCTATTGCCTCCTCATTTGAAACCCTCCACAATATTATCTATAGGGGCTATGTCCCGGCCCGTCCGGGTACGTTGATTCTGCGTACCACTCTCTCTCTGTCAAAATCCATAGTTGCGAAAATTTCCAAGGACTCATGGTCGACATCCCCCAATAACCCCTTATGTTTTAACCATAGTCTTCCAGAATTATATTCCCTACCTGATCCGCAGCGGTGGTCTTCTAAAAGGGGTCAAATATTTATGTCACCTATAAACTTCACAAGGTTTTAAGTCCTTCTCCCAGTTGCGCATGGACTTGGACTTGCCATGCACCTACCTATTTTACTATTACGGACTCGATACGGCATGCGATACGTGTGCAATTTGGCTCTTTGGAAAGCCCTATTCAGGTGCCTCCGCTTGAGAAATTGTTAAGATACCCGGACCCCACGAAACTTATCTCCACTTACTATGCTGCCCTTATAACAGATTCTAACCCTAGATTCCAGGCGGCTCAAACGAGGTGGGCCTCTCTGGATGTGCCCTCTACAGAGGGGGACTGGTCTGAGTTTAGTGGCACGTATAAGACCTCTGTCATCTCCTCTAGAGACTGTGTTATCCAGCTCAAAATCTTCCATCACTCTCACCTCGCTCCTGCTAGATTGAATAAAATGGGGTTGTCTCTAAGGATGAGCTTCAGCGTGTTCACACAGCTCACGTTTATTGGTCTATGGACACCGTTTATTGGCCTATGTGGGAGAATTTTGCTTTGAAGCTGGATATGCAGGATGAACCTGGGGTCATTATGATATGCATACAATTTCCAGCCATCTGGTAAGTAGATCTCTTTACCACGTGGTGCCGAGTGCTTTTGTATACATGCACTATAGTTGGTGACTGGAATATTCTTCTCCTCTACTTTGGACTTACTATTTGTCATTTTAAAGTGCGGCATTTTTTTGGACTTTTTGTATTATTATGTTTGGTTATCAACAGACTGTGCTGGCTTCTTTTATTTATTGGTTCGCATAGAATAGCGCGGATATTGACATATTTTTACACGTGCAGAGCCCGCCAGGAAGTCGGCACGGCCCTGCGCTAATCACAGGCAGTGATTCCCGGTCTCTGCAGCCGCATATCGGGAAAATGTCTCACTGCCTGTGAATGTGCCGTGCCGACTACCTGGCGGGCTCTGCACGTGGAGTGTGCAAACACGCAGGAGCTCATACTTAGTTGTCTCCCTCAGCTGAGTGCTTCAGATGGTGTGGCCAAACTACTGACTTCTTCCATTGTTTCTGGACCTGCCCCATAGTTCAAGACTTCTGGGTAGATATTGGCTCCTTTATATCTACTGCCCTGGGTCTACCAAATACTGCTTCGTATCCTTTATGTTTATGTAAAGAAGTCCCTTCTCTTGTCATGGAAGGGATCACCATCCCCAACAAGAAACTTCTGGATGAAACTAGTCAATGACTCCTTGCCTCTATATAAACTAACCTTTGAGATCCGGAAGAGAGTTAAAACGTTTAACAACATTTGGGGTAGATGGCTGTCCAGTCCCTTAACTCCTAACCCCTGTACCACTATAAGTGGCTGTATCTCTATATGTATGCACTGGCCAGACACCCCACTATGACATATGTTATGCTCATTCGAGCTGTGAGGTTTGTGCAATTCCATATACGTCAAGTGTATAATGAACACAGGAGACTTGTGTGACAACTGTATAAGTACTGTTTATTTTTTTAATGTACAGAGCTTTTCTCTGTACATTGTGTTCTTTGTTTTTTTATTCTCTGCATGTTTGTCTTTAAAACTCAATAAACATATTTAAAAAAAAAAAAAAAAGGTAAAAAACCTTCTACCTTTACAACCACTTGAAGTGTCTTACTGGGGTACTGGCATCAGGACCCAACAAACTGGGGTCTTCATATGGAAAAAAAAAAATAGTATTTCTGACTTACGAGTAAAATCAGTTTCTTGAAATACTGTACAGGACACAAGCTATCTAAAATCAATACAAATGGGTTATATGCAGCTACCTTCTAGTCACTGGGCACTAGCAAAAAAGAAATGCTGCAGGGACATCATTCTATAAACCCCCTGCTAGCTTGAGTTTTGAAGTAAGTAATAAGGAGATTATAAGAACAAAGGGGAAAGCCCACAAAGCAATAACAGATATGGTAGAGTATACCAAGGAAAGGAGGAATAATATTCTTCAGACTGACATTGCCAATGGGCCAGCTGAATGACAACAAGGTGGCAGAGAGACAGACAGCAGGTGCATAGAATGCATTAACCACTTGAGCCCCGGACCATTATGCTGCCTAAGGACCAGAGGTCTTTTTCCAATTTGGCACTGCGTCGCTTTAACTGCTAATTGCGCGGTCATGCAATGCTGTACCCAAACGAAATTTGCGTCCTTTTCTTCCCACAAATAGAGCTTTCTTTTGATGGTATTTGATCACCTCTGCGGTTTTTATTTTTTGCGCTATAAACGGAAAAAGACCGAAAATTTTGAAAAAAAATGATATTTTCTACTTTTTGTTATAAAAAAAATCCAATAAACTAAATTTTAGTCATACATTTAGGCCAAAATGTATTCGGCCACATGTCTTTGGTAAAAAAAATGTCAATAAGCGTATATTTATTGGTTTGCGCAAAAGTTATAGCGTCTACAAACTAGGGTACATTTTCTGGAATTTACACAGCTTTTAGTTTATGACTGCCTATGTCATTTCTTGAGGTGCTAAAATGGCAGGGCAGTACAAAACCCCCCCAAATGACCCCATTTTGGAAAGTAGACACCCCAAGGAAATTGCTGAGAGGCATGTTGAACCCATTGAATATTTATTTTTTTTGTCCCAAGTGATTGAAAAATGACAAAAAAAAAAAAAATATTTACAAAAAGTCGTCACTAAATGATATATTGCTCACACAGGCCATGGGCCTATGTGGAATTGCACCCCAAAATACATTTAGCTGCTTCTCCTGAGTATGGGGATACCACATGTGTGGGACTTTTTGGGAGCCTAGCCGCGTACGGGGCCCCGAAAACCAATCACCGCCTTCAGGATTTCTAAGGGTGTAAATTTTTGCTTTCACTCTTCACTGCCTATCACAGTTTCGGAGGCCATGGAATGACCAGGTGGCACAAAACCCCCCAAAATGACCCCATTTTGGAAAGTAGACACCCCAAGCTATTTGCTGAGAGGCATATTGAGTCCATGGAATATTTTATATTTTGACACAAGTTGCGGGAAAGTGACACTTTTTTTTTTTTTTTTTTTTCCATAAAGTTGTCACTAAATGATATATTGCTCACACAGGCCATGGGCATATGTGGAATTGCACCCCAAAATACATTTAGCTGCTTCTCCTGAGTATGGGGATACCACATGTGTGGGACTTTTTGGGAGCCTAGCCGCGTACTGGACCCCGAAAACCAATCACTGCCTTCAGGATTTCTAAGGGTGAAAATTTTTGATTTCACTCTTTACTGCCTATCACAGTTTCGGAGGCCATGGAATGCCCAGGTGGCACAAAACCCCCCCAAATGACCCCATTTTGGAAAGTAGACACCCCAAGCTATTTGCTGAAAGGCATGGTGAGTATTTTGCAGCTCTCATTTGTTTTTGAAAATGAAGAAAGACAAGAAAAAACATTTTTTTTTTTTCTTTTTTCAATTTTCAAAACTTTGTGACAAAAAGTGAGGTCTGCAAAATACTCACTATACCTCTCAGCAAATAGCTTGGGGTGTCTACTTTCCAAAATGGGGTCATTTGGGGGGGTTTTGTGCCACCTGGGCATTCCATGGCCTCCGAAACTGTGATAGGCAGTGAAGAGTGAAATCAAAAATTCACGCCCTTAGAAAGCCTGAAGGCGGTGCTTGGTTTTCGGGGTCCCGTACGCGGCTAGGCTCCCAAAAAGTCTCACACATGTGGTATCCCCGTACTCAGGAGAAGCAGCAGAATGTATTTTGTGGTGTAATTTCACATATTTCCATGGCATGTTTGAGCAATATATCATTTAGTGACAACTTTGTGCAAAAAAAAAAAAAAATTTGTCTCTTTCCCGCAACTTGTGTCGCAATATAAAATATTCCATGGACTCGACATGCCTCTCAGCAAATAGCTTGGGGTGTCTACTTTCCAAAATGGGGTCATTTGGGGGGGTTTTGAACTGTCCTGGCATTTTATGCACAACATTTAGAAGCTTATGTCACACATCACCCACTCTTCTAACCACTTGAAGACAAAGCCCTTTCTGACACTTATTGTTTACATGAAAAAGTTTTTTTTTTTTGCAAAAAAATTACTTTGAACCCCCAAACATTATATATTTTTTTAAAGCAAATGCCCTACAGATTAAAATGGTGGGTGTTTCATTTTTTTTTTTCACACAGTAATTGCGCAGCGATTTTTCAAACGCATTTTTTGGGGAAAAAACACACTTTTTTTAATTTTAATGCACTAAAACACGCTATATTGCCCAAATGTTTGATGAAATAAAAAAGATGATCTTAGGCCGAGTACATGGATACCAAACATGACATGCTTTAAAATTGCGCACAAACGTGCAGTGGCAACAAAATAAATACATGTTTAAAAGCCTTCAAAAGCCTTTACAGGTTACCACTTTAGATTTACAGAGGAGGTCTACTGGAAAAATTACTGCACTCGATCTGGCCTTCGCGGTGATACCTCACATGCATGGTGCAATTGCTGTTTACGTTTGACGACAGACCGCCGCTTGCGTTCGCCTTAGCGCGAGAGCAGGGGGCGACAGGGGTGTTTTTTTTTTTTGTTTTTTTTTCTTTATTATTTTTTTGCTTTTTTAATCTTACTTTTAAACTGTTCCTTTCATATATTTTTTTTTAATCATTTTTATTGTTATCTCGGGGAATGTAAATATCCCCTATGATAGCAATAGGTAGCGACAGGTACTCTTTTTTGAAAAAATTGTGGTCTATTAGACCCTAGATTTCTCCTCTGCCCTCAAAGCATCTGACCACGCCAAGATCGGTGTGATAAAATGCTTCCCCAATTTCCCAATGGCGCTATTTACATCCGGCGAAATCTAAGTCATGAAATACTCGTAGCTTCCGGTTTCTTAGGCCATAGAGATGTTTGGAGCCACTCTGGTCTCTGATCAGCTCTATGGTCAGCTGGCTGAATCACCGGCTGCATTCTCAGGTTCCCTGTTGAGACAGGAGAGCCAGAGAAAAACACGGAAGACGGTGGGGGGGGGCATTCCCTCCCACGGCTTGTAAAAGCAGTCTAGAGGCTAATTAGCCGCTAGGATTGCTTTTACATGAAAGCCGACCGCTGGCTGAAAAGAATGATACCAAGATGATACCTAAACCTGCAGGCATCATTCTGGTATAACCACTCAAAGTCGTGAATGGCGTACCTGAAGACAAAAAAATGGTTAACAATGGTTAACAATAAAGCACAGTAAAGTGTAAATAATTACACACCTGAAAAACAAACATGATAAAACATAATAACAATAACAATAACAATAAAACATTGCAGAATAGAATACAGTAAAAAAGAGCAGAACAATAGAGAGAGGGAATAGAGAGAGATAGAACAATAAAACAACAACTATTTTTTTTTATTTCATATTTTTTTTTTTTTTTACACTTTTTTTGTAACTAACTTTTATAACGGTAACCGGTTCCAGGTTCGGGTCTCTCAAAATGCGATGGCATCTTGGGAGACCCTGTGAAATGGCGCCTAGTCTGTGCAATGCTGTACCCTACGCTAATACTCAACTAGTGAATGGTAGCGTTCAAAACATTCACCAATGCAAAGACCAGGATTGTCAGGACAGGAGGGACAATAATAGCGGGTGTCACGCCTATATCCGCGCTTGCTGCAGACACAACATCTTTTTTGGGGGGTTCGTTGGGTAGGGGTACTCGGGAGGACATATAAATGCCTCTCATGCAGCCGACTGCATTTGGTTGGGGATGTGAATGGGGGAAGTACGGGCGCTGCAGAAGCGGTGGGTTCCCAATTAGGATTGGCGAATGCAGCAGGAAGGGCCCTATGGGCACGACGGGCCTGTGTTTGTCTTTTTGGTGGCGGCGGGACACTACTTGTGCTTGCCACCTCACCAGCTTGAACTGCACTTATGGGACTCGCCACGTCACCACGTGTTACTGCAGTGCTGGTTTGACTACGACCGGGGTGTACTAGGCCGCTGGCGCTTGCCAGTTCACCAAAACGCTACCAAAAAACTGTTAGCGATTGCAGGGATCAGGCCTGACTCTGCGAACGCTGCAGTTATGCGTTTAGTGTTTTGTAAGTGACAGTGATCGATCGATACTGCACTTGGGTGGGCTGGGCTGGGCCAGGCGGAGGGGCAAAACGCAGGTGCTAGCAGGTATCTGGGCTGATCCCGCTAACACTGCGTTTTTGGGAACCCTAAACTGCTGGTGACGCTAGTATAGATCTGATCGGATCAGATATTGATGCGATCAGATACTATACCACTAAGGGAGGTGTACGGTGCGTGCGTGGGTGTTAGCGGTACTGGCGCTAATCTGACGCTGCCTGGGGCTGGTGCTTGCCAGTTCACCAAAATACTACCAAAAAAACTGTTAGCGATCGCAGGGATCAGGCCTGACTCTGCGAACGCTGCAGTTATGCGTTTAGTGTTTTGTAAGTGTCAGTGATCGATCGATACTGCACTTGGGTGGGCTGGGCTCGCCTGGGCGGAGGGGCAAAACGCAGGTGCTAGCAGGTATCTGGGCTGATCCCGCTAACACTGCGTTTTTGGGAACCCTAAACTGCTGGGGACGCTAGTATAGATCTGATCGGATCAGATATTGATCCGTACAGATACTATACCACTAAGGGAGGCGTATGCTGCGTGCGTGGGTGTTAGCGGTACTGGCGCTAACCTGACGCCTGGGGCTGGTGCTTGCCAGTTCACCAAAATGCTACCAAAAAAACTGTTAGCGATCGCAGGGATCAGGCCTGACTCTGCGAACGCTGCAGTTATGCGTTTAGTGTTTTGTAAGTGACAGTGATCGATCGATACTGCACTTGGGTGGGCTGGGCTGGGCCGGGCGGAGGCACAAAACGCAGGTGCTAGCGGGTATCTGGGCTGATCCCGCTAACACTGCGTTTTCGGGAACCCTAAACTGCTGGGGACGCTAGTATAGATCTGATTGGATCAGATATTGATCCGTACAGATACTATACCACTAAGGGAGGCGCATGCTGCGTGCGTGGGTGTTAGCGGTACTGGCGCTAATCTGACGCTTCCTGGGGCGACGCATATCACCGCCGGGCGATCGGGGGGCTAAACCTTTATTCGGTAATAAACGGCGGGTGCCCTGACACTATAAAAAATAAACAAACTAACCAGCGTCAACCGTAACGGTTATACGGTGATCAGTGGTGAAAGGGTTAACTAGGGGGCAATCAAGGGGTTAAAACATTTATTAGGTAGTATATGGGGGTCCCTGACGCTATAAAACGCTGACGGCGAACCTAAATATTTACCTCACTAACTAGCGTCACCAGCGACACTAATACAGCGATCAGAAAAATGATCGCTTAGCGACACTGGTGACAGGGGGTGATCAAGGGGTTAAAACTTTATTAGGGGGGGTTAGGGGGGTATCCTAGACCTAAAGGGGGGTAATACTAACTGTCCCAACACTGTCACTGTCACAAACTGACACTATGCAGTAATCAGAAAAAAAAAAAAAAAAAAAAAAAACTGCTGGTGTCAGTTTGTGACAGGGGGGGTGATTGGGGGGGGATCGGGGGGCGATCGGGGGGGGGGATCGGGGTGATTTGTGTGCCTGGCATGTTCTACTGTGTAGTGTTGGTGCACTCACAGTGAAGTCTTCTCTCCTCGGGCCGGAACGGAAATTACCGAGCCGAGGAGAGATGACATCATTTCCTTTGCTGCTGTTTAGCATACAGCAGCAAAGGAATGATTCCATTGGCCGGCGGCGATCGCGAGGGGGGGGCCACGAACGGATGGTCTCCCCCTCATCACCGATCGCCGCTGGACAAAAGACGACCGCCTCGGGCACCGGGGGGGGGGGGTCCGATCGGACCCCCCACCCGCGGAAGGCAAATCACGTACCCTGTACGTGATTTTGCCTGTCCGTGCCACTTTGCCGACGTACATCGGCGTGAGGCGGTCGTCAAGTGGTTAAGGTGAAAAACCTTGAGGGTTTACAACCCCTTTAACCTCGGCCATCCTGAAACCCACACCATCAGAAGAGTGGTTAGTATATACCACGGCTATGCAATTAGCGGACCTCCAGCTGTTGCAGAACTACAAGTCCCATGAGGCATAGCAAGACTCTGACAGACACAAGCATGACACCCAGAGGCAGAAGTATGATGGGACTTGTAGTTTTGCAACAGCCGGAGGTCCGCTAATTGCATATCCCTGGTGTATACCATACCTAAAAGGGAGAATAAACTGGATATCCTGGGATGAATGTTTAAAGGGCTCCCACTCTATACTCACCACTGCTCAGAAAAAGGAGAGCAAGTCTCCCAGCCCACAATAGGCAAACCCTGCAGCTAACTTCACACATTGCACCTCAGATACCTCAGATTCATATAGCTGTAAAGGCCAGCAGGCGCCCCCCCCCACTTGCTGAAGTGGGGGCATCTCTTAACTGGGAAGGAGGTTTGCTGCCTGTCTTGACAGGGCTGCAGTTCCAGGACTTCTTTGGAAGGAAGTTTCCTGCTTAAAGAGGAGGGCCCATTAAAAAAATAAATAAACAAATAAAAGTCAGCAGCTACAAATACTGCAGCTGCTGACTTTTAATTGGACACTTACCTGTCCCAGGGTCCAGCGATGCGGGGGATCGAAGCCCCGCTCGTCTCCCCCTCCGTTCGGCGGCGCCGGCATTGCAACTGTGGGCGCCGGGCTGTGACTTCACAGCCGGGCACCCACTCCGCATGTGCGAGCTGCGCCGCGCGCTGTGATTGGGCGCTCAGTCACCTGGGACCTGTAATGGGTCCCAGATGATTGACAAGAGGGAGGGAGCAGATCTGAGCCCTTCCTGTGCCGAGGGGGAAGTGATGTCACCAGCCCAGGCACTGAAAGAGGCAGACTACGAGGGACCCCCTAGCAACAGGCATTTAGAGGCGAGTAAAAAAAAAAAAAAAAAAATTCCAAATGTTTTTTTGGATTTCTTTTTAGGAATTTTCATGCATTTTTTTTTTTTTGGGTGTACACTTTAAGTTCTGAAAGGAACAAAAGAAACCCTGCTTGGTCCCAGATGAAGACCGCTTTTGTTATGAAAGCTTCTGGCAGTTCTTTAGGGGTATAAGTAGGGTTGCACTGATACCATACTTTTTTCAAGTACTCACTGATACTGAATGCTGATACATGTTTTAAATGTCATGTGACAGTGGCACTAATATGCAGCACTGATGAGACGTGGACTGTGTCAGTAGTTTATTTTTGTTTTACAATTTTTTTTATTACAATGTATATTTTATTTATTTTTTTACAATGTATATATTTTTTGTTATTTTTTTACAATGCTTTCTTTTTTGGGGGAGGTGGGGGGAGTGGACGGTTTCAGTGTTTTTTTCTATTATTTTTACAATTCAACCTTTATTATTCTCAGTTTTCCTCTTCTTCTTCTTTTTTTTTTATCAGCTCTGTTGGGGGGGGGGGGGAGCTTTGGTGAGAGATCAGATCCCTGACATCTCCCCTTTGAGACAGGGAAAGGAATTGAGGACAGATTCCCAGTTCCTTTCTCTGCAGCCTCAGCTGCACTGAAGATGGATAGACAGGAGACTGCATTTCCTGGTCATTCATAAACTGAAGCATTGTAAACACAGTTTACGATGCTCAGGTATGAATGGACAGAGTCAGTGATCACTGACTCTGTGCATTCAGAAAAGTAAGGAGCCGATAAATTATATATTTACCGGCTCCTTCCTTCGCTCTCTATCCTGACAGATCTGGGAGGGGGGGCCAGAGGAGGAGGACACCAGAAGCCGGAGGAGGACCCGGGGGAACATGCAGGGGACAGTCAGGGGTGATCGGTGCACCAGCAGGGGCAGTTACAAGCACTAATCCCCCTGTATAGGCTTTTTATAAATCATCTGACAGCCATGGGAGGGAGAGGGGGTGAAGCGGCTGTCTGCTCCTTTATTAAAAGGCTATATAGTGAGATTGGTGCTTTTAACAGGTATCGGATACAGCATCGGAGCATTTGCACCGATATTCGTGCAAATGCTTGGTATCGGCACCGAGGGCAAACAAGGTTTTTTGTGATATTGTCTTGTAAAAATGATTTCTTATGCATTTCTTAAACCCAAAAAAGCAACAAAATAGCCGCATTGTCCCATTGATTTCAATGGGCAGGAGCGGTTTAGGAGCGGTGAATACACTGCTCCTTCACCGCTCCAAAGAAGCGGCTGACAGGAGATTTTTTCTTCTCCTGCCAGCGCACCGCTTCAGTGTGAAAGCCCTCGGAGGCTGTTTAGGGGCAGTTTGCAGGCGCTATTTTTAGCGCAATAACGCCTGCAAACCGCCCCAGTGTGAAAGGGGTCTTACAGTCACTTTAATCTGCAGTCTTTAAGCTGCACTTTTAGGGTTTTGAGTAAAGTGGCAGGGTCTGAATCCCTTTTGATTTCCTATTGGGAGTATCTCACCAAAAATAAAATTTTTGTTGCAAGAGATGTCAAGATCTTAGGGCAGACTTCTTGGAAAATCAGTGAGCCAATCACACAAATGACATTTCAGGGAGAGTCGTATACACCAGTGGTTCTCAACCCTGTTCTCAAGTACCCCCTAACAGGCCATGTTTGCAGGGTTGTTCGTTATCTTGCACAGGTGCTTTAAATAAGATAATTCAATGGCTTGGTATTTTGGACAGCTATTTTATTTTATTTTTTTTACTTTTTTGGCCAAGGTTTGTTATAAAAAAAAAAGTTGCAGATTCAATTTAGAAATGTTAATCTATAAATTGTTTGGTTTAAAATGACAATAAAATGATGATTCTGGTATAAAGTATTGCAACGTTATTTACAATTAACTACTAAAAACCAGGCCTTTTATGGCACCTTTTTTACAGTACTGTAACAATCTTTTTTTTTTTTTGCTAGAAAATCACTTAGAACCCCCAAACATTAAGATTTTTTTTAAAGCTGAGGCCCTAGAGAATAAATTGGTGGGCTTTGTTTTTCAAATGCAATTTATTGGAAAAAAAAATACACAATTTTGAATTTTAAAGCAAAAAACACATTACATAAACCAATTTTTTTCTAAAAGATAATGTCATGCTGAGTAAAAAGATACCAAACATGTCAAAATTTAAAATTGCTCATGCATCAATGTAAATTTTACTATCCATAGGCAACGTTTTAAAAGCCTTTACAGGTTACCACTTTAGATTTACAGAAAAGGTCTAGTGCTAGAATTACTGTCCATGATCTGACATTCGCGGTGATACCTCACGTGTGGGACACTGATGCACACGTTCGCTTTTGAGCACAAGGACAGGGAGAGAGGGGCACTTTAATTTTTTTTTTTTATTATTATTATTTATTTAATTTTCTTTTATTTTAAACTGTTGCTTTAATTTGTTTTATATTTTTTAGCACTTTTATTGCTGTCACAAGGAAAGTAAACATCCTTGTGACAGCAATAGGCAGGTGACAGGTACTCTTTATGGAGAGATCTGGAGAACCCAAGTCCCTCCTCTGCCCTTAATTGCATTCAAAAACACCAAGATCTGTGTTTTCAAATGCTTTTCATTTTTTAAAAATGGCATCGTTGACATTTGGGTAAACTCAAAGTGATGTCAGGCCATCGCTTCCCGGTTACCATAGCGGAGAGACGATCAAAGCTGATCCCAGCTTGGTTTAGCTTTCCGACCAACCATCAGATGTGCTGGGTGGTCGCTTGGGTTGCCTGGTGCTGCATACATTTTGATTTGATACACATGGAATGTTTAGTTCTGCTTTAAAGCGGGGTTAACCCTCCTATCGGTTTTAGCCAAGGAAGCTGCCATCCTAGCCTCTATTTGATCTTTAACTGCCATGATGCTGCACATGTGATCTGTTAGGACACCAGCCATTTGATGGTTTGACACGTTTGCTTGAGAGCACAACCATTGTGATTGGTCTTTTGAAGCAGAACTAAACCCATCAATTTAATGGTTTCCCAAAACAGTTATATTCAAGGCATGCTGTAAACTATAAACGTTCACAGCTACTTTATGCTCTCAATTGAACTGTCAAGTCGTCAAATAGCTGCTGTCATAACTGATCACATGCAGCACCATGGCAGCAGATCAAACAGACTAATGGCTGGTACACATGATGAGATCGTCCATTTTTTTTGTTTGCATGCTAGCCTCCATACCAAAAATGAAGAGTTTACTAAAGTCACGAAAACTCTTCCACGACAGAATAAAAATTCGGAATTGCTGTATTGTATTTTCGGATGAAAACAGTACCAATTAAAAGAAAATCATACGACCTGGTATTGTACAAACATTTTTTTGTGCTTGTCCCTTTGGATATTTTCACACAAACTGTCATGATCGGCTCTTGAAAGCTGTGTATCAACGATCTGATTATCGTATGAACGCTAGCTACGAAAGCAGTATTTTTCGTACGATTTTCTGATCATGTGTATGGGCCTTAAGATGGCTTCCTTGTCTGCAAATGATAGGAGGGTTTAGTTCCCTTTAAAACCCGCAGTTTTGTTAAGCACTTAGGGAATGATTATTTTTAATTTTCTTTGCTCATCTTTCAGGATAGGCTGATGCCACTATTGCTGCCCTAGGTTTCCAGTTTCAGGATGACTCCGTTCTCTTGCAGGGTGCAATGGAGCCACCCTTGAATGCATGGATGAGAATTGTGTCACCCTACGCTGTGTGTATCAACAGAAACGCACAGCCCCCTATGCTAGGATGACAAGAAACTCCCCTGATCCTCCCCTTTCCAAGCTAACACACTGACTGGAGACTGCACTGTGTACTGTTAACGCTATCGTGTGAAGAAGTTTAAGGAAGCAGAATAGAGAAAGTAAGCCAGCAGCATTGAAAGTTTTAAACTGCAAGTGCTGGAATAAGAACTTTAACAAATAGGGGAATGTCTATTTTATTGTGTTCAATGTGTTGCATAAAAACACTGAGCGTTTAATACTACCTTAGGGTCATGTAAAAGAAAACTTTAAAGGGAACGCTTGTCAAATGCTATCTCTCTAAACCTTGAACCTTTAGGGAAGGAATAGATTCTAAGTCAGGTTTTCATTGTTAACATCTACAGTATATCCCCCTACTGGAGAAAGTCCTAGTGACCAGCAAAAAAAAAACAAAACAAAAAAAAAAAAAAAACAATTTCAACTCCATATGGATTTACCCCATTTTCAACAACATAATAATACAGACCATCTGCCATACATATGTCCTATAGTTTATTTGAAAATTGTTTTGCTTAAATATGAATTCCAAGTAAAGATGTTTTATACCAGGGTTACATTGGGCCAGCATATGCATATACCATTCCTGACCGATCCCCCTGGAAGCTAAAAATCACTGACGTAAACCTTGCTGCTCCAGTAATCTCCACTTGCCTCCATGTCCCATAGTGAGCAGCTGACCCTCTGCATTGTGACCACAGGAGGCTTTGCATTCTCTGAATGAATGCAAAGCATTCTCTGATGGGACCAGGTTGAGAGGTAGCGTGTGAGTGTCTATCACTTTGCAGTCATTCAATGAAATGCAAAGCATTCTTTGAATGGTGCCCTTGCCAAGCGGCCAGCCTCCTGTGTTCAGAATTCAGCAAGGGAGCCATTTGGCACAGGCCCTGGAAGCAAGAGGAGTTCGCTGGAGTAGCAGTGTCTACTTCAGTGATTTCCAGCTCCCAGGGGGATTGGCCAGATATGGTACATGCATTGGACACTGGTCCAAGGTGGACCATAATATAAATATACCTAGAATTTCTTTTTAGCTTGAAGTAGAAAAAGAGAGTTTGGATTATGTTCCATTTAAACTGTGGTAAGGTTTTGGGGTCAAAATACCGTAGCAACCCCATTAGCAAATGGTGCACGTACATTTTTTGTTTCATTCTCCTGTTGAAAGCTCATTCATAAGGAATGGGCTGCCTAAATGCAGCACATGTTAATTCATGACAGAACATGCATTACCACAAACCAGAATATAGAAGTGTGAAAAAAAAAAACACCTGGGAATACCAACATAACATTTTATGTGACAGCATCATACACACAAAAACTAATAAACAAAATTTTTTGAAGCAAAATTTAGACTGTCAGCAAAAAGAATTGAACAAAAGATTTTAAGCAATTAATGAAAAGGATGTAAAGATATCATGTACACACACAAGTGTTAGATAAAGTATATGAGCAGATGGTTCTTACTTCCAGAGGCAGGTATGTGTGTTTTTGTTCCTGTCCAACTTGCAGACAGGGCAAATGAGGATACTTCAGCTGGAGATTATACTTTTCTCTAAAGTACTGAGCAACTGTTCTTTCCACGGTCTGCCCATTCTCCAGCTGTAAAGGAAAGCTACAAAGAAAAAAAATACAGCATACCATTACTAGCCTATTCAGTTTGTGGAATTTACAATGTGAAGAGAAACAGGGTTTCCAAAAAGCACAAAAATCAAAACCAGATATTTTCAATATGCAGTTTTTGTATACAGAACCACTAGAAGTGGTAGTTGGCCCTGTAAACAAGGGAAAATATAGGGTTCCTCCACATATCCTGGATACCTAACCTTTCCCCTGAATCCCAACTCCAGGATTTTTTTTAAGCTACCCTGGAGTTCACCAGTCTGCGTTATGCCCACATTATTCAAACTACTTCTGGGGATCCCAGGCTGTCATAGGCCTACCCTCATTATGTGTGTGCTGCTTAGTCAACGAGGAAGGACTGCCCAACATCACTACTGAGAAAAAAAAGGAATATGACTTATGACATCAAACCAGCCTAAATGCATGTATAGTGTAATAAAAAAAGAAAAAAAGAGCCTTTCCCATCATAAGGCATGTGCAATACTATTTCAGTCTTAATAATGTGAGTTTGGCTATTCCATGGAAATATTTCACACATAATTCTGATAGCAATCACCATGCTACTAACCAGTTAAGTCTATATGGCCCTTAAAATAATATCGCACAATGTGCAAGGTTTTAACCTTCCCCAGAAACGCAAGAAAGCATTCTGTCACTACAAAAGCCTGGGCACGGATATTCTACTATTGCAGGAGACCCATTTTTTCCAGTGCTAACCACCCACAATTCTATTGTACAAACCACACCACTAAGTCCCGTGGAGTAGCCATATTCATAAGAAAACTCTGTGTTGTTTGTGGTTGGTCATGTCTATAAAGACCCTAACAGCAGATTCATAATTTTACAAGGCAAGAACCAGGGTCGTGCCACAACTATTGCCTCTGTCTATGCCCACAATGAAGCACAATCTTCATTCATTCTTTAAACAAATTTTTGCACCATTAGACCATTATCTCTTCCCACATTTAATAGTGGGGGGAGACTTCAACCTCACAGCACACCCAAGTTTGGATAGAAGCAGAGTTACTCCCTCCTCCAAGGCTTTCCCTAAATCAGTCACAAGTTGTCTGGGCTCATTACAACTAACAGATGCATGGCGAGCACATAACACAGGCTCCAGATCCTACACCTTTTATTTAAACCCACACAACAGCTAAACCCGTCTTGATTACATCTTTTGTACCCCAACTGTCTTAGCAAATTCCACTAAAGCAGATATACATGGCATCTGACCAGCGGCAGATGCCCATATAGTAGCCATCTCAGTTTCTAAAATGGGCATTAAGCCTACAACCTACACATGGAGATTATTTTACAGATAATCAGCTCCCAGACACCTCACCATGACTCTGGACAGCTCATAATGCAGTTATGCGGGGCCATATTACTAACATCGCATCCAGCAAATATAAGGCTAAACTGACCGAGCTCCGCTCTCTTACAAAAGCATTAGACAGACTGTAATATCGCTATAACCAATCCCCTTCCCCAGAACTTCAACAAATAGATTGTAAAAAACAGGCGTTGGATTTCTTGCTCTGACAGGACAGAGAGCCTTGAGATGGGCTAAAGCTAAATTTATGCTATACAGTAACTCTGCTTCTACCATGTTTGCAAAAAAACTCAACCAGGCTATGAAATCTTCTCACACATATAAATTACACAACCCCGCCGGGGTTTTAGTTTCACAACCGAATGATGTAATGGGCATATTTGTAGACTATTCCAAAAAACTATTTGCAGAGTCCCAACCATCCCCTGACCCAACAACCCAGTCTTGATTTTCTAATATGGCACTGCCCACTCTGTCCAGCCAGCAACTAGAAGTTTTGAATGCTCCCTGTACTGTTGCAGAAATTGCAACTATTATCAAATCACTTAAATCCTCTACTGCACTGGGCCAAGATAGTTATACTTCCTCCTATTACAAAAAATTCTCACATATCTTGACCCCAAAATTAGCTGCCTTTTATAACCAAATCCTGAAGGGCAATAATTTCCCAGCGGAAATGTTACTGGCCAACATGTCCCTTATCCCTAAACCCCAAAAAGATCACTCCCTTCCCCAAAACTTCCGCCCGATCTTGGTCATCAACAACGACCTGAAGATCTTTGGCATTTTGCTGACTGACAGACTGGCCTCGGTCATTATGACCCAGATCTCGCTGGATAAAACTGGGTTTATTTCCGGGAGGCAAATCACCAACAAAATCCGCCTGGTCACCAACATCATACAGGATGCAAATTTGCACTCTAAACAAGTACTTCTCCTAAGCCTCAATATCCATAAGGCATTTGACAGCGTTAGCTGGTCATACCTAGACCATTTAATGCCAAGATTTGGCATCACTAATGACTTCTTGCAAAGCTTTCATGCTCTATATAGGGACCCCCAAACCCATATCAAATTACCAGGTAATAATTCCCAACTTTTCCCACTGCAAAAAGGCACTAGGCAGGGATGCCCTTTGTCCCCCCTCCTACTTGCCCTGGCGATAGAGCCCTTATCCCATGCTATTTCAGAAAATGTAAATATCAAGGGATATTGTAAAGGCCCTAGAGAATTTAAACTAAGTCTCTATGTAGACGATGTCCTCCTTTTTCTAACAACCCCCTTATTGCACTACCCAACCTGATGTCCCTTCTGGAATCATTCCATACAATAATCAGGCCTAGGGGTTAACTTAGCTAAATGCTCTGCTATGCTAATAAATATACCAAATGACCTTGCGACCTCTTTGCGGCATCACTTCTCATTCGCTTGATGCACTCAAACTTTTCAATACTTAGGAAAACAGATCACTCCCCATTTTCAGGCCTTGTTTCAGGCAAAATGGTCACCCTATAGTTTCCCATATCAGAACCCTGTTAAAGACATGGGATAAGTATCATATTTCATTCCTAGGCAGGGTTACAGCCATAAAAATGGCCATATTACCCAAGTTACTTTTCTTCTTTAGAGCCCTCCCCATCAATCTCTCCAAAACTTATATCAAATCAATCCAGAAATACATTAATAAGTTTATATGGCATCTTAAAAAAACACGATTCCACAAATCCCTGCTGTATAGATCCCAACCCCTTGGGGGGCCAGGCCTCCCGGACCTGTAGCGTTATTATTTGGTAGCCAGATTAGCTCAAACGGCCAAATGGCAGGCCCCCTCTACAGATATTCCTTCGCTAGCTTTCGAAACATACTCTATGCTATGCTGACAAACGCGTTCAAGAACACAAGGTCGCATTCAATCCATGAGATGGCTGTCAAACTTCACAACAGGTGGTATATGACGCCCGCAAAACTCCACTCTATATAACCCACGGTATCTCCACAGTGTATCCGCGGTTGCCCTGATTTGGGATTCAAGAACACAAGGTCCCATTCAATCCGTGAGACAGCTGTCAAACTTCACACCAGGTGGTATATGACGCCCACAAAACTCCACTCTATATACTCCACGGTATTTCCACAGTGTATCTGAGGCTGCCCTGATTTGTATTCAATAACCCATATCTTTTGGAGCTGTAAATTCCTTAAACCCATTTGGCAGCAAGCAGCTACAAAGACATCCATTAGTGTAGGTGGCTTAATCACTCTCACCATATAAATGTGCCTATGCTTCACTTCTATCCCTGATGTTCCTACTCCATGCGAAAGACTGATCCACACGCTTTTCGTGGCCATCCACTGGGTCACAGCACTAAATTGGCGTACCTCAAGCTCTTTCCTGGTCGCAGGTACTAGCCAGAATGGAAGCAATTAAAAACTTTCTAAGTGCATTCAACACACTTTATTTGATACCATGCATAATTATGATAAGAAATGGAAACACTGGGATACCCCTTTGTTATAACCCTGCAATATACCTTAGATATATCTACATAAGATGTTCAAACTCCTAAGACTGCTATATACTGTATACCGAAAGTATTCTATGTTTGTTGATTCTCTTTAACTCGACTACAACCTAAATCTCCCCATGTCTTATAGGCGCTAACTGTTATATAAGATGAATGACTTTGTCTAATATACATGTATGTTCATGATATTTTAATAAAATAGTTTGTAATCAAAAAAAAAAAAAAATACAGGAAAGGTGGCAGGAAAAATAGAGGTCATCTTTAAATGACAAATTCCTGTTTTTACTGAGCTACATCGCTCCAGCTTGGACCAATGTAAATATGCATGTACCATACCTGTGGGTAGTGTCAGAACAAGGTCATCTAGCACCCAGGGCCCCTTCAAATTTCCTCTCCTAAGACAACCCCCACTTCCCCAAATCATCCCCACAGCATAAATACCCCACCCAAATTTCCCCTTGAGCACAAATCCCACCCCCGCCCCAGCACTAATCCCCTAGCACAAACCCAGAGAGATGCCGGCTAATGCAGGGCTATGGGATCACGGCTCGGGAACACCACTGACTGTCAGATCGAAAAATTTTCAGAGCTTGCTTACCCACCCCTACCCACATTCTTTTCTGGAGATGGGGCAAGTAAGCAAACCCTGCACAGTCCCAATCGGACAGTCCCGATACAGGAGTGCTGCAGTAGCAGGGGGAGCTGCTGAAAAGGAGAAAGAAAAAGAGCACAGCACGCACCTCCTCTCGGCTCTCCTATGCTCTCAAAGTTTGGCTTGCCACTTCTCCCACTAAGCTGACAGTAGTATTGCTGCGGTCACTACTCCTGTCAGCTTGTAGTGGCAGAAACTCTCCATGTGCCGCCCCCCCACCCATCTCACATGATACCACAGCGTCAGTGGCAGCCTCCCCTCCTGCCCCCCGTCCAGAGCTGCATGTGGGATCCCTCTAGAACCAATGCAGCATCCAATCAGAGTGCTCTGGTGGTGTGAGAACACAATAGCTCATCAGGGGAGATCGTTGCACTAACATGCTTGGTCAGTAGGTCCTCCTCTTTTTTTTTTTCCATTCAGCCCACTAGGTTGAACGGACCCATTCATTGTTAATTGCACCCCAAATGCTGAAAAACCGACACCTAATTTTTGTGCAGAAAATTGTTAAAAAAATAAAAAATAAAAACACATTTAAAGCTCAAAAAAGGGCATGAGCTACTTATCGGTATTTGTCACACTTAGGGCTGCTCTACATGTGTGGTGTGACAACACAAAAAACACACATGAATGTTGTTATTGCGAGTTAACATAACCCTATAATGTGATGCAGCCTTATCCTTCCCCTAACTTCTAACACAACAACCATGACCTTAAAGCCCAATGTCAAATTTCATGTGACTTGAAATAGCCAATTTGAATGTAGCTGGTCCAAATGAACAGTTTGCATCACAGACGCACACTCTGGGAGTGCTGAATAAAAACTGCATGTAGCTGCATGTAGCCTCAGTTACATATAATATACAGCACTGTGTTCTGGCAGTGGGATAGGGACTTCCCGGCCTGGAGCAAAATCAAGTGGGGCTGCTCAGCCATTCACAGGGTGCACTGTATTTCATCAATGAATACAAGGCTTCCTCTGATTGGCAGAGGTGGACATTGTGACGTCATCCACTGCCTCTTCATCTCAGTTAATCAGAAGAAGCTGTTTTGTTTGTGGCACAGCGTAGATCTGATCTTTATGCCAGTTTCACACTGTAGTGATGCTGCAGGCAAGTTTATATAGTACACTATTCCCATGTTGCTGCCTAAACACCTGTCTACAAGACCAATTCGGACTAATCCTCCCTCCAGCCTCCAGTCTGCAAAGGGATCTATGGATTCAAATTATTGGTGGACATGCCCAATTTGTTTTCAGGCAAGCTGTGGTGGCCAGGCTAGATGTTTAGGTAATTCTTTATCTGGGGCTGGAGTTCAGCTTTAAGCTAAAAACTACTTTTAAAAGTCTTGGTGCCTGCACTTTCAAAAACAAGTCAGTGCCCCGATATGCTCTTTAACTGGTTCCCGACCGGCTCACGCAGATATACTGCGGCACAATGGCTCTCCTAGGCAAAATCCCATATGGGTACGTTCTTCCCTTTTTCGGCCACCAGAGGACGTGCCCGCCGCAAGATGGTGTAACCCAGTGCACGTGGCCAGCGGGCACTTTCGCCGCCAGCCATGATCGCTGCCGGCCACGCTCGAGCGCCAGCACGGGGATTTGTGTGTGTGTAAACACACAAATCCCTGTGCTGTCAAAGGAGAGGAGACATGTTGTTTGTTCCTACTAAGTAGGAACAGCGATAACTCTATTCTCCTACTCAGTTCTACCCCCATACAGTTAGAACACAGTGAAGGAAACCCCTTGATTGCCCCCTAGTGTTAAGTCCTTCCACTACACTATAACATTTGTTATAGTGGACACTATAACATTTGCGCAAACCAATCAATATACACTTATTGCGATTTTTTTTACCAAAAATATATATTGGCCTAAACTGAAATTCGTTTTTTTTTTTAAATTAGGGGAATATTTATTATAGCAAAAAATATTGTTTTTTTTTCTTCAAAATTGTCAGTCTTTTTTTGTTTATAGCACAAAAAATAAAAACCGCAGAGGTGATCAAATACCACCAAAAAAAAGCTATTTGTGGGAAAAAAAGGACACAAAATTTGCTTGGGTACAGCATTGCATGCCCGGGCAATTGTCAGTTAAAGCGATGCAGTGCCAAATTGTAAAAAGTGCTCTGGTCAGGAAGGGGGTAAAATTTTCCGGGGCTGAAGTGGTTAAAGTTAAACCTCACCTTCGCACCATAGGGACAAGGATGCTTTAGTAAAACAGCCATTGGGGGAAGTGGCAAGTCTCACAGGCAATTAAAAAACCCTTTTTGTTTACCTGGATATGCGCACAATGAGGGCAGGGGAGACATTTGAAATCTATTAGACACCTGCCACATGCTAAATCCAAACCACAGAGGGGGCTTTTTGGCCCTTGTGATAGCATTAAAGTTTAAATGGTCAAAAAAGTCAAATTAAAATAAAACTAATAAAAAAAAAAAAAAAAAAAGTATAATATTATATATACATATATATACACACACACACACACACACACACACACACACACACACACACACAGTATCTCACAAAGGGGAGTAAACCTAAATATTTTATTATATCTTTTCATGTGACAACACTGAAGAAATGACACTTTGCTACAACACAAAGTAGTAAATGTATAGCTTGTATAACAGTGTCAATTTGCTGTCCCCTCAAAATAACTCAACACACAGCCACTAATGTCTAAACCAGGGGTCCTCAAACTACGGCCCGCGGGCCGAATCCGGCCCTCCAGCGTTTTTGATCCAGCCCGCGGACTGCCCCTTTAAAATTGCAGCACTGCCCCTGCCCTCTGCTCCCTCCATCACACAGGACGGGAAACATGACAGGCCGGGCAAAGGACCTTCTGTGCTAAGAAGCAGGTGATTGGTTACTAGGCATCAGAGCGGTCCCAGGAACCAATCACCTGCCCCTCACTTCCAAAGTCCCGCCCTCCGTCTGGACCTACCATGCCTCGTGTCCTGCGTGATACAGGTAAGTGTAATCGCGGGGGGGAGTCTGTGCTATGGTGGGGATCTGTGCTATGGTGGGGATCTGTGACACACAGGGGGGAGTCTGTGCTATGGTGGGGATCTGTGACACACGGGGGGACTCTGTGCTATGGTGGGGATCTGTGACACACGGGGGGACTCTGTGCTATGGTGGGGATCTGTGATGTAGGGGACTCTGTGCTATGGTGGGGATCTGTGATGTGGGGGACTCTGTGCTATGGTGGGGATCTGTGATGTGGGGGACTCTGTGCTATGGTGGGGATCTGTGATGTGGGGGACTCTGTGCTATGGTGGGGATCTGTGATGTGGGGGACTCTGTGCTATGGTGGGGATCTGTGATATGGGGGACTCTGTGCTATGGTGGGGGACTCTGTGCTATGGTGGGGGACTGATGTGGGGGACTCTGTGCTATGGTGGGGATCTGTGATGTGGGGGACTCTGTGCTATGGTGGGGATCTGTGATGTGGGGGACTCTGTGCTATGGTGGGGATCTGTGATGTGGGGGACTCTGTGCTATGGTGGGGATCTGTGATGTGGGGGACTCTGTGCTATGGTGGGGATCTGTGATGTGGGGGACTCTGTGCTATGGTGGGGATCTGTGATGTGGGGGACTCTGTGCTATGGTGGGGATCTGTGATGTGGGGGACTCTGTGCTATGGTGGGGATCTGTGATGTGGCGGACTCTGTGCTATGGTGGGGATCTGTGATGTGGGGGACTCTGTGCTATGGTGGGGATCTGTGATGTGGGGGACTCTGTGCTATGGTGGGGATCTGTGATGTGGGGGACTCTGTGCTATGGTGGGGATCTGTGATGTGGGGGACTCTGTGCTATGGTGGGGATCTGTGATGTGGGGGACTCTGTGCTATGGTGGGGATCTGTGATGTGGGGGACTCTGTGCTATGGTGGGGATCTGTGATGTGGGGGACTCTGTGCTATGGTGGGGGACTGATGTGGGGGACTCTGTGCTATGGTGGGGGACTGATGTGGGGGACTCTGTGCTATGGTGGGGGACTCTGTGCTATGGTGGGGGACTGATGTGGGGGACTCTGTGCTATGGTGGGGAACTGATGTGGGGGACTCTGTGCTATGGTGGGGGACTGATATGGGGGGGATCTGTGATGGGGGAAGTATGTGATTGGGAGTGGTTCTGTAATGAGGGGAGTCTGTGAAATACTGATAAGTTTATATTGATTACAATTGTTCTTTATTTTTTTTTTTTGCACTACAAATAAGATGTGTGCATAGGAATTAGTTCATATTTTTTTAAACTATAGTGCGGCCCCCCAACAGTCTGAGGGACCGTGAACTGGCCCCCTGTCTAAAAAGTTTGAGGACCCCTGGTCTAAACCACTGGCAACAAAAGTGAGTACAGGACAGGTTCCACTCAGAACAGGCCTCACCATGGTCAACCGAAGAAGTTGAGTGCACGTGTTCAACATCATATCCAGAGGTTGTCTTTGGGAAATATGAGTGCTGCCAGCATTGCTGCAGAGGTTGAAAAGGGGGTTAGCCTGTCAGTGCTCAGACCATATGCCACACAATGCATTAAATTGGTCTGCATGGCTGTGTCACCCCAGAAGGAAGCCTCTTCCAAAGATGATGCACAAGAAAGCCCGCAAACAGTTTGCTGAAGACAAGCAGATTAAGGACTACTGGAACCAAGTCCTGTGGTCTAATGAGACCAAGATAAACTTATTTGGTTCAGATGGTGTCAAGTGTGTGTGGCAGCAACCAGATGAGGAGTACAAAGACAAGTGTGTCTTGCCTACAGTCAAGGGTGGTGGTGGGAGTGTCATGGTCTGGGGCTGCATGAGTGCTGTCGGTACTGGGGAGCTACAGTTCATTGAGGGAACCATGAATGCCAACATGTACTGTGACATACTGAAGCAGAGCATGATCCCCACCATTCAGAGACTGGGCCACAGGGCGGTATTCCAACATGATAACAACCCCAAACACACCTCCAAGACAAGCACTGCCTTGCTAAAGAAGCTGAGGGTAAAGGTGATGGCCTGGCCAAGCATGTCTCCAGACCTAAACCCTATTGAGCATCTGTGGGGCATCCTCAAACGGAAGGGGAGGAACGCAAGGTCTCTAACATCCACCAGCTCTGTGATGTCATCATGGAGGAGTGGAAGAGGACTCCAGTGGCAGCTCTGGTGAACTCCATGCCCAAGAGGGTTAAGGTAGTGCTGGAAAATAATGGTGGCCACACAAAATATTGACACTTTGGGCCCAATTTGGACATTATCACTTAGGGGTGTACTCACTTTTGTTGCCAGTTTAGACATTAATAGCTGCGTGTTGAGTTATTTTGAGGGGACAACAAATTTACACTGCTATACAAGCTGTACACTTACTACTTTACATTGTAGCAAAGTGTCATTTCTTCAGGGTTGTCACATGAAAAGATATAATAAAATATTTACATAAATGTGAGGGGTGTACACACTATTGAGAGATACTGTATATAATATACACATATATACATACACATACACAATATAAATATATATATATACGTTTGATGGCTGGCAGGCCTCCTTGTCACATTACAAACACGGTATTTCCGTCTCATTGTTCCACAATGAGTCACTTCAACCTTCAGACCTGTACCAACAAATAAAAAACATTTAATTTGTAAAAAAAAAAAATATAATAATAATAAAACACATCTTACAATGTTAACAATGCCATATTTACTGTAAATAGGGAGGATAATTCTAATTCTGTCACCTTTATTCTCAGCATAACCAGGCTGAATTACTGATGTAGTTTAGAAATGCAGTAAAGATGCAACCACTATGTTATATTTATTTGTCAATGTCTTGTTATAAATGATGACTGCAAAAAGGTTATACACATACATTCCAAACAATTCTATGTGCAGACTGCCATTTTTCTTTTATAAATTAACCCCGTAAAAGGTCATCAATAAGGTCTAGGTTTGAAACATTTTGAGCACATACCCTTTATCTCTTTGGTGAATTTTACCCGGTGAGAATCGGTCAGAGGTCGCGGTTGTTCATCTATGTTATGAATATCTAGAACTTCACACATAAACTGGATAACTGGTTGTGCTTTGTAGAAGGCAGTGGCAGAAACTGCAATTGAAATAGAACATAAAATAATTCCATAAGCATTTTCTGATTACATATACCATATTTTCCAACTATCAAATGCACATAATCAACAAAGGACACCTAAAAATAGAATAAAAAATGAAATGAATCACTTCTCTCTCAGACTGACATTCCAGACCACACTGTCTCTATGCCATATGGTGTGTTGAGAGGAGAAACTTTCAAGACAGACCCATTGTTTATTGCCAAGTGGGAAGCCTCCCTACACAGGACAGCAGACAACTGTCAGAAATGCTTTATATTCAACTCAAAACACTCTATGTCTTACCCGGTAGACTTGCATCGTATGTTTCCTTCCTTACTTAAGACCTGTTGGAGGTGCAAGAAGAGTGAGGGATCTTTTTGCACATTTGGTGGTGATGTCACCTGATTTCCACATTTTGTAAAAAAAATCTATTTCCTATAATGCATGGTGTATCTCCAATGTGTAAACTTCTCCTGAAATTGCCCTCTTGTCAAAGATCCCTGGTTCTTCTCCAGCATAAGGGAATCTTGCATCCCTACTTGTTGGCCGTACGTGTCACTATCTCCAGGTATTGGAAAACTACAGCTCCTCCCTATAACCTTGAGTGGGCCCAAATACTTAATTATTCTGGCAATCGAAACTCTTCTCGAAACGTTTCTGGCTATTAGATCTCCTTTGAGGGATCTTCAATTTATTCCCATGATTTTTAGTTTTTTTGCTTTTGAAAAGATTCTTTCATAAAAGACTGTAGTTATTTTGTTGTTACGGGCACATGCTTTTGTATACCGCACTTTACTCAAAAGGTACATCTGAGCCTTCTACTGTTTATTGACTGTATTGTATTTTCAGGAAATCTCACTTTACTACAATGTAATGTTCTCTGTGGTTTTCTACTACAGAATGTTTTTCTGTTCCTTGTACTACTTTGAAGGACCACAAGCTGTTCATCTTCATACAGAAGAAAAATGTAGGTGCACCTTTACTTGTATATACCAAATAATAGTGTGCTAAACCTCAAATGTATAATTAAATAATAGACTCCAGTGAATACGTAATATTCACAATGGGACAGCTTCTCCTCATTACACTACCTCGATTCTGAGACACTGGAAGTGTCGTCACCAGGAGGAGACAGTGATGACACTTCCGGTGTCTCGGAATCGAAGAAGTGTAATTAGGAGGAGAGCTGTCCCATTGTGAATTGATTTTTTGAGCCTTTTTTATCACTATTCAAATGTGAGTGCATCTGTTTAAGATTTTATAATTAAAGTAAGAAATGTATTCAAATCTTGCATGATGATGATTTTCTAATTTGCTTTAAGAAACTGAACCTGGGGAAATTGATTTTATGAGGAGAAGTTTTGTTAATTCTGGAACGAACAGCTGAAACCCTTTCCTGATCTGGCTGACCTTTTTGGATTATCACTGAAAGCACCAATAGACCCACCTCCTTTGAGGTAAGCCGGCATTGCACATTGTGGTGGTGGTGAATATTTTTCAGCACATATACCCTACAGAGTGTCACGGATAATGGAGTAATCTGAGATTCACGTTTTGTCAGCATTCAAGAACCTATTTATTTCATGCATGTGGACTTTTTGTATATTATTATTATTTATATTTATGAAATCTGGTCACTATTGCATTCACTGGAGTCTATTATTAATTATACATTTGAGGTTTAGCGCACTATTATTTGGTATATATTTATTTATTTCATGTGGTATCAGAACACATTCTGAATAGTCACATATATAATTTTTTTTTTTTTTTTTATTTCACAATTTTTGGTTTAATCCTTATCAGCACTTTAATATCTTTATTGTTTTAGCACCTTCACTTGTGACACTGGTTTAATACTTAACCTTCAGAAATGACTTTACCCGTATGGCGAACAAACTCATGAAACGTAAGACCATATTTCAGGTGGTCACCAGTGGTAGTGCCAACACACATTGCAATTATCACTGTCAGGAAGCCGGTGCAATAACATGCAGCCAACGCAGGAATGAATGTATGTACACAGGAACAAGACAAGAAAATCGCAATTGCAGCACACTGGACTTTAAAAAAAAAAAAAAAGCCAGTAACGTTAACTGTAGAACGCTGTAGCTGTAGAGTGAGTTTTTCAGCATTTTTGTAGTAGCGTTTTTCAGCTGTAGCTTTTTTTTGCAAAACTATGCTCCCATAAAAGCTTATGGCTCAAAAATGCTGAGAAAAGCAGAATAGCCAAGTTTTCAGCTTTTTTAAGCTGTTTTCAGCTTTTTTTTTTAAGGCCCCTTTCACACTGGGGCAGAGGTGGCATTGGCGGTAAAGCACCTCGGGCTTTCACACTGAAGAGACAGGAGCGTCTCTTTCAGGGCGCTTTGTAGGCGCTATTTTTAGTGCTGTAGCGCCTGCAAAGCGCCAAAGTGTGAAAGGGATCTTAGAGCATTTTTACAGATGAAAAACTCCTCTCAAAACCTACTAGTTCTGGGGGGTTTTTCCAACTAGAAAAACGCCCCTGCCAAAAACTGCTGATGACAGCCTATGTGTGCATAGACACATAGGATAACATGCTGGGGAGTTTATTGATTGCAGAGAAAAACGTCTGAAGCCAAAAACAGCAGCTGTAAAAACGTCCAGTGTGCATGAGGCCTTAAAGTGCAACTAGACCTACGAATATCTTGGAGGCTTTACTTTAACTGGGTTTGACAGTCAGATTAGCTGTTGCCATTTTGTCCAGAGAGTGTGAGGTGTTCTTCCAGGTAGGGCTCACCAATGCAATGCTCACCAAGTAGGCAAATGCGAACGCTTCAAACCCTTCCAGCAGGTCATTCATAACCCTTTGAAAAGGTGGTTGGTGTTGCCATCATCCTAAAACAGCATTACTATAAAATCCAATAATTCAAAAAGATTTTTCCTGTTTATTAGGGAGTTTGCCATTACCTCCTGCTCCAGTTCATGACTGTTAAATAGTGGGCGGCTGTCACCTTTTTAACATGGGGCATGAAGTAAGCATTAGAAGCAGTAATCATTCAGCTTCCTGTAGTCCCTGTAGAACCTGGTCACCTGACCCTTTTGAGAACCAGGACTCCCCAGTTAAACTGTTATGGTTTACTGAAAGCACCTCCAGTTTGTGTGGAAGAGAGGTATAAATTGTTCTTCCGGTCTGCTCCCAATTTTCCAGTGTCAGCTAACAAGTCTAAAGCCAGGTACACGTTAGTTTGTTTTTTTTTCATTCAACCCAGTGGGTTGAACGAAAAAAAAACTTGTAGCTCCGGTCAGAGCCACGGTACTAACAATCTGAAGTTAGAACAGTGATCTCCCCTGCTGAGCTGTTGTGTCCTGACAGGGTGCCATACACACGGGCCGAATGTCAGGCATTTTTTATTAACTGGGCTGATGTTCTCCCAACATTTGGCCTGTGTGTACGGGGCTTATCAGTGGGTCTGTTTCATCCGGTTTAGGTTGGCAGCAAACTGCCACTATTAATGCTATTCTTTTATTGTGTGTATGAGCTCTTTGTATCACTGGAATTTTTTCGGTGTTCTTCCTCCTTCGCCCAAACTTACTGCATGGGCCAGGTCAATCAAGCACTTTGTGACTGTAGTTTTTGGTGCCACATAGGAGTAAAGCATACATCTTCCGAAACACACTGTACTTTTGCTTACTGGCAACGTGGTTGTTTCTGTATTTTTACTTGATCTGAGCCTGTGACATGTTCTCCCACACCATCCCAACCAGAGTCTCTATGTTGTCCTGGAACCTCAGCACATAATCCTCAAGTGCCAGCAATCTTGTACTCCTAGATCTCTTGAATTAGATCTAAGGGTCCTCTCATTCACCTTCCGAAAAGGAGTTTGAATGGTGAAAAGCCTGTGTACTTCAGAGTCATCTCTGTAGACAAACAGCAGGTGAGGCAAATCACTTTCACAGTCCCTCCCCGTGACTCTGTAAAAGTCTTTAGTATCGGTTTCAAGGTCCCATTGAAACGGTCACCTAGGCCATTCATTTGTGAGCGGCCCTCCTGTCTTAACTAAAAAAAAATAGTAGCGTGCACGAGGCTTTAGGGTACCCAGGGGCATAGTCCACTACTGTCAAGATGTTTTATTCTGCAGCACTAAGGCACAAATATATATAGATCTATCTTAAAAATCACAAGGTAACTAAAATAAAACTGACCCGAAGTCATTATAGCTTCTATTCATTGCTAGGTCACAGCTATGCATTTGCACGGGCTGCTGCACCTGCAAAAAGGCAATATAAAGGACTCTGAGGCTTTTTAAAAATGCAGCCGCAGGGAAATTGCATGATGCTTTGCACTGTGTTTTCAGATGCATGGGGGTGCCATTAAAGATGAATGACAGCCCGCGTGTCTGTAAAAGGGCATCACGTTTTGGCTGCAGGCGATTGCGGATGTGGAAATAGGTGCGATTTATACGCTGGCCTGCACCCACGACCACCTGCAACAATTTGAACATAGCCTAAGAAATCTGATACTTTTGTTATTGTAGAATTGGCCTTAAACTGCTGAGAACACCCCAACATTCCCAGCTCCCCAACTCCTTGCTCATACCTTACATTCATTCACCAACCACCTTCTGTCACCTCCACCTTAATATACGGTATATGATATTAAGGTGGAGATGACAGAAGGTGGTTGGTGAATGAATGTAAGGTATGAGCAAGGAGTTGGGGAGCTGGGAACGTTGGGGTGTTCTCAGCTTTCCTACACAGTATATAACCAAAATTCGAGTGCAGTGGAGTTTTAACTTTAAAATGGCAGAACTAGCAGTTTTGTAAGAACAGTTATGTCATTGCTCTAAAGATTATGCGTAGGCAAAACACTTTAAAAAAATAAGAAAAGTAATGGTACATTATATGAAATGTATAATATTGTTCAAAACCAAAAAGACAGTTTTTTGCTGCCATTTGTGATGCCATACATGGAAATTACAAAAAAAATGCCATTTCGTATTATACAGTGTTAACGAAATCTATATTTACCCAGTTTAGTTTTATTGTATATATTGTGCATTAAGGATTATTACCACATTAGTAGTGCATTACATAAAAAGTATATTTATCCTTCAAATGAAGAACAACTTATTTTCCCAACTGTACAATTCCACCTTGACGCAGGCATCTGTTGCAAGACAACAAACTCCAGATTAGAGACACCCACACAAGCTGATTATCAAATACATGAACACAGCTAACCTCTTACAATCTGCAGCAAAAAGGGCCTTCCTGTCTCCTCGGAAACCAAATGAAGGCAGCAGATCATCATCTAACAATATTGCGAAAGGGCTGAAAGTGGTCGCTGGCTTTGATGAAGGATTACCATCTATGGGTAATATTGGGTTGTATGTAATTCACTCCACAGTAATAAAAAAAAAATGTTGGTGTATTTATCAAAGAGGCAAAATGTACATGGTTACAGATCTGATTTTGTAAGGAAGTTAACAGACCAGAAATTAATTTTGATAAATATACGTTCATTCTTTACATTGCTTAAAGAGAAAGCTTATGATCCTTTACTGTGCAAAAAAGACATTAAGAAAGTAATAGACATATTAAGTTAATTTTGCCTTTTAACAGTTAAGTTTTGGGGCAATATTAGATATCCTGGTCAAGTATAACAATCACCACCCACAAAAAAGGCTTTAAAAAGGGCATATACTTGTAGCTTTGATACAAAACGCTGTAAACACGGAGATGATACAGATAAGGGAAAATGTCTGATCCAGCAGAGAAGTCCAACTTTCTGTTTCGAAAAAGTGTAACCAAAGAAGCAAATGTGTAATTTAAAATATAATTTTTTGATTGATCTAGAAACTCTTCTCTTTTGCAAGAGACATTATAGCATTCAGTCTACTTACCATCTATATTAAGCATCATTTTCCACATGGCAGGTCGGACAGATTGATGGAACCCAAACCAGACTTCTCTTCCACCCCCCAAGGGGTGATCATACCCTTCAGGTGCAGAAAAGAACGAGCGTCCTACAGGGGTGTACCTATGAGACCGGTAAAATATTTAATTGTACTAAAGTAACCAAAACAAGTACATTTTCACAGTGTATAGCTATAGATTCAGTTTCAAACACATTCCTTAAAAGGAAATTGCCAAGAACTCAGCCATAGGTAAACTACAACTTTCAAACGTTTTAAAAATAAATCAAAACTATATATGTGCTGCTCTCTCATAGATGTGAAACCTCTAATAAATATAAAATTGTGCAACAAACACATCAGTGTAAAAAGATTACAGGAAAAAGTCCTTAAAGCCGTATTATTATTATACCCCAAAACAAAATGTAATTGCACTTTACCAATTCTTAGATGTGGTGACTGCATTAGGTTTCTTTTAATCTGTTGATCTGGCCAGTGAGTCTGGTATTTTTCAACTTTTAACAGACCAAACTGTCCAGCAAAAGTGTCATAAATAGTCATATTTATTTATGAAAAATCTCTATTCCAAAAGGGAAAAAAACAACAACTTTTGTTGCAGCAATTTAAAAGTGTTCGCATGATTTTGGCTTTAATTTGTTAGTCAAGGCCATGTAAATCTTCTAGTGCATCCATTACCCTTCCCACAATTTGACAATGATGCTATCCAAAAGGTGTTGTTAGACAACTAATGCGGCCACCAAAATACAGGTGAATTATCCCACAACCAGTGCTGCACCAAAATGACTCACCAGAGAATGATAACCTTATGAGATTAAGGGTACATTCACATTGAACGTGGGTTTGAAATTGTACGAGTTCAGCTGAACCCGCATTTCAGTGCAAGTTTGGGGGCGATTTGAAAGACATCTGTGCAGGTTCATGCACAGATGTCTATTGAAATCGCCCCCAAAGTCGCCAAAAGCAGTGAAGGAACTACTTTTGGAAAACAGTGTGGCGCCTCAGAGTCAGCATCACACCGATTGAGACAGTGCCATTGCTGGCAATAGGCTGTGATTTGGAATGCAATTTGACATGTCAAATCGCGCCGATCTGAACAGGGGCTATACCACACAAATGTCTTTCAAGTCACCCCCTGACACTGAAATGCTGGTTCGAAATAGTTCAGCTTAACTCGCACAATTTCAAACTCACCTTCAGTGTGAACGTATCCTTAAGGTTTGATGCACTTATTATGTATAATATCTCTTACCAGTTCTCTTCCTATTTCAACATGAAAGCAGGGGGGAAAACAAAACTTGCAATAAAATGTAATATCATAATATCTTTTATTGGTTAAAACCAAGAAAGCTAAAACTTCCGAACCATTTAAGGCAATATGTGCCTAGAACCCTCTTACTGACATATTTTGTCACAAATGGACTTTTTTTTTTTACAAAATCCATTTGTGAGAAACACATCAGTAGCAAGGTCCTTGGCATATAGTTTGTAGTCCCGCTAAAGGTCTACAGATTTGCACTAGCCCACTAAGGAGAATTCTGAAGTGAGGTAGTGTGTGTGCGCTGGCTGCTGACACTCTGGGGAATTGCATGTCCTATTTGCAATAGAAGAAATAAAAGAAGAAATACAGTCACCGGCAGAACCCACTCTTTAAAATGGGCAACATCAGAATACGGGAAGTTGGAAGCCTATATTGATTCCAAGATGAATAAACGGTACTTGCGAAAAAAGCCCAACACTAGGAAATTGGCAACTAGGTCAAATTCCTGGAGAAGCTCACAATGTCTGATTGACAATCTAGCAACCTCCAGATGAGATGCAGCAGAGTTAAGATGAAAAGACCAACTGAGGGATCACTGCTGACTCGAGAAACTGGGTTATAAAAACAAGGAATAGGAAGCAGATTCATCCATGAGGAGATTCCATTCAAGTTGGGGAAAAGGAATAATTCCCAACCTGGCCAGAATCTGGAGTTAGCGAGACTTCTTGGTTTGAAGAAGCCGCTTGGTGCCTGTCCAATTTCCAGATATTCTAACGCAGAGGGAGACTCAAGGGAAAGCACGAGAAGAGCAACCATGTTAAATGGAATTCCTAAACAAACCAAAAATCAATAAAAAAATGTTAGGGGCAAAGGTCCAGAATAAATGTAAATAGGACCTTAGGGCAGTGGTTGTCAACTTACGAGCTCAAATGCGGCCCCTGACATCACCAAAGGGCCACACAATGTTCAACATATGTAATGCATGAGATTACTATCATAAACTGCAAACCTAATAAAGGAAGCAAGGGTCAGAGAGTAAGGACAAGCTAGTACATTTTTTGGCTAGGGATATGCTACAGGAGGGTGCTAAAAAGTCAAGTGCTTACAAGGTAAAAGCTGTGGGAACGGACCTCTGAAGACTACAAAATCCCTCAGAAGAGGGATAGGGTTAAATATAGCCAAATACCGCGAGGGGTATAACCATCTGTGACTGACAAATAGGCTCTCCTGCAGAAGCAGTGTGTGATGTAATGCGATTTGATTTTCAAGGGTAGGGTGCTGCCAGAGTAGAAATCCAATCACAGAGAGTAGTGTACCAAAACAAAGTTTGCGAAAAGCACATGGGAGTGCAGTCATTCCAGAAAGGAAGCTAAACAAAGTGCCTGATGCAAGGGTTTGGTGGTGTGTAAATTACAAGGTAAAGGATGAGCATTTAAACTGCAAGAAAACCTTCAAAAGGGACCCAGCTGGATGAACAAAGTCCCTCATTTACTGACTGTGATAGTACCTCAGACTATTGTATTAGCAGATAAAGAATGTTTCTGCACCCCATCCCAAGATTTCCTGAGTCAAGGCAAGCGGGCAGCCTGAGCACCAGAGGCATGAGGAACAACACTGTCAAAGAGAGAATCAAAGGGATGCCTATCCTAAAAGCGTAAGTAGATCAAATGTTCCTTAAGCATATGCTTAGCATACCAAGCACAAAGCTAAAGTGACCTAGGCATCTCAACACCCATGCGAAACACACGTTTAGAAGCTTGCAAGAGACAAATCACAGCTGTACCAAAGGGTTCCAGACATTTGTTCCAAAAGCTCCAAGACATGAGTGGTTGTCCTTTATCTATAGGGGTCTCTTAAGAGACTTGACGCATAGCGACATGGATTTACTAAGCCTAGTCATTAAATGTGTTTGGTGGTATGTTCATTAAGGTAAATAACAAGAGCATCTACAGTGGACATATACAACTAATAAATTCCCTTTCCAGTTATCAGAGGCATGTTTTACATATCAAACTGGGACGGTCTTTACATCTGTACAGTTTTGAAAGACCCTACGTGCCAGTTTCACCCTGCAGTTGAAGGTTGATCCTTCAACTGCAGGGTGAAAAGACAGCATCAGATTACTAACACCTCCTGGTAAATCTGAGTCATATGGAGTTTGCTAAAATACAGTTTCTTCAAAAGATGATATGAGGACTCTGAATCAGAAATGGTAATAAGGGAATCAAGCACACTTAGGTGCAGGTCCAGTAGAGTCAGAAGGGGATTCTGTCATTGATGATGCTGGAACGTACTTAGAGCTTCTGTGAGAAGAGTTCTTTACAGACCGATACAATTCAAAAGTAGATACTGGAGGTCCTATGGACACATTATTATTATTATTTCTATTATTATACAGGGTTTATCGTAGTCTGCCTCTTCCAGTGCCTGGGCTGGAGACATCACTTCCCCCTCGGCATAGGAAGGGCTCAGCTCTGCTCCCTCCCTCCTGTCAATCATCTGGGACCCATTACAGGTCCCAGGTGACTAAGCGGCCAATCAGAGCACGCGGCGCCGCTCGCGCATGCGCAGTGGGTGCCATGCTATGAAGCCACAGACCGGCGCCCACAGTTGCAATGCCGGCGCCGCTGAACGGAGAGGGAGACGAGCGGGGCTTCGATCCCCCGCATCGCTGGATCCTGGGACAGGTAAGTGTCCAATTAAAAGTCAGCAGCTGCAGTATTTGTGGTTTTTTTTTGACTGGACCTCGGGTGGAACTCCTCTTTAATATTTTGAATTTAATTCGTTGGGTGAGCGGAAGCCAGTGGAAAGATTGACAGAGACGAGTAGCAGACAAAGCGATTGGTAAGGTGGATTAGTCTGGCAGCAGCATTCATGATAGATTTAAGGGGGGATGGACTATGTTAAGGTACTGCAAGCCAATGAGGAGGGAGTTGCAGTAGTCGAAGCGAAAGATGACAAGGAAGTAAATTAAAAGCTTTGTTGTGTCATTGATTAGAAAGGGGCGTATTCTGGAGATGTTGCGGAGGTTGAGGTGGCAAGATATGGACAGTGATTGGACGTGGGGCTTAAAGGAGAGTTCAGAGTCCAGGATTATACCTAGGACCTTAGCATGTAGGGATGGGCTTATAGTTGTGCCATCAATTTTGACAAAAAGATCAGGGGAAAAGGTACGAGGGGGAGGAAAAATGATAAGTTTGGTTTTAGATAGATTAAGTTTGAGGAAGTGGTGTGACATCCAGACTGATATATTGGATAGTAAATCAGTAATACGAGAGCAGACAGAAGGAGTGAGCTGAGGGGTAGAGAAAATAGATTTGAGTGTCATAAGCGTAGAGATGGTAATGGAAGCCAAGGGAGGCTATCAGCTGACCCAGGGAGGAGGTGTAGATTGAAAATAGGAGAGGTCCAAGAACAGAACCTTGTGGGACCCCAACTGAGAAAGAAAGAGGAGAGGAGGAAGTAGAATTTTAGGCAACGCTAAAGGTGCGGTTGGATAAGTAGGAAAAGAACCAGCGAAGAGTACAGTCACGGAGACCAAAGGCGTGGAGTTTTTTGAGGAGGAGGGGGTGGTCAACCATATCAAAGGCAGCAGAGAGGGCCAGGAGTAAGAGTACAGAATAGTATCCATTGGTTTTTCCCGTTAGTAGATAATTTGTTAGTTTTAGGACAGCAGTTTCTGTGGACTGTTGAGGACGAAATCCAGACTGAAGGGGGATCAAGAAGGCTATGATCAGCAAGGAGGTCGCTCAGTTGGTTGTAGACCAGATGTTCAAGGAGTTTGGATAAAAAGGGGAGCAAGGAGATGGGGCGTAGGTTGGTAAGATTGGATGGGTCCAGTGAGGGCTTTTTAAGTATGGGGCTGACATGTGCATGTTTTAGAGAGTTGGGGAAGATGCCAGAAGAGAGGGTGAGATTGAAGATGTGGGTTAGAGAGTGTAGAATAGAGCCAGAGGGTGAACGTAGCATTTGCGAGGGAACAGGATCCAGGGTGCAGGTGGTAAGATGGGCGTTAGTAAGTAGTTTAGCAACCTCGTCTATAGTGGTGGGGTTGAAAGAGGGAAGTAATGATTGTACCTGTGGGCATGAAGTATAAAGCGTGGAGGGTATCTGAACAGTAGAGATCTCCTCGCGAATTGTATCAATCTTCTGTTTGAAGTGATTGGCGATCTCCTGGGCAGTGAGTGAGTTGGTGGGTGTAAGCAGTGGAGGACGAAGTAGAGAGTTGAAGGTAGAGAAGAGTTGACGGGGACGGGATGATAAGGTGTTAACAAGAGAGATAAAGTAGTTCTGCTTGGCAGTGAGGAGGCAGGAATTATATTTTTGGAGGGCAGATTTATACTGGCTGAAATCTTTCTGGGACTTAGTCTTACACCACAGGCGCTCAAGAGCACAGCTGTGTTTTTACAGACTTCTATTGTCATCTGTTTGCTAAGGTTGAAGGGGACGGGGCCTGATTTTGTGTGTAGTGAGAAGGCCAGTGTGTCCAGTGAGGTTAGAAGTTAAGTGTTGTAGACAGAAGTGGCTAGGTTGGTGCAGGATAGGGCAGGGTGCGGTTTTGTCAGAGGTGGTCAGTAGCAGAGTAGAGAAGAGGAGGGTTGAGATGGTGTAGGTTTCTACGGGTAACCGTTAGGTGGTGGAAGGGAGAGGAGAGGGAGAGAGTGAAACTAATAAGGTAGTATTAGTTTATTATGAAGTCCCCGAGAATGATAGTGGGGATTTCAGAAGAGAGAAAGTAGGGTAGCCATACAGAGAATTCCTTAAGAAAGGTTGATAATGGCCCAGGGGGCCAGTAGATCACAGCTATCCTTAAAGTCTTATCCTCACGTGGTACAGCTATATAGAGGACTCTTATGAGGATTAACCTATAAGAATAGGAGTTCCCAGGATCTATGGACAGGTGTCAGTCACTTCTGGAGATACAGAGAGCTCTTCCCTAGCAACAATGGAGTGTTATGGGCTGAAGTCAACCATAGCAGTGAGATTTTCCTTTGTATGCAATTTCATGTATATTCATTAACTTAAAAAAAAAAGAAAAGAAAAAGAAGATGTTGCACTGTGTAGCAGTAACATGTAGGTCCAAAATGATGCAAGACCTCACTTACTCACAAACCCGAGCAGTTGGTGCTAAAGAGTTGTAGGTGGCCGGAGGTCACAAAGTCACTGTAGGCTGGCAGTGGAACGAGACCAGAGAGTGGTTTATCCATGAAGTGCTTTAAAAGCAGGAGCAGTAGTTTCCTTTAGGCTCAACGGCAACAGAAAGAACGCAGAGTATGCTCAATACTCCACCTAGTAGACGACATGAGGGCTCAGTTACCCCAGTCTTAACTAATACTGCTGTTGGATGGCAATGGTAGGAATATTAAAATGGCACCCAACAGTACTTTATAACTCAGAGAAGCAACATCTAGTGGCAAGAGAAAGTATATCAACCCCCCCCCCCCCGAAATGAAAGAAGTATTAAACTCAAAACATATTTAATATTGTATATATATGGTGGCTGTATTAGTTTACCTTTTGGACTCTCTTCTATATTCATCTGGTAATCACAGTCAGCAAGTGTCTTGTTTTTCACAGCACAAACTCTCCAGCAGAATGTATCAGTTTACATGGATGAGACAAATCACTTAAATAGATTACCAGGCGAAAACAGAGGGGAAAAAGTCAAAGAAAATAAAACTGTTGCAGCCATCGCATCGAATGATTGTTAAGCTGCATTATATATTACATTTTTGGTTTTGGGTTTAACCCTCTCGCTGCCAGGTCTGTACTCCATAGGGACTTGACAGCGGGAGGTTTTACACACAGTCCCAGTGGCTACAGCCACTGGGACTGTGTGTAAATCTGACAAGCAGACTCCTGCCTGTCAAGTGGAGCATTCAGGTGGCTCGCTGCCACCCGATTGCTTCCAGACACCACAAGTAATAGGGCCCTCACATGCGCCCCCGCCGGCTTGGGCTCCACTTGTACATCTGTGGGCTTGGGACTGACATAGCAGGTGCACCGGGTGGAGGGGAGGGAGAAGAGCAGACACACATTTTATGTTATCTTCAGGGTTAAAATGATTTTTTAAGCATGTGTGCAAAAACAGCTCTGACAGTAAAAGCGTGAATACAGCTTTAATTGGCATTCTGCAGTAATTTGCCATAAAATGTGATCTTATCCTCATCTAAGTCACAACCTCAGACAAAAACTATGTGCTTAAGCTGAAAACACAGGATAACTGGAGGAAAAAGTAAGTGAAACCTTCAAAATGTTACTAAAAGGCAGAAGTGATCAGAACAATATCTCGAAGGCCCCCTTTCACACTTGTGTGACTTTTCCTGTGACTTTGGACAGCAATCTTGCATGTCAAGTCATACTCCATGATTCCCAATGATAACCATTCATATCTGTGTGACTTCAAATTGAACTGACTTCAAAGTAGGCCCTGTATTACTTTGGTCCAACTTTGATGCGAGTTGAGGTCCATGGACCTCAAGTTTTTACAGGCATTCCCTGAAACCGTGGCAAAATCTCGGTAAAAATCGTGTCAAAGTTGCAGTAGTGTGAAAGGGGCCTAAGTAGATTGTTTTAATGCCTTCCTGGGAATTTTCCTTTTGGGATCATATATAAAACAACTTTACACATATTTTTTGGATTACAAATTAACTTTATTTCTGGAGCCTATTCGTAGTTATTAATTCTGCAGCATGCACTTTTTTTCTGTATTTATAGCCCTTTTTTTGCACTTTCAGCATTTGCAGAGTATTTGTCATTGAATTTCATTAGCTTGTATTATAATATACACTATGAGATATGTTGGATTGATATTTATTATTAGATTTGATTGCGTTTATCATGGTTATTTGCCATGTTTATGGTGTTTGGGATAATAGATCTGTGTTGCTTGTTTTTATTTTAAAAACTCCGGTGGCAAAGATCTTTTTTGATTTTTTTGCTTCCTATCAATATCCAAGGCGCTAGATTTTTCTCTTCTTAAATCACTTCAGGTTTACCCAGGGCCATTTTTAAAAAATCTACAGCACTCAAAAACACTGATCTTGGTGTTTTAAACACTTTTAAAAAGTGTTACTAAACCCAGTAATATGAAAATAGTTCATCCGCCCACAGCTCATAAATCATCTTTTTACATTAAAATACCGTGACTATATACCTTTTTGGATGATCTATATACCACGGTTACATCATAAACTGTACAGTTTCTTCAGTGCTGTGTATTAAGGAAGGGGAAGATTTTCACTGCAGCCTGTATACACGTCCACATGTGTGGCAATATCATGTGACCTGGCTATCTCCGAGAACAAGAAACTGTTCTCTCCAGTATAAAAGACAACTGAGCATGTACAGGTCGGCTACTCTGCCTGTGTTAGCTGGCTTTCCCCAGATAGACAGTGCAGGAGGGGGAGGATCTATGCATATTGGATAAAACAGTCTTTTTTTACACAATGCAGAGAATTAACCCCTTAAGTTCCACAGTGAGTATAACAAGCATGCTATGCTGCATATACAGACTGATTTTACTGTTGTGGGTTTAGTAACACTTTAAGGACAGAGGAAGTATTTGGAGTCTCCAGATCTCTCCATAAAGCATACCTGTCACATGCCTATTGCTGTCACAAGGATGTTTACATTCCCTGTGACAGCAAATAAAAAAATATATAGATAAAATAAAAACAATTTAAAGCAACAGTGTAAAGATAATAAAAATAAATACATCATTTAAAATAATTTAAGTGCCACCACCCCCTATGCTCACACACAAAGGTCGAATGTGTGTGTCAATCACACACCCACACAGCGATCATCCCACACATGAGGTATCACGATGAACATCAGATCATGAGCAGTAATTCTAGCACTAGACCTCCTTTGTACATCTAAAGTGATAACCTGTAAGGGCTATGGATAATAAAATTCATGTTGTTTGTCGCCATTGCTCACGCGTGCACAATTTTAAAAAAAGAGTGACATGTTTGGTATCTATTTACTCAAATTAACATCATCTTTTAAATTTTAAAAAAATGGGTTATGTATTGTAATTTTTTACCACAAAAAAAAGCTGCGTTTGAAAAAAAAAAAAAATTTGAAACGATTGTCATTTTATGCTCTAGGGCCTCTGCTTAAAAAAAATACATAATGTTTGGGGGTTCCAAGTAATTTTCTAGCAAAAATGACCGATTGTTACATGTAAATAAAAAGTGCCAGAAAAGGCATGGTCTTGAAGTGGTTGAAATCCTTGCAATGTGCATAGATAACACAGAGGGGAATGATGGTTTTTTTCTCAACAAAAAGTAGTTACTCTTTAGCCACTTGACCTCCAGCAGGTTTTACCCCCTTCGGGCCCAGACAATTTTTTTACCATTCAGCACTATCCTACCTTAACTGGCAATTGTCAGTCACGCAACACTGTACGCAAATGAAATTTATATAATTTTTTTCAGACAAATAGAGCTTTCTTTTGTTGGTATTTAAGCAGTAAACAATGATCACATGGCATCTGGGCCGATTACAGTAGCCCGATTCCCAGCATTGTGACACTGTGCGCCCCAGAGGAAAGCGCGGAAGGCACATGAGCGGAATGACGTACCAGTACGTTGTCCAGAAACAGAGCCACCAGCCAGCAGTAAAATTACTACTGCTGGTCAGCAAGTGGTTAGACCTAAGTAACCTTAAACACTGCCCCCTCTTCTCTCCCAACACCTATGCTGACTAACCTGTATAAAAAAGATGTACAGTATATACTTGGCTATTTTCAGCCCATTCCAGTCCGGACATGTAATTCGCCTCCCTTGTGTCAACCAGTAGTGGTTGCAGAGGACAGGAGGAAGCGCTGAGACAAGAGATGGGCCATAAGCGCCTCTGGGTGACGTCATTGCTCCAGGCTTTACCAGCCATTGTTGAGCACTCTCTCCTCTGCCCTGCAGCCATGGCTGGCTGACACAGGGAATCACATGACCGGCCCCAAGCGGGATGTGTCAACCATCACCCCCCCCCCCCCCCCCCCCGAGGTTAGTGCAAAATACACATTCTATTTACACCAATAACACCAAAGCCATGAAGGTGAGCTCCGGGCAAACTGCTAAATACACAGACTGAAACCCATTTTGGAGGATGAGGCTGTTTTACTGCACAGCGAGCAGACTAAGTAAAGAGTAAGAACTAATGGTGCTACCTTCTAGGCTCTACAGAAGTGTGTGAATTACTAGCTAAACAGAAACCCAAATAGTTAGGCAGGTTAAATAGCTTACATATCATTAGGGCTCCTTCACACCAGCAGTGTTGGGCAGCATTTTTCAATGCAAAAACAAGGCAAATATACTTCTGTCTGATTGCTTTAGTAAACACCACACTGCTTTGGTGTAAGCTGCAAAAAAGAAAAGTTGTAGGACATGTTGCATTTTTGTGCAGTGGAGTGCGTTCAACGTGTTTTAAAGCATTGCAACACACTGTAGCACAGAATGCATTTAACCAAGCACTAGCATGCATGTTATGAAAGTGATAACACGCTCTGATATGAATGAGTCCTTAAATACATAAGGTATCATCAATTTTAAGTAAAATTTCAATGGTCCCTTAAAATAAAGAGAAAAGTATTTCAAGGATATGGTTTGCTAGCTCTGTACGTACTTCATGGAGGGCAGATGGCGTAACACAACATCAACGGCATGGACTGGGTTGGTACTTATTGGCTTGTCCAGTTCCAATGGCTCGGGGAGGGACCTTCCAGTTAGTACTTCATGCAGTAGGTGCCAGCTTATTCGAGAAACAAATTTGATGGAGACCTTAAAGGGACGATCTTTTCCTCCTTCTCCTGGTAATGTTACATCCAAATCCACCTAACAAAAGAGAAACAAAAATCTGTACAGATTTGTAAAGGAGGAGATGGCATAGACACAAAAAGGCATATCTCAGTAGAGGAGTACACATAACTACAGCTAAATAAAGCATTCTTGTATTTAACTCCTAAAGCTTGATTCACACTTGTGCGATGTGGGAATCCTACGAATCCACTGCAGATTCCCACATCACCCGACTCACACAGCAATTCACACTGCCATATACAAGCTGCCGGGAGTGTCAATACATTGTTAACAACACACCCATTTCATCTAGCATATCAAACTGCGAACTGTCTGTTCCGACATGAATCGAATCACATGGGTGTGAACACCCATGCAATCCGATTCTGGTGCGGACCAAAAAAAGGGTCCTGTGCGCGTTTGGTCCGAATGCGATGCGATACTATCTATATGGCTGAAATTGCATTGCACGGACATTGCATGCAATCTGCAGTGCGCTGCGAATCACAGACGATCTTGCAGAGCGCGCTGGTGTTTTTTCTTAATATCCTTGAAATCAGTAAAAATGTAAAAATGAAAATCAAAAACTTGCTTTCAGCTGTTAAAAGGATATTGCTGCAGCACATCAGCATATGGACACATGACCAATGCTCAGGCGCTGCTTACCTGGCAGAGGGGATCTTGAGAGGGAACTATGCGCAGACATCGCATGACGAGCATTATAGAAAAAGGTATACATGCAACCTCTTATTAGCTTTTAAATACAGTTCGGTCCATATATATTTGGACACTTTGGATACTTCTGGCTCTGTATGCCACCAGAATAAAAATAATAATAAGAATCTAAATTAATTTGAAGTGCAGACTTTCAGCTTTAATTCAAGGGGTTAAACATGAATATCAAAAGAACAAATTTTAGGAACTGCAACCTATTTTATACACAGTTCCCCCATTTTCAGTGGCCCAAATGTAATTGGAGAAATGAATATAATCATAAATAAAATGTTCATTTTTAATATTCTGTTGAGAATCCTTTACTGGCAATGACTGTCTGAAGTCTGGAACCAATGGACATTACCAAAGACTGGGTTTCCTCCTTTTTGATGCTTTGCCAGGCTCTAACTGCAGTTGTCTTCAGTTCTTTGTTTGAGGGTCTTTCTGCCTTGAAATGCATGCTCAATTGGGTTGAGATAAGGTGATTGACTCGGCCATTGCAGAATATTCCACTTCTTTTCCTTCAAAAGCTCCTGGGTTGCACTTGCAGTGTGTTTTGGATCTTTGTCTATCTGTACTGTGAAGCGCCATCCAATCAACTTTGTTGCATTTGGCTGAATCTGTGCTGACAGTATATCACTAAACACTGCAGAATTCATCCAGCTGCTTCTGTCACATCAAACACCAATGACCCTGTGCCACTGGAAACCATGCATGCCCATGCCATCACACTGCCTCCTTCATGCTTTACAGATAATGTTGTGTGCTTTGGATCATGAGCTGTTCCAAGCCTTCTCCACACTTTTTTCTTCCAGTCATTCTGGTACAGATTAATCTTAGTTTCATCCGTGCAAAGAATGCTTTTCCAGAACTGGTCTGGCTTTTTTTTTTGGCCAAGTCTAATCTGGCTTTTCTATTCTTCGGCTTATCAATGGTTTGCACTTTATGGTGAACCATCTGTATTTGCGCTCGTAGACTGACAATGATACGCCCACCTCCTGGAGAGTGTCTTTCACTTGTCTGGAAGTTGTGAATGGGTTTTTCTTTACCATAGAGAGGATCCTGCAATCATCCACCACTGTTATCTTCCATGGACGTCCAGGCCTTTTTATGCTGCTGAGTTCAGTGTGTTGTTCTTTCCTCAGAATGTACCAAACTGTTGATTTGGCCACTCCTAATGTTGCTACTATCTCACTGATGGATTTCTTTCATTTTTGAAGCCTTACAATGGCCTGTTTCACTTGCATGGACAGCTCCTTTAAACGCATGATGTAGGTTCACAGCAATGGATTCCAAATGCAAATACTACACTTAGAATCAACTCCAGACCTTTTACCTGCTTAATTAATGAAGAAATAAAGAAAGAGTAGCCCACACTTGGCCATGAAACAGCTTTCCATTCAATTGTCCAATTTTGGTCACTTGAAAAAGGGGGATAGCTTTTCTGAAGACCTGTAATTCTTAAACCCTTCCTCCTATTTGGATGTACATTGAATCAAACCTGAGAGTGTGCACTGTCAGCCCATATCCGTTATATAGCTATAGCTTGAATATGTTTTGGGAAATACTTAAAAAAAAAAAAAAAAATCTAAAATTGTGCCCGAGTCAAAATATATATGGACCTAACTGTATACCAAATATGCACAAATAATAAAACAAATTTTTTTACATCCGTTTGGCTATCAATTATATACTTGAAGAACATAGGAAGGAAAGGAAAGCACACAAACACAAAAAAGTATTGTGAAGGATAAATGTGTTTCCAGCAGTTATCCTTAAGGCAGAGTTAAGGCACTAGTCCAGTGCGAATTGCAGCTCCAGTTTCCCTGCAAAAATAAAAAGCAGTTGTTCAGCGGTTCCTCAGCGTTTCAGCTGCGGATCTGGAAGGATCAGGACATAATTTTTTTTTTTTAGAGAGAGAGGTGCTCAGATGACCTGGGAGAGGTAGGGAGGTGTAGGAAGAGGGGGAGAGTGAATCTGCAAATCAGATGCACGCCCATTGAATATTATTGTGTCTGCAATTCGCACCACACTGCCTAGAAAACGCACACGATCTTTGTGCAATGTGGAGTGTGGATGCAACACACATATGTAAACCATACCCATTGTAAACAACAGGTTTCCAAATGTTCTGCGAATTGGATGCAGTGTAAGCAGCATCCAATTCACAATAGTGTGAACCCAGCCTAAAGCGGTATTAAACACAAGAGACTAAAATTACCTTCCAACATGACAATGGCCCAAAGCACACATCAAAAATGACCACACAGTGGTTGAAGGAGAAAAAGGTGAATGTCCTTGCATGGCCTATTTAGAGCCCAGACGTAAAGTAATTGTAAAGTCTCTTTTTTTCTCTATTAAAATAACAAACGTGTCTAGTCTTACCTGCTCTCTGTGGTGGTTTTGCACAGGGCAGCACAGATCCTCCTCTTCTCCGGTCCCTGGCTGGAGCTCCTGGTCCCTTCCTCCTGTTGATCGCCCCCACAGCAAGCAGCTTGCTATGGGGGACACTCGAGTCCAGCTGCAGCTCTGTGTCCATTCAGACACGGAGCCATGATTTGGCCCTTTTCGCTCTCCTCATTGGCTAATTAAGTTTGATTGACAGCAGCTGGGGCCAATGGCGCCACTGCTGTGTCTCAGCCAATCAGGAGGGAGAGTCCTGGACGGCCGAGGCACTCGTGGATATCGCTGGATAGAGATGGGGCTCAGGTAAGTATTAGGAGGGCTAGGGGGGGGGGGGCTGCTGCACACAGAAGGCTTTTTATCTTAATGCATTCTGCCTTTACAACCACTTTAAACCCCATTAAAATCTGTGGAATGACTTGAAGTCTGCAGTCCACATTAATTTTAACTGAACATGAGCAGTTCTGCAAAGAAGAGTGGGCAAATATTGCTGTGCAATATTGTGCAAAGTTATTGTGCAAAGTATATGTGCAAAGTTAGTAGAGACATATTCCAACAGACTAAAGGTTGTAATTAAAGTAAAATGTGGTCCAATAAAATACTGACATAAGGGGGGTGATCCTTTTTCCAACTCAACGACTCATTTTTTAAATTTGTTTTACTTTTCTTCTAACATGTTGGTGTTATATCCTTTACTTGGATGTTATAAGTTGCACTAGTAAATACAGCTGGATAAAACAAAAACTGAGTTTTCATTTCAGGCTGCAAAGCAACAAAATGTGATTATGTTAAAGGGGGGATTATTTTCTTTACCTACTGTGTGTGATATAGATAGAGATTTTTTATAATTATATATATATATATATATATAAATAATAGTGGGGACAAAGTATTCAGACCCCCTTACATTTTTCACTCTTTGTTAGATTGCAGCCATTTGCTAAAATCATTTGAGTTCATTTTTCCCTAATTAAATGTACACACAGCACCCCATATTGACAGAAAAACACAGAATTGTTGACATTTTTGCAGCTTTATTAAAAAAGAAAAACTGAAATATCACATGGTCCTAAGTATTCAGACCCTTTGCTGTGACACTCATATTAAACTCAGGTGCTGTCCATTTCTTCTGAACATCCTTGAGATGGTTCTACACCTTCATTTGAGTCCAGCTGTGTTTGATTATACTGATTGGACTTAATTAGGAAAGCCACACACCTGTCTATATAAGACTTTATAGCTCACAGTGCATGTCAGAGCAAATGAGAATCATGAGGTCAAAAGGAACTGCCTGAAGAGCTCAGAGACAGAATTGTGGCAAGGCACAGATCTGGCCAAGGTTACAAAAAAATTTCTGCTGCACTTAAGGTTCCTAAGAGCACAGTGGCCTTCATAATCCTTAAATATAAGACGTTTGGGACGACCAGAACCCTTCCTATAGCTGGCCGCCCGGCCAAACTGAGGTATCAGGGGAGAAGAGACTTAGTGAGAGAGGTAAAGAAGAACCCAAAGATCACTGTGGCTGAGCTCCGGAGATGCAGTCGGGAGATGGGAGAAAGTTGTAGAGAGTCAACCATCACTGAAGCCCTCGGGGCTTTACAGCAGAGTGGTCCGACGGAAGCCTCTCCTCAGTGCAAGACACATGAAAGCCCGCATGGAGTTTGCTAAAAAAAAAAAAAAACACCTGAAGGACTCCAAGATGGTGAGAAATAAGATTCTCTGGTCTGATGAGACCAAGATAGAACTTTTTGGCCTTAATTCTACGCGGTATGTGTGGAGAAAACCAGGCACTGCTCATCACCTGTCCAATACAGTCCCAACAGTGAAGCATGGTGGTGGCAGCATCATGCTGTGGGGTGTTTTTCAGCTGCAGGGACAGGACGACTGGTTGCAATCGAGGGAAAGATGAATGCGGCCAAGTACAGGGATATCCTGGACGAAAACCTTCTGTAGAGTGCTCAGGACTTCAGACTGGGCCAAAGGTTTACCTTCCAACAAGACAATGACCCTAAGCACACAGCTAAAATAACAAAGGAGTGGCTTCACAACAACTCCGTCACTGTTCTTGAATGGCCCAGCCAGAGCCCTGACTTAAACCTAATTAGGTCTCTCCAGAGATGCTCAAAAATGGCTGTCCACCAACGTTTACCATTCAACCTGACAGAACTGGAGAGGATCTGCAAGGAGGAATGGCAGAGGATCCCCAAATCCAGGTGTGAAAAACTTGTTGCATCTCTCCCAAAAAGACTCATGGCTATATTAGATCAAAAGGGTGCTTCTACTAAATACTGAGCAAAGGGTCTGAATACTTAGGACCATGTGATATTTCAGTTTTCCTTTTTTAATAAATCTGCAAAAATGTCAACAATTGTGTTTTTCTGTCAATATGGGGTGCTGTGTGTACATTAATGGAGGAAAAAAATGAACTTAAATGATTTTAGCAAATGGCTGCAATATAACAGAGTGAAAAATGTAAGGGGGTCTGAATACTTTCCGTCTCCACTGTAATATATATATTATATATATACACACACATACACATACACACATATATTGTATATACATACACACACAGTGAGGGGAAAAAGTATCTGAACCCCTGCCGATTTTGTACGTTTGTCCACTGACAAATAAAAGATCAGTCTATAATTTTAATGGTAGGTTTATTTTAAACAGCGAGAGACAGTACAACAAAAAATATCCAGAAAAACGCATTTCAAAAAAAAGTTATAAATTGATTTGCATGTTAATAAGTGAAATAAGTATTTGATCCCCTATCAATCAGCAAAATTTCTGGCTCCCAGGTGTCTTCTATACAGGTTTGGGAAGGATTGCTGATGCCACTGTTACTGCCATTTTTTATTCCAAGCGCTTTTATATCGTCATAAATGTGAGCGTTATTCTTTCATTCAATAAATATGCTGTAAGTTATTTTACAGAATCACGCTATGTGCCCTCCTGTTTTCTTCTTCCTTTTGCAATATTGATCTGTATCCGTTTGGGCTCATTAACCCTTAAACATCATCGGAAGTTCTTTACTGATTCCCTGGAATTCATGTCTTTTGACATAGCTTCCTTCCAGGTCTATTACCATTCAAGCCTGATTGACTCAGTGGATGTATACCCATCTGGGTTCAATCCTTCCGGTAAGCCTTTAAGAATATATGGTGGTGGATCTTCTATCAATTTTCTTCACCAAAGTCACATTATTAGATAGCAAATATTATTTCACTGTCTGGATCACTATTATCAATTTTTTGGACAATTAATAATAAGACTGCGATTGGTATCCTTCTGGTCATCAAGGACATTTCTAATGTAGTGAATTATTATTCCCTGTTCATTTATTTTCACTAATATATCACAGTTTAGCACTGTTTTATATTTCACACGATTTATCGGATTTGCACCATTTATATATCCATCATTCATGTGTATATTATATTCATTACCATTCTTAGTAGGAATCTGAGACTTTTCAATTTTTAGCGCTGCACTTTTTCACTTTGTTACACTTTGCAAAATTGATCCTCTGCTGTGCTGGCTGCTTCTGTTGATTTAAAGGGACAGCCCGGTATATATATTTTTGCTTCATCTTCTATACAGGTAACAAGCTGAGAGTACGAACACTCTCTTAAAAAGGAGTGCTTCTAATCTCAGCTTACCTGTATAAAAAAGGCACCAGTCCACAGAAGCAATCAAAATCTCTCCACCATGGCCAAGGTTGGAATGGCTACAAGACCATCGCCAAGCAGCTTGGTGAGAGGGTGATAACAGCTGGTGCGATTATTCGCAAATGGAAGAAACACAATAACTGTCTCCCTTGGTCTGGGGCTCCATGCAAGATCTCACCTCGTGGAGTTTCAATGATCATGACGACAGTGAGGAATCAGCCAAGAACTACACTGGAGAATCTTGTCAATGATCTCAAGGCAGCCAGGACCACAGTCACCAAGAAAACAATTGGTAACACACTATGCCGTGAAGGATTGAAATCCTGCAGTGCCTGCAAGGTCCCTTTGCTCTAGAAAGCACATGTACAGGCCCGTCTGAAGTTTGCTAATAAACATCTGAATGATTCAGAGGAGAATTGGTGAAAGTGTTGTGGTCAGAGGAGACCAAAAATCAGGCTCTTTGGCATCAACATAACTCGTTTGGAGGAGGAGGAATGCTGCCTATGACCCAAAGAACACCATCCCCACCATCAAACATGGAGGTGGAAAAACGTTGCTTTGGGAGTGTTTTTCTGCTAAGGGGACAGGACAACTTAATTGCATCAAAAGGGACGATGGATAAGGCCATGTACTGTCAAATCGCAGGCGAGAACCTCCTTTGCCTCAGCCAGGGCATTGAAAATGGGTCGTGGATGGGTATTCCAGCATCACAATGACCCAAAACACACAGCCAACCCAACAAAGGAGTGGCCAAAGAACAGTCTCCAGCCCTTAATCCCATAGAAAATATGTGGAGGGAGCTGAAGGTTACCAAACCTCAGCCTTGAAATGTTAGAGAGGATCTGCAAAGAGGAGTGGGACAAAATCGCTCCCGAGATGTGTGCAAACCTGGTGGCCAATTACAACAAGGGTTTTGCTACCAAGTACCAAGTCATGTTTTGCGAAGGGATCAAAAACTTATTTCACATATTAAAATGCAAAAAAAAAAAAATTTAAAATGTATAAAGCTTTTTTGAAATGCATTTTTCTAGATTTTCTTTTTGTTATTCTGTCTCTTACTGTAAAAATAAACTTATCATTAAAATTATAGACTGATCATTTCTTTGTCAGTGGTCAAACATATAAAATCAGCAGGGGATCAAATACTTTTTCCCCTCACTGCACACAGACATATCCACACACACACACACACAACCAAAAACGTAAATGGATTTTATTGGGATTTTATGTGATAGGCAAACACAAAGTGGCACATAATTGTGAAGTGGAAGGAAAGTGAAAAATGGTTTTTAAATGTTTTTACAAATAAATATCTGAAAAGTGTGGCGTGCATTTGTATTGCGCTCCCTTTACTCCGATACCCCTAACTAAAATCTAGTGGAACCAATTGCCTTCAGAAGTCACCTAATTAGTAAATAGAGTCGACCTGTGTACAATTTAATCTCAGTATAAATACAGCTGTTCTGTAAAGCCCTGAGAGGTTTGTTAGAGAACATTAGTGAACAAACAGCATCATGAAGGCCAAGGAACACACCAGACAGGTCAGGAATAAAGTTGTGGAGAAGTTTAAAGCAGGGTTACCAGCACATGGTCATCCAAACTGACAGGCCAGGCAAGGAGAGCATTAAATCAGAGAAGCAGCCAAGGGGCCCATGGTAACTCTAGAGGAGCTGAAAAGATCCACAGCTCAGGTGGGAGAATCTGCAACTAATAGTCGTTCACTCCACAAATCTGGCCTTTATGGAAGAGAGGCAAGAAGAAAGCCATTGTGGAAAGAAAGCCATAAGAAGTCCTGTTTGCAGTTTGCGAGAAGCCATATGGGGGACACAGCAAACATGTGGAAGAAGGTGCTCTGGTCAGATGAGACCAAAATTTAACTTTTTGGCCTAGAAGCAAAACGCTATGTGTGGAAGAAAACCAACACATCACCCTGAACACACCATTCCCACCATGAAACATGGTGGTGGTAGCATCATGTTGTGGGGATGCTTTTCTTCAGCAGGGACAGGGAAGCTGGTCAGAGTTGATGGGAAGATGGATGGAGCCAAATACAGGGTAATCTTAGAAAACATGGAGTCCGCAAAAAATTTGAGACTGGGGCAGAGGTTCACCTTCACCAGCAGGACAACAGCCCTTAACATACAGCCAGAGCTACAGTAGAATGGTTTATATCAAAGCATATTCAGGTGTTAGAATGGTCCAGTCAAAGTCCAGACCTAAATCTAATTGAGAATTTGTGGAAAGACTTAAAAATTGCGGTTCACAGACGCTCTCCTCTTCTTTGAGCTATTTTGCAAAGAAGAATGGGCACAAATATTAATCTCTAATGTGCAAAGCTGGTAGAGACATACCCAAAAAGACTTGCAGCTGTAATTGCAGCAAAAGGTGGTTCTACAAAGTACTGACTCGGGGGGGCTATATAAAAACGCACGCCACACTTTTCATGTATTTATTTATTAAAAAAAAAAAAAAAAATTAAAACCATTCATCATATTCATCCACTTCACAATTACGTGCCACTTTGTGTTGGTCAATCACATAAAATCCTAAAAAAATCCATTTACGTTTTTGGCTGCAACATGACAAAATGTGGAAAATTTCAAAAGGAGTTATGAATACTTTTTCAAGGGACTGTAAACACACACACACAATTACCACGCACCTGCATATACAAGAACTCTCAGACACAGAAGCATGCACAGGTCAAAAATCTCAATCAACCATGAAAAAAAATGATGGACTATGGCCCTTACAATGTAAGCAAAGTGTCTCATTGTGGTAAAAACACAGAGTCAAGGAGATCGATTGTATGGTCACTACATGCAGGGGACTCAGATCCTTACAAGGAGTCACAAAATGTCTTGCAACACTGTAATTAGGCGATTCACTTTCCACAGTTCTATGTTTGCTGAATCTGGTTCGAAGAGGGTTAATAGCTCTTCCTACAAAATTGTAGGCCACAGGGATATGTTAAGCAACAGAAGACATAAGAAGATGAACATGTAAGGAATTCCTTGTTTATTATTAAATTATATATCCATCATTCATTATTGTAGGAATTCATCAGGTTTTAGGTAGCATATTATTTTCACATGCTGATCGTGTATGGTACTCATAATGGGCTTTAGCTCCAATTACCAGAAACATCAGCCCAGGCGTGATGTCACAGAAGGGGGAAGTGACTCCACCTCAATACATTTCGCCAATCATGGAAGCAGAGCTGCCTGAAGACGCCTAATTGGCTAAACATGTTGGGGTGGCGTCTTCACCTGTCACGCCTGGGCCAATGTTCCCAATAACTGGAATGCACGCCGGCTCTAGTGAAAGTGGTTCGGCAGCATTTCCTACTGAGCATATTGTTGGTGCTTTAAGAGGCACTTATAAATGTGAGTTACATAATTGTTATAGTGGTAGTTTTTTTTTTTAAATGTTAACTACTACCTAATGTAATTCCTTTTCCTTGGCTTATTTACAGCTGATTAGGTGAATTTACAGTGAATGCAGACCTTCCTGGTGTCCTTGAAGAGTTGGCATAGCTGGAGGAGAGGAAAATAACCCAGTAAAAGTGCATGTTGACCTTCTTAGAACATCAAAGTCATATGCTTATTAATGTGATTACTTTTTATCTTTTTTTTGTAGTATAAAGCGCCATCTTTGAATCATATTGAATCATATTGAAGTGAATATCACATTTAGGGCAGCTATACAATTTTATTTTTTTGAATATTGATTATTGAGGAGATTTGTTGCACTTCATCTGTTAGTGTAAGTGCCACTTTGTGTTTATATAAATACTTACCCATCTGACTTACTCTCTTCAAATATATTGTTTTTGATATTTTATATGTTTGACATTGATTATTCATGATTATGCATCTCTTAGGGGGGATATGTTTTTATTTATTTGTTCCATCCACACACCTCTTTTTGATTTGTCACACTTTTTTTATTTACCTTTGCTAATGCCATTAGTACACCCTTTTGAGCCGCCCCTGGGAACTTCACAAGAACACAGGTAGCTCTAGTGAGTAGGCTCATAAAAAAGTGAATCCCTGCTTTGCTGGCTTGGGCTCAGCACTGAGGAGGCTAAGACTGTGGAATGCACACTGTCATATGCGCAGATTTTTTGCCCACTTATGAGTGCAATGATTTTAGCTTTCACAATAAAATTCCTTTGCCTTAGGCCTCATACACACTAGGTTTTTTTCCTTCGTTCAACCCAGCGCCTTGAATGAAAAAAAAAAAACCCTGACAGCTCAGGTAGGAGCCGCTGTACTAACAATCTGATGTTCTATTGTGTTCTAACATGGGGACGGCATCCCCGCGAGAACACTCCAGTCAGCGCTCTCAGCCAGTGGCTGAGAGCGTTGATCGGGAGCAGATTGGCAGACCTTTTTCGGTCATGACCCCATGAACGGCTGACTTCTGTCGTATCAGCTGCCGTATATGCGGGCCAAATGTCGGCCAGTTTCTATTGAACCCGGCCGATGCCACCCGAAATTTGGCCTGTGTGTACTAGGCTTTACTTACTGCACTTAGAGGGCCCCTTTGTGCTTTTCTTTTTGTCTTATTCACAGTTGCGCGAGATCCCTGCTCATCCTTTCTATGACGCCTGGGACTGCCTTCTACCACCAGTACTCTTGTCTATTGCCAGGGCCTACCTGTGCCCTAATCAGGTTATGAACTGCTTGATCAAAATTTGCATAAATTTTGGTTGGATTGACAGATCAGCTATCTTTGGGCTTTAACTATTTGTGCACCAATTTGTTACTACTGGTTTCAGTTTATAAACACTTAGATTGCATTAACTATTACCCATGATACAGTACATATTAAGTATTTGAGTGAGGGCGAACCTCGTTGCATTAATTCAATTTGTTGTATCTTTGTTAGGAGGAGAGGTTTGAAAAGCCATTGCTGTGTGAAAAAAGAAAAAAACTTTGTTTGCCTAAGGTCTACCTATTGTTCAAAGTTTGTTTTTTTTTTTTTTAAATGCCCATGGGCATACTCTCGGTTACAGTACTAAAAACTGAAAAATGGCCCTAAAAAAAAAAAAAAAAACAATAAAGAAGGAGTATTACAGGCTAGTAATGAGGTGATTAATCATAGATGTCTCACTTGTGAGTGTACAAAACACCGGACAACAACTTTTCCAAAAATCTGAAAACTTTTGGCGATGATAGCCCCTTTCAAAATTAACAATTATAATTCATGACTATCACATAAAAATCCTGAGAAATATTAACTTAACTTTTATTGACTAAAGTATTTAATTGCATAATGTTTTCAACACGCTCCCATAAATTCAACGGGGCTAAAAGGGTTTTGCTGCTATTTTCGTTTGTACTCAGTCTCTAGTGCATCTCGCTGCAGTGCTCAACAACAGTCATCCGGTACTGATGGATCCAGCTGACCCAATACCATTTTATCATTGTTGCAATGTCCTGGTAAGCCTTTCACCGTGTTTGTTACTGACTGCACCTAGATTTTCAGGAAAGAAGTCCTGGGAATGCTGAAAATTAATCTTCGGTGACATGGTGCATTTCATGGTCTTGTATACTGTAATGCCCCATACACACGGTCGGATTTTCCGCCGGATAATGTGCGATAGGATCTTGTTGTTGGAAATTCGACCGTGTGTAGGCTCCATCACACATTTTCCATCGGATTTTCCAACACACAAAGTTTGAGAGCAGGCTATAAAATTTTCCGACAACAAAATCAGTTGTCGGAATTTCCGATCGTGTGTACACAAATCCGACGCACAAAGTGCCACGCATGCTCAGAATAAATAAAGAGATGAAAGCTATTGGCTACTGCCCCGTTTATAGTCCCGACGTACATGTTTTACGTCACTGCGTTCAGAAAGATTGGATTTTCCGACAACTTTGTGTGACCGTGTGTATGCAAGACAAGTTTGAGCCAACATCTGTCGGAAAAAAATCCTAGGATTTTGTTGTCGGAATGTCCGATCAAAGTCCGACCGTGTGTACGGGGCATAAGACGTTTGTCAACTAGCTGAATGTAGTTTGCTGCTCTGTAGTTGCTAAGAAAATTCTCAACAACATCCTTGAATGCTTTTCCAGGTGATTTTCTCTGGCCCCACTAACAGATCATCAAACCTCTGGTCATTGATGACGTAGCTAATCTTGACAATGCAATAGCCGCGAGTAGTTTTAAATGGGTTTTTTCCTTCGAAATGTCATTTTGCTGTCAGACTGTTCTAAACACGGGAAACATGCGCCCCTTTACAGGCATACTATAGACACCCCCCAGCTACGAAATTTAAAGGGATATTACACTTTCATTGTTTGATTTTAAGCATTATTAAAATCACTGCTCCTGAAAAAACGGCCATTTTTAAAACTTTTTTTTGCATTGATCCATGTCCCCTGGGGCAGGACCCGGGTCCCCAAACACTCTTTATGACAATAACTTGCATATAAGCCTTTAAAATTAGCACTTTTGATTTCTCACATAGACTTTTAAAGGGTGTTCCGCGGCATTCGAATTTGCCGCGAACACCCCAAATTGTTCGCTGTTCGGCGAACTTGCGAACAGCCAATGTTCGACTCGAACTCAAAGCTCATCCCTATATGAGAGTATATGTGTCATCCTGGACAGGTATCACAAATTCAAACAGATATATAAATTCATTTATATATGTCCAGTCATAGTAACCATGTATCTCAGTCCTAAATTTATGTAATACTCATCCATATAGGGGCTTGAAATACGGTCATTATATTCAAGCCCCTATATAGACCACAACACTTTACAACAATTTAGGACTGAGATATATGGTTACTATGACTGGACGTATAGAAATGAATTTAACTGTTTGAATCTGGGATAGCTATCCAGGATGACACATATACTCTCATATCACGTATAAAACTCTTTTTGTCAAGGTTGCACAAGTTTGACAAACGCAAATATATACGTTTATATGCAATTTTTATTTTCCAGTGTACCCCTATAATACAATCCATCAGGAGCAGGTCCATTTTCCATCAGGGTCTCATTTGAAGGTATGCTTGATTTAAACACATTAAAATGACAAACACAGTACTTACAGTGGGGACGGAAAGTATTCAGACCCACTTATATTTTTCACTCTGTTATATTGCAGCCATTTGCTAAAATCATTTAAAGTTCATTTTGTTCCTCATTAATGTACACACAGCACCCCATATTGACAGAAAGACACAGAATTGTTGACATTTTTGCAGATTAAAAAAGAAAAACTGAAATATCACATGGTCCTAAGTATTCAGACCCTTTGCTGTGACACTCATATTTAACTCAGGTGCTGTCCATTTCTTCTGATTATCCTTGAGATGGTTCTACACCTTCATCTGAGTTCAGCTGCGTTCGATTATAATGATTGGACTTGATTAGGAAAGCCACACACCTGTCTATATAAGACCTTACAGCTCACAGTGCATGTCAGAGCAAATGAGAATCATGAGGTCAAAGGAATTGCCTGAAGAGCTCAGAGACAGAATTGTGGCAAGGCACAGATCTGGCCAAGGTTACAAAAAATGTCTGCTGCACTTAAAGTTCCTAAGAGCACAGTGGCCTCCATAATCCTTAAATGGAAGAAGTTTGGGGCGACCAGAACCCTTCCTAGAGCGGGCCTTCCAGCCAAACTGACCTATCGGGGGAGAAGAGCCTTGGTGAGAGAGGTAAAGAAGAACCCAAAGATCACTGTGGCTGAGCTCCAGAGATGCAGTCGGGAGAAAGTTGTAGAAAGTTACCCATCACTGCAGCCCTCCACCAGTCGGGGCTTTATGGCAGAGTAGCCCGACGGAAGCCTCTCCTCAGTGCAAGACACACAAAAGCCTGCATGGAGTTTGCTAAAAAAAAAAAAAAAAAACACCTGAGGGACTCCAAGATTGTGAGAAAGAAGATTCTCTGGTCTGATGAGACCAAGATAGAACTTTTTGGCCTTAATTCTAAGCAGTATGTGTGGAGAAAACCAGGCACTGCTCATGACCTGTCCAGTACAGTCCCAACAGGGAAGCATGGTGGTGGCAGCATCATGCTGTGGGGTGTTTTTCAGCTGCAGGGACAGGACAACTGGTTGCAATTAAGAGATATCCTGGACGAAAACCTTCTCCAGAGTGCTCAGGACCTCAGACTGGGCCAAAGGTTTACCTTCCAACAAGACAATGACTCCGTAACTGTTCTTGAATGGCCCAGCCACAGCCCTGACTTAAACCCAATTGAGCATCTCTGGATAGACCAAAAAATGGCTGTCCACCATTTACTATCCAACCTGACAGAACTGGAGAGGATCTGCAAGGAGGAATGGCAGAGGATCCCCAAATCCAGGTGTGAAAAACTTGTTGCATCTTTCTCAAAAAGACTCATGGCTGTATTAGATCAAAAGGGTGCTTCTACTAAATACTGAGCAAAGGGTCTGAATACTTAGTACCATGTGATATTTCAGATTTTCTTTTTTAAATAAATCTGCAAAAATGTCAACAATTGTGTTTTTCTGTCAATATGGGGTGCTGTGTGTACATTAATGAGGGAAAAAATGAACTTAAATGATTTTAGCAAATGGCTGCAATATAACAAAGAGTGAAAAATGGGGGTCTGAATACCTTCCGTTCCCACTGTATATACAGATATTATTCATTTTTTTCTGTCAGTACACACATTGTATCATTTGGTTTTAATTATAGAATCTTATCTATCTATAGGCCACAGTGGGTCTGGATTTCCCCATGTTCAGGGGGGCCTCCTAAGGCTCCCTTGATATACTCAACTCTACAATACTCAAATCTACAATATAACACACTTGACACTTGGTGGAGATGGAGGCAGCAGTTTTTTCGGGCAGTGTTTTTTTGCTTTTAATCCACGTGAAATGTGTGCCTCTATACGTCTGAAGTGACTAAGTTGCAGATACGGAATTAAGTATATATGGACAGTATGTATTTATATGAACTAATATTGATTTCTGCATTTACATTATAGAGAAGTGATATCTTCCCCCCTCCCTGAAAGAGATAAAACAGACTCTGAAAGGCGTCGGATGAAGTATATCTCTTCTATATTGTCAATCATGTTACAGTCGGGTTTTTTCAGTGGTTTATTGCTATGTATATTACATGTTACAATTTTTAATTATGTGTCATTAATAAATGATTTTTCTACTTTATTTTACAATTGTTCTATGAGTCCAAGTGCCTTAAAAGTCCAATTCCAAGGGTAAGTTTGTTTCTTGTTTCAAGTTTAGGATGTGGCACTATATAAAGTAATCACTGATATCCTCCATAAATCATGATTTAAATCACTAGCAAAAAGGCTTGAATTAAATCAACTTGATTTAAATCATAATTTTTAAAGAGCAACTGTCATCTCTGTCTCGCAGCGACTCCTCCTCTGACCCGCTGTTGACTCACCGAAGTCCCATTCACTTTAATGGGATAGCTGGTGATGCAGTAGTGACACAACAAGGTGAGGGACGTGGTGGTAGCAGGTGAGTGGATGCCGGCTAACAGGCGCTGCCATGATGGATCTGAAATGACAGGTGCTCTTTAAGGACTGGGTATGACGTCCACCCAGAACGGGAGCGGCAACGTCCCTCTGTCATTTGACGGTGGGCAGGCGGCAAGCAATTAAGTACCTGTGCGCACACCAGACAAAGAGATCTCCGGGTACAATAGTAGATCTTTGCTGAAAGCAATAAAAGCCACTTCCAGAAAGTGGGAATGACAGAATCAGTACCCTTTTGTCCCTCAAGACCTGGGCTTCCAATGCCATTAAAGCCAGTGAGAGAGAAGCAGGATAGAAAAGGGGCCCCTGAGGTAGGTCTGGTCTGTTTGGAGGAGGCCAGGGGTCATAATCTAGAAGTCTAGAGTATGTCTGTGTTCCAGGTTCTTCTGGGCTAATTTGATGCAAAGAGTATTATTGGTTTCGTCTTGTGCTATTTTGCAGAGAAGAGAGGTAGAATTCACACTGGAGAAAAAAACAATAAATTAGCCTAAACTGAGTACAGGAAAATATCAGTATCTAATGTCAGTGCTAGAGGATCCTTGCTCCTGACAACAAACAGGGGTCACCTGTTTAATCTGGAGTTTCCAACTCTGACATTTTAAGTTGAAGATGTTGGTGTGAAGGGCCAACTCCCCTTTATCCAGGTAGTGATGACTAAGGTAATCTGCCTTCCAATTGTCAACTCCTGCTACATGAAGTGCAGAGACCACTTGGGCGGTGTTTTTCCATTCATGAGATGATCACATTTGTTTTCTTTAAGCCTGCTTGACTCCTAGTACACCCTTGTGATTGACCAGTCATAGCATTGTCTGACTGCACCCTAATTAAGTATCTCTAAAGAAGGGGTTCCAGGAATGCAGAGCCATTTTTATTGCTCCGAGCGCCAAGATGTGGATGAGGAGTTTGGCTTCCTTGGCTGACCACGTTCCCTGAATTGTAAGAGATTGGAACACTCCTCCCCAGCTTAAGGCTGGAATCTGATGGTATCATCTTCCATTGGTATTGTAGAAAAAAAAATCACCCCCCCCCGACCATTTTTAAGGTTAAATTGGAAATCTACCAGGCTAGGAAATTCCTTGCTTGGCTGGATAGTAGCATAGGGAGGCTTAGAGAGGTAGCACATTTCTTTCATGCCAACTGAGAAGGTAATTTTTATGTTTATGTGTTGGAGAAAATTTAAACAGAATTGGTGGAATGGAACAGTCTCGAAGGAGACCGATATAAGGCCCAGAACGCTCATGGAGAATGGAAGCTGGGGGATCGACCCAATGCTGCATCTGTCCCCCGCAGGCTCTAACACTAAGAAACTGATCACACCCCATGATCGCTAGTTTTTCACAGTTTCCTGAGCAGAGAGCTGCTCTCAGTTAGCAGCTCTCTGCTCTGCGCCCCCCGCCCAGGGAAAATCCGATTGCCATCTGGGGGGGATCAGGAAGGAATTTTCCCCCACTGGATCTAATTGAATGATGCTTTTGTTTTTATTTGTCTTTTTCTGGATCAACCGTGGATATAGGATTTTATATATGGGAGGTTTTCCATTTGTGTGTGGGACTTTTTTTTTTTTTTTTTATTTAAATAGGTTGAACTAGACTTGTGCATTTTCAACCAGACTAACTTTGTAACTACTGTGTATTTTGGAGATTTACAATAGAAATAGTCTTAATCAAAATGTATTTTGAAATAATGTTTAAAAATATGTTTAACTCATACAACCTCTGGTTTTACAGACCAACAAAAAGCAGAACCACAAAATATAAATTTTTAGCACTTACCCCAGTAGATGCTACAGGCAGTGGATTGGCAGTATACAAGCTTCTTTTTCCATCATAAACCGGTCGACGGTCACCAAATATGGTAACTTTGAAATGCTGGACCATGGAATCAACCACCTCCCTGGAGAAAAGGTACAGTTATTAAAAAAGTTTCACCTATATAAAATGAAAAGCAAAAAAAACATCTGATTCTACTGAAATAAATCTTTCCAAACAGCTTTTTAAATCCTCTCTTCTTAAAGTCTTCTTAAAGTGCTTTTATTTACAGGCTAAAAGGTTTTTTTTTACCTTCATGCGTGAGGGTAAAAAAATCTTCCGTGTGCAGCAGCCCCATACGTACCTGAGCCCCATCTCTATCCAGCGATCTTCACGAGAGCAGCAGCTCTCCTGGGCCTCTTCCTCTTCATTGGCTGTTACAGCAGCGGGAGTCTTTGGCTCCCGCTACTGTAAATCACAGCCAGTGAGCCAATGAGGAGAGAGCGGGGGGGTGGGGCCGAGCCCCATTCTGTGTTTGTATAGACACACAGAGCAGTGGCTCAGGAGCAAGCCTACTTGGGTGCCCCATAGTACTGCACAAAGCAGGTAAGTATAACATGTTTTTTATATAAAAAAAAAAAAAATCTGTCTTTAATATCACTTTAATTATTAAGAATATGAAAAAACTATTTTGTAAACCCAGGTGACATGTAACTAAGCAAAATAATCTAACTCTGACACACTAAGCAAAGTGAATATTTAGTGAGAATAGTAAATAAAACTGGTGTTCACGACAATCAACCAATCATGTGCTAGCAAAACTTTTGTAGTTCCCACTGTATATCTCTCACACACAACTGGATATTAAATGTAAATGAAGGATATACAGTGGGGGAAAAATAACTATTTGATCCCCCGCAGATTTTGTAAGTTTGCCCACTTACAAAAAAATTAAGGGTCTATAATTTTTATCATAGGTGTATTGAGAGACAGAATATGAATCAAAGTCCAGAAAAAAAAAACACACACGATACAAATGCTATACATTCAGTTGCAGTTCAGGGAGTAAAATAAGTATTTGATCCCCAAGCAAAACATGACTTCGTACGTGTTGGAGAAACCCTTGTTGGCAAGCACAGAGGTAAAAGGTTTCTTACCGTAGTTGGTTACCAGGTTTGCACACATCTCAGGTGGAATTTTGGTCTCTAAATCTTTAAAGTTTCTTGACTGTCGCTTGGCAACTTGAAGTTTCGGCTCCCACATAAATTTACTATAGGAGTAAGGCCTGGAGACTGGTTGGCCACTCCATAACCTTAATGTGCTTTTTCTTAAGCCACTCCTCTGTTGCCTTGGCGGTATGTTTTGGGTCATTGTCATGCTGGAAGACCCATTCATGACCCATCTTTAGTGTTCTGGGAAGAAGGTTTTCATCCAAGATTTTACAATACATGGCCCCATCTACGTGGCAAAGTCGGCCTGTACCTTTAGCAGAGAAACAGTCCCAAACATAATGTTTCCACCTCAGGGCTTGAGTGTAGGGATGGTGTTCTTAGTCAGCATTTTTCTTCCTCCAAACACGGCGAGTCGAGTTAATGCCAAAGAGCTCAATTTTGGTCTTATCTGACCACAGCACTTTCTCCCAATACTTTTCTGAATCATTTAGATGTTCATTGGCAAACTTAAGACGGGCCTGTACATGTGCCTTCTTGAGGAGAGGGACCTTGTGGGCGCTGCAGGATTTTAATCCATGGCGGCGTATTGGGTCACCAACTGCTTTGAGATCATTAACAAGCTCCTCCCGTGTAGTTCTGGGCTGATCCCTCACTTTTCTCATGATCATCCTTACCCCCATGTGGCGAAATCTTGCATGGAGCTCCAGACCAAGGGCGATTGATGGTTATTTTCTATTTCTTCTATTTGCGAATAATCGCTCCAACAGTTGCCTCCTTCTCACCCAGCTTCTTGCTGATGGTCTTGTAGCTCATTCCAGCCTTGTGCAGGTCTACAATCTTGTCCCTGATGTCCGTTGACAGCTCTTTGGTCATGCCCATGATGGCAAGTTTTGAATGGAAGAAAGATTCTGTGGACAGGTGTCTTTTATGCACATAACGATTTGTCATTAGGAGCACCTTCTTAAATTGACAGGACTAATCTGTGTACCACATGAGCACATACTGTAGACTGTAGCTAGGCTGTGGGAGCCAGAATTTTTGTTGGTTGGTAGGGGATCAAATACTTATTTTTCTCATTGAACTGCAAATCAATGTATAACATTTGTATCATGTTTTTTTCTGGATTTTTGGTTGATATTCTGTCTCCATCATTTAACTGCTTCAGCCCTGTAAGATTTGGCTGCTGAATGACCAGGCCATTTTTTGCGATTCGGCACTGCATCGCTTTAACTGACAAGTGCGCAGTTGTGCAACGCTGCACCCACGTCAATCTGTAAGGCCAAATTTAGAAGACACTTGCTTCTTGTGCACCCTTGCCTTGAGATGTGTATGCCACTGCTGTGGAGTTGTCTGACAACACCTGGATGTGTTGGTCCCCGATAATCTCTTTGAAGGCCCACAACCCCAGAGCAATGGCCCTTAGTTCCCTCCAGTTGGAGGACCTTCTGGATTCCTCCACTGTCCAGGACCCTTGGGCCATCCTGTACTCCAGATGTGCCCCCCATCCCCCAGGAGCTTGCATCTGTTAAAGCTTTTGCTTCGGGAAAGGTCCAGAACAGACCCTTGTTCAAATTCGCTTGCCTCCTCCACCACCATAGCTTCCTCTTGACTGGAGAGGGAATCCGGATTTGTTTCTCCAGAGACTCTCCGTATGCCCAATTCTGTAGAACTGCCTGCTAGAGGTCTCTCGAGTGGAGGCGGGCCCATTGAACACATCTGATTAAGGCTGTGAGAAGCCCCAGCGTGGAAAACATTTTCACTTTAGAACCACTTTAGCTATGTCTGCAGTTTGATATCGTAACCGATATTTTAAAAGTTTTAGATCATTGTCCTCAGAACAGGATGATTATGCAACTTAGGGTTTATTACTTAATCTGAAGTTGTTGACGTTTAACTCTAATATACAAACCTTGTTAGTCCTCCGAATGCACAGTACATTCATGGATTGATGGATAGCTAAATCAAAAATCTACTCAAAAATGTAAATGCTTCCATTAGCCGGATTCTTCATGGAATCAGAACTATATTTAGAAACATAGAAAACTGATGCCAGAAAAAAAAAAGACTAATGCCCGGTACACACGATAAGATTATCGGACGAATGATAGTCCTTTTTTTGTAGGATAATCGCAGATCAAATCTGATGAGTTTACGAATGTCCTGAAAATTTCATACGACAAAAAAAACATTTCTGAAGTGATGTCATGTGTTGTAATGCATTTGTACTGCATTTTTGAACGACAGCTGTACTGATTAAACGAAAATCATGCGATCTGGCATCGTACGCAAAAAATTCCGATAGAACAATATCAGATGAACTGCCATGATCATCTCTCGAAAGCTCTGTACTAACGATCGATTATTGTACGATCGCTTCAAAAGCAGTATTTTTCATCCGATTTTCTGATCGTGTGTACGGGGCTTAAGGCCAAATAATAACATTTTAATCTCATCAAACCAGAACACCTTTTTCCATGTGGCCTCAGAATGTTCAAGGTGCGTTTAAGGTGGCCAGATGAGACTGGAATTGAATTATTTAGCCTCCACACCAAACGATATGTCTGGCGGAAATCCGGAACTGTATCAAATGCCTTGCTGAAATCAAGATATGTTATGTCCACAGCACCACATTGGTCCAAAACATTGGTAATATAGTCACAAATTTCAATCAGATTAGTCTGACATAATCTGCCCTCAGTAAAGCCATGCTGGGTCCAGCAAGTTGTGTATTTTTAAGTGATCAATGATCCTTTTTAGGAGTGATTCCAATAACTTGAATATGACGTTGTTTAAGATCACAAGCACGCGCACGCGGGGCGTGGAGAGAATTCTGGCGGCACCCCAGGCATCAGCATGAAATTTCTGGTCACCATGTCGACCTGGCGCCTGGGGTTTGTTGAGCCCTGGTATAGTGTATACCCTGGTACAGTTATTTCCCAAACATTGAAATCCTTGAACCATGTCCCTGTAATTGCAACAAAGTCCAAGTTGTCCCTAGACATAAGACCTGTCAGCTCACAAAGCTTGTTGCCTAAAGTACAAACCCTGCTATCAACTGTTGTATTTTTAGCACCAGAAAATTTTACTGAATTAAGCACTTCAGCCCAGTCCGTAGCAACACAAACCCTCACATTTGTTTTAACCTGCTGGGGACAGAAATGCACCTCATCAATTACATTGGTCATCTTAAACGAAATCCCTATGTAACACATGGGGCCAAATGTATTTTTTTCCTTTTTTTGTAGAAAAGGAGCATTAAAGTAAACCTGTCAGGTCTTACCGTCAGCTCTTACCTGTTAACTCTGCGAGGACATTTGTCTGGTTTAATGTCCACCTCATAGAGGTAAACGTCAATCTTTGGGATTTCCACTTGAAAGCAATTGGCCAGCAGCTTGATGGGCTTTCCCATGGTGCCATAGCCAGGCCGTCTGGGCACCATAAAAAAGGGCTGTGCCCCCACGGGTCCTGCAACAAGCAAGCAAAAGGGTTAACCACAAGTTTAAACATACATGCAAGAAAAATCAGCTGATTTTTTTTTTAAAGTTATTCCCTAACATTTTTAAAACAGAAATGTAGATTGATAATGTTGAGAAGAGGTGCAAGCCGTTTTGAACATTAAAAGTATATAACTAAGGGCACATTAAGTTTTGGATAGTGAGGAGAGGAATTACAACCCTTGTCCGTTTTTATTGCTGTCTGTGTCCCTATTATGGAGATTCACCCTATATGTCCTGTTTAAGGTTATCATTGAAAGTAAAAGTTAAAAAAAAAAACAAATTTTGGGCTTTCCCTGGAAAAATAAATAAATCGCTCTCTATCTTAATGTGAGAATAATTTTTGAGGTCTTATATGTACCGATTTCTGTTATGGGACATCCAAGCCAGATTTTTGGACTCACATATCTCAGGGAGAAGCGGGTTTTGAGCTGATTAGTAACATTTGTTAGTAGGGTACTCTAAATGTGCGCTAAAACTGGTGTGATAAGGTTATGAATAAGCGCTAATGCACAAAATGCGTCAACCTTGCTCTTTCCCCCCCACACTGTGCCCCCAATGGTGTACTGCCTTTGGATTTTTATATGTTAATAAAGAGGAGTTTGGAGTGGGAGCGTCTTGGATTTCTCCTTTCCCCAGAAAAGTAATAGAGGGGAAATTGTCCAATGGGGACACTAGTTCTGGTGACCTGGAGGTCCCCATGGAATTCCCTTAATTTTCAGGAATTTCCCCTCACTTCCTGGTTTGGCTATGGGACAGGGAGTGAAGAGAAATCTCCACACAGGGACACAGTGAGAAAAAAAAATCTGACTGGTGTTATAACCCTCAGTTACTCTATCCAAAAATCGAAAAAAAAAAAAAAAGCTTTGCTTATAGTTCTACTTTAATGCAACAATCATGTTAGGTGGTCTGTAATCATTAGCTTTGTTCAGTTTATCAAGTCAACGCACCATAGGTTTGTGATCTTAAACAAATATTAGTATTGATATCCAAATATTTAGGAACATTCTCATTATGTAGTGAGTAAGCAGGAAGGTGGGCCTTAACTTCCAAGCTATAGGAGGAGTTGAGATCCTTATTGACAGAGTGCATGATATCAAAAAAGGACAGAGAAGAGGTTTTCCCAATTTAACATATGTGTCCTATTAACATTTCTGTAGGTGAAAAATATACTAAAGACAAAAAAAAAAAAAGTTACACACAAGTATAAAACATATATAGTACATATGCACCCAAACACTCAGCGACTACTTTAACCACTTCCGGACCGGCTCACGCCGATATACGTCAGCACTTTGAAGAGGGATATCGTTATGGCAGCAGCTAGCTCAGTATCCTCTTCTTCAGTGAGCGATCCGGTTGCCGATAAAAGTGGTCTCTGCGGCGGATTCACAGCAAGATCACTTTTAATTAGCGGTGGGAGAGAAGCCCTCCCACCGCTCTCTGGTGCCCTCCACCGCTTACTGGAGCAGAGGCGATCGGAACCTTCTCGTGTTAGATATGGAGACGAGTGAGGGAAAGATGGCCCCCATTTCCCATTTTTTTTTATTGCATTTTAGTGTAAATAGGAGATCAGAGGTCTTTTTGACCCCTGATCTCATATTTAAGAGGTCCTGTCATGCTTTTTTTTCCTATTGCAAGGGATGTTTACATTCCTTGTAATAGGAATAAAAGTGACACCATTTTTTTTAAAAAGCACAGTGTAAAAATAAAAGATAAAACGTAAAATAAATAAGAAAAAACAAAAAAAATTAATGCGCTCCATCCCGCCGAGCTCGCGTGCAGAAGCGAATGTATATGTGAGTAGTGCCCGTATATGAACACAGTGTTCAAAGCACACGTGAGGTATTGCCGCGATAGAGTGAGAGCAATCATTCTAGCTCTGTACCACCTCTGTAACTCAAAACATGCAAACTGTAGAATTTTTTTTAAACGTCGCCTATGGAGATTTTAAAGGGTAAAAGTTTGTCGCCATTCCACGAGCGGGCGCAATTTTGAAGCGCGACATATTGATTAATTTACTCAGGGTAACATCTTTCACAATATTAAAAAAAATTTGGGCCAACTTTACTGTCGTCTTATTTTTTTAATGCAAAAAACTGTATTTTCTCCAAAGAAGTGCACTTGTAAGACCGCTGCGTAAATACGGTGTGAAAGAAAGAAAGTATTGCAACGACCGCCATTTTATTCTCTAGGGTGTTAGGAAAAAAAAAAACATGTTTGGGGGTTCTAAGTAATTTTCTACCAAAAAGAAATGTTTTTAAACTTGTAAACACCAAATCTCAGAAAGAGGCTTGTCCCTTAAGTGGTTAACTCCTACACAGGAATGTCCCTTTGCAAAAAAAATTCTTTCAAGAGGGGCCCCAGATTTTCATGTACATATTTAAAGATCTAGCTTGAGTAAGGACACAGACACATTACTGAAAAATGAGCTCATCTAGGAAAGGGGGGGGGGGGGCTTGTTGCATTTTAGGCAGACTGGAATTTCCTTTGAATAGACCTGAGCCTACAACCTACAGTACCAATTCAAGAGGGCTTTTTCCACCCACATCTTTGAAGAACTCAGTAAAACACAAAATCATCTTAGAATTGAGACCAGCAGGAATGTTTCAAACTTTCAATTACTGGCTGAAAACACCCACACTTCCACAAAACTACATGAATGTGCTGCACTTTAGAATTTGAACACAACATAAAATGCTAGCAAATGTTTTCAAATGTAAGTTGCACTTCTAGGAAGTGGTCATTGTTGATGCATCCAGAACACTTTAATCCAGTCAATGTGCAAATTGCGAAAAAACGTCCAATTCCAGTCAAAACCGGGTGTCGGGTCTTTACAGAGGTCTTTGAACCCATTGGAGAGATTTTCACTAGCTGAAGACAAATCAGTAAAATATTGATTCGTATTCTCAATCATTCTAATTCTGGTTGCAATAAGTGACTGTTTAAGCAAAGAATGACAAGATTAGAATGTAAAAGAGAAATGTGTTATACCTATAGTGCTAACATTAGTTATTTAAGCGCCCTTAAGAGAAATGTATTAATCTTGCTTTTAAGTAAGGAAATAGCCATTTACTATGAGCTCACAGATTTATTCACATTGCTCCTTGAAAGTTGCACTGCACCACTGTGATAATAAAGCTAAAAACTTTTTTTTTTACCTTAATGCATTCCTTGCCTGCGGGAGCACACAGACATTGTGTGCCTCTAGAACAAATGGCTTGCTATGGGGACACACGAAGAGAGGGGGAGAAGCCAGGAGGGCCAGCGGGGGGCCTGAGAAGAGGAGGATCGGAGCCGCTTTGTGAAATAACACTGCACAGAGCAGGTAAGTATAACATGTTTGTTATTTTAAAGCGGTTGCAAACCGTGGGCAATTTAAAAAAAAAATAAACAAAAAAAAACTGTAAGGCAATTGCATAATGTGCTAGTATGCATCGCATATTAGCACATTAAAAAATACTCACTTTAGAGCGAAGCCCTCACGCGGCGCGCTGTCACCGCTGAGAGGGCTGACCTCTTAACCTGGTCATCACCCGCACGCATGGGCACGGGAGCCCTGAAGTACCGGCAAGGTATGCCAGACCTTCAGAAAGCATACCCTGGTGATGTCACAGACTGCATCCAGAGTAACTATCTCCTAAACTGTTTAGGAGATATTCATTTTACCTACAGGTAAGATTTATCATAGGCTTACCTGTAGGTAAAAAAATAAAAAATAAATCACAAAGCTGGCCTCACTACTGCTTAAAACATGTTTTCACTTTAGTAACACTTTAACACATGCTAGAGAACACAAGTTGGTGTGCTTTAGACTTCATGCACACTGGATGTTTTGCCAACTCTCCTGGACGCCTTTTCCGCCTGGGAGTTTTGGCAGAATAAATGCTAAACACTTGCAAACTCGTGTAATTCATTTGGGTGCATTTAGGTGCACCATTGGCTAGAATACTAATTTATTCTGGTCATTGAAGGAGAAATACAGCCAGAGCTTGTTTGGCTGGACTTCTATGGGTCACAGGAGTGCAATTCGTTTTGCACTCCTGTGACCCGTTTTCAGAAGAGAGTGGTCTGAAGTCCGCTCTCTGCCGACATCACACAGATCAGTCCAGGCACCGTGTCGTCCCAACTCTGGGAGTCTGAATCCGCCAGGTGCCTGGACTGAAAGGCGTCTCAGCCGCTCAGTGAACCGATGAGACGGATGCTTCCTGCCCCTTCACAGCTCAGCGCTCCAGTGAGCGTGGAGCAGCAGAGCAGGAGAGCTGCTGATTGACAGTCAGCATCTCTCTGCTCGGGGAGGTGAGTGAACCAAGCCAATCGGCAGTGTTCGGGGGGCTCGGTTCTCGGGCAGATGCAGCATCGGACCGATGCTGCATCCACCTAGGCAAGTATGAATCTGAAATAAACCAGATTCCCATACTTTTAAAATAAATTAACACTTAGGCACGTTTATAAGCGGTAAGCATTTTTTTTCTGCCAAAACTCTACTCATCCTGGAAGCACCGGCTGTTGGGATTTCTTCCTGCCTCTAAAAGCCTATAGACCAACATGCAGGGCATTTAGAGGCAGAGAAAAAAAAAAAAAAAAAACGCCAAATGCACCTAGGAGCAGCAGAAAAAAACGCTTAGTGTGCACAAGGTCAAAAGTGAACCTGTGCTTTGTCATTTCAGAGCAAATTATCTGGTTCACTGTAGTAGACAGCCCACCATAAACCCGATCAAGCACCATAGAGTCCTCGCTGAATTCCTTGTGAGTTTCCAGGGCAAGGATCCTCACCCTATGCCCACATGCATAGGGATGTCTCCCCATCCCCATTTGCCAGCGCAAAGTAGTAAAAAAGGGGAGAAAGCAGGCATCAAAACAAAGTAAAGCTTGGTTCACACCTATGTATTTTTGAGTGGTTTTTGCAGAAACCCACTATGGGACACATTCGCAACTATGCTTTTTATGGCCACTGCATTTTTAGAAAGGGTCAGGGACTTTTTTTTAAACGCAAAATGGTTGCGTTTTTGGTTTAATAGACTTCAAATAGAGAAGCTACAGAAAAGCATTTAGTGCGTTATTGCATAATGTGTTTTTTATTCTGCCACCAAAAAAGCATTAAAAAAAATGCAAAACTCAAAACGTGTGTGCAAAAACTCAAAAAACACCACAAAAAGCACTGCAGAAACAGATCAAAAGCAAAGTTGTGACCCAGGCCTAATCAAGTACAGGTTCTCTTCAAAGCAGAATTTTAAACAAAATATGATTAAAATAAATAGCCCATTAAAATGTAAAATATATCAAGATCCTGTTACTATATTCACCTTTTCCCAGCAATTTCTACAGCTAAATGTCCTCAGTCTGAGGACCAGCATCATTCCACCCACTTCCTCTGAGTCCAGGTCATCCTGGACTTGTCTCAGCCGGTGACTGGACAGTGAAATGGGAAGCAGCAGAGATGAGCTCAACTCTCTCTCTCTCTGCTTTCTTTTCCTATCAGCATGCTTCTCACGAGCACATGAAGTGAATGGTTTCTTCTACTGCTACTCCCTCCCACACTTCATGATGTATGGCAAGAGGATGACACCAAGTCAGATTCAGGCATTCACCACTTCTTGCATTTAGGAAATACAACTAGATGTTCTAATAATGAATACAGGACTGCATATGTGTCTTTTATATCTTCCTAGAGTTTAGCTTCAAGTAAAAACAGTGCAAGTATAATGGTAGATGTTTGAAAACTGTTGCAGTTTAACTGACCAGGAGTGGAGGCAGTGGCTGCTGGTGCTTCAGGCGGGGGGGTGCAAAAAGACCACCCGTCCCCCCAGTGTGTGGTACTCGCGCGGTTGGGCGGCAGAGCAGAGAGATCGTTCCGGGGGGCGATGCAGAGCATATAGACGACGGCGGCCATCTTCTGGATCTCCCCGTACATCTTCCCTACCCCCGCTACTGGCCAATATGATCGCTTCTCCTCTCGGCCAATTGCGCTCCTCCCATATCCTGATTGGCCCAGAGGAGAAGCAGGAAGACTATGGCAATTATTAATTAGTCATTAGCACACAACTGGGTGGGCCCCAGCCCACCTTTTTTTGAAGCCAATTGGAGCCTCAGGCTCTAATCATGTGTTTAAAAAAAAACAAAAAAAAAAAAAACCCTTTTGGAATCAATGTGTCACCCTGCATGCAGATTAGGGTCCGGGCACATGGATTAGGGGGGCGGAGCCCCTGCACCCAGTATGGAGCGGCCGCCACTGAGTGCAGGTACAGCAGTAGTAAAGCTCTTGCACAAGGGAAGCTGAGCATTTTTAACATAATTTACGGGTGTATTTCCTCCGTCCATGCGCTGCTGTACTTGTGTACAAGTACTGTAGATACTCTCCTACATAACAGGTAGCCTAATTTTTTGAAAATCTTTCATTAATGTTGTAAGATCAATCTGAAATGCAAGCAATTACCTGTAATTGCTAAGCACAAGTATTACATTGTGTACTAAAGTATTCAGTAGGTCTAGTTGTGTTACAATCTCTGTGTAGAAAAAAAAGGCATAGTTAGACTTATCGGTGAGCCTTTCTGGACAACCTTGGCAAGAGAGCATAGCTCCGCCTTCTTCACAGGAAACACATGCACCCTTTAAATCCCTCCTCTTCCACCATGGCCTTAGTCATTGTGGTCTCCGACAAACTGGAAAACAAAGCACAGAAAACCACCAAACAACCATGATAGATACTTAATTTCTAAGATAAACAAAGGGAGGGAAGTAACGGTTGTCCTGAAAGGCTCTTAGAAATACCGTCACTGGTAAGTCTAACTATGCCTTTCTCAAATCGCCTTTCAGGACAACCTTGCAGAGGATAACCAAGAAACTTACCCTAGGGTGGGACTACTGCCTGCAGTACCTCCCTGCCGAAGGCTTGATCTGCGGCGGACAGTAAATCCCACCGATAGTGTCGGAGAAATGTCAAATAGTTGGACCAAGGAGCAGCCTTGCAAATTTGTTCAGGAGTAGCACCGGCCCTTTCAGCCCAGGAAACTGCCGTAGATCTTGTGGAATGAGCAGCAATACCTGAAGGGGGTATTTCTCCTTTGGCTTTGTAGGCCTTTGATTGCCAATCTAAGCCATCTGCACAGCGTGCTTTTGGAAGCTTTCTCTCCCTTGCGTGAGCCTGAGAAAATCACAAAGAGAGCATTCGATTTTCTGAATTCTTTGGTTACTGTAAGAAAGCGTAACAAACATCTCATGTCCAGAGTGTGAAAAGCTTCTTCTGCTGAATTGGTTCGAGTTGAAGAGAAAGTGGGCAGGATTATTTCTTGTGAGCGGTGAAAGGGTGAAGAAACTTTGGGAAGAAACGCTGGGTCCTTTTGAAGGACCACTCTGTCTGCAAAAACTTTCAGGAAAGGTTCTGTAACTGCCAGAGCCTGGAGCTCGCTGATTCTTCTTGCAGAGGTGATGGCCACCAGAAAAATATAGTTTTGAGAACCAAATTCTGCAATGATGCTTCTTGTAGGGATTCAAACGGAGCTCCCGAGAGACCCTGTAAATCAATAGACAAATCCCAACTGGGAAAATCTTTAAGGGCTACTGGCCTATTTCGTGCGAGTGCCCTAAAGAACCTTGAAACTAAAACTTCTTTGGATAAAGTTTTTTCAAAATAAACAGATAAAAGCTGCCACCTGGGTCTTCAGGGTGCTAGCTGCCAGTCCCTTCTCCATTCCCTTATGGAGAAATTCAAGAACCAATGCTGAACTTTTAACCTGGAGGTCATTAGAAGCACACCAGGAGTTACATTTTTTCCAGACCTTCATGTATATGGCTCGCTTGACTTCTTTTCTACTTGAAAGAAGGGTCTTTACTACTTTATCAGATAGTCCTTTTGCCTTCAAAAAGGTCTTCCTCAGAAACCAAGCGGTTAACTGAAGATAGTCCGCTTATGGATGGTTCACTGACCCCTGCCTTAGAAGATCTTTTCTGGACGGTAACTTCCATGGAGGTTTCCGTGGCCAGATTTAATAGAGCCGCGAACCAATGCCTTTCTGGCCAGAAGGGAGTGACCAGGATCAAATTGGTCTTTTCTTCTCTGGGACTAGGACTAGTGGTATCAGAGGAAAGGGGGGAAAAGCATAGCAACAGCTGGTAACACCACGCATGGGCGAAGGCATCTATGCCTACCGCTTGATCTTCTCGGTGGAGAGAGAAAAATTTTCTTACTTTTGAGTTCTGTTGGCTGACAAACAGATCTATTTAAGGTCGCCCCCAGGCTTCGGAGACCATCAAGAAAACTTCTTGATTCAGGCTCCATTCTGCTTCCACCAGCCTCCTTCTGCTTAGAAGATCTGCTAGTAGATTTTGAGATCCTTTCAGGTGGACTGCTGACAATGAGTCCACATTCTGTTCCGCCCAGGTAAGTAGCTGACTGGCCAGCTCTACGAGCCCTCTGCTCCTGGTTCCCCCTTGTTTCAGTATGTAGGCTACTGCAGTTGTATTGTCCAACAGAACTTCAACATAATGGCCCCTTACTACATGTTGAAAGGCTAGGAGACCAAGAAAAATTGCCTTCAGTTCCTGCCAGTTTGAGGATTTTTGGGCTTCCGACTTGGACCAGACTCCCTGAGAAGTCTGACCGCATCCCCAAGAACTCGCGTCCGTCGTTAGACACTTGTCCAGGGGAAAGACCCAAGAAAGGCCTTTTGCTAGGTTGGATTGATTTGTCCACCATCAGAGAGCACTCTTTACTTTTAAGGAAAGTTTTATCTGTTTCTCTAGTGGCTCCTGGTAGGACCAACTGCGTAGTATGTTTAACTGGAGGGGTCTGGAATGCAATCTGGCCCACTGAATGGCAGGAATTGATGCTGTAAGAAGGCCTAAGACGGCCATAGCTGACCTGGCTGACACGGACCGGTTGTTCTGAACTTGTTTCACTGCTGATTGGATCTTCTCTCTTTTCTCCTGCGGTAGAAAGACTTTTTAAAGCACCGAGTTTATGGTATAACCCAGAAAATTAATCTCCTGTGAGGGTTCAGATTTGACTTTTCCAGATTTAGGAGCCACCCTAAATTCCTGAGGTGAGCCTGGGACACCTGGAGATTTGCCAAGACTTGTTCCTTGGAGTCTGCGAAGAACAGGTCGTCCAGATAGGGGACAACTGAGATCCCTCTTAACTTCAGAGGCTCCAGAGATTCCACCATTATTTTTGTGAAAATTCTGGGGGAGGATGAAAGTCCGAACGGCAGAGCTCTGAATTGGAGGTGCCAGACCGAGGTCCCCAGATCCAGGGCCAGGCGTAGAAAGCATTGAGAAGCCTGATTTAATCGGAACATGAAGGTAAGCATCCCTTAGATCCAGGGATGCCATGAAACCATCTGGAGTCAGCAGTTTCCTAATTGAAAAAACTGTGTCCATCCTGAAATGCTTGTACCGAATTGATTTGTTCAAGATCTTTAAGTTCAGAATCAATCGATACTTCCCCAAAGGCTTCTTCACTAGGAATATATAAGAATAGAAGCCCCTGTCCTCTTGACTTTTTGGAACCTGGATAATCACTTCTTGCTGAATCAGATCCTGCAGCAGGCTTATCATTGCAGAAGCTTTTTCCCGATCCTTTGGTAGGGCTGTAACATAAAATCTGCTTGGGGGGGGCTCAGAATTCCAGCCTGTATCCCAAGGTATGAAGCTTTTCACGAACAGACTAGGTGAAAAGCCGACAATCTTCCCCCTACTGGGGTGAGATTGTCACTTACTTTTGGAGGGCTGGTCTCCAGGAGATCTGAAAAGAACTCCTCCTCTTCCCTTACCCCTTTGGAAGCCCCAACGGCTCTTACGGTCCTGTTCCTTATTTTTATAGGACTGTTGAACAGCACGAAAAATTCTTTTTAAAATCGGCTGTTTCTTCTTAGCAGGGAAAGCCTTTTTCTTGTCGGCTTTCCTATCTAAGACTGTTTCAAGGTCTGGACCAAAAAGCAGATCACCTGAAAAAAGGTAAACTGCACAGCCTAACCTTGGAACCTGTGTCACCATACCAGGTTTTCAGCCAGACCACACGTCTGGCTGAATTTACCAGTGCTGATGACCTTGCTGCCAATGTAACTGATTCAGCAGATGCATCAGCCATATACTTAACTCCTTTTAATACTAAAGGAAAAGACTAACAGATCTTTTTGCGGTGTGCCCGCTTCAATATGGCTTTTCAGCAAATCCACCCAGCATTCCAGGTTCCTTGCCACAACCATGGAAGCCATAGCAGGTTTGAGGCTGACTGATTTAGAATCCCAAGCTTTTTTAAAGGAGGGAGTCAGCCTTCTTATCCATCGCATCCTTTAGCACCCTCATGTCCTCAAAGGCAAGGTCTGTGCGTCTGGAAACCTGCGAGAAAGCGGCATCTACCCATGGTTTCTTATTCCAGACTTCAGACTCCTTATCTCCGAAGGGAAACCTTCTCCTAAGGGTCTTAGAGAAGAACTGGCCTCTCTCGGGGTCCATCCATTCTTTCTTGACTAACTCTGATAGAACCCTGTGAACTGGAAACACCTTGTGTTTAGTTTCATCCAGACCCTGGTACATTTGGTCGTGAACTGACAGTTGTACCCTTTCCTCCTGAATTTTGAAGGTAGTGTAGATTGCTTTTAAGAGGTGGTCCTACTCCTCCAAAGATAACTTGTACCGAGAGGCTCGGCTATCGTCTTCCCTCATCTGAATCCCTGAGTGAGAGAAGAGTACTTCCCCCTTCATCACCTGAGTCCTCAGCCTCCAGTGGCCTTAATGAGGATGCTCTTGGACTAGGTGGTGGATGCTGGGGTCAACCTGAGCTGCTGGGTTCTGTACCAACATGGACTTGACAGAACTCAGTGAGTTCGTAAGTTCCTGTACTGAAGAGAATAAGTCCTTGTACTGCTGGGAAGTTTCTTCCTCCACCAGGTCCTTAATACAGGATCTGCACATCGCCTTCTGCCATGAATCTCTAAGGGGATTCTTGCAAGAAGGACATTTCCTTTGACTTGGTGGATTTACACGTTTAGTCTTTCCTAACATTTTTTCCTGTAATGAGAAAAAATTTAAACTAAACCTAGGGTCCCTAAAAAACAAAATTGCCACTAAAATTGCACAGCTAAACTACCACCAAGCCAAAGGGAAGAAACAGAAACAAAATCAAAAAGAAGTATTTTGCGCTAACCATATGAAAATATTTAAAAAACGCACAGCCGCTCGTGTAAGCCAAAAATACAAAAAAGACCTGACAAATAATCATATAAGGTGACAAGCGCGCATCCAAACAAAGTATTTAGTGAAATATTGTATCTAACAGATATTTTGTTATCAACACTATGATTATGCTGCACACCAGGAAGGAGGTGGTAAGCCTCCTTCCAGGTGTGCAGTATAATCAACAGGTATCGGAAATTGCGAATTGCAAAAACTGAAGATATACATCGGTAAATACATATTTAATACGTTGCCATTTTTCTAGGGGTCTGGATTTGCGGATGGTCTAGGGGAGATAATCAACCGTCCCCTCTGTAGTTGTAAAAACCAGTGATTAATACAAGAAAGAGAGTGCCTGCTTGCTGATCGGCTGACGACATCTCCCTTGATCGCTATTCAGGTGGAAATCACTGATGCCGGCAGGCGAATGCAACAAGCCTTTAAGATCTCTATTACCCGAGATCCAACTAATCCGGTAAGCAGTTAATTTTACCATATCTTGTGCGGGAAGAACATCAATTTATTCAAGAGCAGAAGATTGTGGTTTATCATCACCCTAATATATGTTCTCATGTGGACATTTTTATGCTTATGATAAGTTATACACCTAATAATGAATAGGAGTTTCATTTGCACTTTTATATGCTTTAGAGCGTTCACTAATTGATTAATTAAATTAACATAATTTGGTGTGTGGGTACGATAATACTGCTCCTTATATATTTTAGCAACATTGTTGTTTTTTTGTTTTTCATCACATGACACAATTCTTAGGTGGTTACATTTGTATAAGAACACTATTTATATCATTTTTCTCTTAACAACGGTGTTTGAAGCAAAGAATAGTTACTTTAATATTTTTCACCAAGTTTCACATATATCAAATAATAATTTTTGTCACAGCAATAGTGTTGATAACACAATATCTGTTAGATACAATATTTCACTAAATAAATACTTTGTTTGGATGCGCGCTTGTCACCTTATAAGAAACAGAAACAACCCCAGCAGTGTTATCAGTAAGGCACCCAGTCCACGCTGCAGGGTCCGAGTGAAGTAACCTCTGACCCTCCAGCTACAGGCTCCCCTCAGGGAGGAAACAAACAACCCACAAAAGCCCATACGGATCAGAATAAAAAGGACCACTGTACCTCTCTTACCTGGGCTTCACCGGTGCTAGGGGCGCCTGCATCCGCTGTGGCTGTCTGTCTCATCCATCTTGCAGAGAAAAGCAGCAGCAATGACACAAAAACCCATCAGGTTTTTACATTTTCCCAGTCCCCGCGTCATCAGCGAGGGCCGGAAGTGCCTGTCTATGGACCCTCACCCTGGTCTCTGCATTCCAGGCAATTGGAACCACAAGCGCCACACCCCCACAGGAAGCCACGTCACCAGACATGACGCACTCGTCGGCCGGGACCCGGAACCAAGATACGGGACATGCCGCTGACCGGCAGCGCCCCCCGCCCGGCCACCAGAGCCAAAAGAAGTGGAATCCAGGCACAGACACCGCACCGCCTGAGGACCCTAAACTCCCCTGAGATGGAGAGACCTGGGACTCCGGAACACCCCCCACCCCTGGGGGGGTGCTGGGATGGTCGCTGGACACAAGAAAACAAAACAGTAAGCCTTACACTTTCCAACCTTTGAGAGAGCGCAAATCCCTGGTTCCAGGCACATGCTTCCACCATGGCGGAGGAAACACAATAACTGAGACCATGGTGGAAGAAGAAGGATTTAAAGGCTGCATGTGTTTCCTGTGAAGAAGGCGGAGCTACGCTCTCTCTCCAAGGTTGTCCTGAAAGGCGATTTGAGAAAATAAACAAATGTTAATCTGTCTCGTTTACACCAGCAATGGGCTGAAATCGCACCGCACCAAAAGTAGTGCATGCAGTACTTTAAACACTTGCTGACCGCCCTATAGCAGTTTTACTATATACCGTACATGTGATCCTGCACTTCAGCCTGCAGTGGCCGCATGTTTACTGCTTCTGCTGTGATTCTTCACAGCAGAAGCCGATCTGTAGGTGCCGGGCACTCAATGTCCACTGGCACCCACCAATCATCAGTAAACACAGAAAGCCAATCTGGCCTTGTTTACATAGGCAGATCGTCATTCTGACAGGGGGAATGGATGGATTCTGTGTTCCTGCAAAGCAGGGACTACAATGCATTTTTCCCCTAGTAAAAGCAGCACATACAGTACACAAAAACAATGGCTAGGCACATAGTTAACCCTTTGATCGTACTAGATGTTTAACCCTTCCCAGCCAGTGTCAGTACAGTGACTGTGCATATTTCTAGCACTGATCATTGTATTAGTGTCACTGGTTCCCATAAAGTGTCAGAGTCCGATCGTCTGCTGCAATATCGCAGTTCTGCTAGAAGTCACTGATTGCCGCCATTACTAGTGTGTGTGTATTATATATATATATATATATATATATATATATATATATATATATATATATATATATATATATATATATATATATATATATATATATATATATTAGGGCTGAAACAACTAATCGATTAATCGACAACTAATCGATTATGAAATTAATCGATTACTATTTTCATAATCGATTAATCGGCAAGTAACATAATGGGGTTAAAAATATAAAATTATCCCTTTATAGTACAAAAAGAGCAAATAATCGCTACTGTAAATATTACTTTCACCGTTCTACAGTAAAAAAAATGAACCTTACAGTAGCGATTATTTGCTTTTTTTGTACTATAAAGTGTTCATTTTAGTTTCTTTTAACCCCATTATGGTACTAAACGTCTTAGACCTGGTTCACACCTATGTGTTTTTTGGTGCTTTTTGCAGAAACACACTATAGTTCATTTAACATGGTTTCCTATGGGACACGTTCACAGCTTTTTTCAGCCGCTGCTTATTTAGAAAGGGTCAGGGACTTTTTTTTTTTTAACGCAAAACGGTGCTTTTTAGGTTCAATATACTTCAATGGAGAAGCTGCAGAAAAGCATGTAATGTGTTTTTGCAGCAATTTGTATTTTTTAATCTGCCCAACAACAAATTGGCCAAAAAACAGTATTTCTCTTCTAATAGTATATACAGTATATCTCTTCTGTCTGTTATTCTCAGAGGGGATTCAATATTTTGCTCCCTAACCATATAGTTGGTTATTTACCACTGCATAGAGATATTTAAGAATAAAATGCCTTTTTTTTAAACTTTACATTTTAACTAAATTATACACCACACTTTTTTTTTTTAAGGTTATTAACCGATTAATCGAAACAATAATCGGCCAACTAATCGATTATGAAAATAATCGTTAGTTGCAGCCCTAATATATATATATATATATATATATATATATATATATATATATATAAAATCTATCTATCTATCTATCTATATATAAATAGATAAATAAATAATAATAAAAAAAAAAAAAAAAAAAAACACACACACAAAATATATACCATAGTTTGTAGACGCTCTAATGTTCGCGTAAACCAATATATGCTTATTGGGATTTTTTTTTTACCAAAAACTTATAGCAAAATACATATTGGACTAAATTCATGAAGAAATCAGATTTTTAAATTTTTTTATTGGATAGGTTTTATAGCAGCAAGTAAAAAATTTTTTTTTTTTTTTTAAATTGTAGGCATTTTTTTTGTTTTAGTGCAAAAAAAAAAAAAAAGCAGAGGTGATCAAATACCACCAAAAGAAAGCTCTGTTTGTAAGAAATTTTTTTTATTTATTTGGGTACAGTGTTGCATGACCGCGCAATTGTCAGTTAAAATAACGCAGTGCCGTATCGCAAAAAATGGCCTGTTCATAAAGGGGAGTAAATCTTCCGGAGGTCAAGTGGTTAAAAAATGCACTGCAACTGGATCGCATTGGTTCTTCTGTATCATGCGATACGATGCAGGCAATGCACTGCGTTTTAGGGTGACGTTAGCATGCATAGATATCCGCTGCAGATTACAAGGGCAGTGCCTTTTGAATGCGGCGCAGGAAACATGCATGAAATTAGGGCTTCCCGCATAGCGTTCTGGTGTGGACGGGTCCCGAGTATTGGCTAACTGAAAAAGAAATGTTAATGTGTCTACAGCTAGACAGATTTCATTATGTAGTTACATCGCTGTCTCAACACTTTTTTCAAGAGATCACTTTGTAGCATAAGAAGACACCAGTGACATAAAAAAAAAATATGCTAAAACTACAGTAAAATAATGCAGCTTTCCATCAGGTTCTGATCCCTCACACATCTACTTAGAGTTGAAATATTAGAGAAAGACAAGCTAGCACTAGTTTTACATGCATTGCATAAAAGTAAATTACACTTCTGCCATGTATAACTTTTTAAATGCCAAACATGAAATCCATTCTACTATAAAATGCTGGGTACTTCTTTGTGCACATAACCCATTCACTAGTATGAGATTCCCCAGTGCCCAATGAGAGTAATGGCAAGGCTTCCATTTCCTCCCCTCCTCCCACCCCACACACAGTTCATTTCCCTATCCCTTTCATAAGCACACTGAACTTTCCCTGATCCTGGCCTCAAATGCCTTCTGTACAGAGAGAGAGAGAGAGAGAGAGAGAGAGAGAGAGAGAGAGAGAGAGAGAGAGAGAGAGAGAGAGAGAGAGAGAGAGAGAGAGAGAGAGAGAGAGAGAGAGAGGAGTCAGTGAACCAGAATGAACTGCTTGCACTGTGCCTTGCATGGGCAGGACTGAGCAGGAGCTTTCATTAATGCAGCAGCAAGATCTGCGTAGCCAAGAGGTCACCAGCATTATATTAAGTGACACTTTTCATCAAAATTTGTTTAGCGTTTAACACCTCTTTTGAAGGCAAAGCTACAAAATATAAAGTTTCAGTTCACAAAGCTATCAGGATAAGGATCCTTGACAGTCCAATGAGATTTCATAATTGCAGTCACAAGGCTGAAAATCAAGATCTTTGTGTACAGCTTTGTGAATGGAGCCTAGTGTAAATTAAAAGAGCCTAGTGTAAATTAAAAGAACTTTTAAATGTTTTTAGTAGTTTTGGAAAAAGCAGATAGGGATTAGAACGTCAGGTTTTTATTGCTGTCCATGTCCAAGTTAGGCCTGGTTCACACCTATGCGGTTTGATTTTGATATTTTTCTACTGTGCTTTTTTGCACACACGCTCTTGATGCGTTTTTTGTGGATTTTTTAGGCTTTTTTTTGGCCAATTTGTTGTTGGGCAGATTTTTAAAAAATGCGGCAAAAACACGCACTACATGCTTTTCTGTAGCGTCTCCACTGAAGTCTATTGAACCAAAAACGCACCATTTTGCATTTAAAAAAGTACCTGAGGCTCTGTCCTCAGATAAGTGCTTTGAATCGTGGGCATAATCCCTGCGACTCTGCCGGCGATTTCAAAACGCGCCGTTAAAATGTCAAATCCCATATCCGCATGTTCAGGTGCCATTCATTTCAATAGCACCTAAAAAACAGGGTGCACTTCTGCCGTGATTGTCACACCACTAATCACGCTTCAGTCAAGCAAACAAATTGTGCGGCGTGTTTCTCCCAAAAGTACTTCTGGAACTTTTGGCAACTGGAACAGTTTGGTACCCGATCATGCTGATGTGCAATTTGATAATTTAACAGTGCTTTGCTGAGAACTGCGCCCCAAAGTGTGCCCCCCCCCCCCATATAACCCCATCAACTCTTCAAGGCTCCAGTTTTTCAGTAAGCAGTAAGATCACAGAGAAAGAAGGGGAAGACCTGTGTCATGCATGGTCCTGTGCTACCAAGATATGGAATTTTAAATAAAATGTGCAACAAAATTCCTGTTATCTTAAAGTAGAATTCCAGTTAAAGACTAACTAATCCTAAAAATGCTCCCTCAGCTCTCCTAGCACCTATACGAACTAACCCGTGTAAAAAAAAAAAATGTATATACTTACAGTCAGCCCACTCCAGTGAAGTGATCACCTGTGTCAACCCCTGGAGGCTGCAGGGGAATGAAGAGTGTGCCCAACTACGTCTGTGAAAGCCAGGAGTGATGACATCACCCATAGATTCCCCTGGTGCAGCCATTATCGGTGGTCCCTTCCTGGGCCTGCCTAACAATTGGGAGCCAGATCACATGACAGGACCGGAATGGGCTGAAAGCAAGTGAGTATATTCATCTTTTTTACACAAGTTAGTTAGTATAGGTGTTAGGAGGGGGAGGGAGCATTTTTAAGACTAGTTTGGCTTTTGCTGGAGTTCTACTTTAAACAGTACAGGATACAGAAGTTGATTCTTAGACCATGAGACATTCCCAACCATTAAAAAAAAGAGAATTTCATCCATTAACAACAAATGCACATATTTATACTGAAAACAAGCGTGTGTTTATTATTTTTCCCTGCAAGAGCCTGGAAAGCATTGCACATGTGATCAGTAGATCAAGGCTAGAATGTCAGGTTTCTGCAGACAAGCCCTGCAGCTTTCAGCCCGCACTCTCCAGTAAATTCAGAACTAGAGTTGGGCGAACAGTTCAACCCGAGCAAAATTTCAACTCGAACATCACCTGTTCGGCGAAAACAACCGAAAACACCCGAATTTGCGGGGCGCTCGGCGAGATGTTCAACAGCCGAGCACACCTCAATGCACTGCACAGTGCATTCTAAGCCCTGATTGGGCAAAGCCTTGCCCAATCAGGGCATATTGAATGGCTGGTTAAGGTGTGGGCTGGGAAGCTGGCCGCTGCATCCTTAACAATGGATAAGTCATCGGCCTGGCAGGAGAGGAACCGAAAAAAAAAAAAAAACACTCTGCCCGTGAAGGCTAACTGCCATCTGACAGTTCTTAAATAGGTAAGGGGTGGTGTCATCTGGCAACATCACCAGATGGCACCGCCCCTGTGACATCAATGACCCAGCATACACTAATCGGTGATGTCACACGGGGGACAATGCCACCAGGTGACATCACCAGGTGGCTCCGCCCTCTTAACTATTTAAGAACTGTCAGATGGCAGAGCAGGCAGATGACGGTTAGCCTTCGTAAAGGGGGGAGCGTTTTTTCATCGTGATTGGTTTAAGAGCAGACAGAAATAGAGCTTCTTTGTGTACCTCTCCAAAAGACAGAGTGAATAAAAGCAACTTAACCTAATGTGAAGGAAATGACGTCCCTCTGTTCCCTTTTTTTGTCAAGGAGCAAGGGCAACTGCTAGGCCTAGCTGTGAGGGTTTGTCATGAGGCGAAGAACTCCAGTAGATGACTCTGGTAGGGAAGGCCTATACAATGGGTAGGAGAGATTGAGGATAGTGAGATGGAAATGCCATTTGGGGGAATACTGACAGCTATTAAGTGCCAAAAACACTACAAATTTGAATATTAAAGTATCGCTTTTTGTACAGTGTTTTAGTGAATTAAGCAAAGGGAGCGTGTCAGCAGGAGGCAGAGAAACCGCTGTACACTGATCTTCCTAGTGAAGAGCTACCAGGGGGCATGTCAACAGAAGTCTGACGACTGGAGTACAAGCAGGCTGTGCTCCAGAGTGGAATGCAAGTAAGAAAACTGACCCCCTCGGGATGGATGTGCTCCCATGCCCCTGGGTTGCCGAAAATAAATTCTGAAACACAGACAGTGTTGATGGGGGAATCCGTCCCTGTCGGGAGAACACAGTTATTATTGCTAGTGGCTATAACAGCCACTAGCAATAATCGCATGTAAAATCCGGCAACTTGGGTACATTTAGCCTGCCGATACAGATTTTGAATCTTGGCCAACTTAGGCCAAAACTTGGATACAGTAAAGTCAAGTGAAATGAGGTTTTGAGTCGCTGTGGGGATTTTTCTTTTACATCTTGTCTTTGAGTCAACTGACAATAAGAGAAAATCTCTTTAAAGAAGGGGAAGTCAGACAGCTGTCCCCATTAAAAGGATTTCCCTTCTCCTCATGTTCTGGAAAAAGCAAAAATTTGGGGTTTTCCCTCACTTTTAGTCTGAGTGACAACAGTCACAACCTAAAAACAATTCTTTATAAAATTTGCTGTAAAGAAAAACAAATTTAACAAGCATGTATTACTATGAAATGCTTCACGATTCAGATCAATGATAATTCCAGTAATTTGTAAAGTTAAAACAAATACCATTAACCGGTAGGCTGATGACTAAGGGTGATGAACCGACTTCTGACTTATTTTTAACTGTTCATATGTGAATCATATTCCTTTTGTAGAAAGATGGCCAGCAAAATCTGTACAGTATGTAAAAAGGGACTTCTAACAGCTAACTGTTGCACAGAAACTCCCCCATACCCACACAGCTCTATAAAAAACAAACATATTCAGAAAAATAGTTTCATTATTAAAAGAAACAACTTTGCTTTCATCTTTGTGTTTTCCCAAAAATAGCCACAATTGCTAAAAAGTTATTTAAAACCCAGAACAAAAAAGCATTGTGGTTTCTACAGATCTGAAAAAAATATATATAGTATTAAAAAAACAAAACAAAAAAAAAAACAAAAACAAAAAAAAAAAAACACAAAAACACCCATTGCAACAGGTTTCACAATTCTAAAATATTCTACCTGCCAAGCACAGTACTTATTCTACAGAGCGAAAGCACTCCAAAAAAAATAAACAGATTTCACACTTCACATAACTCAATAGAGTACGTTACCATCTGAAAATCATTTTTTTCCCTTAAAATTAGAAAAAAGTACCCATTCTTCCCAGGAAAAAAAAAAATTACTATACTCCAATAACATTATAGTAAAACATTCATAAAAAAACTTAAGAGTTGGTGTGCCACTATCCTCCCATAAGCCTGCTTCCTGCACTGCAGTACACCTCACCAGCTACCTGTGCTGCTTCTTCCTGCCAAGTTCCACTTTACAGAGACTGTACATAGGATCAGAATATCCTACAAAAAATACTGCTTTAGAAAAGATCGTACGATAATCTGCTAGTTCGCAAACAGCTTTTTTACTAAACTTTCCAAAGGGACAAACACGAAAATCTCTCTCACATATGATTTTCGTTTAACCACTTCAGCTCCGGAAGGTTTACCCCCCTTCATGACCAGGCCATTTGTTGCACTATGGCACTGCGTTATTTCAACTGACAATTGTGCGGTCGTGTGACGCTGTACCCAAATAAAATTGATGTCCTTTTTTCCCACAAATAGAGCTTTCTTTTGGTGGTATTTGATCACCTGTGCGTTTTTTATTTTTTTTTTATAAAACAAAAGAAGAACATATATAATGCATATACAAGGTAGCATATGGGTTTGCCAAGGCTTTGGTTCACACAAAGTATTTATATCCATTGGGGCTATTGAGGAAAAAAATTTTAAAGCGGAGCTCCACCCAAAAAGAGGAGGTTCTGCTTTAAGCACTTAGCCCCCCCCCCCCCCCCACACTCCCCTGCTGCATTTGGCATGTCATTTTTTTGGGGTGGGGGGCGGGTACCTAGTTTTGAAAGGTACCTGCTCCCACTTTCGCTCAGATTGCCTGAGGCGATCCAAGCAGTAGTTCACCTATACCCCTCCCTCCCTGCAGTCTTCTGGGACACGTCACAGGTCTCAGAAGACTGCCAGACCATTCAGCAGGCACAGCACGACTCTCGCATACGCAGTGTGCACCCAGCTGTGAAGCCGCAAGTTGTCACAGCCGGGTGCCCACAGTTGAAATCTCGGCGCCGAGGAGAGGTAGACAAGCGATGGTTCTGGTGACCACATCGCGATGGTTCTGGTGACCACATCGCTGAATCTTGGGACAGGTGAGTGCGTGCTTATTAAAAGTCAGAAGTTACAATGTTAGTAGCTGCTCACTTTTAATAAAACACAAAAACCACTGAAGCTCCACTTTAAAGTGGTTGCAAACCATCTCATATATCCACTCCAGTGAAGTGAATAGCCTCGGGTGATCCCCAGAGATTAAACCAATTCTCCTACATAATTTTTACTTGTTTATCTGCAACCAGCTCTTATCTACATCTGTTCAAAATTATACAATTGCGATAAAATCATTCTGCATCTGGTCAGGAGCACAGAAGAGGGGGTGGAGAGCTGCAGTTAGAGCTCTTATACACTGTGTGAGAGCCGATTGGAGGTAAGGGACACCCCCCCCCCCCCTCTACACAGGGCACAGGAACTAAGGATGGATACAGAGATGTGTTCCAAATAGCAAGCTGGGTGCTGAGCTCCCTGCTCATCACAAATGTATCTCATGTAGAAAACTTTTTAGAAGTGACTTATGCTAATAACAGAGGAAGGATGCACCAGAGAGAAACCACACTTACAGCTTTGGAGATAGACAGGTAAACACTACAGATATATGTGCTTTGTTCAGATTTCATGACTTGATTTACAGCCACTTTAAAATAAAGTTTTAATGCCTGGAGTTCAGCTTTAATTTGTGCCTTTTATATCTGTCTAGAGCAGGGTTACTTGCCACCCTTAACCACTTGAGGACAGAGCATAATACCACTGGATTGGCGTAGGGCCAATGTGGTGCCTATATTTAAAAAGGGAACAAGGTCTTTACCAACTAACTATAGACCTGTTAGTTTAACTTCTATAGTCGGGAAGATCCTGGAGAGTTTAAAAAAAGAGCACATGGACGGGTTCTTGCTGGAAAAAAATACTTTAAGCAACAGACAGCATGGATTCATGAAAGACAGAAGATGTCAAACAAACCTGATTTCTTTTTATGAGGAGGTAAGTAAAACCTTGGACAGAGGGGTGGCTGTGGATATGGTATACTTGGATTTTGCAAAAGCGTTTGACACAGTTCCCCACACACGGCTCATGTGTAAGGTAAAGTCTACAGGCTTGGAAATATCAGTTTGTAAATGGATAGAAAACTGGCTAAAAGACAGAATTCAGAGAGTAGTGGTTAATGATTCTTACATGGTCTAAGGTTATCAGTGGTGTACCCCAAGGTTCAGTGCTGGGACCCTTACTTTTTAATATCTTTATAAATGATATTGGGTCTGGGATTAAAAGTAACATTTCTGTCTTTGCAGATAACACTAAGCTATGCAGTGGAATAATGTCCTTACAGGATGTCTCCAATTTACAAGCCGACCTCAATGCACTGTCTAATTGGGCGGCTATATGGCAGATGAAGATTAATGTTGATAAATGTAAAAAGTTATGCACTTGGGTACTAAGAATATGCATACATCATACATACTAGGGGGGAGTACAACTGGGGGTTTTGGTAGATCATAAGCCCAATAATAGCATGCAATGCCAAACCGCGGTTTCCAAAGGGAGGGGAGAGGGGAGAGGGAGAGATCATTTTGTCCCTGTACAAATCATTAGTAAGACCTCATCTGAAACATGCAGTTCAGTTTTGGGCACCAGTTCCCAAAAAGGATATCGGGGAACTGGAGAAAGTGCAGAGAAGGGCAACCAAACTGATAAGAGGCACGGTGGAGCTCAGCTATGAGGAAAGATTAGAGGAACTGAATTTATTCACTCTTGAGAAGAGGAGATTAAAGGGGGGATATGGTCACCGTGTATAAATATATAAGGGGTCCATATAGTGAATTTGGTGTTGAGTTATTCTCCTACGGTCAACACTGAGGACAAGGGGGCACTCTTTATGTCTAGAGTAAAAGAGATCTCATCTCCAAATAAGGAAAGGTTTCTTCACAGTAAGAGCTGTGAAAATGTGGAATAGACATAGGCGTGCGCACAGGGTGTGCCAGGTGTGCCTGGGCACACCCTAATCACCCCATGTGCATTAGCATTATCCAGGGACAGCACCAGGTGGGTAGTTGGGGGTGCCAGTGTAAGTGCCCCCATTATATTAAAGGCTAGGTTCAACAGTCTCCCACCACCAGAGCCTCCTTTCTGCGACAGCAGGTGGCGTTCATGTGTATTTGAGATTTGGGGTGCACACCCTAATGCAATAGGCTGCGCACACCTATGGAAATAGAGACTCCCTCCAGAGGTGGTTCTGGTCAGCTCAGTAGATTGCTTTAAGGCCTGGATTCTTTCCTAAATGTACATAATATTACTGGGTACTAACATTTATAGGTAAAGTTGATCCAGGGAAAATCCGATTGCCTCTAGCAAATTAAATCCAGTTTTTCTGGGGAGTTTTTTTTCACCTTCCTCTGGATCAACATCAACAATATTTATTTTTTTATGGTTGAACTACATAGACTTGTGCCTTTTTTCAACCTGACCACCTATGTAACTTATGTAACTGGTCTAGATAGCCTGTAACTTGGATGCTCTGAATTCTCAGAAGGGCAAGCAAGGGTGCTAAGACCTTTGTAAAATCCCTGGGAGCAGAGCATAGGTTAAAGACAGTGCAACAACCTGGAAGTGGTTGTCTGCAGCTTTAAAGTAAAGAAATTGATGCGGTGGGTAAATGGGAACAAAACATGTAGATAGATAGGCATCCTGGATGTCTATGGATGACATGTGTTCCCCTTGTCTAAGAGAGGCAAATACTGACCCTGTGGATTCCATGCACTTTTTTGGAAATTGAAGGATTTGTTGAGGGATTTAAGTCCGAGATATAACAAATACCCTTGTTAGTATTTAGTACTGTGAACAGGTTTGAATAGAAACCCTTTAACCTGTCCGTGGCAGTACTGGTGGGAAAACTCCGTAGGGTAAGAGATGGCTCAGGGCATTCTGCAAATCTTACCGTCCTGGGTCAGATTTTGGTATTTTGAAAGAAAGCAGTGAGGCAGTAGAGTTTTGAACTCTTGTACCTATTTGAAACCACCAATTGAACCCACAGGTCTGGGATGTCTGTGACCCAAAAGATTTGCAAACTATAATAGACATCCCCCACCCATCTCAGGAGTGAGGGAGCCCCCTCAATGCAAAGAGCGCTTTGCGGAAGGGTTTAGTGACCTCTGTGGGTCAAGTCTTCTGCCAAAAGGAAGGGTTGAACTTAGGTTTTGCAGTTGAAGCTTGGTTAGAGCGTGCACATGTTCTGCATTTGGAGGAGCTAGAGGCTCCTCAGGAGGATGGTTTTGGTACTTTACTTTAAGGGAAGTAAAATCTTCCTATGTGACCTCTGATGAATTGGTAAAGTGCATGCGAGATGCCTTTTACAAACCGATACCACTGTTGAAGCCTTTAGCCATAAGATTCTGCACATAGGAACAGAGAACAATTTTGGATATTTGACTCATAATGTGTTCCAGTGCATCATTGTCAAAGGCCAGTTAGCTGCATTTTAAACAGAGAAATCGCATTGAGAGCTGGTTACAGGGCTTGGCCTGCCAGGTTAAAGAGACCTTTGTCAAATCTTTGAAAGAAAGAACATCTTCAATAGGTACAGTGGGAGGTTTGTTTGGGACAGACACGGCAGGCCAATCAGAGGAATAACCCACTTTTTTTGCAATCTTTTCCACTGAATAGAGTTCAGCAAAGATTCTTGGGGTTGTGAAAATCCTTTCAGGAGTGACCCAATCATCATAGTTCTCTCTGTACCCAAAGGGGCAGGGAGAGAAATCTGCAATGTCCTTAAAGCGGAGTTACACACAAAAATGGAACTTCCGCTTTTCGGAACCCTCCCCCCCTCCGGTGTCACATTTGGCACCTTTCAGGGGGGAGGGGGGGTGCAGATACCTGTCCAAGACAGGTATTTGCACCCACTTCCGGCATAGACTTCAATGGGAGTCTATGCCTCTTCCCGTCCCCACCGCGCTGTCTGCTGGGACACACACGGGTCCCAGAGACAGCGGGGACCAGTTAGGAAGCGCAGCGTGACTCGCGCATGCGCAGTAGGGAACCGGGAAGTGAAGCCGCAACGCTTCACTTCCTGATTCCCTCACCTAGGATGGCGGCGGCAGCTGCCGAGAACAGAGCGGGTTCTCGGCGTCGCCTGCCGATATCGCTGGACCCTGGGACAGGTAAGTGGCCATGTATTAAAAGTCAGCAGCTGCAGTATTTGTAGCTGCTGGCTTTTAATATTTTTTTTTTTGGCGGTTTAGGTGGACCCCCGCTTTAATATCCTCTTAATTTCCTTCCGATTATATATGTCCTCTAGCACTGGCATATCAGTGTCTGTGTCTGGTTGAGAAACTGGAGCAGGAAAAGAGATGTGGTGTTTTTGTGCTTTGGACAAAGATGGCTGTATTTAAGTGGTAATAAGGCCCAACTGGTGATTTCTACCTACAGGTAAGCCCATAACAAAGCTTACCTGAAGGTAAAAAGTAAAATCTCTTAACCGTGCACCATTTAGGAGATATTCACCCTGTATGCAGACGGTTATGTCACAGGCGCATCGGCTCTGAGGGTCCGGCATACCTTGCCGGACCTTCAGAGCTTTGTGCCGGAACCGAGGGTTCCCACACACGGGAGTGACGTCATCGCGGCTCTTGCCAATCACATAGCTGGAGCACGCAAACCTAGGAGAAAGCCCAGGGAAAGATGTCAGCCCTCTAACAGCACGCCGCTGGAAGGCTTTGTTCCAAGGTAAGTATTTCATAATCTGCTAGTATGCGATGCACATTATGCAATCGCCTTACAGGTGTTTTAAAAAAGGAAATAAATAAAAACGGCTGCAGTTTACTACCGCTTTAAGGCTGTAATCAAACAAACTGTGACATACTGTAGATGCAGAAAATTTTGCTTTTGTCAAGTAGGCCACTTGCATGTCTGAAATAGAGCTAGAATAAGACGCCGAGATCAGTGTTAAAACCGGGTCCTGCTCTGGGTCAGTGGATGCACTACTGTCCCTGTGAGGTTGAGCGTTGTACAGGTGGCTTTCAGGCAGAGTGAATATTCACCAGTTGTTTAGAATTGCCTCCCTTTCGCCTGATCTCCTCCTGACTCTTAAGATTTAAAACACATTATTGCTTAGTATAAACAAAGAATTCATAGCATCTCTGCACATATAGCCCCTTACAACTGCATATTCTTTCCAGAGCTTTATTAACATTCATCACAGGCCCAGGCCAGTTTACAAAAAGGCTTGATTTACAGTCAACCTGTGTGATTGAACTGTAAAAACAGGGAAATAATCATAAAGTAGGGCTGCAACTAACAATTATTTTCATAATCGATTAGTTGGCTGATTGTTTCGATTAATCGGTTAAATAACCATAAAAAAAAAAAAAAAAAAAAAAAAAAAGTGTTTGTTTATAATTTAGTTAATATGTAACGTTTAAAAAAAAAAAAAAAAAAAAAAAAAAAAGGTAATTTATTCTTAAATATCTCTATGCAGTGATAGATAGAAATAACCAACTATATGGTTAGGGAGCAAAATCGCCAATCCACTCTGAGAATAACAGACAGAAGAGATATACTGTATATACTATTAGAGGTTGAATCTGGTAAATATCATCAGACTTCGAGATCAATTTTTTTAATTTAAAGAAACAAAAAAAGTTAAAGGCCGTTTTGCAGATTTTCAAACAGAACTGTAATATATTATATGCTGGCCATACAAAAACAATTTCTTCCTTCAAAAAAAAAAAAAAAAAGGGCGTCATTTTAAGTACGTTCGTCCGATTTTCTAATCGTTAGTGGGGTCAAATCGACGTTCGTTTTCAACCACAGCGAAGGGAAAATTTGAAACAATAGAAAAAAACTTTTTGGCCAAGGGAATTTTCAGACAGTATATGTGGTTTTCGTTCAGAAATTACATTCGTTTTAAAACAGAATGTTAAACAGGAAGTGAAAATGTCATTTCATTCAGTGAATGTACAAAGATTTTTTGTCTGAAAATTGATCCGTGTGACCAGCATAAGGCTTGGTACACACCTATGCAGTTTGCTTTTGATCTGTTTCTGCAGTGCTTTTTGCTGTGCGTTTTGATTTTTGCGCACGTGATTTTTCAAAAAAAATGTAAATGTTTTTTTTGGTGAATTTGTTGTTGGGCAGATTAAAAAACACAAATTGCTGCAAAAAACGCATTACAAGCTTTTCTGCAGCTTCTCCATTGAAGTATATTGAACCAAAAAAGCACCAATTGACACTGAAAAAAAGTTCCTGACCCTTTCCAAAATTGCAGCAGCTGAAAAAAGCATAGATGTGAATGTGTCCCACAGGAAACCATGTTAAATGATCTGTAGTGTGTTTCTGCAAAAATCACCGAAAAACACATAGGTGTGAAAAAAAAAAGAAGAAAAAAAAACAAAAAAAAAAAAAAAAACTAGAATTAGCCCTTTATATTACAAGAAGAGCAATTCGCTACTGTAAGGGGTTAATTTTTTTTTTTTTTTTTTACTGTGGAACAGTGAAAGTAATATTTACAGTAGCGATTATTTGCTTTTTTTGTAAAGTGCCGATTTTATTTTTTTTTAAGCCCATTATGTTACTGGCCGATTAATCGCTTATGAAAATAGTAATTGATTAATTTCATAAATCGATTAGTTGATGATTAATCGATTAGGTATTTCAGCCCTAATCATAAGCATCTGCCCCACATATTAGTCTTCTTCAATGTCTTCTATGCTATAAAATGATGCGCTGCAGAAATCTCAGAGATCACAAAAATGCTAGAAACATCAGACCTTATGAAAAATTTAGACAGGCCCTGCCCATCCAGTGAAAATTCTGACAACCAACTGTGTGAAGCAGAAATACATCTACAGGGATCCCTAAGCGACGATCAGATAATAAATCGGATGAACTGTCGTGATCGCCTCTCGAAAGCTCAGTACGAACGATCCGATTATAGCGTAATTATATATATATATATATATATATATATATATATATATATATATATATATATATATATTATAATATATATATGTAAAAAAATTATACATATACATACACACAGTGGGGACAGAAAGTATTCAGACCCCCTTAAATTTGTCACTCTGTTATATTGCAGCCATTTGCTAAAATCATTTTTAGTTTATTTTTTTCCTCATTAATGTACACACAGCACCCCATATTGACAGAAAAACACAGAATTGTTGACATTTTTGCAGATTTATTAAAAAAGAAAAACTGAAATATCACATGGTCCTAAGTATTCAGACCCTTTGCTCAGTATTTAGTAGAAGCACCCTTTTGATCTAATATAGCCATGAGTCTTTTTGGGAAAGATGCAACAAGTTTTTCACACCTGGATTTGGGGATCCTCTGCCATTCCTCCTTGCAGATCCTGTCCAGTTCTGTCAGGTTTGATGGTAAACGTTCGTGGACAGCCATTTTTAGGTCTCTCCAGAGATGCTCAATTGGGTTTAAGCCAGGGCTCTGACTGGGTCATTCAAGAACAGTCACAGAGTTGTTGTGAAGCCACTCCTTCGTTATTTTAGCTGTGTGCTTAGGGTCATTGTCTTGTTGGAAGGTAAACCTTCAGCCCAGTCTGAGGTCCTGAGCACCCTGGAGAAGGTTTTTGTCCAGGATATCCCTGTATTTGGCCGCATTCATCTTTCCCTCGATTGCAACCAGTCGTCCTGTCCCTGCAGCTGAAAAACACCCCCACAGCATGATGCTGCCACCACCATGCTTCACTGTTAGGACTGTATTGGACAGGTGATGAGCAGTGCCTGTTTTTCTCCACACATACCGCTTAGAATTAAGGCCTAAAAGTTCTATCTTGGTCTCACCAGACCAGAGAATCTTATTTCTCACCATCTTGGAGTCCTTCAGGTGATTTTTAGTAAACTCCATGCAGGCTTTCATGTGTCTTGCACTGAGGAGAGGCTTCCATCAGGCCACTCTGCCATAAAGCCCCGACTGGTGGAGGGCTGCAGTGATGGTTGACTTTCTACAACTTTCTCCCATCTCCCGACTGCATCTCTGGAGCTCAGCCACAGTGATACTTGGGTTCTTCTTTACATCTCTCACCAAAGCTCTTCTCCCCCGATAGCTTAGTTTGGCCAAACGGCCAGCTCTAGGAAGGGTTCTGGTCGTCCCAAACATCTTCCATTTAAGGATTATGGAGGCCTCTGTGCTCTTAGGAACTTTAAGTGCAGCAGAATTTTTTTTGTAACCTTGGTTACTTGGTGCCTTGCCACAATTCTGTCTCTGAGCTCTTCAGGCAGTTCATTTGACCTCATGATTCTCATTTGCACTGACATGCACTGTGAGCTGTAAGGCCTTATATAGACAGGTGTGTGGCTTTCCTAATAAAGTCCAATCAGTATAATCAAACACAGCTGGACTCAAATAAAGGTGTAGAACCATCTCAAGGATGATCAGAAGAAATGGACAGCACCTGAGTTAAATATATGAGTGTCACAGCAAAGAGTCTGAATACTTAGGACCATGTGATATTTCAGTTTTTCTTTTTCAATAAATCTGCAAAAATGTCAACAATTCTGCGTTTTTCTGTCAATATGGGGTGCTGTGTGTATATTAATGAGGAAAAAAGATGAACTTAAATGATTTTAGCAAATGGCTGCAATATAACAAAGAGTGAAAAATGTAAGGGGGTCTCAATACTTTCCGTCCCCACTGTACATATACATACACACAGAAGATACATCTCCTTATTATATTGTCTTAGGGTGTAGGATATGTCGCTGAAATGTATACCCAATTGTACCAACAATGAAACCCCTCTAGCTTTAGCACTTCCTTCAAAATAGAATTCCCCCAAAAAATGCGTATACATTGATATTCCATCATAATGCATAATAACCTTCATTACATTGCATACCTTATGCATAAGAAGTTTAAAAGTAGGACCCAAAGTAGTATCAGCAGGCATCAGACTCCAGTTACGTCAAAAAAGACTGTACATGGAGGAACATGCTAATAAAAAGGGCTTGAATAGGGTCAGTTAAGTTCACAATAAATTATTGGAATGGGGAACTGCCAGCCCATCTTCTGTTTTGGGAAGCAGTAAAATAGTCAAGTCTGGTCGCAAAGATTCTACACCATCTCTCACAGGCTGGGCTTTAAGAGTCATAAAGTGATGTATACTATATGTTCTGGCAATCATACAGTTAAACTATGCTCATGGCTGCATTAACAAATGTAAGCTTATTTAAAAATAAAATCTGTTGGCTCTGCTGGAAGTCCAGGATGACTAGAAAACAATTAAGACCCCATTTAGATGTGCAGCTGGTGCCTGGGCATTTGTCAGCCACAGTGGTATAGCGTTGGGGGGGGGGGGGGGGGGCAGCCGGGTGCAACGGGAGACATGAAACAGGTGTCGCGGAACAGACGCCAGTCTTGTCATTGCCAGGTAGACGGAAGGCAGGTGTCTCTGTGCCACGTGTGTGTGTACGAGGGAAAATGAGGCCAGCAGTGGGGAGGGGCGGTGCTGTGAATCAGGGCTAATGCATAGAATGCATTAAGGTGAAAAACCTTCAGGCTTTAGAACCACTTTAAGCATTTCTAAATTCTGAAAAAGCAGTAAAAGTACTTTAAAAAAAAATAAAAAATACCTTACATTTACCTCTTTAGGCTATAGGTATTTGGGAAAAATTTGACTTCCAAATTCACAACAGAGGAACTGAAATCTTTGTGGTTTCTTTTTTTCAAATTACGTTCTATTGCACCAGAATATTGGCATCACGAAGCCCTCAATAAATGTACCCAGCACACACAGTTTCTAAAATGTTGTAATCTGACTGAAACCAGAGGTTAAAGCGTTTGTTGTGATCTTTGAGAATGAATTCTCAACAACCAGATGCCAAATTCTCCTTTATTTGTGCCTCACACAATCCCTCTTCCAGACACCACAGCTCACAGTAGGAGGATTTCAGCAGCAAAGGCAGTGCTGTTAGTTAAGAAAGCAGTGGGCAGGACAAGTTGTGGACAGTTGCTAATGGACAAGCAGATGCACTTATAATTAAGTGCTGCAGCCCATTTTTTTAGTCAAATGGGAGGCCATAGTTCTTGTAAACCCGTACATACACCCAGTGAAGTGACTGGCCTTAGGTGATAAACAGAGATGAAACAAATCTTCCTACATATGTTGTACTTATCATTTTGCAGTCTTCTCTACATTTGCTCAAAATCTAGAATTTATAAAGCTTGTCTGAGAGTTCTGAAAAAAGGGGACAACAAGCTGAAATTACACTCTGCAGAGCGTAGTGAGGAGAGCTCTGACAGCTGATTGGAAGGAAGAGACACACCCACCTTCACACAGCTTACACGAACAGAGCTGAGGCTGTCAATCTGCTGGAGGTCCCTCCCCTATCACCTTTTTTCTCTAGGCATCAGGAAAACTGGTGGTTAGTCTCAAAGGTTTTTTTTGTTTTTTTACCTTAATGCCCCCAGGGAAAAGGATCCTAAAAGGACAGACAGAGAACTGAAGGTATACAGTATCTAGCAACATCATAGGTTAAGAATAGCAATTCAATATGCCAGAAAGACACAAAATAAGGGTTTCATGGAGACTAGCAAGAAAAAAAAAACTACCAAGAACATAGAAGTGGGTTTATTTGAAAGGAGACCCCTTCTGTTTTTAAACAAAACCAGTCTTTGGGCAGATGGTGCATTAATAGAACTTTTTGGACAACAACTTTGTCAGGCATACATCAAACAGGCCTAAATTTATAACCAGTGTATAACACCGATTATCTTATTACAATGGCATCTGAACGTTGGCAGGATTTATTAGGCAGCAAGTAAACATGTTGTTCCTTAAAATTGATATGTTGAAAGCAGGAGAAAAAAAAAAAAATGGGCATCAGTTTGTTGTGAATGGGGCTGCGTAGCCCACCCAGTCAGGGTGCCCATGCTTACCAGTGTCCACAGCCAAAAAAGTGCCTACAATGGGGACATGTGCATCAAAACTGGACAATGGAGCAATAGAAGAAGGTGGCCTGGTCTGATAGATCACGTCAGCGTGATCATTTGGGTAATGTTCTACTGGGAATCTTGGGTTCTACCATTCATGTAGATGTTACTTGACATGTACCAGCTACCTAAACTTTGTTGCTGACCAAGTATACCCCTTCACAGAAATGATATTACATAACAGTGGCCTCTTCCAGCACGATACTGCTCCCTGCGAAAATGGTTCAAGAATGGTTTGAAGTGCTGAATTGGCCTCCAAATTCTCCAGATCTCAGTCCAATTGAGCATCTGTGGGATGCACTGGAAAAAACAAGTCCAATCCATGAAGGCCAAACCTCTCAACTTTCAGGATTTAAAAAGGACCTGGTACTGACAGCTTGGTACCAGATACCACAGCATATCTTCAGAGATCTAGTGGCATTTATGCCTCAATGGGCCGTTTTGGTGGTAAAGGGGACCTACTCAACATTAGGTGGGTGGTAGGCCTGGACTGGCCATAGTACACACCAGGCGTTTGCCCAGTGGGTCTGGGCTGCCGGGCCAAGAGCTGGCTGTTATTGATGTGGTGGTGGGAGGAGCAGAAAGAGAGTCTCTCCATTCCCCCACCCACCAAGCAGTTCCATGGCAACCTAGGCCGTTGCTGAACCGAAAGTCCCGGTTTGTGCATGTGCCCCGCAACCGCCGGTCACCTGGCAACCAGGACACCAGAAAAGGATGAAGGACGGAGATGCCGAGGCCTTACGCACTTCAGTATATTTGGCCACAGCACCTTGCTGACTTTAATGTGCGGGGGCAGGTCTTCTGATGTATACCCACCTCTCTTCCCACCCACTTTTTTCCCTGCAGGTGAGAGGGTTGGATCTGATGCTCTAGGGCCAGAGAGTGCTCCTTTTGTGAAGGGCAGTTATGCTCTTTTTTTTGTTCTCTGTGACTGCAGTCTTCTGACCAGCTGGCCAGGCTTTTCTAATCTTTGTGCACCTGCATTCTCTCCCTCGGCAGCTGTGTGTCTGGCTCAGGCTGAAGGGGAGACATTTCTACCCAGGAAAGTTGCCTGTGGATGAAATATTTACCAGGCTTGGTAAGCACTACTAAAAGTAATACTCAATAATCCTTTATAACTGGCTCTGTGGATAATGCTTTCTAACTGGCTCTGTGGATAATGCTTTCTAACTGGCTCTGCAGTACTAACAAAGCCAGTTATAAAGGAGTTTTGCTTAATAACTGGCTTTGCGAGTACTCTGTTATTACTTTGCAAGTCAGGCTTTATAATTGGCTTTTTAACCACTTAAATACAGGGCACTTAGACACCTTCCTGCCCAGACCAATTTTCAGCTTTCAGCACTGTCGCAGTTTGAATGACAATTGCACGGTCATGCTACATTGTACCCAAACTAAATTTTTAGCATTTTGTTCCCACAAATAGAGCTTTCTTTTGGTGGTATTTGTTTAAACTCTCTTTATTGTTGTCCATCACATCTCAACAAATACAGTTCAGTACAAATTCTTTAGTGACAGACTTTCTTATATCAACATTAGCCGTAAACAGCAAGTTTATATTTAACAAGAATAAAATAAAATAAAGAATAAGGAGGAGGGGGAGGATAGTCTAGGGCTGTGTTAAGATTTCCTGTTGAGACCGTGAGGACTGATCTCGTGATTGGTACCAGTATGTGCTACATTGAGGTTTACAGGTCCCCGGGGGCGGCGACCAGCAGTAGCCCCCGCCCACCGAAGACCCTCCAACCTGAGCGAAAATGATCTTCCGGACCAGGGAGAGGTAAGCCGCGGACCGCCCGGATCCACCACTGGGCACGTCCTCCGGAGGAGGGGGGCACGGGGCCTCCACCTGTCCTCCCCCGGCGCGCCCTCGGAACCGCGGGCCCGTCCCCGCCCACTCGGCCCCCCCGGCCAGGTGAGCAGCCTTTCTTCGATTTTAACCGGTAGGTTATGTTGGGAGACTATTCTCTTATACAATCAACAAGCAGTGCTGTATATAATATCACTTGATAGGGTAAGAGAGGTAGGGGTAAGAAGAAGAAAGAATAGAAAGTGGGGGGGAGGAGTAGTGGGGAAAATGGGTGGGGTAGGGAGGGGTAGATAGGGTCAAACCTTGTTCGCTCGTGCTTCTCCGATCGCCCACTCCGGACCACGCGCCCCCAGGCAGCCCCTTGGTTCAGGCAAAGGCATCTGAGTCCATGTGCGGTCTACCTTTCAGTCCTAAGGAGAAACCACGGTGGGAGCTGCTCAAGGTGGGCTCAGTGGCCCAATGTGGGATCCGCCAATTTTAGTAGGGAAATGTCCAGGCTAGAGGGTACATAGGAAGTATCATGGAAGTGTTCTTGCCATATTGACCATATGGCTGTGTGCTTAACTGTAGTGTTTTTGCCCACTGCCACCCATTCCTCTGCTTCCCTTATTGCATTAACCCTGCATATCCACTCCTCTTTGCTCGGAATCTGCTCTTTCTTCCAGAAGATAGGCAGTAGGCGCTTAGCTGCGTTGAGCAAATGGGGTAGTGCGCTTTTTTTGTAGCGACTAACTGGTACAGGGGGGACATGCAGGAGGAAATGTTCCGGGTAAAAGGGGATCTCTATCCCGAGGATATCTTTGATCTGGTTCTTAATCATCAGCCAATATGTCGTTATTCGTGGGCACTCCCACCACAAATGCAGGAGGGTACCTCGGCCTCCGCATCCCCGCCAGCATCGATCCGAGCTAGCAGGATAAATCCGCGCCAGGTCGGATGGGACTCTGTACCATCGTGCTAGTAATTTGTAATTTGTCTCTTGCATTTTAGAGTCCAGCGAGCTGGAGTGTGTGAATTGGTACATACATGCTAGTTGAGACTCGGAGAACTCCTTCCCAAGGTCTGTCTCCCATGCTCTTATATAGGTTGGTTTAGAGGCCGAGGCCGAGGACCCCAGTAATTGATAAAGTTCAGAAATCATATGTGGGACCGGTTCTTCCAGTATAAACAGTCCCTCAAAAGGCGAGAGTGTTGAGATGTCTCTAATAGAGTTGCCGTGTACTGCAAAAAAGTGGTGTAGTTGTCTGTACTTCCAGAAATTTAGGTGTGGGCTACCTGGTCTATTTCCCAGAGACTCAAAAGGCAGAAGCTTCCCACCTCTCAGTAGCTTGCCACAGCTGGCGTTCTTGTCGTCTACCCAGGCATCAAAGAAACCTGCGCGTTCCCCCGGTGCAAACCAGAGGAATCCACCCAATGGGGCCAACGGGGACACAGGGGGGGCTAAGTTCAACCTTCTGTTTACTCTGTCCCATGTGTCCAGCGTAGATATCGTTAATGGGGACGTAGAATCTGATAGTCCCCTGTGTTCCCGTGAGAGCCACAGGGCGTAGGACAAGTTTCTGCCCGCCATATATTTTTCCATGGTCACCCAAAGTTTGGAATGTCCATGGAAGTGCCAATTTAGAGTCCTCTGTAGGGCAATAGCCTGGCAGTATCTCTGTAAGTCCGGGACCCCCAGCCCTCCGTATCTTTTCGAACGTCTCAGCACCTTCATAGCAATTCGTGGCTTCTTTGAATTCCAAATGAAGGTGGTGATCAAGTTGGATACTTGCTTAAAAAAGGTTTTGGGGAGGCGTATGGGAAGCATCTGCATGTAAAACAGAATTCTGGGGAGTACGTTCATTTTTATTATATTTGTTCTGCCTATCCATGTGAATGCTGTCTTTGTCCAGTGTGTTAAGTCTTGTTTGATTTCTGTCAAAAGTCTGGGGAAGTTTGTGGAATATAGAGTGTCAAAGCTGTCTGTCAGTTGTATGCCTAGGTAGCGTAGAGAAGATTTAGTCCATGTGAAAGGGAATGCTGCTTTTAAGCTGTTTGTCATGGAGGAAGACAGGTTGACAGGTAGAATTTCCGATTTATTGTAGTTGATTTTAAAATTAGAAAGTGTACCAAAGTTTTTGAGTTCCCGCATCAGGACCGGCAACGAGATCAGGGGATTGGTTAGGTGGAACAGTACGTCATCTGCGTAGGCTGAGAGTTTGTGCTCCACAGTACCCACCGTCAGCCCTGTGATATCTGTATTTGCTCTCACTCTACGAAGCAGTGGTTCTAAGGCCAGGGCGAAGAGGAGGGGGGAGAGCGGGCACCCCTGTCTCGTGCCGTTCCCGATCGGGAACCTGGATGAGAGAATCCCATTAACCTTAACCTGTGCACAAGGTTCCGAGTAAAGGGCCAGTATCCAGGCTAGCATATTTGGGCCCAACCCCATTGAGGTTAAGACCTCTCTGAGATAAGACCAATCTATGCGATCGAACGCCTTTTCGGCGTCGGTGGAGAGTATTAGGTAGGGGGAGGGTACATCTTTAGTTTTAGCCCAATGTATAAGTTGAATCGCACGGATTGAGTTGTCTCGAGCTTCGCGTCCTACAATAAAACCCGTCTGGTCTAAGTGAACTATAAGGGGGATAAGGTGTTTCAGTCGGTTTGCCAGGATTTTCGCTAGGATTTTGACGTCCGTATTTAGTAAGGAAATGGGGCGGTAACTCTGTGGGACAGTTGGGTCTTTACCCTCCTTCGGTATAACCGAGATATGTGCTAAGAGAGCTTCAGATGGGATTTTGCATCCTTTTACTAGGGAATTGAAGTATTTACACATGTGGTTCATCAGGAGCGGGGAGAATTTGGCATAATAAGCTATAGTGAATCCATCAGGACCTGGGCTTTTCCCGTTGGGTAGAGATTTAATGGTGGACTCAAGTTCCGTGGTGGTGATGGGGGATTCTAGGTCTGCTAGTTGGTCCTCAGTCAGGGGGGGCAGTCCGTTGGTGGATAGATAGTCTCGAATTTTGGTCAGTCTGTTCTCTTTGGCTTCATGGGTAGTTTTTGCATCTAGGTTGTAGAGTTCGGCGTAGTAGTCGCGGAAACCTTCTGCTATCTTGGAGGAGTGGAATGTCATATCACCCGTGGGGGATCGAAGTTTGTGTACTTGCGTTTGGGCCCGTTTTGCTCGAAGCGCTCTTGCGAGCATGCGTCCGCACTTGTTACCGTGTTCGTAGTATCGGTGGGATAAGTGTCGCAATTGTTTACGTGCCTGTCGTTCTAACAACCGTGAAAATATGTCTCTGAGTTTCGTTAGTTCTCGTAGGTCATCTGAGGAACCTCCCGCCTTGTGTTTAAGTTCCGCCTGCTGAAGTGCATTCAGAACTCTATTGTAGTCAGCTTGCCTTTCTTTCTTTAATCTTGACCCCTGTGCAATAAGTTCGCCCCGTACAACGGCCTTGTGACATTCCCATCTTGTACCTTCGCTCAGATCTCCTTGATTATTTTCTCGAAAGTAATTTTTTATCGTGTCTGAGACCTGGGCTTCCACTACAGGGTCATCTAATAGGTATTCATTAAGGCGCCAGTTCCAGGTTTTCCGGGAGCCTGATGGAATGATAAAAGAGGCCTGGACCGGGGCATGGTCTGAAATGGTTATGTTTCCTATGGAAGAGCTTTGAAGAAGCTCTAAGGTCGGCCGGTCGAAGTAGACCAGGTCTATACGTGTGTAAACGTTATGTACCGCGGAATAATAACTGTAATCCCTCTCTGTGGGGTGAAGGGCCCTCCAGCAGTCAACTAGGCCCATCGTCTGAAGGGATTTTCGAAAGTGCCGAAGGAATGCGTGCGAGTGGGAGGGCTTGCTGTGTGAAGTGTCCAGGGATGGGTCTGGGCTCACGTTAAAGTCGCCTCCTAAAATTAGGGATCCCTCCCTGAACACCTCTAATTTCTCTATGATTGAATCAAGGAAGGTCAATTGATTTGAATTAGGGGAATAGATATTGGCGAGGGTGAATCTAGTGCCTGCTATGGTCCCTTTTAGAAAGACATATCGTCCCAGGGGGTCAATCTTGATGTCTGAATATTGGAAGGGGCAGTTTTTGTGGATAGCTATGGAAGTGCCTCTAGATTTGTTGACTGGGGAGGTACTATGGTACCACTGATTAAAGATATGTGTCGGTAATTTCGGTATGGCATGGTGTGTGAAGTGTGTTTCCTGTAGGAAAACTATTTGTGCCCTGGACTTTTTTAGTTCCCACCATAGCTTACTCCGTTTACAGGGTGAGCAGAGACCACGGACATTATAAGAGATTACCTTAACCGTTGTCATTGAAGAATGTCGGTGTAGGTCGGCTGCGGTCCCGGGGGCGGAGCCCGGAGCGGGCGACGGCAATCGAAAAGACCCTGTTAGGGAGGAGGAGAGCAAGAGAGAGGCCAGGGAGGGAGAAGAGAATAGAGGAGGACAGTAAAAAAACAAAATTAGAAATACAATTAAAATTAAGACAAACTATAACGTCAGCATAACCATATGCAACATATAAATGTAAAGAGAACCTAACAATGGTTCTATATAGGCACAGACTGGGCCCAATGTGCCCCCCTTCTTCAGGGGACACATTTTGTCCAGGTCTGGTATCCCAAATGGGATTAGTGCCCAAGCAAGGGCAGCCTACTGGGGGAGCGTGGGCCGCCATGGAGGGGAGAAGGGAGAGGGGGTCCACCCCACTCCCACCTCTTAAGTGCTGAGTTGTGACCCATAGATTGGGGGGGGTTGTTGGAAATGGCTCAGTAGGGGGCTAGGGGGGGGGAATTGTACTTGGGGGAGGCCCCGGGAGAGTGGTGCTAGTAGCTAAAGGGGTCTGGAAAAGTCCTCCATCTGTGTCTTTTCATGAAGCGGGTGGGAGCCTTGACCAACTCCACGAAGACAGATCATTGTCGGGACCAGGTCAGACCAGTCTCAGCAGCAGTTAGACTGTAAAGGAAGTTCCAGATCTGTAAGTGATCTAATAAGAGGGGGTGCCTCCGAAACAGGGGAGCAAGGATTTAGTCTCTCAGTGCAGCGGGGCCTGGGGAGGCATCAGATTCTTGCTGGTGGCGACTGCGTCTTCGGCCCCGGCGTTGGGGCATCTGCGTCCAGGGCTGGGGGAGTTCAATGTTTGGAAGGTTCATCATCGCATGGTCTCCTCGCCAATCCGGAAAGTCAACTTTGCCAAGTCCCAGGGCTGGGAGAAAGTGAGGGAGATCGTCTCTGGTGCGTAGGGTGGCTGAACGGCCATCTTTAAAGGCTTGTAAGTAAAAGGGAAAGCCCCAGCGGTATGTGAGGCCTGCTTCTTGGAGGGCCAGCAAGACAGGTTTTAGGGCTCGACGTTGCATCAGCGTGCGTCTGGAGATGTCCTGGAAGAAACTGAGGTGTGCGCCATCGAAATCAAAATAAGGCCTGTTGCGCATTTTTTGCATTATTCGCTCTTTGAGAGTGTATTTATGTAACTTGCATATTATATCTCGTGGGTTGTCAGCGTCTTGGGATGGTGGTCGCAGAGCTCGGTGGGCACGATCAATCTCAATGGGTTCAGTATCTGGTAAGTCCAGGATCTCCCTGAATATGCCTTGCAGGGAGGGGATAATGTCCCTAGGGGCTGTTGCTTCTGGCATACCTCGAATACGGATGTTTGCCCTTCTGCTGCGGTTTTCAAAATCGTCAAGTTGTGACAATAATAAGTCCAGCTTTTGATCCTGAGCTGCACATCTAAGCTGCAATGCAGACATAGTGGGGAGAGCCTCATCCAGCCTTTGCTCTATAGTTTCCACTCTGTTGCCCAGGTGTGTAGTGTCCTCTTTGAGCTGTGCTATATCTTCTGTGAACGCCTTTTCCACCCTGGCTGTGAATCTTTCCAAGTCCTCTCTAGTGGGGAGGGACCAGATGTGTTTTTTAATGTCCCCCTCTTCTATAATGTCGGCAATATCTGATCCCCCCGTCCTGGACACAGTGGATCCCGGGGACGCCGGGGGTACAGAGTCACTCACCGATCCGGGTGAAAGCTGTGGGGATAGCGCGGCTGGCGTGGTTTGCTTCTGTACCGGCGCGTGCTGTTTCCCTGTCTTATTGACCGGCGCCATCTTGGATTTCTCCAGGGCCTTGCCGCGGGTCCCGGAAAAATAGGAATCCAGCTGCCCCTGTTGGGTGTTTTCTGTCCCGGAGTGGTGGGCTGTGTTCCGCCGCCTTTGTGACATGTCCCGGGCCGTGTCAGGGCCCGGGATCGCGGGTATGCTGCTGGATAAGCTGCGGCGGGAGCGGAGCGCGGACCAGACACGTCCTCACAGCTCCATGGTCAGGACACGCCCCCTTTTGGTGGTATTTGATCACCACTGGGGTTTCTACTTTTTGCTAAAACAAATAAAAAAAAAAAGACAGAAAATTAAAAAAAAAAAAATAAAAAAAAGTTTTGCTTTTGTTTCTGTTAAAAAAAAAAAAGTAAAATAAGTAAGTTTTCTCTTTCACTGATGGGCACTGATACGGCGGCACCGATGAGGTGGCACAAATGAGCGGACACTGACGATGGGCACTGATATGCGGCACTGATAGGGGGCACTGATGGGTGGCATTCATATGCAGCACTGATGGGCATTGATAGGCGGCACTGATGGGTGGCACTGGTTGGCACTGATAGGCGACACTGCTGGGCACTGATAGGGTGGCGCTGATAGGCGGCACTGCTGGGCACTGATACTTGGCACTGATGGGCATCCCTGGTGGTACTGGCAGTGGTAGGCATTGAAGTGGGCACTGATTGGCAGCTGCCTGGGCACAGAGTGGCGTTTCCCTGGGGGTCTAGGGACATACCTGGTGGTCCAGTGTGGATGGCTTCCCTGGTGGTCCTGGGCAGCTTCCCTGGTGGTCCTGGGTAGGATCCGAGGGGGGGCTGTGCTGATAAACAATCAGCACAGACCCCCCCCTGTCAGGAGAGCAGCCGATCGGCTCTCCTCTACTCGCGTCTGTCAGACGCGAGTGAGGAAAAGCCGATCACCGGCTCTATTTACATCGTGATCAGCCGTGATTGGACACGGCTGATCACGTGGTAAAGAGTCTTCGTCGGAGACTCTTTACCTAGATCGGTGTTGCGGGGGTGTCAGACTGACACCCTGCAACAACGATCGCCGCGTTGCGCGCCCCTGGGGGCGCGCAGCAGCTCGATATTCCTGATCACGTCATATAACATCCGGTCAGGAATATCAAACCACTTTGCCACCGTCATTTGGCAACAGGGCGGGCGGCAAGTGGTTAACCACTACTTTAGGAGTTTTAAAAGGGAACTGCACTTTATAACAGGATTTGGTAACTTGTTTTCTAAAGTAGTAGCTCCCAAACCCTGTCCTAAGGCTATATCCGCACATGCGTTGAGGCACAATGCAAATGGCAGGGGCAGGAATCTGCTGACACCTGTGAGTGGCTAGCTAGGTTGCCTTTGGTGGATGCAGGAATTGAGGTGATCTGAGATGTGAAGGTGCAGGAATTGGGGTGATCTGAGATGTGAAGGTGCAGGAATTGGGGTGATCTGAGGTGTGGAGGTACAGGAATTAAGGTGATCTGAGGTGTGAAGATGCAAAACTCAATTGATTTTTTTCTATTATTCAAGTGGTTTACAGCATTTACCTTATAAAGATTCCTTTTTCGTGTGAAGTCAGTTTAACAGCTTGCCGACCGCCTCACGACGATATACGTTGGCAGAAGGGCTCGTACAGGCAGAATCACGTACCTGTACGTTCCCTTTTAAGAGGCGGTCAGCAGGCGCACGTGCGGCAAGCTCTGTGAGTCGGGTCACGATTCCCGCGGACTCGATCGCCGCGGGGATACTCGTGATCGCCTCACGGGGGGGGGGGGAACGGGGAGATGCTAATGTAAACAAGCATCTCCCCGTTCTGCCTAGCGACAGCGTCACGGATCTCTGCTCCCTGTCATCGAAGCAGAGATGAGTGACGTGTCACACACAGCCCAACCCCCTCACAGTTAAAAACATTCCTTAGGACATACTTAACCTCTCCCCGCCCCCTAGTGGTTAACCCCTTTAGTGCCAGTGTCATTTACAGAGGAATTAGTGCATTTGTATAGCACTGATTGCTGTATAAATAACAATGGTCCCAAAAATGTGTCAAAAATGTCCATAATGTCGCAGTCATGATTAAAAAAAAAAAAAAAAAAAAAAAATTTCGCTGATCGCCGCCATGCAAAAAATAAATAAAAATGCCATAAAACTATCCCCTATTTTGTAAACGCTATAACTTTTGCGCAAACCGATCAATCGCTTATTGTGATTTTTTTTACCAAAAATATGTAGAAGAATACATATCGGCCTAAACTGAGGAAAAAAATAGTTTTTTTTATATATTTTTGGGAGACGTCAATTTTGTTTGGTAACCACGTTGCATGATCGCGCAATTGTCAGTTAAAGCGGCGCAGTGCCGAATCGCAAAAAGTGCTCTGGTCAGGAAGGGGGTAAATTCTTCCGGGGCTGAAGTGGTTTAATGCATCTGACTCCACCATCAAAACTGGAGTTAACAGCTTGCTGACCAGCCGCCGTCATTTTACTGAGGCAGGTCGGCATGATCCCATACGTCGGCTTGCGGGATCGTCCGCTGCACTGAAGCGGTGCCGATGCTCATGGCCGACGGTCGCAATGACTGCCGGCCACGAGCGATCGTGGGCACGAGAGGCAGAACAGGGACGTGTGTGTGTAAACACACAAATCCCAGTTCTGTGAGGAGTCACAGATTGTGTGTTCCTAATAGCTAGGAACCACGATCTGTCATTTCCTCTAGGTCAGTCTCCTTCCCCAAGTTAGAAACACACACACACACACACACACAGGGAACACAGTTAACCCCTTCCCTGCCAGTGAAATTTTTACAGTAATCTGTGCATTTTTATAGCACTGATCGCTGTAGAAATGCCAATAGTCCCAAAAATGTGTCAAAAGTGTCCAATGTGTCCGCTATAATGTCGCAGTCCCGATAAAAATCACAGAACACCACCATTACTAGTAATAAGAAACTAATAGCTCCGCGCTTAGGTAATATAGGAACTGCAGCCCCCCCAGCACAGAATCACACCAATGTGAGATTCTAAATGGAGTAGAGTCCCAAAAAAGGGGTGATTGGCGCTGTTCCACTAAAATTCGTCTAATGTGCAAAAACGAATGTGGTGTATCAGGCAAACTGTGAAAAAACTAAACATAAATATATATATGTAGGATTGATAAAATCACAATCGTGTGGGAATTCCTGAAGTGTATGTGACAGATGCCCACATACATATAAAGTGCAACGTGTATTATCTCCTTGTTAAACAAGAGGTGATCAAGACCCAAAACCTTATAAGTGGGTATAAAAAAGTGATTTGAATTCCCAAAAATCTCTCAGAAAATCCTAAAAAGACATAAATCTATGCATAGAAACACAAATAGTGCATGAATGGCTAAAATAAAACAATGATAAAAATAAAAATAAAAAATAAAAATGAAAACCCTATAATCATAAACGCACTTAAAATCTTAAGTCCACAGAATGTCCCAAAAAAAGGAAAAAAAGAAAAAAAAGAAAAGAAAAAAATCTTGAAAACGTTCTTCCTAAAGTGCAAATGGTGAGTCTCTTCAAACATCTAGCAGTGCTCTTAGTGATGTGAACTCTTCCAGCCTTCCAAAGGCCCCCCAATGTGCCCTCACTCACCGGAAGAAATCACCCCTGCAGGGGTATCAAGCCTGTCAGCCGTGTCCTGCAGCAATGGTCTCTGGTGAAAGTTCCTCATTCGAATCTCCACTCCCGGTATCCGGACTGGTTCCAGTCACTCCCCGCAGACACATCCATATGAAACAAAAATGAGCCCCATCGCGTGAATCCGTAAAAATTATATATGTTTTATGAAAAATGCTGATAAAACAAGCAAAACAATGCTCCGCTGCCTGGTTGGCAGTCAAACCAAGTGGGTAAAAGCAGCGCGGTGCGGCGTGCGTTCCACCGCTCGCTCCACACCCGGAAGTAAAGCAAAAGGACAAGACGTATGCGTATCACGTGGCCATTTCAAAATCGTGGCTTTTTTTTTTTGTTTATAGCGCAAAAAAATAAAAACCACAGAGGAGATCAAATACCACCAAAAGAAAGCTCTATTTGTGGGGGGGGGGGGGGAAGAACGTAAATTTTGTTTGGGTGCAGCGTCACACGACCGCACAATTGTCAGTTAAAGCAACGCAGTACCGAATCGCAAAAAATGGCCCGATCATTCAGCAACCAAATCTTCTGGGGCTGAAGTGGTTAAAGTAGGACAAAAACAGCATCATATGGCAGCTCTGTCCTAAATTGGCCACAATCTGTCAGATTAAACTAAAAAAGGTACCGTAATTGAATCCACACGTCCTGGAACCCCAAATCCCATTACCAACCGTTACAGAGAACGGGCACCCCCTCCCGGGCTGCTCAGTCTGAAATGCCCAGGCCTATTTTTTGTCCCAGTCCGGGCCTGGTGGGTGGTCAAAGTTATAGCTGATTGGTGTATAGCAGGGTGGTGTTGGGATGCTTTCCACACACACACACACACACACACACACACACACAACACACACAACACACAACACACTATGTATTCTACAAAGAATCAGAAATAGATGAGAAGAGTATTATCTGAACATATGCAGATGAACTGAACTGAATGAATGAGGCATCCACCAAAGCCAATAATATGAAATTAAATCCATATTAGAATGAGTAAAGGGAAGCAAAGTCTAGATCCTGTTTACTCTTGAGCCACTCATCAATTTCCTTTCCAAGAAGAATTTCAAAATGTTTACCCCTTAGAAAAATATCTGCATCAATGAGTCCCCTGATACACTTCATAGGTAGACTTAACATAAAACTGTAGGGACACAGGCTGCACATTGGATTTCCATGTGGAGGAAAATCAGATAAAACGATTGAAGGATTTCCACCCGTTTAGAGATTGCACTACATTCAGTGTAAACAATGCATTGGTTTTTTTCAATGGATGAGAGGGAAGATGGGGGTGGGTTGTTTGTCAGTCTTTAAAAGAGAAGTATGGGTTTCCCTTTTTTTTTGCTTACATCTACTTTATGTGAGCTGCTATCTAAAAATGTTTCCTGCTCTCTCAGAAGTGCCCCCATTCTGTTAAAATCGAGCTAAATACCTGTGGGAGGAGCTACAGACTTTCATACAGTGTAATACAGACAATGGTCTGGCTCTGGAGTCTGGTCCACCCACTCCTGTAATGATGCTTGATGTCGGCTCTCTGCTCGATCTCGAGACTTCACAGAGCGTAGCTGCTCAGTATTCCCCCTCCTCCCCCTCTGCAGTCTGTTCTGATGGTCAGAAGAATCGGCAGAGATATCACTTCAGTGACTAAGGTAGGAGAAGTAACAGATAGTTCTGTGTATGTAAATGTCCTCGACATATTACCATCTACCAGAGTGAAAACAATATATTTTTAAGGCAGAATATGGATGTGACAGCACACAGGCATTCCATGCATTACTGTTATAGTAAAATTAAATAACATTAGAGCCAACATTGTGAATTAATCTTTTTTTTTTGACTATCTGGATTTTTAGATGAGACAATGAAACTTTCCATTCACATCTACTTGTATTTTCATACTAAAGCCCAGAGCTCCTCAGACATGGACAGAGCTTTGCTCCCCCATAATTGGTGTATTACCTAGTACCCCTATTGTAATAATGTTTACTTCATTGTAAATAAGAGTATTACAGGATCACATGCCGGATGGGGATGACGGGACTGTATAGGAGTACAGGGGATGGGGATGACGGGACTGTATAGGAGTACAGGGGATAGGGATGACGGGACTGTATAGGGGTACAGGGGATGGGGGGGAATAGGAATGACATCAGTGGCAGAGATATGGTGTAGGGGGGAAGGGGATCAGTGACAGAGGGCTGAGGACATATTGGGGGTCACCTTAGATGTGAGGAAGTTGTCAGTCTCCCTCTCCTATGTACTGTACACATTTATGCTCTCTACACGAAGCACTGTGTACATTTCAGAGAACAGACACAGGTCACTATGCTCCTTACCATGTCTCCTCTTCTGATGTAACACAGTGCTAAGTTTTCAGTGACTCCCCCGCCCCCCCCCCCCAATTGGCTGGAGGAGACACTGACTTGAACTTTGAAAGAGTGTGTTGGGGGGGGGGCTTTGGATGACACAGGAAGGAACATCAAAGCCCAGGGGAGAGGTGTTGGAGTCTTGCAGAGGAGAGCTTGCAGATAACAGCCAGGAAAAGGTGAGGAGACTTCACTGCTTGTATCACACGGTCTCTCTGCTTCCGGGTTTTAGCTGGGGGCACGCTGCCATAAAAACAGAGGCACGTGAAGAACATACTCGTTCTAGATAGCAGCATGGGTGTGCACCTCTTCACCAGGCACACCCACATGTCCTCCAAAGGGAGGGCGTGAAGGAGGGGCTGAATTTTGGAACTGTGTCCACCTCCTGGAAACGTTTGAACTGAGGGAGAACCTTTAGAGGCAGATTCTGGACTATTCAAAAAAGACTATTCTTCAAAAACTAAAGGGCTGAGGAAAGAAATAAATGCAATGCAGGTATGAGGATAGCATGTACTACCTATTCTTGCATTCCTATACTTCTCCTTTAATGCAATTCAGCCTGAAGATCAGACATTATTAATACTTGCCATGCCAGAATTTTAGCACCAGGAAGTGGACCAGGCACCCTGTAGAGATTACTACATAAAGCAGCAGCCTGCAGGGTGTGGGACAGACAAACTCCATCACAGGAAGTTTTTTTTTTTAAACTTCAGCTTTAATTCTACATTGGAACAGTGTTCATGTATGTATTCACTGAAAAACTCCAAAGCTAGGCTGATTATTTGCAAATTTTATAAATAAAAAGGTCATGTTCTGTTTGTTGGTCCTATATTACTTTGCAACTGCTGCAGAACAAAATGCCAAATCCAGGAAAACGGATTGCTTGGATTCATGGACTATAATTTATATTAAGACTATAACTCTGCGTAACCTAAAGCCCAACTCTTTCAATTAAAAAGTTCAGTGGGGTCCCCCACATTGCAAGAGGTGCGCTCTGTCTAGGAGTCAAAGTACAGGCACCATTCCAGCGTTCTCCTCCCCTCCCGGAAGCTCCTCCACTTAAGCTTCTGCATTGTCACATGCAATACACAGCTATTAACCCTGTATTGTAGAACGAAGGAGCTGTAGTGCAACCGCAGCCACATACAAAAAGAGGATGCGAGTGGGGGGGTGGATGGGGGACTGGTCAAAGAGCAGGATGGAGCTTGCTGGAGTGTAAAATGTGGTAATTTTTTACTCCTTAATCCAGCATGCTAGACATAACAAGCATTTAACCCTTGCAGCTACAGAGAAACACTCTTATGCATTATAGTGCAATAGGTAAATTTTCTATACTTAGCCTTGCGTCTAGCACAGGAGTTCGATGGTTCATAGTTCATAGTGTACCCATCAGCAATAAATGCAGTTCTAACACTCCCAACACAAAAAGTAAAAAGTCAGCGTGAAACCTCAACAACGAACACTTTACATGGCCTGTCCTATTCAATGTAAAATACTAAGCATTAAGGTTAATAAACTTTAACGTTGTTGTTAACCCACTTTCGGTCATTTACATACTTAGTTCTATATCGTAATACAGTGTCCCCCTGTCTCTGTTTCATTAAAAAATAGCTCCTTCACCATATTTCACAGTGGCTCTCAGCTCTCATGTAACCAGCTGTTTCTCCTCTCTGCCCATCTTGCAGAAGCAGCGGGCGGGGCCGAGGTTTCCCCGCTGACGTCAGTAGGACGCAAGGAGGAGAGGAGAGAGGAGACACAAGCGGTCACGTGATCGTCGGGAGCCACTGTGAGATACAACGAAGGGGGTATTTTTTTTTAATGAAACACAGAGACAGGGGGGCACTCTATATATGTAAACATATATGTTATTCCTGCAGCATGAGGGGGATGGGGCAGCACGGTCACTAGGTGACACGCTGAGAGGGGAAGAGGGGGTACAGAGGAGACAGACACAGGAGAGCAGGCTACGGCTGACAGAAGGACGCAAACTGACCACGATGTCAGGGGCTCAGCAGCCATGATTATCGTGGTCTGTTTGCATAGGGGAGGGGAGAAACTGGCAGGATCAGCCAGGTTTTTTAGGTGTTGCAGGGGTCCAAATTATACAGCACAAGCTCTGTGCTGTATAAAATGCTTTAAAGGAACAGAATCTGTGTTTTTTTTTTTTTTTTTGGGGTAAGAAACGCTTTAAGCACACTACAAGATACCTGTACATTTGTTGACTTGCATGAACTGCAGGGAGCTCACATCCAGATAGTAACTTCAGTTTTATCTCACTAATGATCACAGGAGCTGCCCTCCATAGTGAAGGACCAACAGTCAGGCATAAGAAAGGCAGGCCCAAGCAAGACTTCGGGAATGGTGGACCCTGCTTGCATATAAGGGGGTGAAGTTGTTCTCTGCAGCAATGTAACCAAAACTGTGCAATACCTTCAGCTTGAATGCATAAATCTTAATTGTGAGCCTGCGATGGACAGAATTCATATACAGGAGGGGTAGGCAACCTAAAGAGCCGGAGATCTACCTGAACATGGGAGAAGTCAAAGATCACAGGGCATAGTGTAGCCTCCTCACACCCGATTTAAACCTCGAATTGCCCTACTACCATGTTGTAATTGCGTGTATTGCACAGCAATCGTGGATTTAAATCAGGTAGTGAGGAGGCAACATATTGCTACCTCACTACCTGTCAAACACACTCATGTCCCTTTTGAAAGGTGCAGGATTGCCTGTTGCACTTATAAATGAGCGCTTAGTTGCATTCAGCAGCAGGACCCTTAGGGCTTGTTCAAACATAATGTTGGGAGGTGGTAAAACCCTGTGGTTGAGTATTGGTTTTACCACCCCCAATCCCTACCTGTTTGGTGTACACATGCAACAGCAATTAAGCCCCCTGTTGCTTTTGGTGGGTGCTACTGCCTGCCAAATCGTGACCCATTCAAGTAAATGGGGCCACTCTGCAAGTGCCCCGCAACTGCATGCTTCAAGGGGTTAAAGCAGGTGGGGAGGAAGCGACAGGTTGCTGACCCCTGATATACAGTTTTGGCCAGGCGTCCACTGTACATGCATGCTTCTTTCCAATTCATTTCTACGAATAGGGTTCACACTCATGGAGCAAATATTGGTCTACAGCAGTACAGTTAAAGAAATTACAGTTTGACGATGAATCTAAAATTGTGGCCATGTTTAATCCGATCTACATTCTTGCCTTCCCTTATCAAGAGTGAATGGCTAGGGATAATCAATAAGGAGGCGCCATGGCTCCTGTCACCCACCTATCCCAAAAAGACTCTCCTGTAGCTTCCTCCTCCTGTACCCTTTCTCCTTACAGGATTTGATGGAGTGTGTCGTTGTTGTGTGCCATCTAGTGATTTAAATCAATACTACTCTTGAATGTTCCACAGGTGTGCATCTGCGCCATCTAGTGGTTTCAGTTAATACTACTCACTTGGAACCTCTCAGGTGAATCCTGTGGAAAATTTTCCTAAGGTAGGTCATACATGGGTCGAATTTCGAAAGAATTTTCTTTCGAAATCTTATCTGAGAATTTTCTTTAGAATTTCGCACCATTAGTGGGCTGGAGCAACATGCCATTTTCGCGTGGCCAACTAGTTTGAGTAATTGGGCATGTTGGAAATTTTTTGAGTAACGAACGATTTTCTAATCAATGATGCGAAAATCGTGCGAGAAATGAAATAAAAAAAGAAATGTGCATGTGCAAGAAAGGAAAATTCTCGGAAAGAAAAGAGGATTCCCAGCCACGAAAATTCTTTTCTTTAGCAACACGAGGTGAAATTGCAGGCTTGGTTGGCCGAATTTTGAAATCAATGGTGGTACCATTGGATCACTAAAAACGCACAAAAATTCTGATTTTCAAAAGAAAATTTTTTTGAGATTCGACCATGTATGGCCAGCCTAAGACCCCTTTCACACTGACAGCGCCCGCTGTTCGCTAAAACGAGCGGCGCTTTAGTGCTTTCCAGACGCAACCGGGTACTTTTAACCCCCCCAAAAAAAAAAACAAAAAAAAAAAAGAAGAAGGTTTAAAAACTCCAATTTTGTAGCGCTTCCAAAATGCTTTTCAGGCACTTTGAAAGGGCAGCCTATTCATTCCAATGGCAGGGCATTTTGGGAGCGCTAAATACAGTGCTCCCAACCCACCCCAAAGATGCAGGAATTTTTGGAACGTTCCGCAAACACACCGCCCGAGTGTGAAAAGTCACACTGGAATGAACGGGAGACGATTTTCAGGCACTTAGCAAAGGCCATTTCCAGAGCTAGAGCATCTGAAAACCACCCCTGTGTGAAAGGGGTCTAAATGTTGTACGAGATAGAGAGAGAGAGAGATATACCACGGAAGAGGGTGAGGTGCATAATAAATTTGTATATATATTATTTATACATACACACACACACAATTCTGAAACAAAAACATAATCAGAAAAAAGTTACAACTGATTAAAAAAAATAAAACAATAGATGCAAATAAATTGCAATATACACACACATATTACACAAATCGAAATCGAACTAAAATTCTGGAACTAATGGGCAATTTTCAGATCATATAGACCAGTGTTTTTGTTTTGTTTTTTAACTATATTGAATACACGATTAGAAAAATGATGACATTGGGAGATGAAGGGTATTTTACGACCCACAGTCTTTGCTTTTTTACAATGCAAATCATGTAGTGCTCTCCGATGTCGGAGTCTACCCTCCTTCTCATCTCACGAGTCTCCGTGTCACCTACAATCCTTGATATATGTGTCATTTGAATCCGGGGGACAGATTTAAATACCCCAGGAGGGTGAAAACTGGAGTAATGCAGTAGTTGATTTCGAACAGTGGGCTTTCTATACAAATCGCTGATAATGTATCCATTACTAATGCATAAAGGGTATCAAGAAAAAAAATCTGAGTCTTATTACTATACATATTAAAATTTAAAAAAACAGGATTAAGATTGATATATATATATATATATATATATATATATATATCAATTTATTAAACAGCATTAAAAGATGCCATGTCGCCCACACAGCAAAGGCGTCATCTAAAAACCTGTACCAGCAGGCAGTTTTTTTATGAATGAATCACACTATAGAAAAAAAAAAAAAAAAAAAAAAAAACACGCATTCTCTACCATGTACATAAATGCATTTGCATATGGGGGGGGGGGCAACATTAGAACCCATAGCTGCTCTTTAAGAAGAAATTTTCCTCCAAAACAATTTTTAAAAAAGGTAGCCAACGGCATGCCTCAATGCCCAATTAAAAAAAAAAAAAAACCACACAAACAACGAGAAGTAGCCTGGATACATCATTTTGACACTTTGAGCCCAAAAGGATTAAATTCCAATTTTTATTGGATTTGTGTAATGGTGTAATATATGTGTGTATTTTGATATTTGCATTTTTTATAAGTTGCAGTAGTTTTTTCTGATTATAGGATTAGTTCAAAATCTAGTGCACAAATATATATATATATATATATATATATATATATATATATATATATATATATATTTTTTTTTTTTTTTTATTTCTTCTTTTTTTGATAACAGGTGACTTTTCCTGGTATCCTCATTATCTGTGGGGAACTCATTACACTTGATGGTTCTGTCGTTTTAATCATTATGCTAATTTTTACACTCATGATTACTTAGTGAATGCAGAATTAATTGGTTCCAGACGATTGTGAATATATGTAGTGAATTTGTATCTTTGTCATGTATGTTTTTGGTTTGATAAAGGGGGACATCGTCTTAGGCCAAAACTGTTCCTTACCTTGCATAACATGGAAAGTACAGTGGGGACGGAAAGTATTCAGACCCCCTTAAATTGTTCACTCTTTGTTATATTGCAGCCATTTGCAAAAATCATTTAAGTTCATTTTTTTTCTCATTAATGTACACACAGCACCCCATATTGACAGAAAAACACAGAATTGTTTTTTGCAGATTTATTAAAAAAGAAAAAACACATGGTCCTAAGTATTCAGACCCTTTGCTGTGACACTCATATTTAACTCAGGTGCTATCCATTTCCTCTGATCATCCTTAAGATTGTTCTACACCTTCATTTGAGTGCAGCTGTGTTTGATTATACTGATTGGACTTGATTAGGAAAGCCACCCACCTGTCTATAAAAGACCTTACAGCTCACAGTGCATGTCAGAGCAAATGAGAATCATGAGGTCAAATGAACTGCCAGAAGAGCTCAGAGAATTGTGGCAAGGCACAGATCTGGCCAAGGTTACAAAAAAAAAAAAAAAATTCTGCTGCACTTAAGGTTCCTAAGAGCACAGTGGCCTCCATAATCCTTAAATAGAAGACGTTTGGGACGACCAGAACCCTTCCTAGAGCTGGCCGTTTGGCCAAACTGAGCTATCGGGGGAGAAGAGCCTTGGTGAGAGAGGTAAAGAAGAACCCAAAGATCACTGTGGCTGAGCTCCAGAGATGCAGTCGGGAGATGGGAGAAAGTTGTAGAAAGTCACCCATCACTGCAGCCCTCCACCAGTGAGGGCTTTATAGCAGAGTGGCCCGACAGAAGGCTCTCCTCAGGGCAAAACACATGAAGGCCCACATGGAGTTTGCTAAAAAAAAAAAAAAAAAAAAAAAAAAAAAAAAACACCTGAAGGACTCCAAGATGGTGAGAAATAAGATTCTTTGGTCTGATGAGACCAAGATAGAACTTTTTGGCCTTAAGGCCCCTTTCACACGAGGCGGGCTCCGTTTCTACGGAGCCCGCCTCGGTCCGCCGGCTCAGCGGGAGATCAGTCCGTTGATCTCCGCTGAGCCGGCGGATGACAAGTCCCTCTCTGCTCACTGAGCGGGGAGGGGCTTGTCAGGCGCCGCTGCCGCCTATGGAGGGATCGGACGAAAACAGACAGCGTGTCCGTTTTTGTCAGATCTCCCCCGATCCGATAGCGACGGACCTGGACGTAGGGCCATCCGTCTGCTTTTCAGCGGATCGGACTGGGTCAGATGTCAGCGGACATGTCTCCGCTGACATCCGACGCTCCATAGACTAACATGGAGCGCCCGTTCAGGTCCGCCGTCAAAACTGACAGGCGGACCTGAACAGTCCGATCGTGTGAAAGGGACCTAATTCTACGTGGTATGTATGGAGAAAACCAGGCACTGCTCATCACCTGTCCAATACAGTCCCAACAGTGAAGCATGGTGGTGGCAGCATCATGCTGTGAGGGTGTTTTTCAGCTGCAGGGACAGGACGACTGGTTGCAATCGAGGGAAAGATGAATGCGACCAAGTACAGGGATATCCTGGACGAAAACCTTCTTCAGTATGCTCAGGACCTCAGACTGGGCTGAAATTTTTACCTTCCAACAAGACAATGACTAAGCACACAGCTATAATAACCAAGGAGTGGCTTCACAACAACTCCGTGACTGTTCTTGAATGGCTCAGCCAGAGCCCTGACTTAAACCCAATTGAGCATCTCTGGAGAGACCTAAAAATGGCTGTCCACCAACATTTACCATCCAACCTGACAGAACTGGAGAGGATCTGCAAGGAGGAATGGCAGAGGATCCCCAAATCCAGATGTGAAAAAATTGTTGCATCTTTCTCAAAAAGACTCATGGCTGTATTAGATCAAAAGGGTGCTTCTACTAAATACTGAGGAAAGGGTCTGAATACTTAGGACCATGTGATATTTCAGTTTTTCGTTTTTAATAAATCTGCAAAAACGTCAACAATTCTGTGTTTTTCTGTCAATATGGGGTGCTGTGTGTACATTAATGAGGAAAAAAATGAACTTAAAATGATTTTAGCAAATGGCTGCAATATAACAAAGTGAAAAATTTAAGGGGGTCTGAATACTTTCCATCCCCACTGTATGTAACTCTTCAAATAATTCTATTTCTGCAGCAATCCATATATACATACACACAAACACAGTATCTCACAAAAGTGAGTACACCCCTCACATTTTCATAAATGTTTTATTATATCTTTTCATGTGACAACACTGAAGAAATTACACTTTGCCACAATGTAAAGTAGCGAGTGTACAGCTTGTATAAATTTGCTGTCCCCTCAAAATAACTCACAGAGCCATTAATGTCTAAACTGCTGGCAACAAAAGTGAGTACACCCCTAAGTGAAAATATCCAAATTGGGCCCAAAGTCTCAATATTTTGTGTGACCACCATTATTTTGCAGCACTGCCTTAACCCTCTTGGGCATGGAGTTCACCAGAGCTTCACAGGTTGCCACTGGAGTCCTCTTCCACTCTTCCATTACGACATCACGGAGCTGGTGGATGTTAGAGACATTGCGCTCCTCCACCTTCTGTTTGAGGATGCCCCACAGATGTTCAATAGGGTTTAATTTTGGAGATATGCTTGGCCAGTCCATCACCTTTACCCTCAGCTTTTTTTTTTTAGCAAGGCAGTGGTCGTCTTGAAGGTGTGTTTAGGGTCGTTATGTTGGAATACTGCCCTGTGGCCCATTCTCTAAAAAGGGAGGGGATCATGCTCAGCATCAATATTTCATAGTACATGTTGGCATTCATGGTTCCCTCAATGAACTGTAGCCCCCCTGTCCCGGCAGTACTCATGGCCTAGGCTATAAGAAGATTGGCAAGACCCTGAAACTTAGCTGCAGCACGGTGGCCAAGACCATACAGCGATTTAACAGGACAGGTTCCACTCAGAACAGGCCTCGTCACGGTCAACCAATGAAGTTGAGTGCACATACTCAGCGTCATATCCAGAGGTTGTCTTTGGGAAATAGACGTATGAGTGCTGAGAGCATTGCTGCAAAGGTTGGGGGGGTCAGCCTGTCAGTGCTCAGACCATACATTTAGACATTAATGGCTGTGTGTTGAGTTATTTTGAAGGGACAGCAAATTTACACTGTTATACAAGCTGTATACTCACTACTTTACATTGTAGCAAAGTGTAATTTCTTCAGTGTTCACATGAAAAGATATAATAAAATATTTACAAAAATGTGAGCGGTGTACTCACTTTTGGAGAAAAATATTATATATATATATATATATATATATATATATATATATAATGTAACACAGTGGGGCAAAAAAGTATTTAGTCAGCCACCAATTGTGCAAGTTCTCCCACTTAAAAAGAGAGGCCTGTAATTGTCATCATAGGTATACCTCAACTATGAGAGACAAAATGTGGAAACAAATCCAGACAATCACATTGTCTGATTTTTGAAAGAATTTATTTGCACATTATGGTGGAAAATAAGTATTTGGTCACCTACAAACAAGCAAGATTTCTGGCTTTCACAGACCTGTATCTTCTTCTTTAAGAGACTCCTCTGTCCTCCACTCATTACCTGTATTAATGGCACCTGTTTGAACTTTTTTTAACAGAAGATTTGTTTGAACTTATTATTAGTATAAAAGACACCTGTCCACAACCTCAAACAGTCACACTCCAAATTCCACTATGGTGAAGACCAAAGAGCTGTCGAAGGACAACAGAAACAATATTGTAGACCTGCACCAGGCTGGCTGGGAAGACTGAATCTGCAATAGGCAAGCAGCTTGGTGTAAAGAAATCAACTGTGGGAGCAATAATTAGAAAATGGTAGACATACAAGACCACTGATAATCTCTCTTGATCTGGGGCTCCACGCAAGATCTCACCCCGTGGGTTCAAAATGATCACAAGAACAGTGAGCAAAAATCCCAGAACCACACAGTGGGACCTAGTGAATGACCTGCAGAGAGCTGGGACCAACGTAACAAAGGCTACCATCAGAAACACACTACGCCGCCAGGGACTCAGATCCTGCAGTGCCAGACGTGTCCCCCTGCTTAAGCCAGTACATGTCCGGGCCCGTCTGAGGTTGGCTAGAGAGCATTTGGTTGATCCAGAAGAGGATTGGGAGAATGTCATATGGTCAGAAGAAACCAAAGTAGAACTGTTTGGTAGAAACACAACTTGTCGTGTTTGGAGGAGAGAGAATGCTGAGTTGCAACCAAAGAACACCATACCTACTGTGAAGCATGGGGTAGCAACATCATGCTTTCGGGGCTGTTTCTCTGCAAAGGGAACAGGATGACTGATCGGTGTACATGTAAGAATGAATGGGGCCATGTATCGTGAGATTTTGAGTGCAAACCTCCGCCCATTAGCAAGGGCATTGAAGATGAAACGTGGCTGGGTCTTTCAGCATGACAATGATCCCAAACACACTGCCCGGGCAACGAAGGAGTGGCTTCGTAAGAAGCATTTCAAGGTCCTGGAGTGGCCTAACCAGTCTCCAGATCTCAACCCCATAGAAAACCTTAGGTGGGAGTTGAAAGTCTGTGTTGCCCAGTGACAGCCCCAAAACATCACTGCTCTAGAGGAGATCTGCATTGAGGAATGGGCCAACATACCAGCAACAGTGTGTGACAACCTTGTGAAGACTTACAAAAAAACGTTTGACTCTGTCATTGGCAACAAAGGATATATAACAAAGTATTGAGATGAACTTTTGATATTGACAAAATACTTATTTTCCACCATAATTTGCAAACAAATGTGATTGTCTGGATTTGTTTCCACATTTTGTCTCTCATAGTTGAGGTATACCTATGATTACAATTACAGGCCTCTCTCATCTTTTTAAGTGGGAGAACTTGCACAATTGGTGGCTGACTAAATACCGTATTTATCAGCGTATAACACGCGCTGGCGTATAACACGCACCCCAAGTTTAGGAGGGAATTTTAAAGGAAAAAAAAAAAAAACTTACATTAAAATGCCCATCAATGCAACCTTATCTGTCCATCTGCAGCCTTATCAGTGTCAGTGCAGCCTTGCCCCAGTGCAGTCTTGTCAGGGCAGCTTTGCCCCAGTGCAGCCTTTCCCCAGTGCAGCCTTTCCCCAGTGCAGCTTTGTGATAGATTAGATTCAAATATGGCGCCGAGACTGCAGGGATTCGTCGGAGCCGAGATACACATACCCGAGTGTTCTCAGGTTTTTTTCGGCGCCGCCGTCACACCCAGTCCCGCCCCTAGACCTGTGTTATGTCTATCATAGGACGGGACTGGGCGTGACTGTGAGCGGCGCCGAAAAAAGCCGAGAACACTCGGGTATGTGTATCTCGGCTCCGACGAGAGTAATGATGACATGCTGACCTGAGATAGCTGGAATGTGGGGGTGCAGAGGCTGCGGAGACCAGAGTAAGGCTTTAATGGTCCTGTATTCTCTTTTTCACTCAATTGTTTCCTACTGCATTTCTCTGCCTGCTTGCATTGTTCTCCGAGTTCCTGAACCTCTCCATTTCCCCCCATTTCCATTTGTTTGGAATGAGAATGTTCCATGCATTTTACACACTCCATAGTCACATGTTCCTACATACAGTGGGACCATGGAGGATGAACATAGCCACCCTCTAACAGGAAGCCGCTCACATCAGCAAAAAGGTACTTTTTTGAGGTTAGGAATTTAGATTCTTTTAACCAGGAGTTTAGTAAAACCCTAAATATATCTTTTAAATGCAAGCACCTAAATTTAAACTGGTACCAATTGTTTGTGGTGCCTGTACATCAAGGCTGAGAAGTGAGAGGAAGAAGCAGTACAAGAAGCCAATTTGTTTCAGTGCTGACAAGAAGAACACTGATAGGAAGAGAAGGCAGAGTGTCAAAAAGATCAGCTCATCACTGTACAGCTTCTCCTTTCACTGTCCAACAATAGTCTTGGGTAGGTCCATGATGGCCTGGGCTCAGGATGCTGACAATCAGAGAGAGGACATCTAGTAGCAGAAAAAAAAAAAAAGGAAGGTGGTTTGTTTTAATATTTAAGGGGCTATTTGTTTTTAGCATAGCTCTCAGACTAGTCAGTATTATCCTTTAAATCCATCAGGTGATGCTGAACACAAAATTGAGCAAATCATCCCAAAACCTAAAAGCCAGCAACAATACATTTGTATATGACCTATACAACCGCCTTACAGTGCTTTCTGTACCATGGCACTATCCCATTTACTTTACATCACAGCAGCGTAAGAATTTAAGAATATGTTAATAATATGCCATGTGTGTTTACTAATAGCAGTTTGATTTTTTTTTTTCATGCATAACAAAAAATATGATTCTTTTTAATTTTTTTTTAAATAATTCTGAATTTTTTTTTCACTTGTTCATGCAAATACACAATTGAACGAAAAACACAGGAAAAAAAAATGTCATATGAGCAATTTAAAATGTATATTTGGGGGGAAATGCTACAGTTAGAGATAAGATGTTAAATAGAAAAGACTTTCTTGCTGGACAAAGTAACAGGTCCTCTTACAAGAACAATCTCCACCACCACCTTCACATCCCCCCCCCCCCCAGGTAAATATCCCCCACAGACCCCGACAACCAATGGCCAGGGTTGTCGGGAAGAGGCCCCTGTCCCCCCCCCTGCCCAAAAGCACCCAACTCCCCATGTTGAGGGTATGCAGTCTGGTTCGGGGGGGGGGCCCTCATTCGTCCTTTACTTTATCTTTCCTGCCGGGCTGCATGCTCGGATAAGGGTCTGGTATGGATTTTGGGAGGGGACCCCACGCCATTTTCTTTATATCACTTTTTTTTTTATTACATTCAGCTGTCAGCAGAGAAGCCCACTGACAGCTGAGGACTCATTGGTTGTTAAGGACGCGGCGGGCGGCTTCCTGGCCCTCTCCTTAGCAACCAGCTATATACAGTGTAAAAAAAACAAACAAAAAAAAAAACCCGCAGTACTTGCATTTTGAATGCGGGTCTATTAAAGTCTATTACATTCAAAATGCTGCATTTTGCAGGAAAAATAGTCCCCGACCCTTTCCAAAAAACGCAGAGGCACAAAAATGCATTGATGTGAACGTGTTGCATAGGAACCCATGTTAAAAAGATGCATTAGTGTGAATCGAAGCCTCAAGATGTAGCATAAGTAGCTTTTTTTTTTCTTTAATAGAGGTTTTTTTACATGGGGGCTCTGCCAAACAACAATAACTTGCATTTTAGATCTACTTGATTTGCAAACATTTGATCAATCAAAAAATAAAACAAATTAAATCATAAAAGTCTTGATTATAGAACTGTCAATCATCTCATATGCCATGCGAGAGATGGATAGAAGAAACTCACATAGCGTAAGTTTTATGTAAGTTTCTTCTATCCATCTTTCGCATGGCATATTAATATTCGTTTGTGGCCTTCCTTTTGCAATATTATTTCCACGACTGTTGAGAATAATTCTGGACGCCAAGCTGCAGCCCTGTTTTGGATTCCATTGAGGATATTCAAAAGGGGAATAATTTTTCCGACCAGTTGGTCACCATGCCCGTTTTGACTTGGATGACATAAGTCTCCCCAGGTCAACAACCTCTGGTAAGCCTCTTATATCTTCTGGTGACGGCTTCTTCCTAAACATCAGTGCCTTTTCCGGGGATTCTGGTTGTTTTCACACAGCTTCTTCACACACCTTTTACTTCACCTCAATCCAATTTGGGCGTTCAAAGTACTACACTCGTGTGACCCATTGGTCTCATAGCCTGTGCAACCCGTTGGTCTCATAGCCTGTGCAACTCGGCCGAGGTAAGTCGTCCCGAGTCATCTATTTCTGGTAAGCCCCCTAAGAACCTGGGTGGTGGCTTCTTCACTTCTTCCATATTGTTGGTGGACTTTAATTTGCTTGCTCCTTGTGGGGCTAATTTTATTTAGGACTCTTTTTGATTGTTATGATTTATTTTGTATCACCTTTCACATGTTTTGGTACTTTAATGTTATATTTTACATAGAGTGTATTATTCGTAATTTACACTAATTCCGCAGAAGATTTCTGTACATTGGTTCACACCCTTACATATTTGAGAGATACTATTTGGTGTCTATATCACACTACTTTGAAGTCGACTTTAAGTCATACTAATATGAATGGTAGTCATTGGAAATCATGGGTACAAGTGTGAAAGGGGCCTAAGTCAGACTGATTTGAACGGATGCCATTGAAAAAAAAAAAAAATGGGATTCAATTTGTCATGCGACTTTGATGTCCAAATTCACATGACAAATTGCACAAGTGTGAGTGGAGCTTTAGCTGGATACACTCCTTTGCAGCAAGGTTTTCCTCCTCATCCAACTTACCAGACACTGTCCCTGTAGGAAGCTGTATTCAGAACGCCGTGCGAGGGACAAGGTTTGGATGACATTACCATGCATGGCGTTCTTAATACAGCTTCCTATGTAACTATACTACAGGTTGGTTTATTTAAGTGCTATACTGCTGCATATGCTTATGATTGTGTGGTGTGACTTAGCACCTGCACAACGTGAGCGGTTTTAAATCTGGGATTGGAATAAATGTGATTTTAAAAAGGTATTGAGTGCTTTTCTTATGAGGTTGGCTGAAGTCTTCAAGGGACAGTGTCTGGCAATTTGGATAAGTGTGTCAAGCTTAAAGAGGAGCGCCAGTCTCCTCCCAAAAAATTAAACGTCAAAAACTACTGAGGCGATTCCTTAATCGGCTTTGGATGCAGGAGCCAGCAAGGGAAACTGGCAGTTAAGCCTTCCGGCATCACAGTCGGTTTCTTGCTGAGCGAGCCGTGTTTGCACTTTGTGAATGGTCCCGCAGTCTTCTGTGTGTTCCAGAAAAAAGGTGGGGTGGAGGGGAAACATCCATATAGATCACCACAGCAATCTGACACGGAAGTGAGAGCGGGTACCTGTCAACTACTCGCCCCCCCAGAAAAGTGCCAAATGTGGCAGTGGAGAAGGGAGGGGGGGGATGCAAACAAGCAGAACGTCCCCTTTTGGGTGAAGTTACGCTTTAAGGATTTCAGTAGGAGCTGAGGAATATATAAGGATCCTATAAAGGGGATACAAGCTTTTTGAGCTTACATTCAGTTGGGGGTCCAAGCTGTCAGGTGAGAGTACATCGCTGAAGATGGGGATATTTCTTTAATAGAGACATTATGAATTTATTTGATTTTTTTCATTCGATGATGGTTTGATTGTTGGCTCACAAATTTTGGCAATTTCATTTTTATATGCATGTATATATGAATAATGGAATATTTGTTTGATAGTAAGATAAGGATTTTACACTGGAGGACAAATGACACCACACCTTAATCAATTTTCAGTGAACACATATGAGAGTGGTTGTAGGTGGGTCTGTTTAGGCCACTCATAAAGCGTTAGAATCTCGTCCAGTTCAACAGGAATCGGCTGAGATTCAAACCATGTATGGGAAGGCTGAATGTACTAAGCTGATTGATCTATCAATTTGGGTAGAACCAGCCTGCCGGATTTTACTTGCGATTATCGCTAGCGGCTGCTATAGTCGCTAGCCATCACTGTCTTCTCCCAGTGGGGACGGCTTTCCCCACCAGAAGACAATGTCTAGGCAGGAGGGATTCCCCTGTCAGCACAGTCTATGTTTATGGGGGTATCGTAACTCACTTTCTGTCCTGCAACCAAAGAAATTTGCACTGTCTATGGCTGGCCCTAGAGGTTTTAAAATAAGAACACATCAGCATGGCACCTCACAAGACCCACGTTTTCAACTTTTTTTATTTGATAGTTTTGGATAAGTTTTCTTTTTTTTTTTAAATATATAATCTTTATTTTTATAGAACAAAAATTACAAAATAGGCAAAGAATTTAAAAACAAAAAAGGGGGGGGGGCCACACATGAAATTATACACATTAAAAAAAAGGGTTTAAGGGTGTACACAAAGTGCAAGGTGACAAAGATCTGCAGCGCAACATATACATAGTTGGAAACCAGCATATAATAATGGCATCACTCCATACATTCAGAAACACAAATAAAATGCAATGAGTGCACCCAAGGATAAGGTGAGCTCAAGAGGTGGACTGGGTGACAAATCAGGATGCAAGAAAGTACTGTAGAAAACAGCAGCTCCCCAAATGCTCATATCATAACTTTACAGAAATGGGGTCACAATGAGGGCAAGCAAAGTTACCATGACAGGCCCAAAGTAGGCTACAAAGCGTCTGTTGCGCCCGCATCAGGCACCCGGACAGCCAAACGAGCAAGAAAAGGTCAGATTTGGAGAACCAAAACAAAAACAAACAAAAAAACACCCTTAAAAACACAGGTAGGAGCAGGACACAGATCAACATTAGGAAGACTAAACCCAGGTGATAAGGTCAACTTAGTATACATGACAGGTAGCAAACAACAAACAAGAGTACCCATCAACTGGTCACATAGCAGGTTGTGGTATAAAGGCGCCTGATGGAGGGCACCACGCCAGGAGGGGAGGTGGAGGGAGGGGAATAGACTCTAGGTCACCGTTTGCCCGGAACTATAATGAATGGAGGCCCCCCCCAAAATAGAGTAAAACCATTTGTATTTATCTTTACATTTGGCTATCCATTCCTTAGCCTCCATTATATCAGTGACCAACCTCACCCAGTGAGAACTACCAGGAATCTGAGGTTTCTTCCAGTGTATCGGAATTAAACACCTAGCTGCGTTGCAGAGGTGGGGCAAGACACACTTCCTATAATTGGTGAGAGGGATGAAAGGAACATGCAATGGAAAATGAATTACTTTGGGCTCTAATATCAGACTATAAGGAACGAAGCTTGGGGCACTCCTACCAAATGTAGAAAAGAGCCACGTTGGCCACAGTGCCTCCAACAGGCATCAAACTTCGAGGGGTAGATCACCAATTTAGAGGGCACTTTTTTTGCATACGTTATTACTTTTGGATAAAATAAGGAAGGCTTTAAAACCCATGGCAGTATTTTTGCCAATGTGGAGATTTCCACTTACTTCCCATTCTACAGACACAACGAAAAGTAAGAAGGAAGCCATCCAATTTTCTCTCTATTCCTATTGCTGTGACAACCCTTACTTTTCATCTCAATGACCATGGTCACCAGGACAAGCAGAAATAGGAATCATCTAGGTCCCTTTCACATGAAGGGTCCTACAGGTCCACCTGTCAGTTTTTTAGGCAAACCTGATCGAACCCTCCATTTACTCTTATGGACCCGCAGGTGTAAACCTTCTTTTTGTTTTTAGCGGACTGGATCGGATTGGAGGTAGGTGGGTGTAAAGGGACACAAGTCGGTTTACACCCGCCTACCTTCAATCCGATACAGTCTGCTAAAAACAAACTGTAGGAGATTCATTCCCCTCCATCTAGGCGGATGAAATCTGATTTGCACCAAACTGCCCATAAAGTAGAGTGGGCTCGGTCTGTGTCCGTTCTGCATAAACTGAGTGGACATGGACCTATCATCTGCCCGCTCGACGGACAGATCCCCTGCTGATCTAATCGGAAACCATCCCACATGAAAGGGAATTAAGTTATGAAACAGCTCAATAACAGTAGCTCTGCTGCACCTCAATTGTCAAAACTGACATCAGGTTGTAGGAACAGATGGAAAAAACTGGGGTGCAAAAGTATTATTTTTGTTTCTGTGCATTTTTTTTATTTGTTACCTCATGCTTTTAATTTGCACTGCAGTACAACAGAACATACCACGGGAAAAAAAAAAATATATTTTATGTCCTTTTTTTTTCCCAGGACAACTAAAGCCATAAGGCACGAGCCCTTGCATTGAATCTGCATTGAACAACCCAGCCCAACAAGCTCTAAGCAGGAAATGTTACAACTTTGTCAGGAGCACTGACAGTACTAAAAACACTGGTAAAAGTTTGGAATGATGTTAGTGTCCTTCTGGTGGCAACCATAACTCTAATTTCTTGTTCTGGTGTCAAAAATACAAATAGTAAGGGAAAATTTAGAGTGGTGATGGGTTGGTGATGGGTTAGAACCACTATAATGCCCCATACACGCGATAGAATTTTCCAACTGAAAATGTTTGATAGGAGCTTGTTGTCAGAAATTTCGACCGTGTGTAGGCTCCAGCGGACATTTTCCATCGGAATTTCCGTCACACAAAATTTGAGAGCTGGTTCTCAAATTTTCCATCAACAAAATCCGTTGTCGGAAATTCTGATCGCGTGTACACAATTCCGACGCACAAAGTTCCACGCATGCTCGGAATCAAGCAGAAGAGCAGCACTGGCTATTGAACTTCATTTTTCTCGGCTCGTCGTACGTGTTGTACGTCACCACGTTCTTAACGTTTGGAATTTCCGACCAACTTTGTGTGACCGTGTGTATGCAAGACAAGTTTGAGCCAACATCCGTCGGAAAAAAAACATGGATTTTGTTGTTGGAAAATCCTATCGTGTGTACAGGGCATTAGAGTAAATCTGGGCAATGCAGTAAATACCTATCAAATTGTCCTAACCACCAACGTTGCCAGGAATAAGAGTGAGAATAAAGCCACAATTTTAAACCCTTGATGCCGACCTCACACAAATATGTGGCCCCACTAGACTGGGCTTTTTTCAGTGAGGCCGCATATTTGGGTATTTCTTTTTGTGCTGACATGCCACATAGCACGCTCCCAGCACAGAGACCGGGGTCTCACCGAGAGCCCTGGGCCTCGTACTAACAATCGGGACCCAGAACACCCAATTCCGGGTCAACTGATCGCTGTGTTAGCTTCTGATTGGCTACCACAGTGATCAGTCACTGTGAAGCCTACCCCCATGTTTTCTCTCTCTGTGAATTGAGGAGAGAGATATATCGTATCTCTCTTGTTCCTCGCAGAGAGAATAAATAGATAAAAAAAGTACCTAGATCAATGTTTGATCTAGGTCAGTGCCAGGATTTGTGTTTGGGTCAAAAGTCAGGTTCAGTTTTTTTTCTTTTGGACAGGATACAAACGACAACTAACATACACATATGTGGTATCGCTGTGATCGTCAGGAGCAGGAGAATTTATTTTGGGTTGTTCTTTGGTGGATGGTTATGGTAGTAGCAAGAAATATAAAGCTAAATTTAAATTTTTTTTTTTTTTTTACTAATTTTACAAAAAAAAATAAAAAAAAAAAAAATCAGGGAGATGTTTATTACCATTTACCACCAAATGAAAGCCCAATATTTGCGGTATAATCCACCTGGATGCACAAAGTAGCTGTGATATGTGTGGTTTTACGAACACATGTTAAAGTTGAAAAATTGTGCTTAGGCATTAAGATTTGTTTTACCCTTAGGCGTGAAGGGGTTAAAGTTGCCACCAGAAAAGGAATACGTTTCAGTAGGAACAACTGTTTCTATGACAACTCTCTAAGAGGGGATTTTCCTTTCATATTGGAAAGATACCCTACAACTTTATGCCCAGTCTACATGAAAGGAAGTGAAGAGAAATCTCCCTAATGAGACACAGGTGGCAAAAAAAAAAAAAAAATAATTGAATCCTTTACTCCAACCAAAATGAAAGAATAGGTTTTGGCTTTAGATCTATTTTTAAGCATAAATTCTCCATTAGCAGTGCCTTACATCTGTATTTAAGGTTTAACATCTTACTATTAACCACTTGCCGACCGCCTACCGCATATATACTGCGGCAGAATGGCACGGGCAGGCAAAATCACGTACCCGTAAGTGATCTGCCTCCCGCGGGCGGGGGGTCCGATCGGACCCCCCCCCGGTGCCATCGGCGGTCGGCATTTGACTGGGAGCGTCGGGAGGCGAGGGGGAGACCATCCGATCGTGGCCCCCCCCTCGCGATCGCTCCCAGCCAATGGGAATCCTCCTCTGCCTGTGTGTCGTTTCACACAGGCAGAGGATGTGATGTCATCTCTCCTCGGCTGGGCAGTTTCCGTCCCAGCGCCGAGGAGAGAAGACAAGTGAGTGCACCAAACACACACAGTAGAACATGCCAGGCATATTTACACCCCCGATCCCCCCCCCGATCGCCCCCCGATTCCCCCCCAATCACCCCCCCCCCCTGTCACAAACTGACATTAGCAGTATTTTTTTTTTTTTTTTTTTTTTTTTTTTCTGATTACTGCATAGTGTCAGTTTGTGACAGTTAGTGTTAGGGCAGTGAGTGTTAGGCCCCCTTTAGGTCTAGGATACCCCCCTAACCCCCCTAATAAAGTTTTAACCCCTTGATCACCCCCCGTCACCAGTGTCGCTAAGCGATCATTTTTCTGATCGCTGTATTAGTGTCGCTGGTGACGCTATTTAGGGAGGTAAATATTTAGGTTCGCCGTCAGCATTTTATAGCGTCAGGGACCCCCATATACTATCTAATAAATGTTTTAACCCCTTGATTGCCCCCTAGTTAACCCTTTCACCACTGATCACCGTATAACCGTTACGGGTGACGCTGGTTAGTTCGTTTATTTTTTATAGTGTCAGGGAACCCGCCGTTTATTACCGAATAAAGGTTTAGCCCCCTGATCGCCCGGCGGTGATATGCGTCGCCCCAGGCAGCGTCAGATTAGCGCCAGTACCGCTAACACCCACGCACGCAGCATACGCCTCCCTTAGTGGTATAGTATCTGATCCGATCAATATCTGATCCGATCAAATCTATACTAGCGTCCCCAGCAGTTTAGGGTTCCCGAAAACGCAGTGTTAGCGGGATCAGCCCAGATACCTGCTAGCACCTGCGTTTTGCGCCTCCGCCCGGCCCAGCCCAGCCCACCCAAGTGCAGTATCGATCGATCACTGTCACTTACAAAACACTAAACGCATAACTGCAGCGTTCGCAGAGTCAGGCCTGATCCCTGCGATCGCTAACAGTTTTTTTGGTAGCGTTTTGGTGAACTGGCAAGCACCAGCCCCAGGCAGCGTCAGGTTAGCGCCAGTACCGCTAACACCCACGCACGCACCGTAACCTCCCTTAGTGGTATAGTATCTGATCGGATCAATATCTGATCCGATCAGATCTATACTAGCGTCCCCAGCAGTTTAGGGTTCCCAAAAACGCAGTGTTAGCGGGATCAGCCCAGATACCTGCTAGCACCTGCGTTTTGCCCCTCCGCCCGGCCCAGCCCACCCAAGTGCAGTATCGATCGATCACTGTCACTTACAAAATGCATAACTGCAGCGTTCGCAGAGTCAGGCCTGATCCCTGCGATCGCTAACAGTTTTTTTGGTAGCGTTTTGGTGAACTGGCAAGCACCAGCCCCAGGCGTCAGATTAGCGCCAGTACCGCTAACACCCACGCACGCAGCATACGCCTCCCTTAGTGGTATAGTATCTGATCCGATCAATATCTGATCCGATCAGATCTATACTAGTGTCCCCAGCAGTTTAGGGTTCCCAAAAACGCAGTGTTAGCAGGATCAGCCCAGATACCTGCTAGCACCTGCGTTTTGCCCCTCCGCCCGGCCCAGCCCAGCCCACCCAAGTGCAGTATCGATCGATCACTGTCACTTACAAAACACTAAACGCATAACTGCAGCGTTCGCAGAGTCAGGCCTGATTCCTGCGATCGCTAACAGTTTTTTTGGTAGCGCTTTGGTGAACTGGCAAGCGCCAGCGGCCTAGTACACCCCGGTCGTAGTCAAACCAGCACTGCAGTAACACTTGGTGACGTGGCGAGTCCCATAAGTGCAGTTCAAGCTGGTGAGGTGGCAAGCACAAGTAGTGTCCCGCTGCCCCCAAGAAGACAAACACAGGCCCGTCGTGCCCATAGTGCCCTTCCTGCTGCATTCGCCAATCCTAATTGGGAGCCCACCACTTCTGCAGCGCCTGTACTTCCCCCATTCACATCCCCAACCAAATGCAGTCGGCTGCATGAGAGGCATTTTCTTTATGTCCTCCCGAGTACCCCTACCCAACGAACCCGCCAAAAAAGATGTTGTGTCTGCAGCAAGCGCGGATATAGACGTGACACCCGCTATTATTGTCCCTCCTGTCCTGACAATCCTGGTCTTTGCATTGGTGAATGTTTTGAACGCTACCATTCACTAGTTGAGTATTAGCGTAGGGTACAGCATTGCACAGACTAGGCACACTTTCACAGGGTCTCCCGAGATGCCATCGCATTTTGAGAGACCCGAACCTGGAACCGGTTACAGTTATAAAAGTTAGTTACAAAAAAAAGTGTAAAAAAAAAAAAAAAAAAAAAAAAAAAAAAAAAAAAACACAAACAAAAATATAAAATAAAAATAGTTGTCGTTTTATTGTTCTCTCTCTCTCTATTGTTCTGCTCTTTTTTACTGTATTCTATTCTGCAATGTTTTATTGTTATTATGTTTTATCATGTTTGCTTTTCAGGTATGCAATTTTTTATACCTTACCGTTTACTGTGCTTTATTGTTAACCATTTTTTTGTCTTCAGGTACGCCATTCACGACTTTGAGTGGTTATACCAGAATGATGCCTGCAGGTTTAGGTATCATCTTGGTATCATTCTTTTCAGCCAGCGGTCGGCTTTCATGTAAAAGCAATCCTAGTGGCTAATTAGCCTCTAGACTGCTTTTACAAGCAGTGGGAGGGAATGCCCCCCCCCCCCACATCTTCCGTGTTTTTCTCTGGCTCTCCTGTCTCAACAGGGAACCTGAAAATGCAGCCGGTGATTCAGCCAGCTGACCATAGAGCTGATCAGAGACCAGAGTGGCTCCAAACATCTCTATGACCTAAGAAACCGGAAGCTACGAGCATTTTATGACGTAGATTTCGCCGGATGTAAACAGCGCCATTGGGAAATTGGGAAAGCGTTTTATCACACCGATCTTGGTGTGATCAGATGCTTTGAGGGCAGAGGAGAAATCTAGGGTCTAATAGACCCCAATTTTTGCAAAAAAGAGTACCTGTCACTACTTATTGCTATCATAGGGGATATTTACATTCCCTGAGATAACAATAAAAATGATTTAAAAAAAAAAAAATGAAAGGAACAGTTTAAAAATAAGATAAAAAAATAATAATAATAAAGAAAAAAAAAAAAAAAAAAAAAAAAAAAAAAAAAAAGCACCCCTGTCCCCCCTGCTCTCGCGCTAAGGTGAACGCAAGCGTTGGTCTGGCGTCAAATGTAAACAGCAATTGCACCATGCATGTGAGGTATCGCCGCGAAGGTCAGATCGAGGGCAGTAAGTTTAGCAGTAGACCTCCTCTGTAAATCTAAAGTGGTAACCTGTAAAGGCTTTTAAAGGCTTTTAAAAATGTATTTAGTTTGTCGCCACTGCACGTTTGTGCGCAATTTTAAAGCATGTCATGTTTGGTATCCATGTACTCGGCCTAAGATCATCTTTTTTATCTCATCAAACATTTGGGCAATATAGTGTGTTTTAGTGCATTAAAATGTAAAAAAGTGTGTTTTTTCCCCAAAAAATGCGTTTGAAAAATCGCTGCGCAAATACTGTGTGAAAAAAAAAAATGAAACACCCACCATTTTAATCTGTAGGGCATTTGCTTTAAAAAAAATATATAATGTTTGGGGGTTCAAAGTAATTTTCTTGCAAAAAAAAATTATTTTTTTATGTAAACAATAAGTGTCAGAAAGGGCTTTGTCTTCAAGTGGTTAGAAGAGTGGGTGATGTGTGACATAAGCTTCTAGATGTTGTGCATAAAATGCCAGGACAGTTCAAACCCCCCCCAAATGACCCCATTTTGGAAAGTAGACACCCCAAGCTATTTGCTGAGAGGCATGTCGAGTCCATGGAATAATTTATATTGTGACACAAGTTGCGGGAAAGAGACAATTTTTTATTTTTTTTATTTTTTTTTGCGCAAAGTTGTCACTAAATGATATATTGCTCAAACATGGCATGGGAATATGTGAAATTACACCCCAAAATACATTCTGTTGCTTCTCCTGAGTATGGGGATACCACATGTGTGGGACTTTTTGGGAGCCTAGCCGCGTACGGGACCCCGAAAACCAAGCACCGCCTTCAGGCTTTCTAAGGCCGTAAATTTTTGATTTCACTCTTCACTGCCTATCACAGTTTCGGAGGCCATGGAATGCCCAGGTGGCAAAAAAAAACCCCAAATGACCCCATTTTGGAAAGTAGACACCCCAAGCTATTTGATGAGAGGTATAGTGAGTATTTTGCAGACCTCACTTTTTGTCACAAAGTTTTGAAAATTGAAAAAAGAAAAAAAAAAAATTTTTTTCTCGTCTTTCTTTATTTTCAAAAACAAATGAGAGCTGCAAAATACTCACCATGCCTCTCAGCAAATAGCTTGGGGTGTCTACTTTCCAAAATGGGGTCATTTGGGGGGGGTTTGTGCCACCTGGGCATTCCATGGCCTCCGAAACTGTGATAGGCAGTGAGGAGTAAAATCAAAAATGTACGCCCTTAGAAATCCTGAAGGCGGTGCTTGGTTTTCGGGGTCCCGTACGCGGCTAGGCTCCTAAAAAGTCCCACACATGTGGTATCCCCGTACTCAGGAGAAGCAGCTGAATGTATTTTGGGGTGCAATTCCACATATGCCCATGGCCTGTGTGAGCAATATATCATTTAGTGACAACTTTGTGCAAAAAAAAAAAAAAAAATTTGTCACTTTCCCGCAACTTGTGTCAAAATATAAAACATTCCATGGACTCAACATGCCTCAAAGCAAATAGCTTGGGGTGTCTACTTTCCAAAATGGGGTCATTTGGGGGGGGTTTATGTCATCTGGGCATTTTATGGCCTTCAAAACTGTGATAGGTAGTGAGGAGTAAAATCAAAAATGTACGCCCTTAGAAATCCTGAAGGCGGTGCTTGGTTTTCGGGGCCCCGTACGCGGCTAGGCTCCCAAAAAGTCCCACACATGTGGTATCCCCGTACTCAGGAGAAGCAGCTAAATGTATTTTGGGGTGCAATTCCACATATGCCCATGGCCTGTGTGAGCAATATATCATTTAGTGACAACTTTTTGTAATTTTTTTTTTTTTTTTTTGTCATTATTCAATCACTTGGGACAAAAAAAATGAATATTCAATGGGCTCAACATGCCTCTCAGCAAATTCCTTGGGGTGTCTACTTTCCAAAATGGGGTCATTTGTGGGGGTTTTGTACTGCCCTGCCATTTTAGCACCTCAAGAAACGACATAGGCAGTCATAAATTAAAGGCTGTGTAAATTCCAGAAAATGTACCCTAGTTTGTAGACGCTATAACTTTTGCGCAAACCAATAAATATACACTTATTGACATTTTTTTTACCAAAGACATGTGGCCGAATACATTTTGGCCTAAATGTATGACTAAAATTGAGTTTATTGGATTTTTTTTAGAACAAAAAGTAGAAAATATCATTTTTTTTCAAAATTTTCAGTCTTTTTCCGCGTATAGCGCAAAAAATAAAAACGGCAGAGGTGATCAAATACCATCAAAAGAAAGCTCTATTTGTGGGAAGAAAAGGACGCAAATTTCGTTTGGGTACAGCATTGCATGACCGCGCAATTAGCAGTTAAAGCGACGCAGTGCCGAATTGTAAAAAGTGCTCTGGTCAGGAAGGGGGTAAAACCTTCCGGGGCTGAAGTGGTTAAACACCCCCTCTCCCTGTACCGGGGGTAGGGGATCCTTTTCCCACAATCACAGTGATATACCCGTATATTGCTGCCTGTTTCCGGGTTATGGGCATGTGTACACACCCTTGCCCGCCTATTCCCCTGTGATTTGTCACAGCAGGAGTTTGACAGCAGATCCCGGCCTATGATTCATAGCTGGGACCTGCTGATTGGCTGTGCCACATCACAGCCCAGAGCCCTGTTTCAATAATCAACACAGGTCTCTGTACAGAGGGAAGCATTGTTTTCTTTCTTTTCTCAACAAATCGATCAGTAGTAAAGAGCAGCACGCATTACACATTGTTAGGTGCACAATTACTGAGAAAAATAAAAAAGTGTATATATCGCGCTGTCACGCAACAAGCGATCAAATCTTGCAAGGAAATATACTTATGTGGAAAGGTGCAGCGCTAGAAAATTAATTGAAAAAGGTAAAAAAAGATTGTAACCTTTGATATTTACAACTCTGGAATACCAAGTGAAATTACCATATAGGAAAAAACATAAAATAAAATAAAAATAATAATATAAACTGCGTGAACCCAGTCACTTATATATGGACTAGGTTCACGCAGTTTATATTATTATTTTATTTTAGGTTTTTTCCTATATGGTAATTTCCTGTGGTATTCCAGAGTTGTAAATATCAAAGGTTATACCGTATATACTCGAGTATAAGTCGAATTTTTCAGCACATTTTTATGTGCTGAAAGTGCCCCCCTCGACTTATACTCGAGTCAAGCACTTTTCTGCAGCAAAAAATGTCATTTTCCGAACCGACTTTGGGGCCCCGTATCTCAGGACCACTTGGTGCTAGGAACCCCAAATTTGGTGTGCAAACCCAGGGGATCTGGTACCACAACATATCCAAAGCTGAAGTTCCTAGCCCCAAGTGGCCCCGAGATACGGGGCCCCAAAATCGGTTCGGAAAATGTCATTCTCTGCTGCAGAAAAGTGCTTGACATTTTCTGAACCGACTTTGGGGCCCCATATCTCAGGGCCACTTGGTGCTAGGAACCCCAAATTTGGTGTGCACACCCAGTGGAACTGGTATAATAACATATCCAAAGCTTGGGTTCCTAGCACTAAGTGGCCCTGAGATACGGGGCCCCAAAACCGGTTTGGAAAATGTCATTCTCTGCTGCAAAAAAGTGCTTGACATTTTCTGAACTGATTTTTGGGGCCCTGTATCTCGGGGCCACTTGGTGCTAGAAACCCCAGCTTTGCAAATTATATGGTGCCAGTTCCACTGGGTTTGCACACCAAATTTGGGGTTCTTAGCACTAAGTGGCCCTGAGATACGGGGCCCCAAATTCGGTCAACTGTGTCCATCTGCAGCAATGTCATTTCGGGACCCTTTGGGTTCAGAGACCCCAAATTTTGGCTGCAGCTAGGGGGCATCTAGGAACCCTTAACTACTAAGTTTGAAGTTCAGGGGACCTATGGCTGCAAATAGGCACAGTGATGCTGCAAATGGGCATTGTTGACCCTCTTTTCCACTTACAGTAGCTGTGCATTTTTCACCCTCGACTTATACTCGGGTCAATAAGTTTTTCCCATTTTTTTGTGGTAAATTAGGGCCTCGACTTATACTCGGAACGACTTATACTCGAGTATATACGGTAATCTTTTTTACCTTTTTCAATTGATTTTCTAGCGCTGCACCTTTCCACATAGGTGCACAATAACACCTTCACAGCCAGTGTAAATTATTAGCACCGATCACTGTACTAGGGTCACTGGAGATGTCAGTGGCAGTTAGTCAGTTCCCCTCAAGTGTCAGATCTCCCGCCACACTTTCACAGTCCCATTTATATGTCACTGATCACCGACATTACTAGTAAATAAAAAAAAAAAAAATCATAATATATATATATATATATATATATATATATATATATATATATATATATATATATATATATACACACACACACACACTATAGTTTGTAGGCGCTATAACATTCATGCAAACCAATCAAGATAGACTTATTGGGGGGTTTTTTTTAGTTAACAAAAGACATGTAGCAGAATACATATTCGGTCTTTTTTCATTTATATCGCAAACAAAAAATTAAATACCCAGTGATGATCAAATACCACCAAATGAACGCTCTATTTGTGTAAAAAAAAAAAAATACAAATTTCATTTGGGTACAGCATTGCATGACCGCACAATTACCCGTTAAAGTAGCACAGTGTTAAATAGCAAAAAATTGCCTGGTCATAAAGGGGCTAAACTCTTCTGAATCTTAAAGCGGAGCTCCGCCCTAGAGGGGAAGCTCTGCTTGTCTGTCTCCCACCCCCCCCCACCGCTGCCACATTTTGCACCTTTAGGGGGGAGTGGGTATCTGGTTTTGACAGGTTCGGGCTCCCCCTCCTCCTTCGCCCACAGTCGGCCTATTCACAGAGAGCAGCATGCATGCGCAATAGGGAGCCTTGCGGCTTCAATGCCGGTTCCCCGTAGTGGAGATGGTGGCGGCAGCACCCGATAGCTGATTGAAAAATCCCAATATTAAAAAAGTCAGCAACTATTTGTAGCTGCTGACTTACAAAATAGTTTTTTCACTTTGGTCCCAGGCACTACTTATTCCTCTGCCATCAATGTTTGGGAACTTTATATATTTTTTTCCCAATGTTTAACCACTCGCTTACCAGGCCAATTCTGACATTTCTCTCCTACATGTAAAAATCATAATTTTTTTGCTGGAAAATTACATAGAACCCCCAAACATTATATATGGTTTTTTTAGCAAAAACCCTAGAGAATACAATGGCGGTCATTGCAACTTTTTATCTCGCACGGTATTTGCGCAGCAATTTTTCAAATACCTTTTTTTGGGAAAAAAAACTGTTTTGTGCTTAAAAAACAAAACAAAACAGTAAAGTTAGCCCAATGTTTTTACATAATGTGAAAGATGAAGTTACGCTGAGTAAATAGATACCTAACATGTCACGCTTTAAAATTGTGCGCACTCATGGAATGGCGCCAAACTTCGGCACTTAAAAATCCCCATAGGCGACGCTTTGAAAATTTTTACAGGTTACCAGTTTAGTGTTACAGAGGAGGTCTAGGGCTAGAATTATTGCTCTCGCTCTAGCGCACGCGGCGATACTTCACGTGTGGTTTGAACGACGTTTACATATGTGGGCGGGGCTTACGTGTGTGTTCGCTTTTGAGCGCGAGCTACCGGGGACAGGGGCGTTTTTAAAAAAAAAATAAAAAAAAATTTATTTTACTTTATTTTTGTTATTTTTACACTTTTTTTTTACATTAAATTTTTTTTGATCACTTTTATTCCTATTACAAGGAATGTAAACATCCCTTGTAATAGGAATCTATCGTGACAGGTCCTCTTTATAGAGAGATGCGGGGTCAATAAGACCCCACATCTCTCCTCCAGGCTGTAAAGCATAAGATCGGAAAAAAAAAAAATTCTCCGATCTCATGCTGACAGCCGCGATCGCGGCTTTGTTTACAATGCGGAGTCTGGGCGTGATGTCATAACATTGCGCCCGGGCCCCTGACGATCATAGATGACTGGTGACCATCTGGTCACCAGAAATCTCTATCGCTCTCATCCGGCGTCGGCCGATTCATTCTCTGGGCTCCCGATGGTATGGTAGAGCCCGGAGAAGCACCGGATGGCGGCGGGAGGGGGGGGGGCGTCCCCTCCCGTCGCCTATAAGAATGATCAAGTGGCGGAAGTGCCACTATGATCATTCTTATCGTGCACAGAATCGCCAGCTGAAAAGAATGATATCTGAATGATGCATGTAGCTACATGCATCATTCAGATATCCCCCGCCCCAAAGTGAGGACATCATTTGACTATGGCCCAGTAGCCAAGTGGTTAAATATCTTTAGGCTTCTAAAGCATTGCACTTCGGTATTACCTTGCCTCGGCGAGGTACGTCATATCCTCCTGCTTGTTGGCTCCTGGGATATACGTGTCATCAATCCCAGCAGTCAACAGGCATCCTCCGCGCTGCGCTGAGTGTGCCTCGCTTTCTTCACACTGTGCAGGCGCGAGAACGGGAGGTGCATACTAAGTAGCCAGCGTCACCGTATCCCGGAATAAAGTCCGACCGGGCTTCAGATGCCCACACTGATGATGGATGCCTATAGAATCGAGAGGACAGTGAGTCACATTGCATTCACAAGGAACACAAACGATAGCACACTAAGCTTAAGCCAATTTCTACAGCATAAGCTACGACTATCATGTGGTGTAAAAAATTTACAGGAATCTGTAAATGAAGAAACTACAAGTCTCAGCTGCCGCTGCAGCACACGGCTTGAAGCTCTCAATGGACTGCAAGGGTGCTGATGAGCACCCTCATAGTCCATGCACTCCTCCTCCAGCTTTTTACCTGAAAGCCTATACTGAGGTATGGCAGAAAGCTGGAGAGAGTTTACAGCAACCGGACACTGCACCCTTGATCCACTGATTGCACATGCAATGCTCTGCAAGCTCCTGAGAGAAAAAAAAAATGAAATGTACATTTTTTTTTTACCTCTAAAACCATGTTAATGTTTTTTTTTTTTTTTTTTTTTTAAAAAAAAGAAAAGGTGAACTTAGCATTTAAGCAATTGCTGCACAATTAACCACTTGCTGACCGTATAACTTACATATACGGTGGCAAGGCGGAACTGCTGCACCGGATCATGTACCTAGTACGTGATCCAACACTTCCAGGTAAGGAGTGATTATACACAGCGGGAGCTGATCTGCAGGTACCATAGACTCGATGTCAGCCGCCACCTGCCAGTCATCCAGCACAGAGGCAGAACGGCAGTCTGCCTAGGTAAACAAGGCAGATCGTTGTTCTGACAGGAGGGAAGGCATAGATCCTGTATCTCCGTAAAGTAGGATATGGTTTCATGTCTTCCCGTAGTAAAAGCACCTCCCTACAGTACACTAAAACACAGTTAACCTTTTGATTGCCCCTGTTACCCCATTCTCAGACAGTGCCATTGGTACAGTGACGGTGCATATTTTCTGTCTGACAGTCTGCCGCAATATTGCAGTCCCACTATAAGTCGCTGATTACCGCCATTACTAGTAAAAATGATATATATATTTTTTTTTTTTTTAAATATCCCATATTTGTATACGCTATAACTTTAGAGCCAATAAATATTTGCTTATTGGGATTTTTTTAACAAAAATCCCAATATTTTTTTTTTTTTTTTTTTAAATATCCCATATTTGTATACGCTATAACTTTAGAGCCAATAAATATATGCTTATTGGGATTTTTTAAACAAAAATATGTAGCAGAATACATATTGGCTTAAACTGATGAAGAAATTGGCCTACATTGATGAAAAAAAAATTGATTTTTTTCAACTTTTTTTTATTCGCTATGTTTTATAGTAGAAAGTAAGAAATAATGGGGGGTTTTTTTCAAAATTTTTTTTTTTTTTTTTAAAGCGAAAAAAAAAAAATCCGCAGAGGTGATTAAATAACATCAAAATAAAGATCTAATTGTGGGGAAAAAAAATTGAGTACAGCGTTGCATGACTGCACAATTCTCAGTTAAGGTAACGCAGTGCCGTATCGCAAAAAATTGCATGGTCATGAAGGGGGGGGGTGGGATATTCCGGAAGTCAAGACATTAAGCCTATTTACTCCCCCCCCCCATACAGAACACATTCCATGATTTGTAAACAACTTTGGAATTCTTTATAGAACAGACACAAATTTAGTATATTAAAAAGCGGAAAAAATAAAATCTGCAGCACCGCCCGACCTCAAACAATCCACAGAAGGTGATGTGTGTGAGATAAGGTGGCTAACAAGTTTACAACTGTCAGCCTTCAGCTGACCTCTGACCCCCTCTGATTGTCCCAGCAATGGCAGTTCCCAGCTTTCTACCTTAAAAAGTTCCAGAGTAGATGATCTCAAACGGCATATTCTAATTCTGATAAAACAGAGCTCTTAGTTAGAATATATGCTTAAGATCTAACAAAGTTGCCAAACTGGTAGTGATGAAATCATTCCAAAACTAGATTACCAGTAGCGGATATACCAATGATACCTGTGGTGCCGATTTCCATTCATGGAGGTCAGTGTCTTGCTGTCCTGAATCTGCAGAGCCCAGTCTGGGGTGGGGAGAAGGGCTGGAAGAGCCTTGCTCCACTGGCCTTTCTGGCGTGTGGCTTTTGATTGGTCCCCTGGTACTTAGGGAAATCTGCCTACTCAAGCTGGTTCCCAGAATCTACACAAAATGGCACTCCTGCTCTAAAACACAGGCACTGGAAAAAAAATAGCTGATTGGCTACACAGTAGTTTGGAAATCTCTCTTCTGATTGGCTGGTGTATCCTAGTCTTCACCCGGAATTGATGAGAGGTCCTCTGATTGGTTGATTTTAAGTCACACCTGTACTCCAAGATGAAAGGTGTAAGGTGCAGCAATTGGCTGGAATGAGGGTGTGGTGGGGGTAGGAGAAGGTCTAGCAGCTGACTGGCCCGTTGCCTTGGAGATGGCTGAGTCACCTCCTGGTCCTCATCTCTCCCCAGCTGTTCTGTGACAGGAATGTCGGTCGTTGATTGGCTATCCAGTGATCCCGCCCCCGGCTTCTCGCTCCTGCACTCCCCCAGGCTATTGGTAGATAGTTTTACCAGTTCGCAATTTCAACCAGCTGTGGCAATTAGGTGTCTGGATGAAAGTCGGGCCGTGATTGGCTGCTCTTCCCCTCCACCACCTGAGCAGAGTAAGAGGAGCCGAGCTGTGATTGGCCGTCACTTGCAGATGGCGGTCCTGTATCGGAGAGTGAAGACGTCGCCCACGGAAGCCTGTGAAGGACCCGCTCTGGTTCCACGTCAGCTCGTGCTTTTCACTTCACTGTCGGTGATGGAACACAAGCCGCCGGCAGCGCCTGGTCCTCCAGCTTCCTTCACAACTGAGGAGGAGTTAGACCCTGACGGTTCCCACCCCCAAACCCCCTCCCCCGGAAACCGGACATAGCGTCAAAAAAAAAGAACACCCTCTTCGCTGCATTTTTTACCACACCGGTACCAAAGAGTCTACCATGCGTCACTTCCGGCTACAGAAAACTTGGGAGGCTTGTATCCAATACACTACGCCAACCGCTCCACATGCTCGCCCTCTAGCGTCACGGACGAGCTGCGCGTGCACAACAGGCCCGTCTACTGGGAGTTGCGCATGTGCGAGATTAGCCGAGTCTCTGGTTAGGCGAGTGTGCGTCTGGAAGAAGAGAGTTACTCCAGCACAAGAAGTGTTCTCTATTCCCACTATTTACATTTTACATGGGGCAAAATCCTTCTTATTTCTCCCAGAGACAGATGGTCTTCCTGTTCTAGAGACAATAGTAACTTTTTTTTTTTCATTTTAATCTTCCACTCACAAGAAAAAATATGGCTTTTTTAAATTATTTTTATTAAACAGCCAGATTCACACTTAAAAATATTACAAAAGTCACAAATAATAGCGGTAATGTTTGTAATTTGTGTGCAATGTCAGTCTCTACCTGTTGCCTTTTGTAGCTTACTGGGCACCTAAACCCCCCTACTGTCCAGACCAATTTTCAGCTTTCAGCGCTGTCATACTTTGAATGACAATTGCGCTGTCATGCTGCACTGTACCCAAATGAAATTTTTATCATTTTTTTCCCCACAAATAGAGCTTTCTTTTGGTGGTAGTTGATCACCTCTGAGTTTTTTGTTTTTTTTTTGCTAAAAAAATTAAAAAGACCAAATTAAAAAAAAAAAAAAATACAAAGCCGTTTTATATTTTGTTAATAAATATTGCAAACAGGTAATTTTTCTCCTTCATTGAAGTACGCTGATGAGGCTGCACTGATAGGCTGCACTGATGGTCACTAATAGGTGGTGGGCACTGAGAGGTGGCAATGATGGGCAGCACTAAAGGGCATTGATAGATGGCACTGAAGGGCACTAATAGGTGGCACTGATGAGGCAGTGATTGGCACCACTGGTGGGCATTGATAGGTGGCACTCATTGCTGGCACTGGTGGGCACTGATTCATGGCACTGGCAGGCGGTACTGGTTGGCACAGATGAGGCGGCTTCGTCTGAGGAACGAATGTACAATTTTCTGATGGTATATACACTACTTTCAAGGGTCGATTCTGACTTTCTGAACAAAAATTTCCAAAGGGACTAACTCCAAAATTGTTCTTGTACAGGAACCAAACTAACAATTTTCGTACGAGAAAAAGCAGAAATAATAAACAACAAAAAAAGCCTTTGTCATACAAGAATTTGCGTACATTATTTCCTTCTTCGTTTCTGAATCTGAAACGAGGAAAATCGGACGATCGTTTACCTGATTTTCTTATAGTGTGTACCCCACTTTACCTGAGCCCAAACATGATCCAATGCTCTGCAGCAGCTCTTCCTCTATTCTCACAGGAGACTCCTGCCGTTGTCAGACAAAGCCCGTAAGGGGGGAGCTGGGGCCAAGCTGCGTTGTGTGTGTGTGTACAAGCCACACACAGCCTGGTTCAGGATCAAGTCCACAGGAGTGCCCCTATAGCAAGCAGCATGCTTTCGGGGCCCTCGGCGAAGAAGAGCAAAAAGCACCCAAGGGGGACCCTGAAAAGGAGGTTTGGGGCCACTCTGTGCAAAACCTTTGTAAAGCAGGTAAGTAAAACAATTTTGTTTTTGTTTTGTTTTTTTAAAAGTCTTTATACCACTTTAACCAGTTCCTGCCTATAGTCAAATGACAGCAGGGCAGGAGCTCTCTTGTTCTGGGTGGACGTCATATGACATCCTCCGCAGAACGTGCCTCACGCGCAACCCACGCATGACCTGTCACCTGATGTGTCCGATGACAGATCAGTGTACCATCCCACTGCCGGTACCATGTGATTGCTGTGACCAATCACAGCCAATCAAATGACAATTGTACACAATAGATGGCTTCCATTCATGACATTCATTGTGTACATTTGTGTCGCTTGCTGTAACTGGTCAAAGTGATCGCATGGTACAAACAGGGCCAATCACAGCCCATCTTGTATCATGTGATTAGCTGTGGCTAATCACAATTAGTAAACACTGAATGAATTGATTTCAGTCAATAAAAATGGTTGTTTATAACAGTGAAATTCACTGTTATAAGCAATCATAGTGTAGACACAAAAAATCATGATTACCTCGCCAGACCAAAAGGGTAGCTTTAGGTGTGGTGTCCCCAACTGTGGAGCATGCCAATACATGTGGCATAGGAAGGGGGAGGTTACAGGTAGTGATGGCCAAACTCATGCCAATCGGCAATTCATCAATTGTGGTTCACAATTTGTAGTATATTGCCTAATATGCCCTGTGGCCTTCTTTACGTGGGCTGCACCACCCAGGCTTTATGCACACGGTTTGGGAAGCATAAAAGGAATATACTCAAAAGTGTCGACAACCATTCACTACCATTACATTTTTTGCATGAACATGATCATAATCCATCTGGTCTTAGGCTATTTGGCTTGAAAGTTATGGGTGAGGATGCCGATATTGGCAGGCGCTTTCGGAGACTTTGTAGAAGAGAAACCTTTTGGATACATCACTTAGGAGCCTTGTCCACTAGGGGCCTGAATGTGGGGTTGGATGTTCAGACTCTTATGTGACCCCCAGGTCCCCTTCCCCCTTCTGTTTTTATTCTGTTTTGTGTTTTTTGCCTTCATGTGGGTGTCCCTCCAGGAGCTCATTATACCAACATGCCCTGTCTCTTTGGTTTGGTTTCCTTTTATTTTTTTTCTTCTTCTTTTTCATCCAAGTATCTGAGTACATTTTTATCTTTATTTTTATATTCATATTTATATATACTATTATTATTACAATGTTTACTTGAATCTACCATTGTTCTTAACGACTAGTTGCTATTAATTACCGATTACTATAGCAACAAATTTTATAGATTTGATTCGAGGGTTGGCTTTCATGTACTCCAGGGCTCAGCGTTTTTCATTAATTGCTACACATTAGGGAATCATTATTATCGTTGTGCTAAATTCATTGCAATAAACATTTTTCAATATTTTTATTTTCATTTTTATTTCAGAAATATATATATATATATATTTTTTTCATTAATTTATTATATACCGTATATACTCGAGTATAAGTCAAATTTTTCAGCACATTTTTTTTGTGCTGAAAGTGCCCCCCTCGACTTATACTCGAGTCAAGCACTTTTCTGCAGCAAAAAATTTCCAAACCGATTTTGGGGCCCCGTATCTCAGGGCCACTTGGAGCTAGGAACCCCAAATTTGGTGTGCAAACCCTGTGGAACTGGTACCACAACATATTCAAAGCTGGAGTTCCTAGCACCAAGTGGGCCCGAAATAGGGGGCCCCAAATTTGGTTCAGAAAATGTCATTCTCTGTTGCAGAAAAGTGCTTGACATTTTCTGAACCAATTTTGGGGCCCCGTATCTCAGGGCCACTTGGTGCTAGGAACCCCAACTTTGGTGTGTAAACCGAGTGGAACTGGTACGATTACATATTCAAAGCTTGGGTTCCTAGCACGAAGTGGCCCCGAGATACAGGGCCCCAAAACCGGTCCGGAAAATGTCATTCTCTGCTGCAGAAAAGTGCTTGACATTTTCTGAACCGATTTTTGGGGCCCTGTATCTCGGGGCCACTTGGTGCTAGAAACCCCAGCTTGAGATATGTTGTGGTACCAGTTCCACTGGGTTAGCACACCAAATTTGGGGTTCCTAGCACCAAGTGGCCCCGAGATACGGGGCCCCAAAGTCAGTCAACTGTGTCCATCTGCAGCAATGTCATTTCGGGACCCTTTGGGTTCAGAGACCCCACATTTTGGCTGCAGTTAGGGGGCATCTAGGAACCCTTAACTACCGAGTTTGAAGTTCGGGGGACCTATGGCTGCAAATGGGCACAGTAAGGCATGCAAATGGGCACAGTGAGGCTGCAAATGCGCACAGTGAGGCTGCAAATGGGCACAGTGAGGCTACAAATGGGCATTGTTGACCCTCTTTTCCACTTACAGTAGCTGTGCATTTCTCACCCTCGTCTTATACTCGGGTCAATAAGTTTTTCCCATTTTTTTGTGGTAAATTAGGCCTCTACTTATACTCGGAACGACTTATACTCGGGTTTACACTGCTCCTGCCCCGGAAATGATGTCACTTGTCATCAGGCGTCTTCCTGTGTTTCCAGGAAGTGGATTCCCCCTAGCACTGAGCTGGTTCCCTGGGATCTGGTAAGGTGCCTGTGTGACATTGGGTGTTCACTGATCGGCACACTGCAGCGTCTGTTGGGGTTTCCCCCCCAGTTCCTGGCATTTCTGAAGCTTCCGGTCAGGTGATCCCAGTGTGCAGGTTTTGGACACCCCTGAGTGCCCAACCTAGGCCCCCCCTCCCCCCACAGCTACTTCAGGCATGGAGGAGTGAGACATGGATAGACCCACTTATCAATCCTGTTTTTTGTTTTGGATATAGGTTTCTGACATGGATTTTGCCATTTTTACATTAGTGCGACTATATATACAGTGGGGACGGAAAGTATTCAGACCCCCTTACATTTTTCACTTTGTTATATTGCAGCCATTTGCTAAAATCATTTAAGTTCATTTTTTTCCTCATTAATGTACACACAGCACCCCATATTGACAAAAAAACACAGAATTGTTGATATTTTTGCAGATTTATTAAAAAAGAAAAACTGAAATATCACATGGTCCTAAGTATTCAGACCCTTTGCTCAGTATTTAGTAGAAGCACCCTTTTGATCTAATACAGCCATTAGTCTTTTTGGGAAAGATGCAACAAGTTTTTCACACCTGGATTTGGGGATCCTCTGCCATTCCTCCTTGCAGATCCTCTCCAGTTCTGTCAGGTTGGATGGTAAACGTTGGTGGACAGCCCTTTTTAGGTCTCTCCAGAGATGCTCAATTGGGTTTAAGTCAGGGCTCTGGCTGGGCCATTCAAGAACAGTCACGGAGTTGTTGTGAAGACACTCCTTCATTATTTTAGCTGTGTGCGTAGGGTCATTGTATTGTTGGAAGGTAAACCTTCGGCCCAGTCTGAGGTCCTGAGCACTCTGGAGAAGGTTTTCATCCAGGATATCCCTGTACTTGGCCGCATTCATCTTTCCCTCGATTGCAACCAGTCGTCCTGTCCCTGCAGCTGAAAAACACCCCCACAGCATGATGCTGCCACCACCATGCTTCACTATTGGGACTGTATTGGAGAGATGATGAGCAGTGCCTGGTTTTCTCCACACATACCGCTTAGAATTAAGGCCAAAAAGTTCTATCTTGGTCTCATCAGACCAAAGAATCTTATTTCTCACAATCTTGGAGTCCTTCAGGTGTTTTTTTAGCAAACTCCATGCGGGCTTTCGTGTGTCTTGCACTCTCTTGAGGAGAGGCTTCCGTCGGGCCACTCTGCCATAAAGCCCCGACTGGTGGAGGGCTGCAGTGATGGTTGACTTTCTACAACTTTCTCCCATCTCCCGACTGCATCTCTGTAACTCAGCCACAGTGATCTTTGGGTTCTTCTTTACCTCTCTCACCAAGGCTCTTCTCCTCCTATAGCTCAGTTTGGCCGGACAGCCAGCTCTAGGAAGGGTTTTGGTCGTCCCAAACATCTTCCATTTAAGGATTATGAAGGCCACTGTGCTCTTAGGAACCTTAAGTGCAGCAGATTTTTTTTTTTTTGTAACCTTGGCCAGATCTGTGGCTTGCCATAGTTCTGTCTCTGAGCTCTTCAGGCAGTTCCTTTGACCTCATGGTTCTCATTTGCTCTGACATGCACTGTGAGCTGTAGGGTCTTATATAGACAGGTGTGTGGCTTTCCTAATCAAGTCCAATCAGTATAATCAAACACAGCCGGACTCAAATGAAGGTGTTGAACCATTTCAAGGATGATCAAAAGAAATGGACAGCACCTGAGTTAAATATATGAGTGCCACAGCAAAGGGTCTGAATACTTAGGACCATGTGATATTTCAGTTTTTCTTTTTTAATAAATCTGCAAAAATGTCAACAATTCTGTATTTTTCTGTCAATATGGGGTGCTGTGTGTACATTGAGGGAAAAAAATGAACTTAAATGATTTTAGCAAATGGCTGCAATATAACAAAGAGTGAAAAATTTAAGGGGGTCTGAATACTTTCCGTCCCCATTGTATATTATTCAATTTCTTAATAATATTTTGTTATTCTCCACCGCTTCTTTTTTGCATAAACCGTTTATTGAATTTTTCACAGTAATATAAAAAAAATGTGCTCCCCTTTGAGGGCGTGGCTTTTTTTGACACACAAATTTTAATTCTACCATTCCCTATAAAAGCGCTTGCCCATTGTGTACGAGACTAGCCTAGCTCTGTGAAAGGGGGTGCACCCCCAAAATGCATTAGCGTTACCCCGTGTTCTGTGCATGTCCATGCACTGTGTTTATGGCCTTTTGTCAGTTGCATTTTGTGAGTACCCACTTTTAGACAAATAGTTCTTATTAAATTATCTCTGGTAATGCACTAGGTGTGCACACCTTCCATTTCTGTTTTTTCTTGCAGTTCCTTTTCGGATTACCCCATCTGAGGAAGGCAGCATCCACCCAGGTCTGGGATACAATATATACCTTTCACACCACCATTTTATCTGACAGCTGTTACTCCTTACCTTGGAAGACCTATTAGCGTTGGAAGTGACTGTTTTTTGTACCTCACCAGAGTAGTACAGTGTTACTATGGTAACCAGTGTCAGAACAAGGCCATTCAGCGCCCAGGGCAAAGATGCCAAATTATGCCCCCAGTCCCTTAGAGTTGGGGTCAGGGCACCCCCATCCCTGGGGTCATTTTGGGGATATTTATACTGTCAGGGGGCAGGAGCATGTACGTCCAAGGATGAGACTCAGGAGCGTTCCTCCGGACCGTACCCCTTCCAATGCACCAGGTACTGTATGCACCCACAGAACCTATGGGAGTCAACAATGAACAGTACCTCATACTCCTCATGGTTCTCAACCTGTACAGGGTAAGGACAAGGCACTGAGGTGGTAAAGCAGTTGCAGACCAAAGGTTTTAATAAGGAGACATGAAATACATTCAAGATACGCATATTAGAAGGAAGCTCTATTGCGTAAGCCACTGGGTTAATCCTGCGAACAATACGGAAAGGCCCAATAAACTGAGGTGCAAACTTCGGAGAGGGAACATGAAGTCAGAGGTTGCGAGATGACAGCCAGGCCCTGTCCCCAAACTGGTAGGAAGGCACAGGCAGGTGTCTGCAGTCAGCATGGAGTCTGTACCTATCATTAGCATGTCGCAAAGCCTTCTGGACTTGTGCCCTAGTGGAACGAAGACTACCGAGATGCTCCTCTAACACAGGAATACTCTGCGGAACAAACGAGTCCGGCAACATGGAAGATTGGAAATCATAGTTCGCCATAAACTGGGACAATCGGGAAGCAGAATTCAAGGCACTATTGTGAGCAAACTCCACCCACAGTAAGAGCTCTGACCAGTTGTTATGATGGTCAGAAATATAGCAATGTGGGAATTGCTCCAAGGACTGACTGGCTTGTTCTGCGGCCCCATTAGACTGCGGGTGATGCACAGAGGAGAAAGCAAGATGAATTCCCAACTGTTCACAAAGGGCTCGTCAGAACCGGGACACAAACTGACTACCCCTGTCCGAGACAATCACCTTGGGTAGCTCATGTAATCGAAAGATCTCCCGAGCAAAAATGGAAGCCTTTTCCTTAGAAGTGGGTAACTTCTTAAGTGGAATACAATGGGACATTTTCGAGAACCGGTCAACCACCATAAGGATAACTGTGTTGCCCTGGGAGTTGGGTAACTCCACAATGAAATCCATAGACAGGTGGGTCCAGGGCCTCTCTTCATTGGGTATGGGTTGTAGGAGGCCCACTGGAAGGTGTCGTGGAGTCTAATGCCACGTACACACGAGCAGACTTTACGGCAGACTTTGCTCGGCGGACTTTTCTACAGACTTTACGACGGACTTTCCAAATGAACGGACTTGCCTACACACAATCCACCAAAGTCCGTCGAATTCGTACGTGATGACTTACGACCGGACTAAAACAAGGAAGTTCATAGCCAGTAGCCAATAGCTGCCCTAGCGTGGCTTTTTGTCCGTCGAACTAGCATACAGACGAGCGGATTTTTCGACCAGACTCCATTTCGACGGATTGATTTAAAACATGTTTCAAATCTAAGTCCGTCCAACTTTTGAGAAAACAAAGTCCACTGGAGCCCACACACGATCGAATTGTCTGACGAAATCTCGTCCGCCGGGCAAAGTCTGCCGTAAAGTCTGCTTGTGTGTACTCTGAGAACACACGGAACAGGCAGCTACGAAGGCGGTTACATCAGCACATAGACTAGACCACCAGAATTGTTGGGAAATGGCCCAAAACGGCAGTACAGAGACTCTCTGGGACAAAGCAGCAGTCACAAGGTTTCTCAGGAGGAGCATGGGCCTGAGTGGCAAGAATTTTGTCATCCAAAGGAGAAGTGAGACTGGTGCGAACCGTAGCCAGAATATGATCAGGAGGAATCACAGGAACCGGAAACAACTCCATCTTGGAAGTGGAGGAAAATTGTTATGACAATGCGTCAGCCCTTACATTCTTAGTACCGGGTAAGAATGAGACAATGTTATTAGAACTAGACAAGAAAAGAGCCTATTGCGCCCTTCTGGGAGAGAGGCGTTTAGCCTCAGACAAGAATGTGAGATTCTTATGGTCAGTAAGGATGAGAACCGGCACAGTGGTACCTTTGAGGAGATGTCTCCATTCTTTCAGGGCTAAAATGGTCGCTAACAGCTCTCTGTCACCAATCTCGTAATTGCACTCCGCAGGGGACAATTTCTTGGAAAAGTAGCCACAAGGATGCATAGCGTTCTCAGAGGTAGGATGTTTAGACAGAAGGACGCCAACTCCAGTCTCCGAAGCATCAACCTCAAGGCTAAAAGGTAACGTAGGATCAGGATGTGCCAACACAGGAGCAGAAACAAAGGCAGCCTTCAGACTCTCAAAGGCCTTAATGGACTCCGGAGACCAACTCTCTGGGTTACCATCCTTTCTGGTCATATCAGTCAGGGGCTTGACTAGAGACGAGAAGTTACAAATAGACTTCCAATAATAGTTGGCAAAGCAAAGAAAATGCTGCAGAAGATGTAAACCCACGGACGGGGCCACTGTAGGACTGCTGAAAGTTTCTCTGGGTCCATCGAAAAACCAGCAGTGGAAATGCCCAGAAATTGAACCTGTTCACAATGGAATTCGCACTGCTCCAATTTACAATAGAGATTGTTCTCTCTTAGTTTCTGAAGCACACGACAGACATTTGTGTGGTGGCTCTCCAAGGACTTGGAAAATATGAGGATACCGTCGAGATAAACCACCACACATAACTGCAACAAATCTCGGAGGACATTGTTAATAGATTCCTGGAAAACTGCTGGGGCGTTGCAAAGGCCAAAAGGCATTACGAGGTACTCATAATGGCCTGTTCTTGTATTAAACAGTTTTCCACTCGTCGTCCTCCTTAATCCTCTCCAGATTGTATGCCCCTCTCAAATCAAGCTTTGTGAAAAACCGTTGCTCCCTTGAAGCAGTCCAATAACTCCGTAATCAACAGAATCGGATAGGCATTCTTCTTCTTTTTTTTTTTAATTTTAATAATTTTTTATTCATTTATTTGCATCAGTAAAAAATATTAAACATACAACCTATACAATAGGGCCCATCGGCTTACTACTAATTAACTGTTATTACTCTTAGTGACCTTACTTTTTTCTACCGCATACCCTCTACCCCACCCCACCCGCAGCCTTTCCTTTTAAGGGTAGATTTTTTCAGTACACACCTTGTTCCTTGTTTGCTTCTTTTATTGGGAGCTGCGTTTTCCATATCACCTCCCATTTTTAAGGCTATTATTGCATATGGGCTCTAATGCGGTACTCACAGGGAGCATACCATCCCTTGTAACCATATCTTGACGAACTTGCTATAATTACCCATCCTGGTATAATTTGCTTTTTCCTTCCATACTAATACATTGATAGTCCTGACCCATTCTTACGGGGTCGGAGGTATTTTTGATTGCAAAGATTGTGCAATTAATTTTCTTGCTTGATACAAACATCTTGCGATGGCTGTTGTGGTGCTCTTGTCCCCTAGCTCACCGTCAATATAGCCCAAAACACATGTTTTGGGTTCTAGCTCTAATTTAACCCTATATGTGGTGCTAATCATTTTTAAAATCTGACCAGTATCTAACCAGTTTCGGGCATCTCCACATCATGTGTATTAAGTCCCCCGTTTCCCGGCATCTAGGGCACGTGTCGTCAGATCTACGGCCGAACATATATAATTTCTTGGGAGTATAATAAGCTCTATGCAATAATAACAGATGTGAGGCTTTTTGCGAGGGAGAAACCGACACCAGTGGACCAAATTCTAAAATCCTCATCCACTAGTCATCAGTTATTACCCCCACATCTACCTCCCATCTTTCTTTGTTCCTAGAGGTCTCTGCCTGTATGTTAATTCTGTTTATTATTTGTGCGTATATCTCAGAAATGAGGCCCTTGGTGGTCTCTGTCTTGATTATTTTTTTGAAGAAGTGGGATCTTACTCCATGTGAACGGTTGATCTCTAAACTGCTTACCCAGAGCATGCCTGATCTGTAAATTACTGTAAAATGTTTTATTTGGTACCCCGTACTCTTGTATCAACTCTGCAAATGATTTTAAAACGTTGCCTTCATACAGCTGGATCAGCCGACTCACCCCATATCTTTCCCATAACCTATTTTTCTCTATGGTTAATAACGCATGTAAACATTTATTATGCCTAATTGGCGAGTATTCTGAAACTCCCCTATACCTCATAATTCTCTTAACTGTCTGCCAGACTTTAGTGATCATCTTAGGTGTTGGACTCTCCCTTTGCAGTGAGTCTGCCTCTAACGCTTCCACTAGTGATTTATGTAAATTCCCCTGTAGCATAATTTTACCACTGATATTTCCCCCTCCCGTAGAGGCACATCCCCCCAACTGTTGTAGCTGAGTTGCCAGATAATAGCTAAACGGGTGGGGGACTGCCATTCCCTCCTCTGTGGCAGGCCGCTGCCAGGTTTGCAGGCTGGTCCTAGCCTGACCCTTTTTCCATATTAACTCCCTGAAAAGGGTTTGTATTTTTTTGGAACTACTTCTCTCCAATCCAAATTGGGGAAGTATGGAGTAAATACAACTGCGGCATGCATATCATTTTGACCAAATTGGCCCGTCCTGCCACAGACAGAGGGAGTCTATTCCAGATATCACATTTTCTTTTGAATTTCGATAGAAGTGGGACTAGGTTATCCTCAATAAACTGATTGGAGTCGTTTGACAGCACTATACCAAGATACTTCATCTTCTCTGTAATTTTTAACTGAGGCATTCCCGCTGGAATGGAGTTAGCCAGTGGATCGACTGGCAGGAGCGATGATTTCCCCCAATTAATAACTAAGCCCGAAAACTTACCAAATTCCACCACCATATGCATCACTTTTTACAGCGAGGATACCGTATCCCCCCAAGAAAAATAAAACATCTGCATATAGCGCTATCCTTTCTTCCCCCCATTTCCTTTTAAATCCCCGTAACTCGGTTGATGATCTCACCGCTCCAGCCAATGGCTCCATGGCCAGGGCGAATAACAGGGGGGTCAAAGGGCACCCCTGTCTTGTCCCTCTCTCGAACGAAAAACGTTCTGAGTATTCATTATTTATTTTTAGCCTAGCGCTTGGGTGATTTATATAATATTTTCAGCCATCCAATAAATACAGGGCCGAATCCAAACCTCTCCAATACCCACCAAAGGTACTCCCACTCAAGGCTATCAAAAGCCTTGGCCGTATCCAGGGACAAGATAGCCCTAGAACCCATATTTTCTGTCGGTGCCTGGAGGTTCATATATACCCTTCTGATATTTATACAGGTGGACCGATTGGGAATAAACCCTGACTGATTCAAGTGCACGAGTTTTGAAATATGTTTGTTTAGTCTAGTTGCCAACGCTCTTGCCACAATTTTAACATCAGAGCACAATAATGATATTGGCCTATAAGAGGATACTTCAAGTTGGTCCTTCCCTTCTTTCTGTATCACTACGATATTAGCTTCCAACATTGAAGAGGGCAGCCCTCCCCCCTCAGCTGCCCACTCTAATGCTTTTAGAAGCTCTGGGAGCAACACCTCCCCATAATGTTTATACGTCTCCAATGGTAACCCATCTGGACCCGGGGATTTTCGATTGGACATCTCCGATTATTGCTTTTTGCAACTCCTCCAAAGCCAATGGGGATTCCATCTCGTTCCTATCCTTCTCCGAGAGAACAGGTAGTTCAACGCCCTCCAGGAAGTTGTCCATATCTCTCCGATCTGAACCCTGACGTGATTTGTACAGGTCCTTATAGAATTCGGAGAAAGTCTCCATAATCACAGCAGGTTCAGATGAGATCTCTCCAGTTGGAGTCCTAATTGAAGGGATAGCTGAAGATGGGGAATTGGACTTAGCTAAAAGCGCCAGCATCCGGCCCATTTTTTCCCCCTCTCTAAAATAATTTTGTTTCTGAAAAAGCCTCTTATTTTCAGTTTTTCTAGTAACTGCCACTTTATACTCTTGCTGTTTCTTAAGCCATATCGCTTGTTTCTCTGGAGTTGGATCTATCACGTACTGTCTTTCTGATTCCATCGCCTCTTTTCTAACCTGTTCCTCCCATTCCCTAGATTTTTTCTTTATTTTTACCACCTGCTGAAATAGTCCCCTAAGGAATGCTTTTAGGGTATCCCACACTACCCCCGCTGATGCTGTACCTGTGTTAAGTTCTACAAACTCTTTTAATCTAAGGGTTATTTCTTCTGGGTTACCTATCAACTCCAACCATAGTGGATTTATTGTCCACATTTTCTGGTTACATCTATCGTTTAAATTTACAGTTAGAGTCAGAGGCGAATGGTCTGATACCCCTCTTGGCCAATACTCTATTTTTTTTTTAGTCGCAATGCTTCACTATTACCTATTGCCATGTCTATACGTGAAAGTGTAGAATATGACCCTGAATAACAAGAATATTGCCGAATATTTGGATTATGGGATCTCCAAAAATCACTCCATCCAATCTCCTCAAGAAGTTGGTCTAGACGTCTCTCTGACACCTTTTCTGTCCGGGTCACTGGTGGGAACCTGTCCAAACTATTATTAAGCACCGCATTAAATTCCCCCGCCACTATGATCGGGGTGTCTGTCTTGTCCTCCACAAACTCTATTAATCCAAGCAAAATCTCAGTTTTAAACGGAGGGGGGATATAAACATTTGCTATCACAAATGGTTTGTTTTCTATTAGGCAACTCAAAAAAATATAGCATCCCAGTGTGTCTATTCTGACGTCCCTGCAGGAAAATAACATCCCTCTCTTTACCAGTATGCTCACCCCCCTAGAATAGGAGGAGTAAATTGAGTGATACTGTTCTTGAAATTTCCTACTCCGAATTTGTAGTTTAGTGTCGTTAGTGAGGTGGGTTTCCTGCAGGCATATCAATTCAACACCATGGGTCTCCAATACTGAGAACACAGTCGCTTTTTTAACAGGATCGCCCATACCCCTAATGTTCCAAGAGCCTATATTTAGGGTTTTAGGCAGCATCTAAAAAAAAAAAAAAAAAGAAAGAATGAAAACAAACAATGGGTGGAATGGGGGGCTATTTGTGCGATTGTGTCTCCCAAAATTGCAATCAACATTATAATTGTGTCAAAAAAGAAAACAAAAAAATAGAAAACAAAAGAATCCTTATAACCAGTTCCCATTCTACCTTCTCTCTTTGTGGTACTTCTTATTAAATGTGAGCAACATATACATGTGCGCTGTATTCTTATCTGCCCTCTCCCCCTTTGTGTGTGGGCCATATAATCTTCCCCTAATCTTACCCTGCATCTTCCTATTACCCTCCTTCCCCCCTCTCTTTTATGTTGTTTGCCACCCAACCCTGCTGATCCCTTCGTGACACCCCCCCCCCCCCTCTTTCCCCTCCTGCCTGACTAGACTAGCCCTAGGGACATTACTTGTGAACATTTTCCTCCCTCCAAACCATTCAAACCAAGACTCCCCAACCCTACATAAATGTGTTCCAAGTCCCTTGCTTTTCACCATCAGTCCCCCCCCCCCCCCTTTAACTCAATTAAAAAATATCAAAATTACAAAAAAAGGATTCTTAACCAATAATCCCCCATCTTTCCATCAGTGACTTTCACCTACCAACCCCCCCCCCCCTCTCTTTTATGTTGTTTGCCACCCAACCCTGCTGATCCCTTCGTGACACCCCCCCCCCCCTTTCCCCTTCTGCCTGACTAGACTAGCCCTAGGGACATTACTTGTGAACATTTTCCTCCCTCCAAACCATTCAAACCAAGACTCCCCAACCCTACATAAATGTGTTCCAAGTCCCTTGCTTTTCACCATCAGTCCCCCCCCCCCCCTTTAACCCAATTAAAAAATATCAAAATTACAAAAAAAGGATTCTTAACCAATAATCCCCCATCTTTCATCAGTGACTTTCACCTACCAACCCCCCCCCCCCCCCCCCGTACCATCCTCCATTTATTTTCCTTATTTAGAAAGACATCCTAAAATCTACAAAAAAAAATTCAATACTAACTTAAATTATTCAACAGCTGCAGTCCGTAACTCTACAAGTCCTTTTTGTTGTCTTCAAGCCACTTTGTTGCCCCTGCAACCGAGTCGAAAAAATGGGTTGCCCCCTAAGGCAGTAATACGTAAACGTGCTGGGTACAATAATGCATATGCGATTTTATAGTTCCGTAAGCTACGTTTAATATAGATTAATTCCGCCCTGCGCTTCTGCAAGTCCGGAGAATAATCAGGGTACAATGACATTCTAGCTCCATTGTGGAAAATGTCCCCCAACTCTCTGGCCTTTTGCATCAGTGTCACCTTATCCTTTATAGTTAAGCATTTTTATAATTATTGGCCTAGGATAACCCCCTGGTAGCGGGGCTCTAAAAGGCACTCTATGAGCTCTTTCTATCGCAAAAAGGTGCGAGAAGGTCTCCGTCCCAAATTTTTCCAAGAACTCTACAGGGTGGGAGCCCTCACACCGCTCCAGGAGGCCCACCACCCTCACATTGTTCCTGCGTGACCTATTTTCTATTTTGTCCATTTTGGCTTTATATAAACCTATCTGTACTTGCATTGCTTTAAACTCCTGCTTCATTGGGTATAGGTCATCCTCTACCTGCCTTAACCTCTCCTACAGGGTGGTTGTTCTCTCAACAGTTCTTTGCAAATCTTGGCTCATTAAAAATAGCTCTTCCTTTTAGCCCTTTTAACTGATCGCACAAGTTACTTAGTGAACCCTTACAAAAGTTGACTGCACATAATACATCTTTCAGTGTAGGCTCAGCTTCCATAGGTATACTTAAATCAGAAACAGTTTCAGTCATTTTTCCCCCTCAGAACTTTTTTTACTCCGTTTTTGTAGTAGCAGGCAATACCGCTGACGTTTTGCCTACGCTCTTTCTGTCCCCAGGGCCTCCCACCTGAGATTTCTCTTGTGGCTGCTGGATGCCTTTAGTTGGTGATGATGTAGAGGTGTGCACGTACCTTTCCAGCTTGGCTGCTGCTGCCTGGTTCCCTTCTCCTTAGATGAACGAGTAGCTTGAGAGCCAAGATTCTCCTGTTGTTGCTGTTCCTCTCCCTTTTTCCTAGTCATGGTCAATTGTATAGGAATATGGAGTGTATGAAGGGGTATATGGCTAACCCAAATTGCCAGGCTATGGTGCTTTTCCACTCCTGCAGGGTTACGATAGCTCTGCTTATATGAGATATTGCTAATGCTAGCTCCCAGTCTCTGTCCGTCAATATCTCAGCACTGCTAGATCTGCCAGGCTATGCGGGGACGCTCTATCAAGCCGCTCCACACAGTACACACCAAGCAGTTTCAGTTTCCCTCTCTCTTACGGGGGCTCGGGCCATTGTCTAGGTGACCGGAGCAACAGTTCGAGCCGCTTGAGCTCCCCCACGCTACACTAAAGGCGGCAGCCGGCGCTGTCCTCCGTCGTCAACCTCCGTTCACCTCACCACAGTATCACCGAGCTCACGACCTTCCCAGGGCGCCCCTAGACAAGGCAAGTACGGCCCTATTTCCAGTGCTGGACTGAATCAAATAGCCACGGGGGGGTGGCAGTTATAGAAATCCACTTTTCGCCTATTAGGCTCTTAATACCTCTGAGCGCTGATGAGCGATACAGGGTCACTTCAGACAGCCAGCCCTCGTGCTCACCGAGCACTGTTTGTCTCGCTGCCTCTTGCGGGAACTCGAGCCGTCACCAGGACAACCAGGCAAACACAACGGGCGGCACAAGCTCCTCCTTGCTATACTGAAGGAAGCCGCCGATATCGTCCTCCTTAGTCCTTCCTGCTATCCATTCTTGGCACCTCCACTCTCACAATCCTCCCGAAGGGAACACCAGACAGGCGAGGCAGGTACTACTTCTTGCGGGGGGATAAAGCGCACCAAGCTAGGCTGATTCGGATAGAGCAGGGAGAGACCTCACACACCTCCGCTCACGCCAACATCCCCGGATAGGCATTCTTAATCGTGAAACGATTGAGACCCCTACAATCAATACAAGGTCTCAGTTCACCACTCTTCTTCTTCACAAAAGAAGAAACCAGCACCAGCAGGAGATGAGGATTTGCGGATGAAACCTTGAGAGTGCGTCTGCAACATACTCCTTCAGAGCCCTATCCTCCAAGACTGACAAAGGATAAACCCAGCCATGAGGGGGTATGGCACCAGGTTGAAGGTCAATTGCGCAATCATACGACTGGTGTGGAGGCAAACTAACAGCTTTACCTTTGTCAAAAGGCATCGCTAAAATCGCGGTACTCCTCCGGCAGGGAGGAGAGTAAAGAGGTGCACAGGACCTTGGCTACCTTCTGGAATTGTGGCGACCAGGAGAGAACCTCAGCTGCAATTACTGCATTGTGGCGACCAGGAGAGAACCTCAGCACGGAGCCAATCAAAAGAGGGGTTGTGCCTCTGTAACTAAGGATAACCAATAACCAGCGGAAACTTAGGTGAGGAAATAACTTGGAATTGGATATATGTCTCATGAATCACATAGGCAGGCTGTAGAGGTCTCCCGTCAAGAGCCTCAATGGCAAGTGGAGTGTCACGCAGCTGCAGCAGAATGGAGTGCTTCAATACAAAGGCAGCATCAATGAACAGGCCTGCAGCCCCAGAGGCGATTAGAGCCTGTATCTCGATGGACAACTCAGCCCAAGAAAAGGTAACAGGGATCAAGGGCTTATCCTTCTGGATAACTGGGGACGAAAGAACGCCACCTAAGGTCTGTCCGTGACAGGACCTCAAGGTTCGGGCATTCCCTGGACGGGTAGGACAAGACTTCAAAAAGTGACCTGCCTGGTCACAATAAAGGCACAATCTTTCCCTCCTCCTAAGGGTTCTCTCATCTTCAGAGAGACGCGTGAAGCCCAAGTGCATGGGTTCATTTTCACAGACTGACTCAGTACCAGGAGGTGAGGGAGGCAAGGGTGGGACTGCAAAGTTCGGAGACAAATGTAGAGGAGGCTTCCACAAGCGCTCCTTAAAAGGAAGTCTTTCTCTGAGGCTGGAGTCAATGAGGATGGCAAACGTGATCAACTTCTCCAGTTCAGTGGGTATATCTCGGGCTGCTATCTCATCCTTGATGGTATCCGAGAGACCATGAGAACAAGCAGCCACGAGGGCCTCATTGTTCCAAGCAACCTCTGCTGCCAGAGTACGGAATTCAATGGCGTAATCGGCAACAGTTCTCTTACTCTGATGTACATGAGGCAGCAGAAGCGGAGCATGCAGGAACATCAAATACCCTTTTTTTTTTTTTCTTAATCAAATCATCTTTTTATTAATTTTATACACACACACACACCAGGAAGAAAAAAAACACACACACACACAGTGGAAAAAAAAAAAAAAAAAGGACAAACCTACAACCCCAGCCCGTATTAAGAGGGAAAAGGAAAAACAAAACAAAAAGCACCCCTGGCACCCATGCTCCCCCTCCCCCCATTACTCATACATTGATCCTCTCCTCTCTCGTCATACCTCCAAGATATCAAACCACCTTTTCCATATTTTTTTGAATTTTTCTACACAGCCTCTATGTAAGAAAGTATATTTTTCCTTAATTAAATTTTCCCTTACTTGTATTTTTCATTCTGCTACAGTAGGTGAATATGATGATAACCATTTTAGTGCTATGAGTTTACGAGCCTGGAATAGACTTCTATTTATTGAAACAATATATTCCGCTGGAATTCTTGATTCATCCAGTATACCTAGAAGGCATCCCCCAGGCTCCATAGGCATCCCACTCTCAAATACCTTATTGATCATAGATACCACCCCCAACCAATAGCGATAGAGTTTAGGGCATCTCCATAGCAAGTGTATTAGATTGGCTGCTCTCCCTTTACATCTAGGACATTGGTCTGTATCTCTGCGTTTCCATTTGAATAATTTCTGTGGTGTGTAATGTGCCCTGTGTAAGATGAATAAATGTGTTCATTTTTGTGTTGGAGATAAAGAGGCCTGAGGTATTGCCGATAGTGCCCGTGCCCACTGTTCATCTGAAATTGGCCCTATGTTGCCTGTCCAGGCTAATCTTGCTGGTATATCCACAGTGCATTTAAATTTATCAAACAATATATCATATAATTGTGATATCAATCCCTTTTTTTCCTATCTTATCCAGCAAGGCTATTACCCCTGACTTATTAAACTTCAATTCATGTGATCTACCTTGTATTTTTAATGCATGTCTGAGCTGTAGAAATTTTAAAAATCTTTGATTTGGAATATTAAATTCTTTACTTATTTCACTAAAGGTTTTCATCACATCATCCTGAAATAGCTGTGCTATGTACCTTAGTCCCTTTTGCCTCCAAGTCTCAAACCCTTCCAGTTTCATCAATTCCTCATAACTGCTATTAATCCAGATTGGAGTATGACGTATATCCATTTATCTCAGTAATTTTCCTCATTTCCTGACATACCTTGTCAAACAATTTACCCGTAAGAAATCCTTTATCACGCAGTTGATTTCTCGACTCTAATAAAGAAATCAAATACCCTTTTAAAAGAAGCCACAAACTCTGGGTAACTCAAGACAGCAGGTTTTTGCGTCTCCCATAGAGTGTTTGCCCAGGCCAAGGCTCTCTCAGAAAGCAAAGATATCAGAAAACATCCCTTGCTTCTGTCTGTGGGAAACGCCTGGGGCAGCATCTCAAAGTATATCTCAACCTGGTTGAGAAACCCTCTGCATTGGACTGGATCGCCCCCAATTTGCTGGGGAAGCAGAGCGGAACCAGACATAACTCTTATAGAGGTAATATTCAAGGCGGGTGCCTGCACAGAGACTGGAGCAGCAGCAGGGACGGCCTGCAACACAGGTTGTACCAGAGCAGCCACAGTGGGAGATTCCAGGTGAGCCGTGTGACTCAGGAGCGTTTGTAACGCCATGGCAAACTGATCCATGCAGTGATCCTGGTCATCCAATCTGGAAAAAAATATTACCAACAAGTGGATTGACTGCATCTTCTGAATTCATGGCCTTCGCCTACTGTCAGAAACCATGAATCAGACTGAGACAGAAGTACAGTTAAATCACACTTGTTTAATAATAAAAAGTCTCTAGAGATGTGACCAAGGCAAAGGCAGAGATCATCTGGGCTGGACGGTGTCAAATCACCTGAGACCAGGTGACAGATGCACTCTGTAGGAGTCAGAAGTGCACCGCTAGGTAGTGGACCCTAGGACTGACTGCTATGGATTGAACTCTGGGAGGGTCAGGAAGCAGGTCTACTGGATCACTAACACAGATCCCACTGGGAACTAGAGCATAGATTCCCCAGGGCGCAGAGTCTAAGAGCCAGCAGGTGTTCACCAGAGCCTCTAGTGGTGAGGATGGACTGAGCTGCAGTCTGGCTCCAGGTCGCGGCCCCCAGGGTCTCACAGCTCACGCTCACGGTAGACTACAGGAGAAAAGGAAGGAGGCTGGAACAACAAGGAAAGTAAGGGATAAGCCAAATGTCAGGGCGACTAGCAGACAAGGATAAACATAACACGCCAAAGGTCAGGGTCACAAGCAGACAGGGAAAGTCAAGAACAGGCCAAAGTCGGTAACTGGAATTAGACGTAGGAAACACAGCAAGTACACACAAAAGCTAACACACAATGGTTGATCAGCACTGCTGGCTTGCAGTGCACAGGTTAATATAGGGTTCCCTGATAGGGCCTGGGGTGGGGCCATGCTTAGAGGAGAGGTTATAAAACCAGCCAGGTGTGAGAGGCTGGCCTCTTAGTCTGAACACATGAGGAGAAGGTAAGCTGATAGAGAAAGATTACTGCATAACTATGACAGACGGCTTAAGTAGGCAGGACAGACGAGCGGGATATCATCAACAGGTGAGTCACTGTGGAGAGAAAGGAGCTGGCAATTAGCCGACAGCTGAGCGGCCAGCTTTGAGAAGGATGGGCTGAGCCCATCCCTGACACTTTCCTACAGACTAAATACACAGATTTGGGTTATTTTCACCAAATAATGAATTGTGGCAGAATACATTTTGGCCTACATTTAGGAAGAAAGATTATTTATTTGCAAAATTTTATAGCAGAAACAAAGAAAAACGTGTTCTTTTTCAAGGTTTTCAGTCTTTTTTTGTTTGTTTAGCAAAATATAAAAAACCCATGGTGATTAAATGCCACCAAAAGAGAGCACTATGCGAAAAAAATTATAAAAAATTTCATATGGCTACAGTGTTACATGACTGCGCAATTGTCATTCAAAGTGTGACAGCACTGAAAGCTGAAAATTGGCCTGGGCTGGAAGGGGTGAAAGTGTCCAGTGTATTGGTCAAAGCTCCACAGTATGATTTTATCCACAGACATCCCTTCTCTGCATAGGCATTTTTTTTGGTAAAGGTGTCCTATGTCTTTAAAGTGGATCTAAAGGCAGTAATACATAAAGCAGAAATCTACTCATAACCACTTGATTAAAAAAAATAATGTTCTTTAGCAAGGAACACACATTTCACATTAATAATTATTAATAATATTATATAATAATAATTATGCTACTAAAATGAGTGTGTGCTGTAATTTGCCTCCAACATCACTCCTGTGTCTTCTTGCCAGAGGCTGCCATTTTGCTAAAGCCCAGAGCCCCCTAAAGAGCAATAAATCTTTAGGCTGACAGCTGATCAGCCTTTACATTTTAGGCACAGCGCCAAAAAATAGAGAGCAAATGAGCAGACCAGGGTGAGACAGTGTTTTACTGGATAGGCAGTTATTTTTAATGTTTTACATAGCTATACCTGCAAAAGGGGCCAGCCTGAAGTGATCTAGCAGGATTTCATTTTCTTTGACTAAGGTCTCACTTTAACTCTGTTCCATTGTTTCGAATCCTGCAAGCTCCTTCGCTGGCATTTTCATCTCAGCTTCTTACGGGTGCCGGTCTTCCACCCTCTTGATTGGCTGATGTGGGATGAAGTCACTCCTGCACATGTACAGGAGTGCAGTCATCGTGGCACCCAAACAGTGTCCTGTAATGTAAACTGAGCTGCACACGTGCAGATCAGTGTGCATTTTACAGAAGATTATGAACAGGCCGGTACTGTAGGTATATTTACTTGCAAAAGGGATATTGTATGTCACCTCTGCAATAAAGGGCATGCCTATTGGCAATTTTTTATTTTTATTTATTTACTTCAGTTCTGCTTTACCTGTTTCCTAAAACAGTTACTTTAAAAGTATGCATAGCTCCCAACTGTTCCTAATTTGGAGGGATTGTCCCTGCTTTGGAACAAAGTCCCTCTGTCCCTCTTTCCTCCTCATTTGTCCCTCATTTTTGTCTGATCTATATGTAGTTCTATATAAAATGCACTTTTTTATCATTCAAAGTGTTTCCCAGTGCTAAACCAATTTCTAAAATGCTGCATCTGTAAATTTCAAAAGTAAGTATAAAGGAATAGTAGTGGTAAAAAAAAGACTTGTGTGTTTTAATAATTCTTTTTGCACAATTCTCCTTTTAAGGGGGTGTGTCCTATGCCTACATACATTTGCTAATAGGCATCCCTCGTTTCCATCTAAAAAAGTTGGGAGTTATGAGTATGTCGTGAACGCTAACTGTCACAATAGCTTATTTCCTTAAAAGAATAAGTTCACCTCTACAAAAAATCTGTAAGGTGAACTTACAATGGACCCCCTCTCCAGCCCCCCCAGTGCTGATAGGGTGGGCTAGACAGATTCTGATTGGTGAGCTTCGTCCATGTGAAGGTGCTGACTAATTAGAATGCCTCTTGTCCATACACTCTGAGAGGTATGGATAGGAGATCAAGCCGTGGGGATTTAAAATCCCTGGACCGGTCAAGCAGCATCCCGGTGCTTGACAGCAAGGATCGTGGGACTGGGGGTAGGATTGCAGGGGAAGGGGTCCAGTATAAGTTCACCTTACAGATTTTCTGTGAAGGAGAATTTACACTTTAAACAAAATGTCAAGCTTTGAAAAGGCTAATGTCATAACTAATCACGTGCAGCACCATGGCAGCTGCAAATCAAACAGGGGCTAGGCTAAGACTGCAGCCCACTTGACTGCAAAAGATAGCAGGGTTTAATTTCACTTTAAAGTGGTTGTAAACACGCAATTGTTTTTTACAGAGCGGTCCCTTACCTCCTCTTCTGAAGTCCCCTGATGGCACTGTCTGCTCTTTCTTCTTACAAGCGTCCCTTCAGCAAGTCATGTGCTTTGGGGGCACACGGGTGGGTGGACTCCCAATCTGGGTTGTGTGTGTCCATAGACACACATAGCATGGCTCCTGCTCTCTCTTCACAGCATTTGACTGACAGCAATAGGGGCCTATGGCTCATGCTGCTCTCAGTGTGTCCTGTGAGCAGAAGAGAGGAGAGTGGGGCTGCAGACAGGACTGGATCAGTGGAGGAGGCAGGTTAGTGTTTAGGGATGGTGGGAAAAAAACACATTGACATTCAAACCACTTAAAGAACATTCGACCAATAGAGAAAATACCCAAATACTATAGGCTTAGAACAATCACCCTTAAGAGCAAATAATATTACAGAGTGTGAACTAAGGGGGTATATATATAGTTCGGATGTTTTTAACTTTTATAAGAATAGAGTGAATCAGGAAAATACCACATTATGACTTGTAGATGGAGCTGACAATCATAGTAAATAAGTAATTAAGTGTAACAAATCAGCTAATGCAGAGGGTAACCTGCTATACAGAATTGATATAATGTTGCAGAGATTATACACCATTGCTTGACAAGTTTACTGGACTACAACCCTTTACACATCACCTAAGGCAGGAATCAGCAAATCTTGACATGCATCCCAAGGCAGGCAGATGGTGCCCATTTCAGTGGCATGTCCTGGTGATCCTTGTTGACCTTTACTCCCAGTGATGTTGCTGGGGGGGATGCCGTTCCCTGCCCTGCACTGCACAAAGCCACATTAAAGCCTGCCAACTGCTCTTGGAGATGCAAGGCGGGAAGTGCAGTGGAGGAACTGATGTGAAGGGGCCTACATTGGTGATATATGTGTACAGGAGTAGACACAGTGGTGGAGATCACATGCAGGGGGTTATAGTGATGGAACAGACGTGCACAGGACTATAGCAGCAAACCAGGTGTGCAGGTAGTCACAGTGCAAGAAGGCCACCCGCACACCTACTGTACATTTTTCCTCCTTTTGTTTCACCTCTTTACACATATGTGCAGTGGCAAAGAGGGCGGGCTTTAAAGACCACATGCCACACATATGCATCCATGGGTGGCAGAGGGATCTGTAGTAATGAGAGATCTGTAAAATCAGGAGCTAGCGGAATTTGCTCCAGATCACATGACTACTGTGATAGCTAGTCATAATGGTCACATGATCGGGCAGACCTTCCTGTCCAATAGGCATAATAGTCCACTTAAAGGGATGCTGGGGCCCGTTGGGAAGGGATTTAACACTGCAGCAGGTATGTAAAACCCCTGTGTTTCTGAAGGTGCAGATTTGGGTGCTGGTCCCACTGGGGCTGATCTGAGACGTCAATGTGCAGGAAATGGAGCTCATCTGAGGTGTGACGGTGCAAGAATTGGGTGTGATCCGAGATGTGATGGTGCAGCAATTCGGGTTGATGTGAAAGTGCAGGAATTGGGGCTAATCTGAGTTGTGAAGTTGCATGAGTTGGAGTTAACTTGAGGTGTGAAGGTGCGGAAATTGGAGATATGAGCTGTGCAGAAATTGGGGGTCATCTGAGCTGTGAAGGTAAAGGAATTGAGGTTAATCTGAGATGTGTCGGTGCATGAATTGGGGATGATCTGATGTCTGAAGGTGCATGAATGGGGGTTGATTAAAGGCGTGAAGGTACGGGACTTGGGGCTCAGCTGAGGTCTGAAGGTGCATGAATTGGGGCTCATCTGAGGTCTGAAGGTGCAGCAATTGGGGCTGATCTTACAGTGCCTTGAAAAAGTACTCATACCCCTTGAAATTTTCCACATTTTGTCATGTTACAACCAAAAACGGAAAATGTAAAATTTCTATCAAATACTTACTGTAATTTTCCTTTCCTGATGGACTCCATGGCAGCCTACGTGTGGGTTAATCCTGCCCCCTCATACCTCATAGGACCCTTCTCCCATAAATCTTTGTTCCGGGCCAGAGGCCCTGTTCCATAATTTAGCCTACTTCAGCCACTGGGAGGGAACTCCTGCTGCCATGGAGTCCATCAGGAAAGGAAAATTACCGTAAGTATTTGATTAAAAAAATTTCAGTTTTCTCCATGGCAGCCTACATGTGGGAAATAACTAACCATACACACCCGGGTGGGCAAAGTGCTGGACAAAAGGAAAAAGGTTTAATTGGCACCATCAACGGACAAGGTACGTAAACCAAATTTAACAGACGATACCGAGGCTGGCTCTAAACAGTAGTGCGCCATGAACGTGTTAATTGAAGACCCCGAGGCCACTTTGCAAATAACTTCTGTAGCCATGTGACATGAAGCCGCTCATGATGTAGACACGCTTCTGCTTGAGTGAGCGGTCACTGCTTATGGAGGCACCAAGCCCTTGGTCTTGTAGGCCCACTGAATGGCCTGAACAATCCATGCTGCAATAGATCTGGAAGAGGCACGCATTCCCTTAGTCTTCCCATGAAAAAGAACGAACAGATGGTCGGACTGACGGAATGAAGCTGTAGCTTCTAGATACTGACTCAGAGCTTTCCCGACATGTAGGAGATGAACACTTGAATCTCTGGTAGATCTAAATGTTGGAAGAGCAATCTCCTAATTGTCGTGAAACACAGATGAAACTTTGGGGTTTGAACCCAACATAGGGATCAAAACTACCCGATCAGGAAAAAAGGTTAGAAATGGCTCCTTTCATCTCAGAGAGCTGATTTCGGAGACCTTCTTGGCCAATGTTATAGCCACCAGGAAGGCAAATTTTAGAGAAAGTTCCTTAAAAGAGGACTGATCTGCATGTTCCAACTCTCTTCCAGAGTAGAAATCTAAGACAAGAGGAAGATCCCACTTAGAAGATCTTGGCTTTTTCTTTTTTTTTTTTTCTTCTTGATTTCAGAAAAAAATAATCATTACATAACAGAGCCTCTGGGCATTCCTCAGCTCAAGGGTACAAAACATAAGGCCTAAACTACCGTATTTATCGGCGTATAACACACGCCGGCGTATAACACGCACCCCAAGTTTAGGAGGGAATTTTAAGGAAAAAAACTTTTAGGAGGGAAGTTTAAGAAAAAAAAACTTACATTAAAATGCCCATCAATGCAGCCTTATCTGTCCATCTGCAGCCTTTTCAGTGTCAGTGCAGCCTTGCTAGTGCAGCCTTGTCAGTGCAGCTTTGTCAGTGCAGCCTTGTCAGTGCAGCTTTGTCAGTGCAGCCTTGTCAGTGCAGCTTTGCCCCAATGCAGCTTTGTTAGTGCAGCTTTGTCAGTGCAGGTTTGCCCGTGCAGCTTTGCCCCAGTCCAGCCATGTTAGTGCAGCTTTGTGCACTCACCGCCGACATACACAGCCGTGTGTAGATTCAAATATGGCGCCGAGACTGCAGGGATTCGTCGGAGCCGAGATACACATACCCGAGTGTTCTCGGCTTTTTTCGGCGCCGCCGTCACGCCCAGTCCCACCCTATGATGGACATAACACAGGTCCAAGGGCGGGACTGGGCGTGACGGCGGCGCCGAAAAAAGCCGAGAATACTCAGGTATGTGTATCTCGGCTCCGACGAATCCCTGCAGTCTCGGCGCCATATTTGAATCTACCCACAGCTGTGTATGTCGGTGACGATCGCTGCAATTGCCGTGATCGCTCCAATCACACAAAATCGGCGGGGATCGGCCTATAACACGCACCCACGATTTTCCCCTGATTTTCAGGGGAAAAAAGTGCGTGTTATATGCCGATAAATACGGTAATTAAACAAACAAACAAAACAACCCCTGAAGCTTGCTGCTAAAGTGTGACAGGATAAGTGTAATGATCAGCAATTCTCAGAAGTATGTGATCCACGACAGGCACCACCCAAGAAAATGTCTATAGCAAGTGGGTAGTCATAGGCATGTGGTCAGTCAGAATGTACCCATGGGGGAGCAGTCAGAGGAACCATCATTATTTATTTAAATTTAAATTAGGCCGGTAATCCTACAGGGGGCGTCCTCTACTAGAGTATGTTTCTTTATATAAGGGCACTGCAAGGTTGACTAATGATTTCGATGCATTCAGGGTAAGGGCAAATGTGTGAGCTCTCCACTTGAGTATGACAAGTTTCCTGGCATAGAAGAGAAGCAATCCCTGTAGTGTACGAACTGCCCTGGAAGGGGCCAGAGAATCCACTAAGCCAAGCAGGCAGATCTACAGCTTTTGGGGTATAGAAATTGTGGTCAGTTTAGTGATGAAGGTTGTAATTAGTGACCAGTAATTTTGTATACTAGGGCAAGACCAGATCATGTGTAGGAAACCCGCAGAGCCAGTCAGCCCAATAGCGCCAACACTGCGATGTGCAGTCTGGGTATATTTTGTGTAGCCTGTAAGGAGTATAATAATACTTATGTAGTATGTTGAACTGGATCAACCGGTCTCTAGAAGAGACAGGTGTCCAAAGGCAGAGTCCCAGATATCCTCCCAGTCCTCCCCATTCAACTCCGGCAGCTCAGACACCCAGAAGTCACAAAGCCTCTCCAAGCCATGATGTACAGTAGATTGTAGAGCCCTGTAAATTGTGGATAATGGTTTAGTTAATGTCTCTTGAAGGAGAAGAGATTACATATTTGATTGGTAGAGGGTCAGGGGAGAGCCGCCGAACTGTGCCCTGTAGGTGTGACAGAGCTGCAGGAATCGGAAGAAATAAACATTGGGTAAGTCGAATCTGGATTTAAGTTGGTCAAATGTCAATAGTGCACCATTCTCGCAAATGTGATGTAAATATCGGATACCCTGTGACGCCCATATGACCGCATCCGGGATTGAGTAGAATTCAGGTAGAGAAGGGTTGATCCATAGTGGAGTATTTGGGGAATGCACCTGGGGGACAGCCACCTGGGGGCCGCCGCCCCAGATCATGCTCTAAGCACCATTTTCATTGAAGTAGTGAGGGGATGCTGAGCCTTGGTACCTCGAAATAAAATATTCCTCAGTACTTCAAATGACCCCACAATGGCAGCCTCCAAGGCAACTGCTGCATTGGAGACATCCGATATGAGCCAATTGTGGGCATGGGTAAGCATCGCTGCAAAAAAATACAGGAAAAAATCAGGGCAGGCTAGGCCCCCATGGGTCCAAGGTCTTTGGAGAATAGATAATCGAAATTGGAGGACGGCTGGAGCCCCACAGGAAACTTGATATGTGAGAATTAAAAAATTGCCTTGGGTATCCATATTGGGGAATGGCGCTCTACATATAGAAGAGGGGAAGTAATTTCATTTTTATTAAATTGATCCTTCCAATCAATGTGAGGGGAAGGTTAGCCCACGCTTTCAATCTATTTTGAAAGATTTGTATGAGAGGAAGAAGGTTAAGCCTGCAGAAGTCCTGGACTCTGGGGGATATATGAATACTGAGATATTTATAATATTCTCGGCCCATTGTAGTGGAAGAGACGGATCGGCTAACTGTGTAGCCCCCGGGATCCACCGGCAATATCTGGGACTTGTCCCAGTTTACCCTTAATCCTGACATATCAGCGAAGTGTGAGAGGAGCTCTAACACTGCCCGGAGGGAGGGCCTGGATCCCAGAGGAAAAGAATAATAGAGTGATGGAAGATAGTAAATGCGCTAAACCTAAAAATTCAAGGAAGAGCTGCTACAAACAATGGGACAAACATGAAAATATAAAGGTGGGTAAATTGTAGCGCTGGTATGAAAACAACATAAAACACACTGTGAAGTGATATATAAATGTCTCTCAAAATATATAACTGTACATCCCGAAAGAAACGAGTATACTCCAAGTGTTTCTAAATAAAGTCCGTGCCAAAGTGGTATGATGCAGTGAATCAGAGGGGGAATTCCATCAACAATCTGAATGTTCAATATGGGACCATCAAAACATTGGATAGATGTAGGTACGCTTACCGGAACTGGTGGACTCTAGTGCCAGCAGCATAGAGTCTATCGAGCAGTATGCCACCAGATGGAAAGATGGTCACAAGAAGGATGGATGGTTTCCGGATCGTCACAAGCCACACAACTGGATCTCCAGGGGGAAACAGGAAAGATCTAAAAATCTTAAAATGCAGACGTCATCTCACGGCAAGGAGATATGTGGAAAAAAATAAAGTGCCTCCACACCCAGTGCAAATCAGGGTTGTTTATTTACTAAAAAAACACAATGCATAAAAGTGACCACAGAGTAAAAACAAAATGGCAATGTAGAGAGTGGTAGGCGGCTGTGTGGAGGCACTTTATTTTTTCCACATATCTCCTTGCCGTGAGATGACGTCTGCATTTTAAGATTTTTAGATCTTTCCTGTTTCCCCCTGGAGATCCAGTTGTGTGGCTTGTGACGATCCGGAAACCATCCATCCTTCTTGTGACCATCTTTCCATCTGGTGGCATACTGCTCGATAGACTCTATGCTGCTGGCACTAGAGTCCACCAGTTCCGGTAAGCGTACCTACATCTATCCAATGTTTTGATGGTCCCATATTGAACATTCAGATTGTTGATGGAATTCCCCATCCGATTCACTGCATCATACCACTTTGGCACGGACTTTATTTAGAAACACGTGGAGTACACTCGTTTCTTTCGGGATGTACAGTTATATATTTTGAAAAGAATAATATCATCAGCATAAAGTGCTACTTTTTCCTCCAGGGATCCGACCCGTACCCCCCTAACAGCATCCGAGGACTGCAGTTCAATAGCCAGGGGCTCAACCATCAGAGTTATAAGGGCAGCAGACAAAGGACACCCCTGCGCGTGCCCCGCTCAACAGGGAACGAAGAGTGTAATCTGTGCTGTTGGTTTCTGGTATAGGAGCTTAATTTATTTTCTAAAAATGGGGCCAAAACCATATATTTTAAGTACCTCCTCCATGTAGGGCCAGGCAACAGAATTGAATGCCTTTTCCAAGTCCAAAGCAGCTAAGGTACTCTGTGCTGTAGGAGGAATCTGTAAATGTATGAACACCCTATGAACATTAACATCAGTCGGCTTCCCTGGCATGAAGCCAGTTTGATCCATATTCATTAGGAATGGGAGGATCCCCATCATTCTGGTGGCTAGGACTTTTGTTAGTATTTTTAAATCATAATTTAAAAGGGATATGGGTCGATATGCTGAGCTATATGAGGCATCCTTCCCCGGCTTCTGTATCAGTACTATGTGAGCTTGCGACATTGAGTCAGGTAGGCTTCCTGCTTCTAGAATAAGGGCATATAACTTTCGTAGATGCGGGGGTAAGTCAGCTATGTACATTTTGTACCAGGCTCCTGGGAGCCCGTCAGGGCCCAGGGTCTTGTTAGGGGGAAGTGAACGAATTGAACGAAGTGAACGAATTGCCGTTTCGATCTCTGCCACCGTCAAGGTCGTCAGAGTCAGATCGCGGAGATACGAGAAGTGGTCAGGGGATATCTGCGAGGTGGTAGAGCTATACAATGAGGCCTAAATGTCTTTAAATTCACTAAGGATGTCAGGCGGGTTTGAAATTTGGGATTAGCCACCAGACTGGCTAAGAGCCTCCCGTTCTTGTCCCCAGATTCAAAAATTCTAGCCTTCAGCAATCTCTCTGATAAGGCAGTCGAACCAGAGAGGTGCAGAGAGAGTGCCCTCCGAGCCTGTGCCAGAGAGGAATATGCCCCAGGAGAAGAGTCCGATGCAAACGCTTCCTCGGCCGCACTCACACAAGACTCTAGTTCTTTAGTCTCCGAGGCATAGTCCACCCTAGCAGCTTTAATTGCAGATATGTAATCCCCTCTTATAGTCGCCTTAAAGGCATACCAGGTCACCTGTGCATTGGTCACATTTTCATTACAGTCCCAATATTGGGCAATTTTCCCCTGCATATTTTCTTCTACCTTTTCATCCTGTAACCAGCATGTTGACAGCCGCCAGCAACCCCTGCGCTTCCCCTCTCCAAGCTGCAGAACGACCGCTAAAGGGGAATGGTCTGAAATCCCCGCTGGCAGGTAAGTTGCTAAGGCAACATATGGTAATGCAGCCAGAGAGCAGAAAGCCAGGTCTATTCTGGAGCCCGAGCGGTGAACCGCAGATAAATGGGAATAGCGCTGTGCTTGTGGATTTTTCCATCTCCAGACCTCTATGAGCTGCAGGGCCAAGGCCCTTTGCCCCAAATTGGGGTCCGGCAGCCTAGTTGGATAAGAGGTGTCCAAATTCCTGTCCAAAATGCCATTAAAATCCCCTGCTATGAGCTAGTGACCATATAAGGAGCCAGTCTGTCATACACCAAATAAAGTATGGAAGTGGAGAAAGGGGGCTGTATATATATATATATATATATATATGTTTACAAAGGCAAACATTTGGGCCTCTATGGACAACAGTAGTATGACAAACTGCCCCCCAGGGTCTGAAATAACATGTTCCACCTGGCAGTTCAGAGATCTGTTCAGGAGAATGGACACCCCTCTGGCATAGTTAGAATATGTGGCATGGAAGGACTGTCTCATCCATCTCCTGCGGAAAGACAATTTTCTACTGCCCGTTAGATTGGTCTCCTGAATATAAAGGATAAAAGGATATAAGCTCCATCTTGCATGGAAATGTGAAGTGGGATGACCCGGAGGAGGGGGGAGAGAGCCATCCGCCCCAACCCCCCCCCACCAGCCACCCCCCATAGAAGGATACGAGAACAAGTATTCGTATGTACCGGTGCCATAATCACATGAACAGATAAGCAGTGTCGATGTATAGCAATATAGCAGCAAGCGAACAACACCTGCCAACCTGCCAGAACCTTTAGGACAGGCCAGCTTCATCCCTAAACTGAAAACTGGAACAGTCCGTAATACAAACTTATCGCTAAAATTAGAGAAACTAGTCATATTTCCCGTATACTCTTTTGTTGTGCGATAACAGTACTTTTCCATGGAGACAGACTCAAAAGGGGCAATATGCAAGGGGGCAAATATCTTCCATTCTGTATTACTCCTGTTACTCCAGTTAGTAAAGGATGACAATGGGAGTATACAGGAAAGTACCTAATAATGCGCCATGATATTCAGACCTAGTAGGGCAGGATATTGTACCAGTCAAATGTACTATGGGATACTTCAGGCAAACAACAGCTTATCGCAGTTTAGAAAACCAAGAGTCGGCCTCCTCCAGGGGAATCGATGAATTTTGCAGCTCCAGCATTTACGACTTTCAGACGGCTTGGGTACAGCATACTGTATGGCAGGCCTTTTTCTTTGAGGCGCCTGCGGATGTCCTGGAAGGTTTTCCTCTTTTTCTGTAGGTCCGCCGAGAAGTCAGGGTAGAAATGGTTGTCAGCATTTTCATTTTTTTTTTTGTATAATCTTTATTTTCTTTATTTGTAAAATACAAGGCAGTACATCTCAATAAAGGTGCCATTATAAAAACAGCAAATGTCGCACTAGTCATTTTCCAGAGAATATTAAACATAAGGAATAAATAATAATAATAATAATTATAAGGAAGGAGAAGAAGTGAAAAAAAAACAAGAGTAGGATTGAACATTCAACCAATAATGTGGAGGGCTCAGTATTCAGATGGTGAGAAAGTAGTGGGGTCTCTTTTCTCTCGTGGAGAGTGGGGGGTAAGTCCTCCCCCTCACTGTCCACATTTCGCTCTTAGTGTCCCCAATAGCGGGGTCGTAGTATGAAGGTGTGCCAGTCAGGTCCCCGTCTGCCCTTAAATTAGAGTGTGCCCTGGTGATTTAGAGATGATCTGACCAGGCAGGGCACAAGGATAGGGGGGCATCCATTAGCCTCCAGCTAACCTATCTCCGCGCACCACCTGTGTTGAGATCCCCCCAAGGCAGGGCAGCTGTCCCTTGCCAGCAGTATTATTATCGACCCCCAAATGAGTCAGGTGGTCTTACATCAATAGATTCGGTCTAACTGGCTGGCGCGTCCACACTTCACGCACCACCTGTTGATCTAAAATCAAAATCGTCTTTGGTTAAGGGGCTGGGCGAGTTAGAAAAGAAGTTAGAGAGAGAATAGAAAGTAGGGGAGAAAAGAAGGGCTAGGAGTTAGGACATACCTGGAGTCTCATGTTCAGCTCCACCTCTCACGCTTCTTCTGTTTTGCCATAGTGAAGTACTATGGGTGTCCGGAAGGGAAAAAACATTTCCCCTCCCCTTTGGGCTGTTAAAATAGATTAAGTTACTGTGTCCACGGTCTCTGCTCTCGATTGTGAGGTCTGAGGGCCTCTTTAAAGGGATGGATCTGCTAGTTATAACAGGGCCACGTCTAAGCTGGAGAGTACCTGACCTGGGTCTGAGACATATGTTGTCCAGACTGAGCAGGTGCTGGAAAAGCGGTCTCTGGTTCCCTTACAAGTGGCAATCCAGTCTTCTGCGTCCCTTATCTCATTCACCTTGCGCCTCCATTTCGTCCTATTCGGGATTTGTGAGCGCTTCCAGAATATGTGGAGCTCCGTTCAATAAGTGAGGTAGGATACTTTTTTTATATTGGGTAATTGGCAGAGAGGGAATGTGTAGTAAGTAGTGTATTGGTGAAAGGGGGATGTCCAGGTCCATAATGTCTTTAATCTGGGAATTGATGTCTTCCCAATAGGGTCTGACCACCGGGCAGTCCCATCAACTGTGCAGAAGTGTGCCCTGGTGACCACAACCCATCTAGCACCAATCCAATGTGGATGGGTAAATTCTTGCTAGGTCCGTTGGTACCCGGTACCAACGCAACAGTATCTTATAATTTTGTTTCTTGCTTTTTGGAGTCAATTGAGCTGGATCTGGTGAGTTGATAGAGGTGGGACAGTTGGGTGGAGGTGAAGACTAGCCACAGGTCTCGTTCCCAGGATCTGATGTATGTAGGCTTCATCCCAGAGGCCGCAGATCCAATCATATGATAGGGTTCAGAGACCATATGAGGGGGTAGGTCTTCAGCTATGAAGAGGCGCTCAAAGGGTGGAAGAGTAGTGATAGCGCGTATGGAACGTCTGTGTGTTTTAAAAAAGTGGTGTAATTGTCTATAGTGCCAGAAGTCCATAGGTAAGCTCCTGTGTCTATCTCGTAGGGTCTCTAAGGATATCAGTTTACCTTCCTGCAGAAGTTTACCACAGCTGGCGTTGCTGTCGTCCACCAGGGGCCTAAAATAAGCCACCTGTTCTCCTGGAGGGGCCACAGAAACCCTCCTTGTGGGGCCAGTGGGGACACAGGGGGTGCCAGGTCCAACTTATTGTTGAGGCGGTTCCAGATACCCAGAGCCTGGGTCTTTAGCAGGGAAGTAAATTCTGACAACCCCCTGTGTTCCCGGGCCAACCACGGTGCATAGGACAGGTTTCTGCCTGCCAGGTATTTTTCTAGGGAGACCCAGAGTTTGGTTTGTGTGTGGAAACGCCAGTCAAGTATCCTCTGGAGGGCGATAGCCTGATAATACATCCGGATATCTGGCAATCCTAGGCCTCCTGCTTCTCTTGGGCGACTTAGTAATCTTCTTAGTAATCTTAGTGCAATTCTCGGTTTCCGGTTATTCCAGTCAAAGTTCGAGATTATTCTAGACAATTGGGCAAAAATACCTCTTGGTATAGACATGGGTATCATTTGCATATAGAACAATATGCTTGGGAGTACGTTCATCTTTACAATGTTAGGTTGTCCAAACCAGGTGAAAGTGGTCTTAGTTCACTGTGACAAGTCCTTTTTCACCGTTGCCAGTAAAGGGGGGTAGTTAGTAGCATATAGGGTGTCAGGCCTATCTGTCAGCTGTACGCCCAGGTATTTTAGGGATGACTTAGTCCAGGTAAATGGGAAGGCTGTTTGTAAACTACTAGTCAGAGAGGGTGTTAGTTGTATGGGGAAATTAAAGAGTGTTCCAAAGTGTTGAAGTTCTTGCATCAGATTAGGCAGGGAGATCAGGGGGTCTGTAAGGTGGAAAAGCACGTCGACGGCATAAGCTGAGAGCTTGTGCTCTGTAGGGCCTACCGTCAGGCCTTTTAATGTCTGCGCTTGCTTGCACAGTGCGCAAAAAATGTTTGAGTACCAGGGCAAAAAGAATGGGGGTAAGGGGGCATCCCTGTCTTGTGCCATACCTGATAAAGAACCTGGGGGAAAGGAGTCCATTGACCTGGGCGCTCGGGTCTGAGTACAGGGCCATGATCCATGTCAACATATGCATTCTTATTTCCGTCAGTCCTCTCAAAGCCTCTGGGTCACTGTTCTGTTTATGTTCTAGTTCCGCTTTTTGGAGCGCCTGGAGTACCCTGTCAAAGTCGACTTGTCGGGCCTTCTTGAGCCTAGAGCCCCAAGAGATCAGTTCGCCCCGTACCACCGCCTTATGTCCTTCCCATATGATCCCCTTACTCATGCCCTCCATGTTATTTTCCCTGAAATAGTGGGTCAGGACACTCGTAACCCCAGAGACCACCCCCGTGTTACCCAGTAGGGATTCGTTCAATCGCCACGACAAGGCCCCATGGGTGCCTGGCTGAAGGGGTAATGTGGCTGTCACTGGGGTGTGGTTTGAGATGGTGAGGTTCCCAATGGTCGAGGCCTGTAGTAGCACTAGGGTCAGATGGTCTATACATATAAAATCTATTCGGGTATATACATCATGTACCTTTGAATAATAGCTGTAACCTCTGTCTGAGTGGTGTAGCACGCGCCAGCTGTCTATCGGTCGGTGGTTCTGTAAGGATCTGCGAAAGTGGTTAAGGAAGATGTGGGAGGGGCATCAGTGTGATGTATCTAGCATTGGATCTGGGCTGACGTTAAAATCACCTCCCAATATCAGGGAGCCTCCCCTAAAGTCCGCCAGGATCTCCAGCGTGTTGTCTATGAAGGTAAGTTGGTTGAAGTTAGGGGCGTAAATTGTAGCAAGTGTGGCTTTCTGACCTCCTAGTGTCCCTTTCAAGAAGACATAACGCCCTTGAGGGTCTACTCTGTTCCCTGTGACATGGAAGGGGCAGGATTTGTGTATGGCAATAGCCGTTCTCCTGGATTTCGTGACCGGTGAGTTACTCTTGAACCAATGGTTATGAGGGTGGGTTGGCAGTTTGGGCATTGACTGGGGTGTGAAGTGTGTCTCCTGCAAGAAGACTACTTGGGCGCCTAAAAACCACAAAAAATAGGGAATGGCGCTGTTTTATGTGAAAACAATTAATTAAAAGTGTATAAATCATAAAAATGTGTGTGTGTATATATATATATACCGTATTTATCGGCGTATAACACGCGCCGGCGTATAACACGCACCCAAGTTAAGGAGGGAATTTTAAGGAAAAAAACTTTTAGGAGTAAAGTTTAAGGAAGAAAGACTTACATTAAAATGCCCATCAATGCAGCGTTATCGGTGTCCATCTGCAGCCTTGTCAGTGTCAGTGCAGCCTTGCCCCAGTGTCCAGTGCAGCCTTGTCAGTGCAGCTTTGCCCCAGTGCAGCCATGTCAGTGCAGCCATGTCAGTGCAGCCATGTCAGTGCAGCCTTGCTCCAGTGCAGCCTTGCTCCAGTGCAGCCTTGCCCCAGTGCAGCCTTGCCCCAGTGCAGCCTTGCTCCAGTGCAGCTTTGCCCCAGTGCAGCCTTGCCCCAGTGCAGCCTTGCTCCAGTGCAGCTTTGCCCCAGTGCAGCCTTGCTCCAGTGCAGCTTTGCCCCAGTGCAGCCTTGCCCCAGTGCAGCTTTGCCTCCATGCAGCCTTGCCCCCCCGTGCAGCCTTGCCCCCGTCCAGCTTTGTGGGATCGCCGCGATCCCTGCCGTCATACACAGCCCTGTGTAAATTTAAATATGGCGCCGAGACTGCAGTGTCTCGGCGGAGCGCTGATACACATAGCCGAGAGTCTTCAGGTTTTCTCAGCGCCGCTTACAGTCCCGCCCAGTTCCGCCCTATGGGCGGGACTGTAGGCGGCGCCGAGAAAACCCGAAGACTCTCGGCTATGTGTAGCTCCGCTCCGCCGAGACACTGCAGTCTCGGCGCCGTATTTGAATTTCCACACGGCTGTGTATGTCGGCGGCGATTGCGGCAATTGCCGCGATCGCTCCGATCACACACAATTGGGGGGGGTATCGGCCTATAACACGCACCCACGATTTTCCCCTGATTTTCAGGGGAAAAAAGTGCGTGTTATATGCCGATAAATACGGTATATATATATATATATATATATATATATATATATAAAATATATACACACATATATACAGTGTGAAAACGTGTGTATCCCACAAAGATCCTTCCTATAATAGGACGGTGTAAAGTGACAAGCGCTTAAATAAATATGCGCAAAAGAAGTATATATGTATATGTATATGCAAATAAAAATACAATCATAAGTATACTACTCCCCAAAAAATGCTAGTGTTCATGAAATTAGCAAACTGTGCACTGTATGCATAAGCAAGTAAAAATATCTAAAAAAATATATAAATAAGAATCAACAATAAGTGTCCGTAAAAGGTGACTTAGTGCTCCATCTTTACAATTAAAAATAAGCAAAAATGCTGGCTTTGGTGACAGTGTTCCCCTTATGTGTTTTCACTCACCAGAGCGCCCTCCCCCTGCAGGGGTACAAGCGTGAAGTGTTGATCTCGATTCCGGGGTTACAATATCCCTCCAATTCACACCTTCAGAGTATGGGACCGTCCACGGGCGGAGAAAAGGGAAGGAGATTCCACTATCCCCTCTCTCAACGCAGTTCCCGGCCAGGCATCCACATATATGTGTTAAAAAAAGGAAGAAGAAACGATCCACATAGCGTAACTCCGTCTGACTTCTTTTATTAAAAATTAATTGCAAACAAATCCACAGAACCAAAGTTAAAAAGGAGAGGGAGCTTGCAGACTCTCATACTCTCCAAAACATCGCGGGGAAGCAGCTCTTTCCTAGAGCGGAGCTTGCGTTCCACCGATCATGTGTCCGGAACCACAGCTTCCGGATATGACGTAATGCGTATCAAGTTAGTCCCGCCTTACGCGTTTCGTCACATGGACGTCATCTGAGGAGCTTGGGCGCCTAACCGCTTCAACTCCCACCATAGCTTGCTGCATTTACACAGGGAGCAGAGACCATGAACACTGTAAGTAATTACCTTAAGTGAAGCCATAGGAGGTCCACGGGGTTGGTAGGTCTTGAGCTGCATTGGCAGGTGTAGCGTGAGAGGTGGAGCTGGAGGCAGTTCCTGTAAATGGGTATGTAAAGAGAGGGGATGAACGGGGGAGGAAAGGATGGGGAAAGAAGGAGATGGAAGAAGAGAAAAAAATGATTAGGAACAGCAATATAAACATGTAACACACAATCTACCTGTGGTAACGGTACCACTTTGTAAAACAACTGGGGGGGCAGGCACCAGGTTCAGCCCTGCTAGGGGGATGCCCCCAGAACCCGCCCCCATTTCTAAAAAAAAGGAAATATACCTAATAAGGTATGGCCTACGTGGGGAACGTGCACCAACATGGGAGGGGAGGTCATGAGAGTCTGCCTCAGTCCACCACCACCCCGTAGCTGCTTGTAATTAACCAGGAGAATAAAGCTGTTTACCAGGGGTAAAGGGGGGATTTCGGAAGTCAGGGCAGCTGTGAAATGGGTGTGGCAAACTGTGATCAGAGCCTCAACTGCGGGCCATCTTCAAAAGTCAGTGAGATCAACATATTGGGGGGACAGTGCTCATCAGGTTAGGGAAAGTTATGGGTTCTGGGTTGGTCTTCTCTCAGAGCGCATGTAGAAGGGGGAAGAAAAAAACCTCCAAAACTCAAAACAAGATTAGACAAAATATGAATAAAAAATATGGAGGGAAAAATAAGAGCAAGTGCTTCAGAGGGTATCTCATCAGTCCCTCGGGATGCCGAACCTGCAGGAGAGGCAGGAGGGGGACGTCTGTGGTCCCGCTTACGAATTTTACGATGAGCTGGTATCCAGGGTTGGGGGAGGATATTCTTGTGGCCCTCTCCAGTCTGGCAAGTCTACTGGTTCCAGCTCCAGTGTGTCCAGGAAATGCGTGAGGTCATCTTTGGTGCGTAGCTTAGCTTGTCTACCATTCCTGGTCGCCTGTAAATAAAGGGGGAACCCCCAGCGGTAATGTAGACCTGCCTTTTGGATATCTTCCACCAGGGGTCGCAGGGCCCTGCGTTGCATTAGGGTACACCTGGAAATGTCCTGGTAGAAGAAAGGGTGTGCTCCATCAAAGTCAAAGTACGGTTTCCCACGCATTTTCTGCATGATTTTATCTTTTAGGGTGTACTTGTGCAGCATGCAGATAACATTTCTAGGATTATCCGCCACCTTTGAGGGAGGCCTAAGAGTCCTGTGAGCACGATCTATCTCAATAGGTGCTGTTGCAGGAAGTCCCAGTATTTCTCTAAATATATCTTCCAGAGTGGGGACAATATCTTTAGGGGCCGTAGCTTCTGGGAGACCGTGAATGCGGATATTTGTCCGCCTGCTGTGATTCTCAAAGTCATCTAACTGACACAATAGTTTCAATTTTCTGATCCTGCGCTGTACATCTGTCTTTGAGCATAAAAATGGCAGGCAGGGCCCCATCAAGTCTCTGCTCTGCGTTTTTCATTCTGACTCCTGGGGGGTTAGTGTCAGACTTTAGTGTCAGACTTCATGGAAGACTTCATGTCTTCCATGAAGGCCTTTTCCACCCTGGTAGTGAATTTCTCCAGGTCCTCCCGGGTGGGAAGGGACCAGTAAAGCCGTTTTATATCCTCATCCCCCAGAAAGTCTGCAAAATCAGAGCCCCTGTCATGGGAGGTAGATGATCCCGGGAAAATAGGGGGGGCAGTGTCACTCACCAGCCTGGGAGAGGAGGCGTGGGACTCCATGAGGTGTACTTGCTGGGCCACAGCCTTCTGTGCTGCCTTTGTAGATTTCGGCGCCCATGGGTGCAGCCACAAGGCATGCTTAGCCGTGAAAGATGACAGCATGATCCGAGCCACCAGACGAATTATGTCCAGGGAGGCCTCCCACAGAAAAGCCGCCGCCAACCCTAGTTCATGAACAGGTGAGCTCCTGGCCATTTCTTCCGAGATGCTCCTCAGAGAAGCATCTACGTCATCCGTCCAGACTTCCATCGCTTTAGAAAGAGCTGCGAGAGTTAGAGCTGGTTTGCAGGTCATACCCGCTGTAATTTAGATCTGCTTGAGGTCGGAATAAATTTTCCTCTCCAGGCCATCCCTAAAGGATACAGTATCCTCCACTGGGAGTGTGACATGCCTCACCAATCTCATTAGGGCTGCGTCAATGAGAGGAGCCGACTCCAGATGTTTCACATCCTCGCTTTTAAATGGGTACATCTTTGATATTTTTGTTAACATGGAATTCTTCCTTTCAACACCACCCCATTCATCGGTAATTATTTAGCCAAGTTTACCCAAAAAGGGGAAATTAGGGCGTTCTTTTTTGAGGTGTTTAAAATATTTCCTCTGTTTGGAGGGTGCCTCCACTGGCTCTTCCCATCTCAAAGCTTCTTTGACAGCTTTGACCAGCTGTGGTACTAAGGCAAATTCAAAACCTGCACCAGGGTCATCTACCCCCACCTCACTGTCTGAGACTTCAATTGAGGAATGGCTCGGCTGTGAAGGGCCTGGAGCCTCGAGATCATCCCCAATAGGGACTGACATGGTGTCGCCAGCAGGGTTGTGGGCCCGCAAGTCATCCCAAGGAATAGCTGCTTTGACATCTATTTAAATCTGCTGCCTTTGAAGACATCACAGCGCGCCTGCGCCGGAAAACGTGCCACCTGGCGGAGGCCGTGCGCATGCACGATCGCCGACATTTTCACCACAATCACTGGAGCATGATAATAATCAGGAGACACAGAGATACGGCTGCCATTTAAAATGAATACCCTTGTACATTACCACCACCATGGCACAATCCAAACAAGACCTAAGACTGGGAGCTGCATGACCAAGGCATAAGCTCTTCATGGCATCACATAATATCCCCCATGTTCACCTGCTAATAGCTAGGATTACTGGACTTTCAGAGAGGATCACTGTTAACCACCACAGTATCGCTGTGCACACCGCCAGGTCTGGATTACAGAAAACATCATAAAAGGTAAGACTTCATCTTGGTCCTAGGAGGAGGATAAAAAAGGAACACGGCCTCTGACCCGGAACAAAGATTTATGGGAGAACGGTCCTGTGAGGCATGAGGGGGTGGGATTAACCCACACGTAGGCTGCCATGGAGTCTGTCAGAAAATGTATTTTATTGGAATTTTATGTGATAGTGGAAGGAAAATGATAAATGGTTTTCAAATTTTTTTACAAATAAATATCTGAAAAGTGTGGCGTGCATTTGTATTCAGCCCCCTTTACTCTGATACCCCTAAAACATAAAATCCAATCCGTTTACATTCTTGGTTGTAACATGACAAAAATGTGAAAAATTTCAAGGGGTATGATTACTTTTTCAAGGTACTGTATGTCTGAAGGTGCATGAATTGGGGCTGGTTGGAGGTGTGAAGGTGCATGAATTAGGCTGATTTGAGGTTTAAAAGGTGCAGGAATTGGGGCTGATCTAAAGGTTTGGTTTGAAGGTGCTTAAATTGGTGTTGATCTGAAGTCTGAAAGTGTGTAATCTGGGGCTAATCTGGGGTGTTGTCACGTACCTGGTGGGAGGCCGAAATGCTGAGAGGGCTTCCCTCTGAGTGCAGAGCTCCCCTGAAGGTGGTAACAGGGAGTGCTATGCCCAAAGAAGCAGGGGTTGCCAGCTGTGACAGGCTGAAGTGATTAGATGTCTGCTGGATGGCCACTTGACAAGCAGAATGCACTGCTGGGCAGGAGTCCCTCAGATGTACCAGATGAGACTGGACAGAAGGGAGAGCTGGAAGCAGGGTCAGGAGCAAGGCCAGTAGTCATACACGGGATATCAGCCAGGGGTAAAGCAGCAAGCAGAGTCAGGAGAAAGCTGGGGTCATAAGCAAGCCAAGGTCATACACAGATCAGCAGGCAGAAGCGGGTCAATGGAACAAGCAGAAGGTCAAAGCCAGGGGTGGAGACAAGACATGTCAAAGGCAAGCCAAGTAGGTAACAAGAAATCCAATAACAGGAACTCAGGAACACACAGGGAAGCTGAAGATCATCCAGCAACTAGTAGCTGGTGCGGCTGGCTTTAAAAAGGGCACTGGGCTCCAGGATCTGTCACGCATTTCGTGCGCACTGGCACTTGAATCCTAGCAGCTGTTCGTGCCCGTGCGTGCATGCGCATTTGCATTGGTCAATTCTCGTGTGCCAATCTGCAATGCTGAGTTTTTCTGCAAACCTTTCTCTGACAGGTGTGAAAGCTGCAGGAATCGGTGCTGATCTGAGGTCTAAATAAAAAACATGTTTTGTGTGTGCACCCGATAATAAAATAACTAATGATTTACTTGCAATTATCCGTGCAACTATGAGTTAAAAAATTGACATGACTTTATCACACAATTGATCACCGGCATGCCGCTTTTAGGGTCTTGTTCACACCTAAGCAATGCTGCTGTGGCGCTTTTTTGCAAGTTTTTGGAGCAGCACCATTTCTTTTGAATGAGCCTCCCTCCACTCCAAAAATGCGCCAAAGAAGCTCATCTACCAAATTTTGCCACTGAGCAAAGCGTGTTTTTCCGTGATTTTCACTCTTTTTGTTGAACCAAAATCACAGCGTGTTTGGGATGCCATTAAGAAACAATGACACCGCAAACGTGTCGCACGTTTTGTTGCGATTCTGGACTTATGCAATTCTGCCCAAGATTCCAATACACTCAGGTGTGAACGGTTCGTTAAAAATGGCAATCGATGTGGAAAAGGTTGCTGTTTCTGTTTTATTGTATCTATTCTGTATAACAGTTCGCTGTTTGCAATAGCTAATTCTTTACACTATCAATGGTGAGCATACAGATCACAAAAAAGAAAGAGGGCGCACCAACCTAGTGCATTACCACTGATAAACTTTAATGCAGCATAAAAACAGTAAAAATTATACTCACAAACGAGCTAGTATAAATAGCTTTCAAAAGGGCGCAAAAGCGCTGTTTCTGTGGATCGACACCCCAGGACCTGTTGCCGAGAGGATAAGACCAGCGCAAATGGCTGATGGCTTACGCGTTTCAGGGGAGCACCCCTTTCTTCAGAGCCTAAGCGGGCAATGGTTGGTCTCTCGAGTTGCTCTCTCTATAAATGTATGTATGTGCCTGTGTCTACCCCACCCAATTAGTGACGACGCCCCCTCCCACAGATATTGGGCACCACCCACCCATTCGGGTTAACCCTCCCTATCCCATCCCTCTGAGTGTGATTCCCCATTTGTAGCCAAAATATAGAGGGCAAACATCACTCTATGTTATCTGCTAAAAAGATAATGATAGTAATAATACTAGTACAAAAAAAAAAAATTGATTAATTGAAAAAATAAATAGATATAAATATAACTATAGAATCACTGGACCAGTAGATCAGTTTCACTCTCACCATAGGCTATGTGCAACAGGGCAGGGGAAGGGGGATTGGGTGCGCCAAAACAAAGACACCTCACCTCCTGCATGCAGCTCTAGTTGTGTCCCCATGCCTCTGATCTACTGGGGTGGATGATGCCGGGCTCCTCCGGCTCCCAGGAGCCATAATAGTGCCGCATGCCATGTGTGGAACGCACGCCATTCAAAAGACCAGAAAGTGCGGGTGTACCTGCGTTCCACCCGCAACTTCCGGCCGATCGTGGCGTCATTTTCTGCTCCTCCACAGGCGTCAGAGGTCCCTGTGCGCCAGGAACATGGCCCGGAAGCGTGGGTGTGTTTGCGTTCCACCCACTGCTTCCGACCGTCAACCTGTGGTAAATAATGCGCGTGCATCTCAGTATGGCCGCGCGCTCTCCATCAATCGCTCCACTATTAACATTATCATTGGCAGAGACGCGATCTGGCTAAGCAGGACAAGCAGCATTCTGGCGGGGGCTACTAGCAGCGCTCAACCCACTTTTCTCTAAAGAAACATTGATGAAAAATGGAGGGGAAAAGGAATGTATAATTTAAAAACTTAATTAATTAAAAAATAAAAATATAATTGAAAATATTATAATGTGAATATCGATTCCCAAATAAGGAAGTGGAAAAAGGGATAATGGAAAAAGGATTCCAAACCTATAGGTTGATCATAATGTAAAATTATTAGATTAATAGAAGGAGTCCGCAGAAATATCCCTCCAAGGTACAGTAGATCATACCATATCCATAAAATTCATAGATTGAAATATAACATATAATATACTTAATGTTTAAAGAACAACACATGGGAGTCCATAACAATTAGTCGTTATGATATCAGCACGATACTAATCTAGAGGAGGAAGGATTATAAAATAATAAATAATACATAGTATAAAATACTAAAAATACATATGGGATCTCAAAGTGAATACTGAACCTCATCAGCCTATACCAACATTAGTCACCATTAGACACAGCAATAGAGTGTTCCTACTGAAAGGCTACACCCCACTCCATGTAGATATAAAATATATATAAATATAGTGACAAATATGTATATAAACCATATAATAGTAAACCATACTGTACCAAATGACAGTGGTACCCATCACCTCAGCATATACCCTGGAAGATACCTCTGCGGACCTGCATACCATAGACAAGAGAGAGAGAGAGAGGCACCATTGCCCGCTAGCATCTGGTGGGAATAGACACTAAACTCCAATGGCGGTAAATTACATTGGCGGTAAATTGCATAAAATTACAAAAAGTACATCATGTAGTCAAATAGGCCAATAGGCGACTATCTGAAACCAACCACAACCTAAACCTAATAATTACCTTCTAAACAAATACCTAGCGGCTAAAACCTATTACTACACCTGCCAAATGGTCTACCCAATTCCTAGTCCTTGACCTTAGTGCATCCCATAAACCCCAAGAATGAGCCCCTACCAACATGGTGGAGGCGAAGGACACACTAGAGAAGTCACATCAGAATTAACTAACTGATGTTAATAATGGCTCGAAAGCTTGGACGGGAACTGAAGGAATTATGCTACATTATGTAGTTCAATTTCCTCGTTCAGACCTTTCGGGGCCAAAGTTCCTAGGGAAAATATCCAGAAGGCCTCTCTACTACACAGCATTTGATATTTTTTACCACTATCTAGGTCGCTCGGCATTGCTTCTATGCCGAACACTTTGAGGCCCTCTGTACTGCTACTGTGGGTTTCTTTGAAATGTTTCGGTATTGAGTAGTTATCCTTTTCTGTCAGAATACTACTCCTGTGCTCGTTCATTCTTATCCTCATAACTCTTGACGTCCGTCCAATATAAAGGAGGCCACAGGGGCACAGAAGGCCGTAGATGACATACGGGGTACCGCAGTTGATGAACTGCTTAATCTTGTGGACCCTACCGTCTGTTCCAAAGACTTCTTTCTTTCTGTGGCACATATGCACGCAGTTCCCACAGTTGCTGCTCCCACATCTGTAACTGCCCTTCTGGTCAAAAATTGTACTCCAGGTGCTGCTGAGTCCTCCATTTCTTTGTTTTCTTACCCTACTAGGGGCAATGATGCTCCTAAGGTCCTTCGGTCTCCTAAAGACCAAATTAGGATGCGAAGGAAGGCTTGTCTTTAAGATGGGATCTGATTCAAGGATTCTCCAATTCTTTTTGAGGATTTTTTGTATTATCGGGGCCTTGTTATTATACCTAGTGCAAAACCGTACTTGTGGTTGTTCGTCCACATGTGGGTTTATCTTCTTTTCTTCTCCAACACAAATGTTGTCGTACAACACAAGGTACTTTTGGAATGCCTCCTCTATATGCTCCTCTACATAGCCCTTTTCCTTGAACTTATTCTTAAGGATAAGGCTCTGTTCTTCATAATCTTGCTTCAGGGTGCAGGTTCGCCTAAGCCTGCAAAACTGACCAAAGGGGACATTCCTAATCCATCTAGGGTGATGGTGGCTCCGGGCGTGGAGATATGAATTCCCGGCGCTCGGTTTAAAGTGGGTTTTTGAGAAGATGGTCCCAGTGTTGCCCACCTGTAGCTCTAGGTCCAGGAAAACCAGGGACTTGTCGTCCACCACATGGGTAAAGGAAATCCCATAGGGGTTTCCTGCACAATGTGCAAGAAATCCTTTCAGCTCCTCATCGGTACCACTCCAGATGATAAGAATATCATCTATGTACCGCGAGTACAACACTAGGTTCTTCCCATAGGGGTTATTGGCCCAGATGTGGTTGAGTTCCCAATAACCCATAAACAGGTTCGCATAGCTGGGGGCAAACCTTGCACCCATAGCTGTACCCCTTATCTGCCTATAGTGCCTGTCCAAGAAAGTGAAGTAATTGTGGGTCAAAGTGAACTCGATGCATTCATAAATGAAACGAGCTTGCCTGGGATCAAATACGTGTGCTTCTGCTACATAATATTCGATAGCTCTAAGACCGAACTCATGCTGGATAGAGGTGTATAGAGATGTCACATCGAGTGATAGCCATCTATAGCCCTGCTCCCAAGTGTAAGCACTAAGTATCTCTAGAGCATGGCCTGAGTCCTTGATGTATGATGGCAGGTTAACTACCAATCCCTGGAGGAAGTAATCGATATAATTGCCCAGATTGCTAGTTAGGCTGTCGATCCCTGCTATAATAGGTCTTCCTGGGGGCTTCTCCATATCTTTGTGTATCTTTGGGATATGGTAGAAGTGGGGGACCACTGGGTGCTTGGAATACAAAAAGTAGTACTCGTTTTTAGTCAGGACTTGATCTGATAATGCTTTATCCAGAAGCGCTTTTAATTCCATGTTATAGTTAACTGTAGGATCCCAAGTAAGTCTCTCATAGGTGTTGGTATCACCAATCAGTCTATATGCTTCCTCCAGATATTGATCTCTATCTTGAATCACCAGACCTCCACCTTTGTCTGCTTTTCTTATGACTATTTCAGAGTTCTTTTTCAAACTATCCAAAGGACCCTCCAAGATAGCTCCGTGGTCTTTAGTATACTTCCGTTTCTTGTCCCCACAGATTTTCCTGAATTCCTCCATCACTACTTCATAGAACGTAGGTATAAAATTCCCCTTGTTCCAGTGGGGGTAGAAGCTGGATTTTGGTCTGAAATTAGTGTTGATAGTCCCACCCTCCAGGGTTAGGGGAGGAAGGACTCCCACAGATTCTTGACCTCCTTCCAGGTACAGCTCCTCCAAAATCTCCAATACCTCCTTGTCAAGAGGTTCATCATGGGCAATGGGAATAGTCGTTTCTGGTCCCTCATTTGTCATTCCATTTAGTTCCTTCAACCTAAAATGGCGCTTCACAGTGAGATTCCGCACAAACTTGTTATGCTCCTGAGAGCTCTCCAAACCTGTTTGAGCTCTTTATCGATCTCAACAAGTTTGTGCGGAATCTCACTGTGAAGCGCCATTTTAGGTTGAAGGAACTAAATGGAATGACAAATGAGGGACCAGAAACGACTATTCCCATTGCCCATGATGAACCTCTTGACAAGGAGGTATTGGAGATTTTGGAGGAGCTGTACCTGGAAGGAGGTCAAGAATCTGTGGGAGTCCTTCCTCCCCTAACCCTGGAGGGTGGGACTATCAACACTAATTTCAGACCAAAATCCAGCTTCTACCCCCACTGGAACAAGGGGAATTTTATACCTACGTTCTATGAAGTAGTGATGGAGGAATTCAGGAAAATCTGTGGGGACAAGAAACGGAAGTATACTAAAGACCACGGAGCTATCTTGGAGGGTCCTTTGGATAGTTTGAAAAAGAACTCTGAAATAGTCATAAGAAAAGCAGACAAAGGTGGAGGTCGGGTGATTCAAGATAGAGATCAATATCTGGAGGAAGCATATAGACTGATTGGTGATACCAACACCTATGAGAGACTTACTTGGGATCCTACAGTTAACTATAACATGGAATTAAAAGCGCTTCTGGATAAAGCATTATCAGATCAAGTCCTGACTAAAAACGAGTACTACTTTTTGTATTCCAAGCACCCAGTGGTCCCCCACTTCTACCATATCCCAAAGATACACAAAGATATGGAGAAGCCCCCAGGAAGACCTATTATAGCAGGGATCGACAGCCTAACTAGCAATCTGGGCAATTATATCGATTACTTCCTCCAGGGATTGGTAGTTAACCTGCCATCATACATCAAGGACTCAGGCCATGCTCTAGAGATACTTAGTGCTTACACTTGGGAGCAGGGCTATAGATGGCTATCACTCGATGTGACATCTCTATACACCTCTATCCAGCATGAGTTCGGTCTTAGAGCTATCGAATATTATGTAGCAGAAGCACACGTATTTGATCCCAGGCAAGCTCGTTTCATTTATGAATGCATCGAGTTCACTTTGACCCACAATTACTTCACTTTCTTGGACAGGCACTATAGGCAGATAAGGGGTACAGCTATGGGTGCAAGGTTTGCCCCCAGCTATGCGAACCTGTTTATGGGTTATTGGGAACTCAACCACATCTGGGCCAATAACCCCTATGGGAAGAACCTAGTGTTGTACTCGCGGTACATAGATGATATTCTTATCATCTGGAGTGGTACCGATGAGGAGCTGAAAGGATTTCTTGCACATTGTGCAGGAAACCCCTATGGGATTTCCTTTACCCATGTGGTGGACGACAAGTCCCTGGTTTTCCTGGACCTAGAGCTACAGGTGGGCAACACTGGGACCATCTTCTCAAAAACCCACTTTAAACCGAGCGCCGGGAATTCATATCTCCACGCCCGGAGCCACCATCACCCTAGATGGATTAGGAATGTCCCCTTTGGTCAGTTTTGCAGGCTTAGGCGAACCTGCACCCTGAAGCAAGATTATGAAGAACAGAGCCTTATCCTTAAGAATAAGTTCAAGGAAAAGGGCTATGTAGAGGAGCATATAGAGGAGGCATTCCAAAAGTACCTTGTGTTGTACGACAACATTTGTGTTGGAGAAGAAAAGAAGATAAACCCACATGTGGACGAACAACCACAAGTACGGTTTTGCACTAGGTATAATAACAAGGCCCCGATAATACAAAAAATCCTCAAAAAGAATTGGAGAATCCTTGAATCAGATCCCATCTTAAAGACAAGCCTTCCTTCGCATCCTAATTTGGTCTTTAGGAGACCGAAGGACCTTAGGAGCATCATTGCCCCTAGTAGGGTAAGAAAACAAAGAAATGGAGGACTCAGCAGCACCTGGAGTACAATTTTTGACCAGAAGGGCAGTTACAGATGTGGGAGCAGCAACTGTGGGAACTGCGTGCATATGTGCCACAGAAAGAAAGAAGTCTTTGGAACAGACGGTAGGGTCCACAAGATTAAGCAGTTCATCAACTGCGGTACCCCGTATGTCATCTACGGCCTTCTGTGCCCCTGTGGCCTCCTTTATATTGGACGGACGTCAAGAGTTATGAGGATAAGAATGAACGAGCACAGGAGTAGTATTCTGACAGAAAAGGATAACTACTCAATACCGAAACATTTCAAAGAAACCCACAGTAGCAGTACAGAGGGCCTCAAAGTGTTCGGCATAGAAGCAATGCCGAGCGACCTAGATAGTGGTAAAAAATATCAAATGCTGTGTAGTAGAGAGGCCTTCTGGATATTTTCCCTAGGAACTTTGGCCCCGAAAGGTCTGAACGAGGAAATTGAACTACATAATGTAGCATAATTCCTTCAGTTCCCGTCCAAGCTTTCGAGCCATTATTAACATCAGTTAGTTAATTCTGATGTGACTTCTCTAGTGTGTCCTTCGCCTCCACCATGTTGGTAGGGGCTCATTCTTGGGGTTTATGGGATGCACTAAGGTCAAGGACTAGGAATTGGGTAGACCATTTGGCAGGTGTAGTAATAGGTTTTAGCCGCTAGGTATTTGTTTAGAAGGTAATTATTAGGTTTAGGTTGTGGTTGGTTTCAGATAGTCGCCTATTGGCCTATTTGACTACATGATGTACTTTTTGTAATTTTATGCAATTTACCGCCAATGTAATTTACCGCCATTGGAGTTTAGTGTCTATTCCCACCAGATGCTAGCGGGCAATGGTGCCTCTCTCTCTCTCTCTTGTCTATGGTATGCAGGTCCGCAGAGGTATCTTCCAGGGTATATGCTGAGGTGATGGGTACCACTGTCATTTGGTACAGTATGGTTTACTATTATATGGTTTATATACATATTTGTCACTATATTTATATATATTTTATATCTACATGGAGTGGGGTGTAGCCTTTCAGTAGGAACACTCTATTGCTGTGTCTAATGGTGACTAATGTTGGTATAGGCTGATGAGGTTCAGTATTCACTTTGAGATCCCATATGTATTTTTAGTATTTTATACTATGTATTATTTATTATTTTATAATCCTTCCTCCTCTAGATTAGTATCGTGCTGATATCATAACGACTAATTGTTATGGACTCCCATGTGTTGTTCTTTAAACATTAAGTATATTATATGTTATATTTCAATCTATGAATTTTATGGATATGGTATGATCTACTGTACCTTGGAGGGATATTTCTGCGGACTCCTTCTATTAATCTAATAATTTTACATTATGATCAACCTATAGGTTTGGCATCCTTTTTCCATTATCCCTTTTTCCACTTCCTTATTTGGGAATCGATATTCACATTATAATATTTTCAATTATATTTTTATTTTTTAATTAATTAAGTTTTTAAATTATACATTCCTTTTCCCCTCCATTTTTCATCAATGTTTCTTTAGAGAAAAGTGGGTTGAGCGCTGCTAGTAGCCCCCGCCAGAATGCTGCTTGTCCTGCTTAGCCAGATCGCGTCTCTGCCAATGATAATGTTAATAGTGGAGCGATTGATGGAGAGCGCGCGGCCATACTGAGATGCACGCGCATTATTTACCACAGGTTGACGGTCGGAAGCAGTGGGTGGAACGCAAACACACCCACGCTTCCGGGCCATGTTCCTGGCGCACAGGGACCTCTGACGCCTGTGGAGGAGCAGAAAATGACGCCACGATCGGCCGGAAGTTGCGGGTGGAACGCAGGTACACCCGCACTTTCTGGTCTTTTGAATGGCGTGCGTTCCACACATGGCATGCGGCACTATTATGGCTCCTGGGAGCCGGAGGAGCCCGGCATCATCCACCCCAGTAGATCAGAGGCATGGGGACACAACTAGAGCTGCATGCAGGAGGTGAGGTGTCTTTGTTTTGGCGCACCCAATCCCCCTTCCCCTGCCCTGTTGCACATAGCCTATGGTGAGAGTGAAACTGATCTACTGGTCCAGTGGTTCTATAGTTATATTTATATCTATTTATTTTTTCAATTAATCAATTTTTTTTTTTTGTACTAGTATTATTACTATCATTATCTTTTTAGCAGATAACATAGAGTGATGTTTGCCCTCTATATTTTGGCTACAAATGGGGAATCACACTCAGAGGGATGGGATAGGGAGGGTTAACCCGAATGGGTGGGTGGTGCCCAATATCTGTGGGAGGGGGCGTCGTCACTAATTGGGTGGGGTAGACACAGGCACATACATACATTTATAGAGAGAGCAACTCGAGAGACCAACCATTGCCCGCTTAGGCTCTGAAGAAAGGGGTGCTCCCCTGAAACGCGTAAGCCATCAGCCATTTGCGCTGGTCTTATCCTCTCGGCAACAGGTCCTGGGGTGTCGATCCACAGAAACAGCGCTTTTGCGCCCTTTTGAAAGCTATTTATACTAGCTCGTTTGTGAGTATAATTTTTACTGTTTTTATGCTGCATTAAAGTTTATCAGTGGTAATGCACTAGGTTGGTGCGCCCTCTTTCTTTTTTGTCTTTTTTGTGTTTTTTAGCTTGAATACCCATTGTTCAAATGAGGGCTGCAAGACGCTAGGCATTACTTCTATAGGTGGCTGCACCACATATCCAGTTCATGGACACCTGAGCGCAGGAGAGGTTTTTTTCTTGAGCATACAGATCTCCATACACTTAGCAGCAGTCTGCCTCATCTTATTTCCTTCTGTGTTTGAATGTTCTTAGACTATAGTGTAAGGTCATTTTCAGTATTGGTCGATTGCTCTTTACCTCTTCTGGGCAAATATTCCTAAGGCTTTTTTCTATTAGCACCTTTTAGGGAATATTGCATTCACCCTGTGAAAGGCAACAAATACAAAACTGCCATTTTACACATAATATATTACAAACATTATGGGTATTATTTATGACTTTCTCATGAATACTAAAACATTGCCACAGCAATTTTTATAAAAAAAACCAAAAAACTATTTGTAGCTTTACTATAAATGCCTTAATGTAACTTTTTCATGAGATAAAACAGTCCATTAACTGAATAGGCTGGCAGCGCACCTTAAGGCCTGTGCACACTATTGTGCTGTGTAAGCAATGTAATGCATTAAAATGATTGTAAAGGAAAAGGTTTTTTTTTTAAAAAACAAACAAACATGTTATACCTACCTGCTCTGTGCAGTGGTTTTGCTCCTACGTATACTGTTTATCTTATTTCTTAATACTGTGGCTAATAACTTGAAGGTTTTTTCCTGGAATGTACAGGGTCTGAACATGCCTCAGAAGAGGTCCTGTGTCTTCTCCTTTCTCAAAAAATACAAATTGCATATCATCTGCCTGCAGGAGACCCATTTAGAGGCCTCTAAATTCCTTGCACTCAAAAAGACCTGGATAGCATGCCCCTTCCACACTACCCACACCTCATATTCTAGAGGGGTCTCCGCATTAGCCAAGTCCTTTCCCGCGGAAATTGTCCAAGTTAAAATTGAACCAGAAGGTTGTTTTGTGATCCTGTCCATACAGATTGGTCGGACTGTCCTGAACATAGTCAATCTTTCATGACCACCTCTAGTGTGGTGTGTAGCTACAGACAGGGGCCAAAGACATCAAGGCCAACATTCGTAAAAAAAAGGGTCTGGGCTGAGTCTTTCAGCTGGGAGATTGGCCATCTTTTGTGTTTGTAGTATGCCACAAAGTTTGTGTCAAGTAACACATTGAAGATCACACCCCTCACACATCTTTTAGCTCCAACTATCCACAAGCAAGCAGCTCGTAAAGCGATGATGGACAGGAATTATTATGGGGTTTTTCCCCTCTGGTTCTACAGTAAGCTTGATTCCTTGAGACGGACACCTACCCTCAATAGGCCATTTTTTTATTTAAACTTTATGAGATTTTTATGTATTATACACACACATGTATCAAAAACAGTATTTAAAAAAGACCAGCAATATTTATCAAGACATGTGCGTATATATATATATATATATATATATATATATATATACACAGTTGGGGCAAAAAAGTATTTAGTCAGCCACCAATTGTGCAAGTTCTCCCACTTAAAAAGATGAGAGAGGCCTGTAATTGTCATCATAGGTATACCTCAACTATTAGAGACAAAATGTGGAAACAAATCCAGGCAATCACATTGTCTGATTTTTGAAAGAATTTATTTGCAAATTATGGTGGAAAATAAGTATTTGGTCACCTACAAACAAGCAAGATTTCTGGCTCTCACAGACCTGTATCTTCTTCTTTAAGAGGCTCCTCTGTCCTCCACTCATTACCTGTATTAATGGCACCTGTTTGAACTTGTTATCAGTATAAAAGACACCTGTCCACAACCTCAAACAGTCACACTCCAAACTCCACTATGGTGAAGACCAAAGAGCTGTCGAAGGACACCAGAAACAAAATTGTAGACCTGCACCAGGCTGGGAAGACTGAATCTGCAATAGGCAAGCAGCTTGGTGTGAAGAAATCAACTGTGGGAGCAATAATTAGAAAATGGAAGACATACAAGACCACTGATAATCTCTCTCAATCTGGGGCTCCACGCAAGAGCTCATCCCGTGGAGTCAAAATGATCACAAGAACGCTGAGCAAAAATCCCAGAACCACACGGGGGGACCTAGTGAATGACCTGCAGAGAGCTGGGACCAACGTAACAAAGGCTACCATCAGTAACACACTACGCCGCCAGGGACTCAGATCCTGCAGTGCCATAAGTGTCCCCCTGCTTAAGCCAGTATATGTCCGGGCCCATCTGAGGTTTGCTAGAGAGCATTTGGATGATCCAGAAGAGGATTAGGAGAATGTCATATGGTCAGATGAAACCAAAGTAGAACTGTTTGGTAGAAACACAACTCATCGTGTTTGGAGGAGAGAGAATACTGAGTTGCAAACAAAGAACACCATACTTACTGTGAAGCATGGGGGTGGCAACATCATGCTTTGGAGCTGTTTCTCTGCAAAGGGAACAGGACGACTGATCCATGTACATGAAAGTATGAATGGGGCCATGTATCGTGAGATTTTGAGTGCAAACCTCCTCCCATCAGCAAGGGCACTGAAGATGAAACGTGGCTGGGTCTTTCAGCATGACAGTGATGCCAAACACACTGCCCGGGCAATGAAGGAGTGGCTTCGTAAGAAGCATTTCAAGGTCCTGAAGTGGCCTAGCCAGTCTCCAGATCTCAACCCCATAGAAAACCTTTGGAGGGAGTTGAAAGTCTGTTTTGCCCAGCGACAGTCCCAAAACATCACTTCTCTAGAGGAGATCTGCATGGAGGAATGGGCCAACATACCAGCAACAGTGTGTGACAACCTTGTGAAGACTTACAGAAAACGTTTGACCTCAGTCATTGCCAACAAAGCATATATAACAAAGTATTGAGATGAACTTTTGATATTGACAAAATACTTATTTTCCACCATAATTTGCAAATAAATTCTTTCAAAAATCAGATAATGTGATTGTCTGGATTTGTTTCCACATTTTGTCTCTCATAGTTGAGGTATACCTATGATGACAATTACAGGCCTCTCTCATCTTTTTAAGTGGGAGAACTTGCACAATTGGTGGCTGACTAAATACTTTTTTGCCCCACTATATATATATATATATATATATATATATACATATAACCTCAACCCCCCCCCCCCCACGCCTCCCCTTCCATTTTCAGCCTCCTCTACTTTTTTCCTCCTCTTCTTAATATCCATTTCTAATCTTCCCTTCCAACACCTATTCTATCAGTTTCTCTGTATACTTCTAAGTTTTCTTAAAGTCTATCCATTTTTCCCAAATTCTATTGAATCTTTCTACTTGGCCCTCATCCCTACTACTAAGATATTCCATTTTAAATATATGATCTATTCTTTCAAACCATTCCTTTATGGTAGGTTTTTCTGGGTCTAGCCATTTTATTAGGTTGCGTTCAATAGATATGGTGTTAGGGTTCTCTTATACAGTATTTTTTTTGTACTATTTGTGTTGTGGATTTGGGGTTTACCCTCTTGTAATTTCCCTTATGTATCATTGTATATCCATCCAATACTTTATTTTTGTACAGTCACGCCAAATGTGGGTCATGGTACCTTTCTGATTGCAACCTCTCCAACATAAAGGAGATTTACTTTGTTGGTATGTTAGAGCTATCACAGGAGTTATATACCACCTTGCTAAACATTTGTAATTTATTTCTTTTGTGTTTATATCAGTCGCATAATCGTGTACCGCTCCCAGCGCTTTGGTCACTTGTCGTTCTTCCAGTTGTATGCCCAACTTCTCCCTTTTTCCAATGAATGGATGTGCTCCCAGCCTCCCCATCTCCGTGAGTAATCTATACATCCAAGATATTCAGTGTTTTAGTGTTGACTGTGAGTTACATAATCTTTCTATTAAGTTCAGGTTTCCCTCAGATCTTATTGGTTGTGATAATGAAGTCACAAAGTGCTTTAACTGAAATTACGTCCACTCATTTATCTTTATAGTTTACTTTTGTGCATTATTTCCTGCATGGATCTAATTTTCCCTTTATTCACTATATCTTTAATTGTGTATTTCCTATCCAATTTCCATAAAGTGCCCCTTTACCCGGTAAAAAAACAAAATGTCTCTGAAAGTTCAATTAATGGTGAGTTGCATTCCCATTTTTCTTGCCCATGAATTAAATTCCAGACTTTAAAAAAATTTCTTGTCAAATCATGTGTATATATATCTAGTGTTATGTATTTTGGTGGAATCTATATATTCTTACTTTAAAGCAGTGGTTCTCAACTCCAGTCCTCAGGACCCACTAACAGGCCAGGTTTGCAAGATAACCAAAATAAATCACAGGTGATATAATTTGCTGCTCAGTGATTGCAGTATTCTAGTCTGCATCTCCCCAAGGTAATACTTAAAATCTGGCCCGTTGGTGGGTCCTGAGGACTGGAGTTGAGAACCACTGCTTTAAAGTGATTGTAAAGCTCTGTGTATTTTTTTTTAAATAACAAACATGTCATACCCCCACTGTGAAGCTCGTTTTGCACAGAGTGGCCCCGATCATCCTCTTCTGGGTTCCCTCGGCGGCTCTCGCGGCTCCTCCTCGCATCAGATAACCCCCTAGGAGAGGCACTCTCCTGGGGGTTACCTTGCGGGTGCGCTCCCGAGTCCAGCATTTGCGTCCATAGACACGAATGCCGGACTCGGCCCCGCCCCCGGAACCTGCGTCATTGGATTTGATTGACAGCAGCAGGAGCCAATGGCTGCGCTGCTATCAATCTATCAAATCAAGAGCCGGGACCCCGTGCAGAGAGGGAGAGTGCGTCTCTTCCGTCAGGGATGAAGGGGCTCAGGTAAGTAAAACGGGGGCTGGAGGGCCAGTCACTGCCAGAAGTTTTTTCACCTTAATGCATAGGATGCATTAAGGTGAAAAAACACAAGGGTTTACAACCCCTTTAATGTGTTTTACTTATTGTGTTCTCCATCTTAACCCATGTTTTTTCACTTTTCGTGTTTAGTCTATTCTATCATTCATGCTATTATTATTGCGTTGTAATATCTTTTTATATCAGGTGCTGCTAACCCCCCCCCCCCATATCTTATCTCTACCCATATGTATCTTAATATTACTGTCTTTAATGTCTGAAAGATTGTCTGAGGAAGTGCTATTGGTATCGTCTGGAATTTATAAAATATTTTCGGGAGTATTACAATTTTTACCATGTTTATTCTTCCCATCCACAACAGTGGGCATGTTGCTATTTTCCTAAGCCCTACTTTAATCTCATTGACTAGTGGGATAAAATGAGCTCGATACATTTTCCCCAACGAGGTTGTTAATTTTATTCCAAGGTATTTTAATTCCTTTCCTCCCAAGTGGGAATTCCCTCTGTAATGCTAATTCCTCCTTTTTGCTTAAACTTATATTTAAGGTTTCTGAATTTATTGGGTTGATTTTTAAGTTCGAGAGTTTCCCATTTCTCTTTAGTTCTTTTATTAGGTTTGGGAGTGTTGTTCTAGGGTTGGAGATATAGAACAAAATATCGTCCGCATATGCCGCGACCTTGTGTTCTTCTTCTCCCCCCATCTTCACCCCTCCCACATCTGCACTATTTCATATAGTTGCCAATAAGGGTTCTAGCGACAGAACATATAAGAGGGGCGACAATGGGCATCCTTGTCTTGTTCCATTGAACATCTCAAAGGATGACAACATACTTCTGTTGACCTTTACCGACGCGGTGGAATGATTTAATAGGTTTTTAATACATTTGGCCATTTTGGGTCCTATTCCCAAGTTTTCTAATGTATCCATCATAAATCCCCAGTCCACCCTGTCAAATGCCTTTTTGGCGTCTATTGATAGGAATAGAGCTGGGAACTCTTCTCCTCTCCCTTTCTGTAACAATAATAATGTTCTTATACAGTTATCTTTACCTTCTCTTCCTGGTATGAACCCTGTTTGATCTGCATGGATCCACTCCGGCATCAGCTTTTTTAGTCTTGTTGCTAAGATTTTTGCATATAGTTTTGTATCAGCATTTAACAATGCTATTGATCTATAATTAGAGCATAATGTTGTGTCTTTTCCCTCCTTAGGTATGACTGTAACATACGCCCATAATGACTCTCTCCTTATTTTCTTCCGCTCCCCTAATTTATTCAGGTATACACATATTTTTGGAATTAGTTTTTCTTTAAATGTTTTATAATATCTAATTGTGAATCTGTCGGGTCCAGGGCTCTTTCCTGTTGCTGTACTATTTATTGCTTTTCTGATCTCTTCTTGTGAAATTGGATCTTCTAGATCCTGTAGTTTATCTACCGAGATTCTGGGCAATTTTGCTTCTCTTAGGTATTCCTGTATTTGTTGTTTCCTTTTTATTTCTGCTTCTCGTGTCTCCTTTCTCCTTACTGAATATAGGGTGCTATAGTAATTTTGAAAAACCTTTGCAATTTCTTATGTTTCATACACAATGTTTACTGTCTTGTTTTTCCTCTTTTCTATATAGTTAAAAAACTTTTTATTTTTTAAGGTTTTTGCAAGATATTTTCCTCGTTTATTCCCCCATTTATATCTATCTTTCACCACGTTATTAAAGACCTTTCTTGCTTCTTGTTCCATTAAGTCTTTCAGTTCTCTTTTTTTTTTAATTAATGTCTGTTGAACTTCAGTATCTACTTTCTTTTTGTGTATCTGTTCCAACTCATATATTCATTTTATTACCCTTGCCATTTCTTTTGGCCTTTTCCCTTTTCTTTCTGGCACCTATGGATATCAACACACCTCTGATATAGGCTTTATGCACTTCCCATGTTATAGCTTTTGACACCTCAGGGGACTCGTTCAGAAAGAAATATTGTTCTATAATTTTTTATTTTATGTCTTGTAGCAGATCTCATTTAGCCTCCATGTATTTGCACTATTCTGTGTTCCCATAAGTCTCAGCTTCACTATTACTGGGTCGTGGTCTGAGAGTGATAATATTTCAATAGATGATTTTTCGACTGTATCCAGAAGTCTGTGTTCCACCAGGATATAATCTAACCTTGAATATGTGTCATGCACTGGAGAGTGGAATGAATAATCCCTTACACGCGGATGTTGAGCCCTCCAAACATCCACCAGATTGGCATTGATGTTGTTTTTTTCTTGATTGCTCTTAATTGATAGTCACTAATCCCCAGTGCATGTGACGTACTATCCATTCGTGGGTCCATGCAGAAATTAAAGTCACCTGCCAAGATTACTTTGCCTTTCTTGAAGTCAATTAGTTTGCCCAAAACCTCTTTTAAATAACCTTTTGAGTTTTTATTGGGACAGTATATATTAGCCAATGAACATTCCATCCCTTTCAGAAATAGATAACATCCCTCCGGGTCCACTTTCCTATCTTCCATTACAAATATAAGGTCTCTTGCCAGTCCTTTTGCTACCCCTTTTGCTCTTCTGATTGGGGAGTCTCCATAGTACTATGTTGGATAGGGTTTTGAATATAATTTAACATTTGTGTCTAGTGCTTTATGTGTCTCCTGTAGGAATATTATACTTTCAGAATGTCTTTTGATCTCCTTTAATACCTTTTTTATGGGGTATTCAACCCTCTTACATTATATGTTTTATTTATACGCAATTTATAGTTGTCATTTTGATTCTCTATCTCCCATCCCCCCCCCTCCTTTTGTAGCTCCATCCCCAAGTAGGGGAGGGGCTTTGAGGGGGAGCAGAGAGGGGGGATATAACAAAAAAGGATTCCCAACACCCTAGCTCCCTTTTTTTTAATTCTAGAAAGTGGATTTTTTTTCCAAAAAAAATTTGTTTTAAAAACCGCTGCGCAAATACTGTGTGACAAAAAATTGTAACACCCACCATTTTATTCTATAGGACCTGTGCTAAAAAAATAAATAAAAAAAATACAATGTTTGGGGGTTCTAAGTAATTTTCTAGCAAAAAAAAGTAGATTTTTACATGTAGGAGCGAAGTGTCATAATTGGCCCGGATGGAAAGTGGTTAGGCTGACTGTCATAAGTTAATGTCTAAAGAGTGGAGATCTCAGGGTGGATTTCAGCATCTGAGTCTGGATCTACTAGCTTAATTGTGTCACTATGGCTAAGAGCACTGATCGGAGTGTTTTGGCAGGGGGGCTGTCCCCCTGTCAGAACACAACAGTTCAGTGGGGGAGAGCGCTGTACTAACGTTGGATCGTTAGACTTATGCCTGGTACAGCCACTGTACTAAGTCTCTTAGATCATTAGAGTGGTCTTACTTCTTTACTGTTGGTAGCAATCTTGTGAAGCCTGAGATTGGAGCAGGCTAACATTTGCTGTGCTCTTTTTAAGAGACTAATTGCAGACTCATTAGAAGGTAGATTTTAAACCGTCATCTACATAAACATAATTTTCTACAATTTGTCTGGCATCTAAGCCATACTCAGGTTCACCCCCTTGAGAACGTCTGTACGTTTGTAGATTGCAACTGCAGGAGAAGGGCTGTTGCCAAAGATGTTTACTCTCATGCAGTACTCAATGATGTCTTTGGAGGGGTCATTATCTCTAAGCAAAAGAAATCTCAAGAAGTTTCTGTCTTGCTCTCTGACAAGGAAGCTAAGGAACATCTGTTGAATGTCAGCTATGAAAACAACAGAGTCTCTGCTAAAACTATAGCTATAAGAGCACCCCCAGAAGTTTGTTATTGAGGTTAGGACCGTCACAAATTCTTAAAGAGTAGGGAATGTTGGAGCCTTTAATGGAGCCTTTAATACTGAATATGTCAAAGAAGTTTGAGCTGGCTAAAGACTTGTTACTTTGATCATCAAGAATTGCATAAAGATTAATAGCTTTGTTCTTTGGCCTGCTGGATAAATTCTGACTAGATCAATTTTGGAGCAGGACCTGCCACCTATAATTCCTTTGCAGACCTCTGTGCATTGTGAAGTGATCTCTGGTGTAGTTGTAGCAGTGTGCTCCTCCTCCCCACTGTGCTCCCTAATGCTGTGAGTGCGTTGTATAGTCCATGGGGCTGGCCCTGGGTGTAAAGCTGTGTTGTGATCTGAGCTGTCACATTCTTGCATTTTACACTGACCTTACAGTGTACAGTTGTATTGATTTTATTTAATAATTGAATAACTTTTTGACCTTTGCTTAGAAAAACACAATAAACTATCAAAAACTGTCACGTTTGTGTCAATTTCCTAGACACTGCATCAACAACTCAGAAATATGGTTGTGAGACTGGCTGTGAGACTGAGGCTAAGTCATGGCACCAGGAAAACCTCCCGGTTATTCAAAATACAGGGATATTACATCAATATAATTTCTATACTCTTAAACTTTCCCTAGGATTATATATTTGTAACCCTTATCATGATAATATATATGTAGTAATGGTTTATGAATATCTAATCAATACATTATGAAATCATGCTACATGGGGGCGCTCGTGAGCAGCGAACGAAGATGGCCGCATCCTAGCCTCGCTCCTCACCGCCAGGACACATCGGCCCCATAAAAAGCCAAGTAAGAGGAAATCCCCGTCCCCCACCACCTCCCGCTGACTCCCGCAGCTGCCGTGCATCCAGCGACACGAACGGCGATGCTCACACGAGCATCCAGCTCACGATCTGCGGACCGCACACTGCCCGGGGCCTCCCCGCCGGACGCCATGTTTGAAGCCCCGGCCTCAAGTCCGGACCCCTTCTCCCAGCTTACAGCCGAGGATTTGGATCGGTCTCCCGCTGTTGGCGGGGACCCGCTCCAGCTGCCGTCACTGCGAGATGCTGATCTGCTCTCCCGCTTTAAGACCATGTTGCAGGCAGAACTATCAGCCGCAACCACCAAGCTGGCCACCCACCTCACTAAAGAAATCAGGGAGCTCGGCTCCCGCACCAATGACCTAGAGGACAAGATGGATGCCGCTGCTACTGTCCTAGAAAACCACGAGCAGGACATTTCTGACATTAAGAAAGAACTGGATGTAGCCCTGCTGCGCCTGGAGGATTTTGAGAACAGGGCCCGCAGAGGTAATCTGCGCCTGCGGGGCATCCCCGAAACGGTCATGGACCTCACCTCCACTGCCACGGCCCTGTTCCAGGAGCTTGTCCCAGCCATCCCCATTGACAGGCTGGAATTTGACCGCATTCATCGGTCACTCGGCCCCAAGAAATCAGAAGGACCACCCCGCGACATCATCATAAAGTTCACTTATTACCGCACTAAGGAAACCCTCCTTCGTGCGGCCCGGGACAAGCCCAACCTCACGTTCCAGGGATACCACTACCAACTTTTTACGGATCTCTCCCAGTCCACGATTGTGAAAAGGAGACAGATGAAGCCTTACACCTCAGCTCTTCAATCGCACCAAATTCGGTACCGCTGGGGCTTTCCCTTCAAGCTATCCTTCTCATACAATGGTCGCAGTCACACGCTGACCTCGCCAGACGAAGCACAGTCCGTCCTGGACTCTCTCCATCTGCTACCATCTGGTAAAAACACCCGAAGCCCAACTGGATCTACCCCCCCCCAGCTTTCCACTAACCTCCCGGGTCGCACATGGGAAAAGGTCAAAGGGCCGAGACGCCCTCCCCCTCCCGCTCCATCTATGGCAGGCTCTCAACGATCTGATCCAGATTGACCCTTGAAACCGTGAGTCCTGTTTTCCCCTTTGGTCCCCGGGACCCTTCTGCATTTCACCAACCATCTCCCGTAGATGATGGTTGGATTGGATCCCCCCTCGATGACTTTCCCTATTCACACATGCCCAATGATGGCCGTGCTTGGATTGGGTCATATGCCTTCCTCCCCACCCCCAGCCCGCCTTGACCCAACCGGTTGGTGCATGTTGTGATGTCGCCCCCTCACCACCCTTCTATATGACTGCCCTATATCTCTCCCACACACCCTGACTGGAAGTCTCTAAACCATTTCACCTGCTTTGGCACCCTGCCAGACTCAGTTGTGCTGCTCTAGGATTTTCCGAGCGTATTGGTATATTCCAAACCATGCAACACCTGACTCTTGCTACTTCTCACCACCTCCTCAAGATCTCCACTCTGGACTTCCATGTTGCATTAACATCATAGGCTCCATCGCATCCAGACCACCACTGTCTTATTTGAACTTATAAATATATATTTTTTTTTTTATTTTTTTCTTTTTTTTTCTTTTTTGTTTTGTTTTTGTTCTTTTTTCTCTTTCTCCATCCCTGCCCTTTTCCCCTCCCTCCCCCGCTCCTTTTAACCCGCCCCCCCTCTCCCTCCCTCTCCCCCCCTCTCCCCTCACCCTCCCTCTTCCCTTCCCTTCCTTCCCCTGCCTCTCATGGTCCTGACCCTCCCTTCCCTACCTCTTGTACGCTCCTGTCTGATCCTTAACCAACGATGCCTAGGTCCCTATTTATCCTATCGGAGGTCCCCGGGGGCCCTCCCTCCGCTAGCGATAGCGGTTGGTGACCGGCCCTGGGGGGCTTCCTGGTGGACCCTATAACTGAGCCCCCTGGCCAGGAGGCTGGGGGTTAGCCAGTCTGTATGATATGCACCGCTAATGTTACTTGCAAGTTATGTTTAACACTGTTTTTGAGTAATACTGAATTATAGGTTTAAGTACTGCTAAATTGCTGTGACTCATCTCCAGGTTGATAATTAATGTCCAGCCTCTTTTAATAGTTTACTTGGACCCTCTGGGTCCCGCTTCCTGGTGGTGCTTGCACCTGGTGGCGGGATTCGGGGGACCCCTTGACGGACTTTGTACCTGACAGTCCGGGCTGGCTGGCTGGAGTTCGGTCTAGCTAAATGGTCCGAACACCAGAAGTTACACATCCCATTTGTGTTCTTTATTGTTATACAATAATTCTGTGTTTAAAGCTCTCTTGGCAACTCCTCATTGCAATTTATCCTTGGGTTGGTTGTTAGCACCAGTAATCTTGCCCTAAACCTAACCCTTAGTTACACCCCCCCCCCCCTTTCCTTTTTAAGGAAATTTTTTTTTTTTTTTTCTCCCCTTCCTGAGGCTGACTCGGCCAGTGATCCCCTTCCCCCTCCCTCTTCCCGGCACCCCCCTCTACTTGCTAAACCTTGAGCTGCCGAGACTTAAAATGGCCATGTGTCCGGCGGTCGAGCCCCCCGCCTTACACGTCTCGCCGAAGACGTGGTTTACGCCCAACGTGGCGCATTTAGTACGTTCGTACTGTTTTTGTATTTTTGTTTTTATGTTTCTTTTTTTCTTCCCCCATCCTACCCTTTGTCTCTTGTCTTGCACCTTTCCCTGTCTTTCTTCTCTCTTCTTCCCCCAGGCTGGAAATCCGCAAGTGTCGCTGGCAGGGATCCCTACCGACCTGATCTGCAGCTGCTGGACACCACCACGTAAGCTAACCTTCATCTCCTCACAATGACCCAATCTCCGTTGAAGTTTTATTCACATAATATCCATGGTTTTAATTCTCCAGTAAAACGATCCAAAGTGTTTCACCACCTAAAATCTAGTGGCATTGACGTAGTATGCTTGCAAGAGACCAGGTTTTCCTCCTCTTCTGCCCCGAAATTTGTCTCCTCTCACTTCCCTACATTCTATCTGGCTTCTGCCCCCGAAAAGCAGAGAGGGGTTCTCATTGCCTTTAGACGCAATCTCCTATTCTCATGCTCCAAGGAAATTGCGGACCCAACTGGTAGATACCTATTACTCCAGGGCACGTTAAATGGCCAAAATGTAACCTTGGTTGGGTACTATGCCCCGAACCGATTCCAACATAAATTTTTCTCCCACCTCCTCAAGGTCGTGTCCCAGCACAGCTCCGGGACCCTCATCTTGATGGGGGACACGAACGTAGCCCTGGACTCCTCGATGGACAGGAAATACCCATCTGGATCCCCCCCCTCTCATGATTTAGTTGTAGAGGAACAGATGAGATCCCTTATACAATCCCATGGCTTAGTAGATGCATGGCGGGAGCTCCATCCCCGTGACCGCGATTTCACTTACTATTCTAGCCCACACGACAGCTTTTGTAGGATCGATCATGTCTTCATTCCTTTACACCACATCTCCAATGTCCATAAAATTACGATCCCCCCTTCTGTGTGGTCGGATCATGACCCTATCGTTTTTTTGTTCACTTTCTCAGGCCTGACACGCCCTACCTTCCAATGGCCATTAAACGACTCACTCCTTACATCACAAGACGCCCTTCTTGAAATCCATACGTGACTCCAAACTTTCTTCAAAGAAAATGTGGGCTCTGTGTCTTCGCCCATCTCTCTTTGGGAGGCCCACAAGGCTACCATGAGAGGCCATTGTATACAACTGGCATCCTCCCGCAAACGCCATAGGGAAAAGCGGACCCGGGAACTTATAGTTCTTTTGGCCGCCGCTGATGCAGAGTGGAAATCCCACCCCACGCTAGCAAATAAGAAAGCTAGGGACACCCTTGCAGCCGAATTAGACCTGTTGGCCTCCGACCAAACCGAGAAGGCCCTGCGGTGGGCTAAACATAAATTTTACTCTTGCGCGAATAAACCGGGCGCAATGCTGGCTAAGAAACTCAATGCTACATCTCGCAACCATAAACCTATCCGCCTCCGTACTGCTAACGGAGACATCACTTCAGATCCGAGCAAAGTCACTGCAGCCCTGGCAGATTTCCTAGCCTCACTTTATAGCAAACCCTCCCCCTTTCCTCTTAACCTCGCGGACGATTTCTTCCGCGATCTTCATCTTCCGCCTCTCTCCTCAGGAGCCTGTGCGACTCTTAATGCTGACATTACTGAACTGGAGGTGGCTCAGGCCATCAAGGGTATTCGTGTTTCGAAGGCCCCGGGCCCAGATGGCTTCACCGGACTATACTACCGTAAGCTTTCTCCCCTCTTGCTCCCCCATCTGACGGCCTATTTCAACTGCATGAAGCAAGGAGCGCTGCCCTCCCCGGACACATTACGAGCTCACATTTCCATGATTCCTAAGACCACAGAGGAGGCGCACGAACCCCAGGCGTTTCGCCCAATCTCTTTATTGAATGAGGATGTGAAGCTCTTGGGGAAAATCCTAAGCTTTCGCATTAACAAATACTTGCGCTCCTTGGTTCATAGAGACCAAGTGGGCTTTGTACCTGGCCGTCAGGCGGGGGACAATGTCCGGAAAGTTGTTCACCTGATCACCTTATTGCAGCAACGCAAAATCCCGGGCTTTCTCCTCTCTCTTGACGTTTATAAAGCTTTCGATACCCTCTCATGGGACTATCTTCGTTACGTGCTACAACGTTGGGGCTTTGGTGACTCAATCCTATCGTGGCTGACGGCCCTTTACTCAACCCCCTCTGCCTCGGTCCGCTACGCTGGTTGCCTCTCGCCCTCTTTCCCTATCTCTAGAGGAACGAGGCAGGGCTGCCCTCTATCTCCGGTCCTTTTTGTCCTTGCCCTTGAGCCGCTAGCTATTGCCCTTAGGGCAGACCCTAATATCACGGGCATCCCTTATGCAGGTGACAATTATAAACTGAATATGTTCGCTGACGATGCCCTCCTAACTCTCACCAACCCCATCGTCACCCTACCAAATCTCCAGGCCCTTCTAACCCGATTTTCATCTATCTCTGGCCTCCGTATTAACCCACACAAAACTACCGCCCTGAACGTCACTCTCCCAGGCCCCCTAGTCTTACATCTCCAATCCTCCTTCCCTTACCGATGGGCAAGTTCCTCCCTGGACTACTTGGGCATTAAGTTGACCCCTTCTTACGCCTCCCTTTTCTCCGCCAACTATTACCCACTCTTGCGTACCATCACGGCCCTCATGGCTTCGTGGCGATTTCCCACCTTATCCTGGATCGGTCGTATCCATGCGGTCAAGATGACCATTCTCCCAAAGATTCTTTACTTCTTTCGAACCCTTCCTGTCCGAGTCCCTGCCTTCTATCTGCGGCTACTTCAGAACAGACTTCTCTCCTTTATCTGGGCACACAAACGCCCCAGAGTTTCCCGCTCCACTCTCTATGCTCATAGGTTACGGGGTGGACTAGGCGTTCCGGACGTTGCAAAGTACTACCAAGCAGCCCAAATTTCCCAACTCACCATGCTCCACGCGACCTCTGATATCCCCCTATGGGTTCTCCTGGAGGTACCCAATTGCGCGCCTGTCCCTATCTCGGCCTTATTGTGGCTACCCCCTAAAATGCGACCGCCTTCTGCTAGCCCTCTCATGACGCACAGTCTGAAATTGTGGGACTCGATTCGATACTCAGGCAAACTTATGTCCCCATTCGTACCGCTGCTCCCTCTCTTGAATAACCCTATGTTCCCACCGGGCCTAGAACAACCCTATATTTTTTCGTGGTGGCCTGCACATGGGTTCTCCCTGGTTCGTCACTTTCTTCGTACCCGCGCCTTCCCTGCGTGGTCCTCGTTTCAAGAGACCCATGATGCTCCACCTGCTGAACTTTTCCGCTACATCCAACTGAGACACTGGATAACTTCCCTCCGGCGCCTAGGCTCCTTCCCGTATCAAATGACTGCCTTCGAGCAATTCTGCCAACAATGCCCGGGTGCTCGCGGCACCATTTCCATGATATACTCCTTACTAACTGCTGGCAACACTTCCACTACCCTTTCCTATGTGCTTAAATGGGAACGCGATTTATCCCCCATAGATTTAGCAGATTGGAGTAAGGCCTGGTCCAGCATAGCAAAATGCTCATTCAACACTGCCACCCTGGAGGCGGCCTATAAGGTCCTCCTGCGCTGGTACTGGGTTCCAGCCCGCATCGCCAAATCAAACCCATCTTGCAATGATAGATGCTTCCGAGGTTGTGGTCAAAGAGGAGATGAACTGCACACATGGTGGTCTTGCCCTCGCCTTGTAGGCTTCTGGTCAAGGGTCTTTGGTCTACTTTCCTCCCTATTTCATGTCCATTTTCGCAAAGACCCCAAATTTGCATTACTTCATTGCCCGCTCCCGGGCCTTTTCTCTCATCAACAGAAACTAGCTACATACTTATTTATCGCCGCCAAACGAACAATAGCGAGGGCTTGGAAAAAACCCTCTGTCTCATTCGCAGAGGTGAAGACTTCATTGACGACCCTCATGATTCACGAGAAAATGTCCAGCATCCTTCACGACTCCCATGCAAAATTTATTAAGGTATGGGCCCCGTGGTGGTCCTACACACTCCCCAACCTAAATCCAACTAGCCTAGGTTTGTAAATTCATTTTGAACTAACCTCCAGCCTGGGGGACCCCCTTCCCCCTTCCTCCCATTTCCTCTCTTCCTGGGCCCTTCGCCCGACGTTCTACCCTACACTTAACCCCCCCCCCCGTAATAGTATATGTGTTCTTCCCTTCTTCTCCTTCCCCCTTCTTTCCCCCTTCTCTTTTCTCCCTTTTTTTTCTCCCCTCGTGTTTGTCTGTCACCCTCTTCCCTGTTTTGCGGACAACTCTGCTCACCCTTGTCTGCCTCAGCTCCTGGGCCCCATGGCCTGGACATAGCGCACTGACCTCCGGCCCTGTCTGGTAGGTCAATGTCAGTTGATATAATACACTCTTAAAATATGTTTCATTATGTACCGTTATGTAAACCTCTTCTTTATGTTTTTGTACATATCCCCTGCGTGGGAATTCGTTATCTGGGGTTTCTCCCTTCTTTTTTTTTCAATAAAAACATTGTACCAGAAATCATGCTACATGAATTATGAAAGAAAAAATATTAATAATAAAATACATAAACCAATATATGTAAAATGATTTGCTTAATTATGCATATAAGTACTTCAATATAATGAACTTATATATATATATTTGGGATTATTGTTTATTATGATTGTTATACAATACATAATGCAACATGTTTCTTTTGTGAATAAGCCCCCTCTGTTTGCTCAGTCCTGGAAACAAAATTTAGGTCTGTGAGCTCATTTGAAATATGAGTCTCTAGTCTAAACACTAGCCATAGACCCTCTTCTTATCTTTTCAGGCTGACAGAAAGAAAAGGATTTCTTGGTTTCAAAGACAATGAACTAAAGTTAACCTCTTTAGAATTTTTTTTAACTACTTCAGCCCCGGAAGATTTAGCTACTCAATGACCAGGCCATTTTTTCCGATACGGCACTGCGTCGCTTCAACTGACAATTGCGTGTCAATTTTGAAAAAAACACAATACAGGAAGTCCCCGAGTTACGAACACAATAAGGACTGTAGGTTTGTTCGTAAGTCGAAGTTGTTCGTAAGTTGCAACACTGCATTTGTAAGTGTAACTTCTGGGTGGAACACTGCATTCGTAAGTGTAACTTCCGCCTGTGCATGGATGTGGGATGTTTCGGGCGCTTGTTATGTTATCTGGGGCTCTTCTGGCAATGCAGCACAAGTAGTACTGCAGTGTGGGATGTGTCCGGAGGTGCTTGGAGGTATCTAGGACCAGCGTGGAGCACAAGTGGCTGGCATTTGAGGCCGTTCGTAAGTAGGAGTCATTCGTAACTCGGGTGTTCGTAACTCAGGGACTGCCTGTATTTTGTAATTTTTGCTATAATAAATATCCCACATTTAAAAAAAAAAAAACATTTTTTTTCTCAGTTTAGGCTGATATGCATTCTTCTACAAATTTTTCGTAATAAAAATTGCAATAAGCGTATGTTGATTGGTTTGCTCAAAAGTTATAGCGTCTACAAAATAGAGGATAGATTTATGGCATTTTTATTATTTATTTTTTTTACTAGCAAAGGCAGTGATCTATGATTTTTATCGAGACTGCAACATTATGGCAGACACATCGGACACTTTTGACATATTTTTGGGACGATTGACAATTACACAGCGACCAGTGCTATAAAAATGCACTTATTACCGTATAAATGTCACTGGCAGGGAAGGGGTTAACACTAGGGGCGATCAAGGGGTTAACTGTGTTCCCTAGTGTGTGTTCTAACTGTAGGGGGGAGGGGACTGACTATAGGAGGTGACAGATCGTTGTACCTAGCTATTAGGAACTCATGATCTGCCTCTTCTCTCCTCACACAACAGGGATGTGTGTGTTTAAACACACATGTCCCTGTTCTGCCTCTCGTGCTCGCGATTGCGCATTGCTAGCGGTCATCGCGACTGCCGGTCACAAGCATCAGCAGTCCAGCTCACGTGTGCGCCTGCTTTCCCGCTTAAAGGAGCCGACGTATAGCTGCGTCAGCTCGCGGGATTGTGCCGACATGCCGCAGTATAATGACGGCGGCTGGTCGGTAAGTGGTTAAGCAAGATGGCTTCTGGTTTGTTCATAGCATATATATGAAAAATATATAATATACAGGCCTTCTATATTCTTTTAACCCCAATAGTCCTGACAAAAGCTAAAGTAGGGTGATGCTTGTCTGCAAATCCTCAGGTACAGCTTATTCTCCAGCAAGTGGAACAGTAAAAAGCATAGTAGGGACATCACCATATATCATGCCAACTTTTGCAAGGCTAATGCCGTGTACACATGAGCGGACTTTACGGCAGACTTTGCCTGGCGGACTTTTCAAAGGACTTTTCGACAGACTTTACGACAGACTTTCTGAATGAACGTACTTGCCTACACACAATCAACCAAAGTCCAACGAATTCGTACGTGAAGATGTACGACTGGACTTAAATAAGGAAGTTCATAGCCAGTAGCTGCCCTAGCGTGGCTTTTTGTCCGTCAAACTAGCATACAGACGAGTGGACTTTTCGACCGGACTCGAGTCCGTCGGATAGATTTGAAACACGTTTCAAATCTAAGTCCGTCAAACTTTTGAGAAAACAAAGTCCGCTGGAGCCCACACATGATCGAACTGTCCGACTAAATCCGGTACGCCGAACAAAGTCTGCCGTAAAGTCCGCTTGTGTGTACGCGGCATAACAGTCTCAGAAGCAGCTGTGTCCTGCATGAGCAAAACACTGGTTCACTTTAAGCAGAGATATATTTGTAGTGATATTAGATAAATTACAGCTAGTATCAAAAACTCTGACCTTGGTATAATTTACTATGAGGAAAGATAAACATACATGTCACAAAAAAACATGGAACATGGCACAGGGTAATTGTTAAATATGCTCTACTTTATTTTCTTTTAGTGTGTGCACACTTGAAAAGATTCAACTCTGCCAGCAGAAAAAAGTTATTTAATTGAACCAGGTTTGGCATATTACTAATAGATACTTTAACAATCTTTCCATAAAATCTGGCTTTCCTACTGTTTAATATGCCCTATTTCTCACCCACAGTGCATAGGGGGCCTCACGCAAAAGCAAAACCAGATCACAGACTTACAAGTCAGTCCGTCTTCCCAATGAGTATGTACAACTCTAGTGGGACATTATGTTCCTTCTGGGTAAACCACAGCTGCTTGTGGTTTGTGAGGAACATCCAATAAAGTTCAGAATAAAGCAAGATTCTTGTAGTGGAAAAGTTGACTTTGCAATGCCTACTAAAGTCATTGTAGCATGGATGACTGCATTTCTTATATTTTAAAACAATAATTTAATATGCAACTTCAACAGCATATATACATTACATTGTAGCATTTGGTTTAATAAAACATATACAGTATGTATATACGTCTCTTCCAAGCCTTTACAAGCTGAAGATGCTTATTTGTCTAGTGCTGTCATAACTGTGATGTTTTGAACACATACTACAGGGTACAATTCTTATTTGAAGTAATAGAATAATAGTACTTCCAGCAGCAGAGAGGACAATATGCAACCTACTGCTACTTGGTCTTAGAGTTAGAGGTAAAAGATATAAGGAAAAAAATACATGAAAAAAGACATAAAAAAAGGTATAATGTATTATTGTATTATAACGTATTACTGTATGGCATATAGCTATATAGGTTAAATAGCAATAATTGCTGCCGAAAGGGTTAAAGAAGAAGTATGGCCAAAGCTTTTTTTGGCCATACTTCTCCTGTAGATCACAGGAGTGCAGTTCGTCACAGGTCACAGCCGGTTCAGGTTCGGAAAAGATTCTGACCATATGGTCGGTATCCACCCACATGCCTGGACCAGCACTTAGCTTTAGCCTCTCAGCGATCCACTGAGAGCCTGAGCCAGCCCCCCCATAGCCCAGCGCTCCAGTGAGCACTGGAGGGGAGAGCCTCTGACTGACAGTCACAGCTCTCACCTCAGAGCAGAGGGGGAAGAACTAAGAAATCAGCAGTGTTTGATCACTCAGTTCTCACTACAGAGCCAGCGGGGGACATATGCAGCATCAGAGTGACGGTGCATTAACCTAGGTGAGTATGATTGTTTGTTTTCTTTTTAAATCCCAAACCTCTTCTTTTTTTTAATAATCTTTATTTAGAGCAGAAACACATGTCATAACAAACATTTTCTGAAAAGTCAATATATCAGTGCTCAGTTGACATTTACATTTTATATACGTAGAAAAAAGAGGTATAACACAAAGGGAATACAGAGAAGTAAACGGTTATACGTCATACATAGCTCAGGTGTTCACCCCTTTAACCACTTCAGCCCCAGAAGGTTTTACCCCCTTAATGACCAGGCCATTTTTTGCAATATGGCACTGTGTTACCTTAACTGACAATTGCGCGGTCGTGCGACGCTATACCCAAATAAAATTAATGTCCTTTTTTTTCCCACAAATAGAGATTTCTTTTGGTGGTATTTGATCACCTCCTATGGTTTTTAATTTTTGTGCTATAAACAAAAAAAGAATAACAATTTTGGAAAATTATTAAAATTATTTTTTTTACAATTTTATATTTTTCTGTTATTTACTTTTACAATGCTTTCTTTTTTTCTGGGGGGGGGGGGGGGGGAGTGGACAGTGTCAGTGTTTTATTTATTATCTTTTTTTTTTTTTACAATTGAAATATTTATTACAATTTTTATTTTATTGTATTTATTTTTTAGCCTTGTTATCTTAAACAGACCCCTGACATCTCCCCTTTCAGACAGGGAAAGGGACTGAGGACAGAGATTCCCCAGTCTACTTCTCTGCAGCCTCAGCTGCACTGAAAATTAATGAACAGGAGACAGAGGCTCCTCTCCATTCATAAACAAAAGCATCATAAACACAAGTTACGATGTTTCAGTTATGAATGGACAGTCAGTGATCACTGACTCTTTTCATTCAGGGGGAGACCGGTGGAGGAGCAGGAGAGCCGAGGAGGGCAGGGAAGGACAGAAGGAGGACATTGGGGGGACGGAAGGAAGACATGGGGGGGACCGGAGGAGGACATGGGGGAACCGGAGGAGGAGCCTGAGAGTCGAGAAGGATGCAGAGGACCCAGGGAGCACAGAGGGGGACAGCCAGGGGTGATTGGTGTGACAGTGGGGGGGGGGAGTTACAAGCCGCTGGAGGGAGAGGAGGAGAAGCGGCTATCAGAAAAGCTATACAGGGCGATCGGTGCTTGTAAATTCCCACCACCGCTGCGACGATCACCTGAGGCTGCCTAAGTATCGGGTCATGCATCGGAGCATTTGCACGAGTACAAGTACTCGTGCAAATGCTTGTTAATTATAGTGTCTACAAAATAGGGGATATATTTATGGCATTTTTATTTATTAATTTACTTTTTACTTGTAATGGTGGTTGATCAGTGATTTTTAGAGGGACTGCAACATTGCTAAAAATATGCACTGACACTGTATAAATGACACTGGCAGGGAAGGGGTTAACATCGGAGGCAAAGGGTTAAGTGTATTCCCTAATTGTGCTTTTTTTACTGTGGGGGGTGGATGGCCTCACTGCATGGACACTGTGATCCGTGTTCCTGATTAGCAGAAACATTAGATCAGTGTCTATGCCTGACAGCCCTTGTTTAAATCGGCGGACCGCTGCACTGTCTCTGTGGGGAGCGATTGCGGGTGGCCGGTGGACATCGTGTCTGCCGGGCCTGCTGATGGGCTCCCCCTGTGGCCAATCAGCGCACGATCACGCCTCCGATGGTGCGTACTCCCTGCAGTGGCTATTGAACAAAATCACGTACAGGTAGATGATTTTGCACAATAGAGCTGTCTTGCTGCAGTATATGTACGGAAGGCGAGTGAGAGTATTATTATCGGCATCGGGTGACTCGGTGAGTGAAGCTGAGACACCAGGGCCGTCATGGGGGGGGGGGCGAGTACAGATGTATGGGGCCCAGGCCCCAACCTGACCGCGTAGGAAGGCCCATGATACTCTCCTGGTCCCCCCACCCCCACAGTGTCCCCCTGTGTGTGCTCTCCCTCCAGTGTCCCCCTGTGTGTGTGTGCTCTCCCTCCAGTGCCCCCGTGTGTGTGCGCTCTCCCTCCAGTGTCCCCATGTGTGTGTGCGCTCTCCCTCCAGTGTCCCCCTGTGTGTGTGCGCTCTCCCTCCAGTGTCCCCCTGTGTGTGTGCTCTCCCTTCAGTGTCCCCCTGTGTGTGCTCTTCCTCCAGTGTCCCCCTGTGTGTGTGCTCTCCATCCAGTGGCCCCCTGTGTGTGTGCTCTCTCCTTCCAGTGTCCCCATGTGTGTATGCTCTCCCTCCATTGTCCCCCTGTGTTTGCTCTCCCTCCATTGTCCCCCTGTGTGTGTGCTCTCCCTCCAGTACCCCACTGTGTGTGTGTGTGCTCTCCCTCCAGTGTCCCCCAGTGTGTGTGCTCTACCTCCAGTGTCCCCCTGTGTGTGTGCTCTACCTCCAGTGTCCCCCTGTGTGTGTGCTCTCCCTCCAGTGTCCCCCTGTGTGTGCTCTCCCTCCAGTGTCCCCCTGTGTGTGTTCACCCTCCAGTGTCCCCCTGTGTGTGTGTGCTCTCCCTCCAGTGGCCCCCTGTGTGTGTGCGCTCTCCCTTTAGTGGCCCCCTGTGTGTGTGCGCTCTCCCTCCAGTGGCCCCCTGTGTGTGTGCGCTCTCCCTCCAGTGTCCCCCTGTGTGTGTGTGCGCTCTCCCTCCAGTGTCCCCCTGTGTTTGCTCTCCCTCCAGTGTCCCCCTGTGTTTGCTCTCCCTCCAGTGTCCCCGTGTGTGCTCTCCCTCCAGTGTTCCCCTGTGTGTGTGTGCTCTCCCTCCAGTGTCCCCCTGTATGTGTGTGCTCTCCCTCTAGTGTCCGCCTGTGTATGTGTGCTCTCCCTCTAGTGTCCCCCTGTGTGTGTGTGATCTCCCTCCAGTGTCCCCCTGTGTGTGTGCTCTCCCTCCAATGTCCCCCTCTGTGTGTGTGCTCTCCCTCCAGTCCCCCCTGTGTGTGTGTGTGCTCTCCCTCCAGTGCCCTCCTGTGTGTTTGTGCTCTCCCTCCAGTGCCCCGCTGTGTGTTTGTGCTCTCCCTCCAGTGTCCCCCTGTGTGTGTGTGTTCTCCCTCCAGTGTGCCCCTGTGTGTGTGTGCTCTCCCTCCAGTGTCCCCCTGTGTTTGCTCTCCCTCTAGTGCCCCCCTGTGTTTGCTCTCCCTCCAGTGTCCCCCTGTGTGTGTGCTCTCCCTCCAGTGCCCTCCTGTGTGTTTGTGCTCTCCCTCCAGTGCCCCGCTGTGTGTTTGTGCTCTCCCTCCAGTGTCCCCCTGTGTGTTTGTGCTCTCCCTCCAGTGTCCCCCTGTGTGTGTGCTCTCCCTCCAGTGTCCCCCTGTGTGTGTGCTCTCCCTCCAGTGCCCTCCTGTGTGTTTGTGCTCTCCCTCCAGTGCCCCGCTGTGTGTTTGTACTCTCCCTCCAGTGTCCCCCTGTGTGTGTGTGTGCTCTCCCTCCAGTGTCCCCCTGTGTGTGTGTGTGCTCTCCCTCCAGTGTCCCCCTGTGTTTGCTCTTCCTCCAGTGTCCCCCTGTGTTTGCTCTCCCTCCAGTGTCCCCCTGTGTGTGTGCTCTCCCTCCAGTGCCCTCCTGTGTGTTTGTGCTCACACTCCAGTGCCCCGCTGTGTGTTTGTGCTCTCCCTCCAGTGTCCCCCTGTGTGTGTGTGCTCTCCCTCCAGTGTCCCCCTGTGTTTGCTCTCCTTCCAGTGTCCCCCTGTGTTTGCTCTCCCTCCAGTGTCCCCCTGTGTGTCTGTTTGTGCTCTCCCTCCAGTGTCCCCCTGTGTTTTTTCTCCCTCCAGTGTCCCCTTTTTTCCTTGGCAGGTTCAGTGGCTCAACCTGCAGTTTTTGGCAATTGGGGTATGTCAATCCTTGAGAGACCATTTGAAACAGGTGCTCAAGGTTTTCCCTGAACAGCAGGCCCAGGATTTAGCCAAACTGTCAGTGGCTTTGTGTTTTGCAATTGATGCAATCAGAGATGTTATTCTTCAAACCTCTCACCTTACGCTTGGGTTGGTGCATATGCGTAGAATCTTATGGTTGAAAAGTTGGTCAGCCGAAGCACCATGCAAAAAGCTCCTGGCTGGTTTTCCTTCTGTGGTGAAAAGCTGTTTGGGGATGATTTGGACAAGTATATCCAAAAGATATTAAGTGGGAAAAGTACCCTTTTGCCAGTTAAGAAATAGAGTAAATGTCCCTCATTTAAACGGGCTCTTTCTCCAGTGCCAGGGGCATCATCCTCCAGGCAGTCGCGTTGGCCTCCACTGTCAGGTTCAAGAGGTAAACCTCAGGGTCAACCCCAGGGACAAAAGAAGTCCTCTTTATGAAGGGGCGCCCCCGCATGTTCGAGTGGGGGGAAGACTTCTGCAGTTCTCAAGGGTCTGGCAGGAGGAATTTCGAGACAGATGGGTGGTCTCCACAATAGCTCTAGGTTACAAACTAGAGTTCTGAGAATTCCCGTCTCCTTGTTTCCTCAGTTCAAATGTTCCCAAAGATCCAGAGAAAAATAAGTCTCTCTTTCAAGTGTTACTCCAACTTTTGTCGCAAAAAGTGATCATGGTGGTCCCCATGGAAGAGCAGGGGTTGGAGTTTTATTTAAACCTTTTCACAGTACCAAAACCAAATGGAGATGTCAGACCCATTCTAGAGCTCAAAGATCTAAACCAGTTCCTGAAAATCCGCTCTTTTCGCATGGAATCAATCCGATCAGTAGTCTCCATCCTACAAGGAGGAGAACTTCTGGCATCAATCGACATCAAGGATGCATACCCGCATGTACCTATTTTACCCGCTCACCAGAGATATCTGCGTTTCGAAGTAGAAAAACTTAATTTTCAGTTTGTAGCCTTGCCTTTCGGTCTAGCTACTGCACCTCGGGTGTTTACAAAGCTTCTGGCCAGATTAAGGACTCAAGGTATAATGATAATAGCATACCTAGATGACCTGCACCTGATAGACAGGTCGGTAGCCCGCTTGGACAAAAGCATGGTCACCACAGTCAACTACCTGGAATACCTAGGTTGGGTCCTCAACCTAGAGAAATCTTCTTTAAAGCCAGTAAGAAGATTAGAGTACTTGGGTCTGGTTAAAGATACAGCCCAGAAGAAGGTGTTTTTACCCCAGGCAAAGATCAGCGCCATAAAGGAGCTGGTTCAGGTGGTCAGGGCAAAGAAGGGCCCTTCTATTCACCTTTGTATGAGGTTGTTGGGGAAAATGGTGGCTTCATTCGAAACTGCTGCAAAACAGTATCCTGTCTGCCTGGAACAAGAAGGTCCAAGCTCTAGATTTCCCTATGCGTTTGTCGCCAAAAGTGCTCCAGAGCCTCAGTTGGTGGAGGATATATGAGAATCTGCAGAAAGGGAAATCCCTCTTACCAGTTACCTGGAAGGTGGTAACAACAGATGCCAGCCCTTCGGGTTGGGGAGCAGCCCATCAACATTGTAGAGATTCAGCCAGCGCACCTAGCCCTAAAGGCCTGGACATTCAGGTTGCGGAATTCTCCTGTCAGGATTCAATCCGACAATGCCACAGCAGTGGCTTATATCAACCACCAAGGGGGCACCAGAAGTCATGCAGCCCAGGGAGAGGTAAACCATATCCTAACCTGGGCAGAAAAGCATGTGCCGTGAATATCGGCAATCCTCATTTCAGGGGTAGAGAACTGGCAGGCGGACTACTTACGTCGCCAGCAGTTGTTCCTGGGGGAATGGTCCCTTCACCCCGACATCTTCCTGGCTATATGCCAAAGATGGGGGATCCCGGACGTAGATCTGTTTGCGTCCAGGTTCAACAACAAGGTTGACAACTTTGTGTCAAGAACAAGGGATCCACTCGCATGTGGAACAGATGCGTTGGTGACCCCGTGGGATCAGTTCTTACTGATTTATGCATTCCCTCCTTTTCTGCTGCTACCTCTTTACTTCTTTGCAGGATCAAGCGGGAAAAGAAATCGGTAGTTCTTGTGGCCCCAGCATGGCCCAGAAGAACTTGGTATGCAGAAATAGTAAAGATGGTGGTGGGGGCCCCTTGGACCCTACCACCACATCCAGACCCACTATCGCAGGGACCAGTGTTCCATCCTACTTTACAAACGCTAAATTGAACGGTTTGGCTATTGAAACCCACATTCTGAAGAATTGTAGGCTTTTAGGCTCAGTGATATCTACCTTGATTAATGCAAGGAAGCCAGCCTCCAGAGTGATTTATTATAGAGTTTGGAAGGCATCTGTTTCCTGGTGTGAATCCAGGGGTTGGCATCCCAGAAAGTATGTCATAGGTAGAATTCTTGCCTTTCTGCAAATGGGGTTAGAGATGAAGATGGCCTTGAGTACTATCAAGGGCCAGGTCTCAGCCTTATCGGTATTGTTTCAACGTCCGCTTGCTTCGCATTTCTTGGTCCGAAGCTTTTTACAGGGGATACCATGGCTTAATCCACCGGGTAGAACTCCCCTGAACCCTTGGGATTTGGATTTAGTTCTGTCGGCATTACAGAAACAGCCTTTTGAGCCCATACGATATATTCCCTTGGTCCTTTTGACAAGGAAGCTAGTTTTTCTGGTAGCCATTTCTTCTGCAAGAAGGGTATCAGAATTGGCGGCTCTTTCTTGTAAAGAGCCACATTTAATCATTCACAGGGATAGTAGTATCCTAGCTTTCTACCAAAGGTGGTTTCAGGGTTTCATCTAAACCAGGTTATTGTTCTACCTTCATTTTTTCCAGAACCCTGTTCTACGGAAGAAAAGTCACTACATTCTCTGGATGTAGTGAGAGCAGTCAAAATCTATTTGAAGGCGACTGCTCAGATTCGGAAAACAGATGTTTTGTTTGTGTTGCCTGAAGGTCCTAGAAAGGGACAGGCAACGCCGAAATCTACTATTGCCAAATGGATTCGGCATGTAATTATTCAAGCTTATGGTTTGAAGAGGAAAGTTCCACCTTTTCAAATCAAAGAGCACTCCACCAGGGCTGTTAGTGCTTCATGGGCAGTGCATCACCAATCCTCCATGGCTCGAATCTGCAAGGCCGCAACTTGGTCTTCAGTCCATACATTCACCGGATTTTATCAGGTGGATGTAAGAAGGCATGAGGATATCGCCTTTGGGCGCAGTGTGCTGCAGGCAGCAGTATAGGTCCTCAGGTCTGATTGCACCTTACATTTGTTTGTGTTTCCCTCCCCTCAGATAGCATTGCTCTGGGACATCCCATACAGTAATTACTGTGGCTCTGTGTCCCGTGATGTACGATAAAGAAAATAGGATTTTTATAACAGTTTATCTGTGAAATCCTTTTCTTGGAGTACATCACGGGACACAGAGGTCCCCTCCCCTCTTTCTGGTTACACGTGTATTGCTTTGCTACAGGGGAGGGGTTATATGGGGAATTGAACTTCCTGTCTAGGGTGTGCCAGTGTCCATCACCTGAAGGTGCCATATAACCCATACAGTAATTACTGTGGCTCTGTGTCCCGTGATGTACTCCAAAAAAAGGATTTTACAGGTAAGCGGTTTTAAAAACCCTATTTTTTCAGCCCTTTCCCCTTTATTTTCACCCAGTAAGCTCTCAGACTTCAGGCACTGCCCCTCCAGTGCTCACTGGTGTGCTGAGCTGCGAAGGGGGCCGGAGCGGCTGCCTCAGGCTCTTAACGGCTCGCTGAGAGGTTGAGCCAGCTGCCGGTCTAGGCTTCTGGGCGGATAGCAGCCATATGATCGAGATCTTTTGAGAGCCTGGATCGGCCCTGTGATGTCAAAAAGCTTTGGCTATGCTTCTCCTTTAAACACTTAGAATCATTATAAATTAACTCTGGGAACAGGGTAAAACCATTTAACCACTTGCTGCCCACCATATAGCAAAATTATGGCGACAAAGTGGTTTCGATATCCTGACCAGACGTCACATGACATCGCCAGGATATCAAGCCACTGCGCGCCCCCTGGGGGTGCGCATTGTGGCGATCATTGTTGCAGTGTGTCAGTCTGACACACCGCAACACCGATCTAGGTAAAGAGCCTCTAACGGAGACTCTTTACCACGTGATCAGCCGTGTCCAATCACGGCTGATCACAGTGTAAACAGGAAGAGCTGTTGATCGGCTTTTCCTCACTCGCGTCTGTCAGACGTGAGTAGAGAACAGCCAATCGGCTGCTCCTCTGACAGGGGGGGTCTGTGCTGATTATCAGTGCAGCCCCCTGAGGATGCCCACACTGGACCACCAGGGATGTCACCACCAGGTATGCCACCCTAGACCACCAGGGATGCCAATCAGTGCCCACAATGGATGCCAATCAGTGCCCACAATGGGCATCACTGATTGGCATCCATCCGTACCATCTATTAGTGTACATCAGCGCCACTTATCAGTCCCCATCCATGCCACCTATCAATGCCCATCTGTGCCACCTATCAGTGCCCATCCGTCCCGCCTATCAGTGCCCATCCGTGCTGCCTATCAGTGTCACCTATGTGTACCTATCAGTGCTGCATATCAGTGCTTCCTATCAGTGCCCATCAGTGCCACCTCAATGGTGTCCATAAGTGCCGCCTTATCAGTGCCCGTCAGTGCAGCCCCATCAGTGCCCATCAGTGATGGAGAAAACTTACTTATTTGCAAAGTTTTGTAACAGAAACAGAAAAAACATTTTTTTTCTTCAAAATTGTTGGTCTTTTTTGTTTATTTGTTTAGTAGAAAATAAAAACCCCAGAGGTGATCAAATACCAAAAAAAGAAAGCTCTATTTGTGGGAACAAAATGATAAAAATTTAGTTTGGGTACAGTGCTGTATGACCGCGCAATTGTCATTCAAAGTGGGACAGCTCTGAAAGCTGAAAATTGGTCTGGGCAGGAAGGGGTATATGTGCTCTGTATTGAAGTGGTTATTAACGTTATGTATTCTTAAAAAAAAAAAATTGAATTAGTGTATTGTAAGATTCCGGGTTGATTAAGCTCTAGTGGTGTATGCGATTTCAGGAACACGTGTCAGTCCAGAATGTATTTCAACCACTAGAGCTTAATCACCCCAGAATATTACCCCCTTCCTGACCAGGCTATTTTTTGCGATACGGCACTGCGTCGCTTTAACTGAGAATTGCGTGGTCGTGCGACATTGTACCCAAACAAAATTTACGTCTTTTTTTTCTCACAAATAGAGCTTTCTTTTGGTGGTATTTGATCACCTCTGCAGTTTTTATTTTTTAAGCTATAAACAAAAGAAGAGCGACAATTTTGAAAAAAAAAAAAACACTATCGTTTACTTTTTGCTATAATAAATATCCCAAATTTAAAAAAAAACAAAAACAAATTTTTTCCTCAGTTTTGGCCGATATGTATTCTTCTTCATATTTTTGGTAAAAAAAATCGCAATAAGCGTATATTAATTGGTTTGTGCAAAAGTTATAGCGTCTATAGGGGATAGATTTATGGCATTTTTATTATATTTTTTTTTAACTAGTAATGGTGGCGATCAGCAATTTTTATCGAGACTGCAATATTGCGGCGGACAAATCGGACACTTTTGACACATTTTTGTGACCAGTGACATTTAGGCCTCATGTACACTGCTGCTGGTAAACGGACGTTTAAGAGCAGTTGGGCATTTTTTTCACCTGCTCCTGAACTCTCCTCTATGTTATCTTATCAGTACATGTACACAGGGTTGTTTATAGTTGTTTCTAGGCAGTTGAGTTTAGTGGCTTTTTTTGGAACCCAAAAAAATGCGTTCAGAAGCTGTGTTTAGAGGCAATTCAAGCGCCAAACGCGGTAACTCGCATTTAACAGCGTTTCATTTACAGACGTTTTTCATTTGAACCAAAAAAAATTAAATAATTTTGCAAACGCGACTAAACGCGGCATGTAAACTCGGCTAAACGGCTGTTTTTAGATGCCAGTTTCTGGCTGTCAAGTTAAATCATTCAGGAGAGGTTGAACAACTTCCCATGCATATGAAGCCTAATACAGCGAACAGTGTTATAAAAATGCACTGATTACTGTATCGTTGCAATTACAGCTGCAAATTTTTTTGAGGATGTGTCTACCAGCTTTGCACATCTAAAGAGTGAAATTTTTGCCCATAGCTCAAGTTCTGTCAGATTGGATGGAGAGCATCTGTGAACAGCAATTTTCAAGTCTTGCCACAGATTTCTAATTGGATTTAGGTCTGGACTTTAACTCTGCCATTCTAACACATGAATATGCTTTGATCGAAACCATTCCATTGTAGCTCTATCTGTATGTTTAGAGTCGTTGTCCCGCTGGAAGGTGAACCTCCGCCCCAGTCTCAAGTCTTTTGCAGACTCTAATGCCCCGTACACACGATAGGATTTTCAGACAGAAAATGTTCGATGGGAGCTGGTTGTCGGAAATTCCGACCGTGTGTAGGCTCCATTGGACATTTTGCATCGGAATTTCCGACATACAAAATTTGAGATCTGTATCTCAAATCTTCCGACAACAAAATCTGTTCTCGTAAATTCCAATCGTGTGTACACAATTCCCACGCACAAAGTTCCACACAGGCTCGGAATCAAGCAGAAGAGCAGCACTGGCTATTGAACGTCATTTCTGTCGGCTTGTCGTACGTGTTGTACATCACCGCGTTCTTGACGTTCGGAATTTCCGACAAGATTTGTGTGACCGTGCGTATGCAAGACAAGTTTGAGCCAACATCCGTCAGAAAAAAAACATGGATTTTGTTGTCGGAAAATCCTATTGTGTGTACAGGGCATAAGGGGTTTTCGTCTAAGATTGCCCTGTATTTGGCTCCATCCACTTTCCCATCAACTCTGACCAGCTTCCCTGTCCCTGCTGAAGAAAAGCATGCCCACAACATGATGCTGCCACCACCATGTTTCACGGTGGGGATGGTGTGTTCAGGGTGGCGTGCAGTATTAGTTTTCTGCTACACATAGCGTTTTGCTTTTAGGCCAAAAAGTTCAATTTTGGTTTCATCTGAACAGAGAACCTTCTTCCACATTTGCCACGTCCAACACATGGCTTCTCGCAAACTGCAAATGGGACTTCTTATGGCTTTCTTTCAACAATGTCTTTCTTCTCACCACTCTTTTATAAAGGCCAGATTTGTGGAGTGCATGACTGTGGATCTGCAGCTCCTTCAGAATTACCATGGGCCTTTTGGCTGCTTCTCTGATTAATGCTCTCCTTGCCCGGACTGTCAGTTTAGGTGGACTTGGTAGGTTTGCATTTGTGCCATACTCTTTCCATTTTCGGATGATGGATTGAACAGTGCTCCGTGAGATGTTCAAAGCTTGGGATATTTTTTTATAACCTGCTTTAAACTTCTCCACAATTTTATCCCTGATCTGGTATGTTCCTTGGCCTATTTACCAATTAGATGACTTCTGATGGCAATTGGTTCCACTAGATTTTAGTTAGGGGTATCAGAGTAAAGGGGGCTAAATAAAATGCACTCCACACTTTCAAATTTGAAAACCAATATTAATTTTCCTTCTACTTTACAACTATGTGCCACTTTGTGTTGGTCTATCACATAAAATCCCCATAAAATAAATTTATGTTTTTGGTTGTAACATGACAAAATGTGGAAAATTTCAAGGGGTATGAATACTTTTTCAAGGCACTGTGCCTGTTTAAGCTATGACTGCTGCCATAGGTTTCCTATTTCAGGGTGGCTCATTTCTCTTGCAGTTTGCTATGGTGCCACATTTGCATTCTGGAAATAGTGCTATGTCTACAGATAGACTGGAGAATGCATTATAAATTGTTAAAGCAGTTATAAAGGCGGAAGATTTTTCCTCTTAATGCATTCTCTGCATTAGAGTAAAAAACTCTCTGTGCAGCTCCCAATCCCCCCCCCCCCCCATACTTACCTGAGCCTGATCCTGGGCTCTCTCCCTTCTCATTGGCTCAGAGACACCAGTGGGAGCCATTGGCTCCTGCTGCTGTCAACCACAGCCAATGAGGAGGGAGTGGAGGGGGGGACAGAGTAGAGTCACATTCTGTGTGTCTATGGACACACAAAGGTGGCTCTGGAGCGAGCACGCATGAGTGCCTCTATAACAAGTAGCTTGCTATGTGGGCACCCAGCAGAAGGGAGGAGCCAGTGGGGGACCCAAGAAGAGTTGGATTGGGGCTGCTCTGTGCAAAACCATTGAACAGAGCAGTTAAGTATGATATAGTTGCTATTTTTTTAATCATGCCTTTACAATCACTTTAATTCTTTCCTAGAGACTGGAAGTTCTATACTGAAAAAGCAGGAGCCAGCAACACTGAAAGTTGTAAACTGCAAGTGCTTGGGTAGGAATTTTAACAAATGGTCTACTGGGCGAAGTAAATATTATTGTGCTTAATGTGTTTGGCAAAAAAGTGGGTTTATTACTACTGCACAATTGTTAAAAGGAGTCATTATTAGAAATTGTGGTTGTCCATACACACCCAATGTTATGTACAGATAAATGCATGCAAAGCTTAAAAAATTATGCCTTTGATTTAAACATCAGCAATTAGTTAACTTATACGTGAATACATTTTTATTCTAAGGTTATTTTAGAACACCTACGGTAAGAAAAAAGAAAGTAGCTTACCAATACTTTTAACATGTTTATACTTCCACTGTTTTTGTTGGATTGCACAATCAGTTGTATTCTACAATTCAGTGTTGTTGTGTGAAACTGAAATTTTTCACAGATTTTTTGGAACATAACGTGATTTTTAACAGCTGTGGTTGTTGATTACAGAGTGTTCCAGGCAATTCCAAGCATGCAGTCCTAGAAATCCACGGAGACTGGTGTATGAAAAAATAATTAAAAAATTAATGTTTTTATGTTCCAGAGCAACCAGATTCCTGCTGTTTCAAGTGCATATTAGAAAAATGTATGAAATCTGCTGTTTTTTGTATCTCACCAGGAAAGCTGTTCTATACTCTTGATCATGATTATGCCATGTCTGCTCTATCCAAGCAGTGATTACATAGTTACATAGTTATATAGTTAGTAAGGTTGAATAAAGACACCAGTCCATCCAGTTCAACCTGAGTGAGTGTGGGTGCATGTCTACAATTATCCCTATTTATTTAAGTTACCCATATTGTGCCATCAATTTATGAAGCACTCTACACATACATCGTACACCCACATTGGTCCCTACCCTCAAGGAGCCCACAATCCAAGGTCCCCATCTCACATTCATATACTGGGGCCAATTTTGGACAGAAGCCAATTAACCTACCAGCATGTCTTTGGAGTGTGGGAGGAAACCGGAGCACCCGGAGGAAACCCACGCAGGCACAGGGAGAACATGCAAACTCCAGGCAGGTAGTGTTGTTGTTGGGATACGAACCAGCAACCCTTTTTACTGCTAGGCAAGAGTGCTACCCACTACACCACTGTGCTGCCCACTAATTGTCTCTTGCCTGGCTGAAGCCCTAAAACTGAAGCCCCCTGGAAAGCTGGCTTTTCCACAGCACTGTAACAAGCTGGTGTATTATTATTATGGAGTATTAAGAAGCAATGAAGGATGCCTGGTATTTTAAAGGATCATGACATTTATGTATTCCTACACATAGAACAGACCACTGATAATGTCCTTACCCTTTTATACTTTCTTTATCCATAATTTCCTTGTTTGTGCCTGCTGATTGGTTTCAACTTCACTGGCAATAACAGTTTCTGCACTGGAACATATGACTGGTCAGTAGTTTGACACTTGTGATGCATTATATCTTCTCAGCTGTAACTTTGAGTTCATTTGAGTCTTGCTCTAGATCCAGAGACTCAAGATAAAATAATTTTATGTAAAGTCATGTTTTTTTCAGCTGAACTACTGATTATAACTACCACTTTACTGCAGTTTTACCTATGACAACAAGCATCAGAATACCTCTTTAGCTAAGTGATTTTTTTAAAGGAAAAGATACAATTTTTTCCAACACACAAATATAGAGATCACTAAACAACATTTCGGAGCTTTGGAGGCAGTTTTAGTTTTTGAAAAAAGTAAAAAAAAAAAAATAGGGATCGCTCTTCTCTTTTAGGCTGGGTTTACACCATGCGGCTCACAGCAGGGGTCCAATGCGCCCTGGTTCACCATTTCAGGTCCGATCTCAGCCCCAATTTTTGGCTGAATTCAGACCTGAAATGGACCAAAAGATGCACAGGACTCCTGTGCAAATTTGCACCGGAGATATGTGAACTGGCTCCATAGAGAGCCGGTCAAAATCTCCTGCTATTGCGAATTGGATGCAGGGAACCCACATCCAATTTGCAATGGTGTGAACTCAGCCTGAAAGAGGAATATAGGGACCTTCCAGATGTTGGAAGTGCAACAACTTGTACTATGCACTCCGAACTATAGATGGTGCTGTAGGGATATACTAGCATCTGTGTGTATTCTGCACAGGAAGGATTTTTTTTCTTTCTTTGATTCTCTCCTGTAATGCTGTTCTCACACATGTTTGCTGTTCTCCAATGCAAGAAAAGTTGAATTCTACATTCCTCAAGATCTCAGTGCCTTATTTAATCACATAACCAACACCAGATTCTACACATAGAGGAATGTGTTTAATTTTTAGAATAGACCGTAAGTTGTTTCTGCTTGTAAAATGTAGCACAATGTATCCTACTGCACAAGAAGCTGAATAGTCTGGAGCAGCATTTTTAAGTTCTATGCAGCAATTGCTAAAGTCACCCCAATAACATTTATTGTGATAGATGATGACATTTCTTGTAGTAATCTGGTGAAAAGAAGATGAAAGATGCAGTTTAAAGGGGTTGACGAAGTAGCTGGGTTTGCTTGTTGCCCAGCCAATGCAGTCAAAAATCTGGTCTAAATTTTGAGTTTGTTTCAAACTCAAAATGGATAGCATATTTTATAATGACAAAGGATGCAACCATACTTTGCAGTAGTAACAGCACCTAATACATCTACACCGTCCAACATGGCTTAAAGTGGAATTCCAGGCTCTAACTAACCAATTCTATAACTGCTCCCACTCCCCTTCTAACTCCTATACTAACTTCATTTCAGCCATTGTCGACGTTCTCTCCCCTCCCCTGAAGATGGCCACTGGGAAGATCACATGACCAGACTGAAGTGTCCTGAGAATAGGTAAGTATCCACTTCAATACTGGGCACTTTCACCCCTTTCCTTCCCAGGCCAATTTCCAGCTTTGAGCGCTCTCGCACTTTTAATGACAATTGCGCGGTCATGCAACACTATACCCAAAAGAAATTTTTAGCATTTTGTTCACACAAATAGAGCTTTATTTGAGTGGTATTTATTCAGGACTCCGTTTTATATTTTTTGCGATATAAGCAATATTTTCTACTTTCTATTTTAAAAGAAATCCAATAATATCTACTTTTGTCATAAATTTAAGCCAAAATGTATTCTGCTACATGTCTTTGGTAAAAAAAATCCCTTTAAGTGCATAATAATTGGTTTGTGTGATCATGGACATATGTACGCAGATGATCACAGACATATGTGTGCAGATGATCATTGGGTGTTTTTACTGTGTGGGGACATGTGTGGGCACAAGTGTGTGTGGGGACACTATTTGGGGACATTGTGTGGGGACATTTGTGGGGACACTGGGCTGGTGATCAGTGTGTAAAAAGCTGTAAAAAACAGCTCATACTCACTGATCACCGGTCGGCTGCAGCGATCCGCTCTCTCCTCACTGACAACTTCCGTGTGAGAAGAGAGCTGATCGCCTAACAACCGGCTCTCTATTTACATCACATGATGGCTGTGATTGAACACAGCCATCATGTAATCAGGAGGGCCAATCACAGAGCTCTCCTGACGATCTGAGATGTGCCGTGTCCGGGTGACACGAGCGCAGAGGGATAGCGCCGCTGCGTGGGCACACATGCGCGCGATCCCCCTCCTTCTGAAGGATGTTCCTGAACGTCCACCCGGCCGTATATGTGCAGTGGCTGGGTGGGAGGTGGGTATAGGCATCTTCCTTCTACACGACTAGTTAGAATAAGAGTTAGGAGGTTGGGGGGACGGTTTTAGGCATAGTTAGTTAGAGCCTGGAATTCCTTTTTAACCACTTCCGGACCAGCCGTCGCAGTTTTACTGTGGCAGGTTGGATTGGCTGGGCAAATCAACATTACCTTATGTCGCTTTTCCTTTTGGCCACATGGGGCGCACACACAGCGTGTGCCCGGAGCCGATGTGAGTGCCCGGCGGGCGCGATGACCGCCGGGCACCTGCGATCGCTCATGACAGAGCGAAAACTGGGATCTGTGTGTGTAAACACACAAATCCCAGTTCTTTCAGGGGAGTAGAGACAGATCGTGTGTTCATACTAAGTATGAACACCGATCTCTCTCTCTTCCTAGACAGTCCCATCACCCCTACAGTTAGAACACAGTGAGGGAACACAATTAACCCCTTGATCGCCCCCTAGTGTTAACCCCTTCCCTGCCAGTGACATTTATAGCGTAATCAGTGCATTTTTATAGCATTGATTGCTGTATAATTGTCAATGGTCCCACAAATGTGTCAAAAATGTTCAATTTGTCTGCTGCAACATTGCAGTCCTGATAAAAATCGCAGGTCGCCGCCATTACTAGTAAAAAAAAATAAAAAAATAAAAATGCCAAAAAAAAACTTTTGCGCAAACCAATCAATATACGCTTATTGCGATTTTTTTTTCCCCCCCAAAAAATGTGTAGAAGAATACATATCGGCCTAAACTGAGGAAAAAACATTAAAAAAAAAAATGTTTATTATAGCAAAAAGTAAAAGATATTGTGTTTTTTCAAAATTGTCGCTCTTCTTTTGTTTATAGCGCAAAAAATAAAAACCGCAGAGGTGATCAAATACCACCAAAAGAAAGCTCTATTTGTGGGGGGAAAAAAAGGACTTCAATTTTGTTTGGGTACAGTGCCGCACGATCACGCAATTGTCAGTTAAATCGACGCAGTGCCGTATCACAAAAAATGGCCTGGTCATTGAGCACCCAAATCTTCTGGGGCTGAAGTGGTTAAAGTAGAAGTTTGGCCAAAAACTAACTCTAAATCTACTGGCAACCACATTCTAAAATGAATCCTTCTAACACTGTAAAGCAAAAATCGCTATACATACCTTTCTGCAGTCGCTCCGCTCCAGTCCCATACTGAGCTGTCAGCACTGGCTTCTCTATGTAGATGTGTGCAGTAGAGGCAGCCGACACCGGAAACCCCATAGTAACTCTATGGGTGACGTCACTTCCCAGCTGTTGTCAGCTGCCTTCTGCACACAGCCTCTGCCGCTGGAGACAAGACTGGATCAGCTTCAGAAAAGGTATAGCGATTTTTGCTTTACAGGGTTAGATAGATTAGTTTTAGAATGTGGCTGCGGGTAGATTTAAAGTTCGTTTTTGGCTAAACTTCTACTTTAGAGTGAACTTGAATTGTAATACTGTAGCTGTGAAAAAAAGCAAAGCAGAGGGCAAAGGACTAGTCATCGATACTGACTGTGGCTTCTCCGAAGTTGATGTTTTTCACCATGTTTGTGATGCTGTTTTTTGTTTATCTATGTATTGCCTCAATAAAACAGTGTTGCACTAGGAGCCTGTGCGCTCTGCTTTCTCTGTTTTTACAGCTTCCAGTGCCCTGCTGGTTTGTTGAGCTGCATGGACCTGTGCAAACTTTTTCAAGAGGCGTTCCAAACTGTATTACAAAAAAATTAAAAGTCAGCAGCTACAAATACTGTAGCTGCTGAATTTTAATATAAGGACACTTACCTGTCCAGGGAGCCCACAAAGTCGGCACCCAAAGCCGACCTGTCCATCAGCTTCAGGTGCTTCCTGTTGCCCTTACTAAAGGAAATGGAAAGTGAAGCACAGCCTGTTTCCTACCGCACATGCGCAAAACACGCTGCGCTTTCTGAATGGCCCCGCTGTCTTCTGGGACCTGTGTGTGTCTCCCAGAAGGCAGTGGGGGGAAGGAGGAGGGGCTGCAAATGACATAGGTCGCTGTGGCGCCCTTACACGGAAGTGGGAGCAGGTACCCGTTTTTGACAGGTATTCACTCCCCCCAAAAGGTGCCAAATGTAGCACTGGAGGGGGGAGAAAGCAGATAAGTGGAGCTTCCACTTATGGGTGGAACTCCGCTTTAACCCTTTTTCTGGTGGATCACACTGACTTTTGAGCAAGATTTTGTTCTGTTTGGGGATACTGTTGATGTTTAAGGGCAAGCTTTTTAGGCATTAGCCATCTCACTAGAGGAGCAGAGCTTTGCTTCCTCATATCAAGTCTGTCTATTCATGACTGGTGATCTGATAACTAACCAATACTTAAGACGCCAACAATCCAAAAATATCTAGTCACTATGAGCACTGGACTGTTTTTTTAGGTTCCCCTTTTTAAGAGCCTTTCTAATACTGAAGAGCAAACAAGCTAAAATAAATACTGTTGGCGTCCTGCACACCAATGGTCTCTTGCTATCGAGATGGTTGGTCAAACTGTCAAAGTAAGTGTTTTTGGTTGGTCTTCCTGTCAATGTGGCAGTGTTTTTATCTTACTAAACAATGTTTCCAGAAGCACAGACAAAACCATGTGCAAGTAATTTCTCATATTTACATTGTCATTGATCAATTTATCTAACTAGATTTATATCTACTGCAGAGAGATTTCCCATCCCCATTCAACAAATTAGTTTCAGGTTGCCAAGCATTCAATCCTGCAAGTACACATGTCTGTTCATAGAAGGAATGGGAACCCACCAATAAAATGGAAAAGTATCTGATGCCTCTCAACTCTTTGGAGTGGATTTACTAAAGGCAAGTAGACTGTACAGTTGTGCTCATTTTCCCCAGAACTTAGTGAATGTGGTGAAGCTTCACATTGTAAAGAATACCCAATCGGGTGCAAGGAAAATAAAAAAACAGCATTTTAGCTGGCACAAGATTGGATGATGGAAATCAACAGAACTTTACCACATTCACTAAGCTTCGAGGAAATGAGTGCAACTGCACAGTCTACTTGCCTTTAGTAAAACCACTCCAAAGAATTGAGAGGCATTAGATACTTTTCAAGATCATTAGTGGGTTCCCATTCCTTGTATGAACAGACATGTGAACTTGCAGGATTCGATACCTATGTATTTGCCTTTAGTAAATCCATCCCTTTGTCTCTTCATGCCATTTAACTTAATCTAAACCCAGAAATATTCTTTTCCCCATATCTATAGATATAAAATGCAATTTAGATGAATGCACTTTAAATATGTATTAACAGCGTATCTACTCTGATTACTTTTTTTTATTCTTCTAACTGTGACCAGATGCCCTTGATGTCTATAACAATCTTCGAGTACAGAGGCAGAGCCCTAATCAGTAGAAGTACATAAACACACATCTACATTGCTGTAGTCATCTGGGGCTTTTCAAGCAAATATCCTTGGAGGACATTTTCAAAGCATGAATATGGCCTTTTATGCCTGTACATCTTCAGGTACAGAGTAGATATTTATGGTTGAATATATGTTTATTTTCACAAATTAAACATATCATAACAAGGCAAAAAGCAGTGTTTAAAAATATTGTAGTATAAACAGGTATTTGAAAAGATCACAAAATATTTTGGGGACATTTTTCATACAATCCTAGGCACAAATGCTGCTTGCAATAATTAACGAAACAATGTATTCCAGTTTGGTAGAACATATCATGGTCAGAAAGAGGGAGGAGAAACAACAGAAGAGAAAAGGGAGGGAAGGCAGCTAGAAAAAAAAAGGGGGGGGTGCGGGGGTGGGAGGAGCTCTGGGTAATGCAGAGTAAGCACAAATACGAAAATGGGGAATACTCAGGGAGGAAACCAGAATCCACTCCAAGTGGGTCTCCCACAACTGTGGGGTGAGGGGGGGATGGGGTGGGTTAGTGGTACCTAGTTAATAGGTTAGGAATTGAATGAAACAGTCTCTAAGGACACTAGGGCTTTCAAGGCATCGGAGGTGGAATCATGCTCGCTCCCAGACTGACCAGAGAGAGTTACAGAGTAGATATTTAGCATGCCAATTTTGCTGCAAATGTTGCTTGCTGTTCTTTTAAAGTTCTTGCAGTATCGATTTCTTGTATGCTTTATCACAAGTCATGCACACTGCCATGTGAAGGGGCCAACTAAATTACAGTAGGCACCCATGCACCCCAAGTATATTAAACATTAGCCAGATCCTGTAGTCTGCAAGCTGGACAGCGATGGCTTTGCTACAAAATAAGGTGCCATTTACACTGTTGGAGTCTGAAACTCATTTTTAAAGTGAAGCTTTCCATTCTCCATGGTAATAGATACTTTTATACTCTGATCCATCTTCCGTTTCAGATGCACTCCTTCGTTCTTCAGAAAAGTGCAGCACAAGGAGACTAAATAGCGCTCACACAAAAACACAAAGAAAAGTAGGACTTTTGGCTTACATGTGAAATCCTTTTCTTGAGGTACATTACATGACACAGGATCTTTGTCAAAGACAACATAGTAATGTACATTAGAGGACTTAGTAGGTACCTTGAAGAGTAACAACACATACGTTTATAAAACAACTTTGTTCATATTTTATTTATACAAAGATTAAAAAAAGTACATGCCATAAGTTCCGTTGGCCTGGCACCTACATGTATTACCTCTTAAAACAAGAAACACTTCCTAGCTCAGGTCTCTACAACACCAGATCTAAAATAGCGCATAACTTTCACTTGTCAAATATATGATATAATAAACACATGCATCTCCAGTTTGTTCCTGGATATTGACAACGGTGGTATGAAGCTCAATGGGCTAATATTTACAGTACTTGTTTTGTTGGCATACAACTTCTTCAGGTGCATATAGGTAGTTAAAAAAATCTGTTTCACAAGACCTGTTTGTCACTTTATACATTTGTGTGCCATACAAACAAAACAAGCAAAGGGAAGCTGAGAGGGACCATTAGGGAAAGACCACCAAGTACTAAGTCCATGCCCCACTATCAGGACAGTAAGAGTGTGCACCTAGTCTTAAGATGTGAGGAAAGAGAACAGGAAGAGCTCAAAACAACCTTGCTATTAGATCTCATAAACAAACTATTGTCAGTTGGTTCTAAGGTATAGATTTAAATCCACAAAGGGTGAATCATTCTATAGATGTTTAAACTTAAGAGCCAGTTCAAATTAACCAAAATGTATCTCCTGGCCAACTTTCTTTCCAATCCTTTAGTGCAAAAGCTTATAAAGCTTTCTTAGCTCCCAACTGTCTCTTATTTCGAGGGACGGTACCTGATTTGGAACGAAGTCCCTCTTTCCTCCTCATGTGTCACTTATTTTGGTCTGATCTGTATAGTTGTATATAAAATGCACTTTTTATCTTTCAAAACGTGTTTCCCAGTGCTAAACCTTTTATCCAATTTCTAAATTGCTGCATCTGTAAATTTCAAGAGCCAGTATAAAGGAATAGTAGTGGTGAAAAAAGGCCTTATGGATTTAACTAATCATTTCTTTATGTATAATTCTCCTTTAAGGTGGTGTGGCAGGGGTGTGTGTACTATGCCTACATACTTTTGCTAATAAGTGTCCCTCGTTCCCATTTCAAAAAGTTGGGAGATCTGAGCTTTCACAGCGATCACTGCCACATGCCTCACCAAACAGAAGGTTATTTTCTTACTTGTACATTACAGGACAAAGGTTTTAAACAATTGGGTAATGCAGCCACCTTCAGGTGACTGGACACTGGCAAACAAAGCTGTAAGGAGACAGCCCTAGCATACATTTTAACTCAACAAACAGGTGGCAGCCTTGCAAACCAGGGAAACAGATTCCTGATGCTGAAAAGCCCATGAACACTGACTGATCTGGTAAAGTGTTTCTTAACAGGAAAGTGATGAAACATCCTTCAGACTGTAGGATCAATAACTATAATTTACCTGACAATTCTCTATGGAAACCCTCAGGAATAAGAGTAAATCCAGATGTCTAAAGGAAGCCATGGCTTCACGGCACATACCACATACAGGCAGTGGATAAAAAAAACTTCCTGGAATGTTTTGGAGAAGGAAAGAGGGAAGCACAATGCACTGGTTAAGGCGGAAAAAGGAAACAACCTTAGGAAGAAAAAAGGCCTTGGGCCGCAAAACAACCTTGTAGCTCATTAGAGAATAAGGCTCAGAAACCCTCCTCAAAGAGGTGAAAGAAACAAGGCAGGCAACCTTGAGATTAAGGGCAGCCACGGAAATACCCGATGGGTTCAACAGGGTTTCTTCTAGAAAGGCTGAAGGAGCTAGGTTGAGATCCCATGGAATTATTGGGGAGTGCAAAGGAGAGACAATGTGAGCAAAACCCTGCACAATGACTTTCACTAAGGAGTGAGAAGTAGTTTTTGTAAACTGACAGCTAGGGCTGAGATCTGACCCTTAATGGTATTCAAGGCCAAATGCTGATTCAGATCAGATTGGCAGAAAGTCAGTATTTCCTCCACAGAGTACATTCTGGATTGAATTCCCTAGCCGCACACCATGACAAACAGGTTTTCCAGGTGTGATGGTGGCCTTTGCAAGAAGTTGACTTCCTAGGATACAATTGGCCAAGCCCCTGTCACTCAGTACCCGGGCTTCAAAAGCTAAGCTGATAAGGCCAGTTTCTGAGAATAATGATGAACTGGTTCTTGGGACAGAAAATCTAGACAATCTGGAAGGGCCCATGGAGAGTCTGCCACGAATTGGAGTATGTCTGGGTGCCACATCCTTCTGGCCTAGTTTGGTGCAATGGGAGTCACCTGAATGCTCTCCATCTTGATCCTGCAGAGCAAACATGGAAGAAGCTTCAGATGGGGAATGACATAGATCAGGTTAAGCCGACTGCACTGTTACCAGAACATCACTGCAAAGGCTCAGGAATCCTTGTTTCTGACAACAAACTTGTCCAGTTTGTTGCTGAACCCGAATGCTATGAAGTCCACATCCAAAGTCCCACACTTGTGGCAAAAAGTTAAAAGCACCTCCAGGTGAAGAGATAGTTTTCTGGGATCCAAAAATTGATGACAGAGAAAATCAGTTTGCCACTTTTCCGTGCCTTAGATGGTGCACGGCATTTAGAGCCAGGATGTTCTGTTCAAACCAGAATCTAGTCTGCTTCTCTTTAAGCTGCGTAACTTCCGGTGCCTCCATGCTGGTTAATGTAGGCTACTGTTGTGGCGTTATCTGACTGAATCCTGGTCAGGTGACTCTGCAGTTGAGAGGTCCAGTGAAAAAGAAGGAACAACCTGAATGCTCTATGTTCCAAGATGTTGACTGGAAGATTAGCTACCTCACCTGGGTAGTGTGTGTCCAGAACTCCACCCCAGTTGGCTGGCATCCATTGGGAGTACCTTACAGGTCACTGGCAGAAAGAAACTTGACAGAAGAATCATGATGCAAACAAATCTGCAAAGAAAAATAAAATAACAAAGAAAAGGCTTGGTTACCTCAGGACAAAAGATGTCTGTACACCAAAGGACACTAGCAAAAAAATTGATGCTTGCTGGGCATGGGAGGGGTTATGCTATGGCCGTCTTTACAGCTTTGTCCAATGTCCAATAACCTGCAGGTAGCTGCATAGCCAAATCATTTTGAACTAAGATCCTGTCCTGCCCTATAATTTACGATTCAGAAATAATAATTTAGAGAGGTTCTAACAATTCCCCCTCACTACTGGGGACATCCTGTAATGTTGGTAGAGATTACAATACAACACTTTTATTTTTATAGTGAACTGAATGTGTAATTTAATAAGAAAGAATGTGTAAGTGAACCTAGTGACCCACTGCATTAAATGTTAGCCCTCATCACTTAAGGCTAATGAGAACACAAAAGGACACTTAACCAATTGGTGGTTTTTAAGGCCAACACGGCTTCCCTTTCCATTTTGCCCCCTCCTCCTTATAGGAGTACCTCTGCAGCATTAAAAAATTATTTATACATTTTTTTTCAGCTGTCCTCAGTCTGGTCATTTTACAGGTCCCCTTCACCTTTTGTGGTGGATTCATCTCATATGCTACAGTGATTTGCACCATTAATGGTCTTGATATCCTGGGCTCAAGTGGGCTGGATGATGCTGGGCATTATTTAACCCAGAAGATTAGCAGCACTGGATCAGTGAGTCTGCAGAGAACAGTACCAGAGAAAAGATAAGTATGGCTACAGAAGCTGCTTTATTTTTACAAGAGAATGAGGGCTAGAACCTTTTTTTGCCCAGGCTGGAATTGGGCTTTAAAGGTAATGCTATGAGTAGCTATATCAATAAGGTTATACTGTAAGCAGTATATGGATAATTGTTCCTTAATATTGGTTTGCTTCAGAACCTCAAATAAAGCATTAGCTGTTAAAGTGCACCTTCATATATACCCCTCCAACTATAGTGGCTGAAATATGACAATTCAACCTGCTACAGAATGATGATCATACTTGAGAACTTTCGTGTGCCTAATTTTTCCCCTAAAGGGAAGCTGCAGAGACAATTTTGTTTACCAACTGGCATCAAAGAGAAAAAAAAACACAAAACAATATGAATACAGTGTAAGCTTTATTGCATACCATTCTTATAAACAGTTTGCAAATTATTTACAACTAACAGAGTGTTTTCTTTAATTTCTCTTCATGACAGTAGAGGTTATCAGTCTTTGCTGATAAAACACTAAAAACCCCAACTTTAAAATATAAGCAATTTCTGTGTTATTACTATAAAAACAAAAATTGTGCTGCTGATGTGATTTCATTTTGGCACAACAGATACTCCTTAATAAAATAAAACAGATTTTTTTTCTGCACCTAGACATATAACTAGGCCCGGAAAATAAAAAAAATACCTTTACCTTGAATTAAAGAGCTACTATAACATTCACAATTACGTATGTAGAAATTCCCACACCTGCACAGAATTAGAGATGTCTAATGCCCCGTACACACGGTCGGATTTTCCGACGGAAAATGTGTGATAGGACCTTGTTGTCGGAAATTCTGACCGTGTGTAGGCTCCATCACACATTTTCCATCGGATTTTCCGACACACAAAGTTTGAGAGCAGGATATAAAATTTTCTGACAACAAAATCCGTTGTCGGAAATTCCGATCGTGTGTACACAAATCCGACGGACAAAGTGCCACGCATGCTCAGAATAAATAAAGATATGAAAGCTATTGGCCACTGCCCCGTTTATAGTCCCAACGTACGTGTTTTACGTCACCACGTTCAGAATGATCGGATTTTCCGACAACTTTGTGTGACCGTGTGTATGCAAGACAAGTTTGAGCCAACATCCGTCGGAAAAAATCCTAGGATTTTGTTGTCGGAATGTCCGAACAAAGTCCGACCGTGTGTACGGGGCATTACACTACTATCTTTGCAGGTGAGTGCAGTTTACTACTCTGCAAGTATTTCTATTGTAGACTTAGGAGGCTGTAGTACCCTTCAATGGTTATAAAGATGACCTCAGCTATGTATAGGTAATATTTTTCTAAGCTGGTACATATAATTGTGAATGTTATAAATAGTTATTGTGTTCTTTAAACTGAATATGCCAGACTTGTACACAAACCTAACATCTGATTGCTCTCTGGAGGTATAAAGTCTGTTGATTTAAAAGCTTTGACACATTGCTCACTTTTCAGATAGGTTTATTGCTGTACTAGTGTTTTCATATTACTCGGACAGTAACCACACCTAAACGCAGAAATACTAACTCAGTCTCACTGGAAATAACCTGACTTTATGAGCGATCCTTTAAATTGTAATGCCTGAAATGGATTGGATATGCTTGCTCTAATGTATATTTGAATAATGAGGAATAGCAAACAATGGACATAAAAGGATAGACAAGCAGACCAGGTACAGCACCTTGTTCTTGGGTCACTACTGTTGAAAATAAACTTATTTCAGGTGGTGATGTCGGACTATGTACTAAGAAGAAGCTCTGTTGTATTTCTCCCACGTTTTCTGATTGCTGCTTTAAAACGTGGTAGATAAAACAGTGAGCAGTAATAGGCAGCTAAACATCCTGTACGCAGTGATTGCTGGTGATGGATAGGTTTTCACACTAACAGCTAAACCGCTACACTGGCATTTTTTTATGATAATTTTGAAAAGAATGGCAGCTAAGAGATATACAATTAGCTGTATATCACACTTTTGTCACACCTGCTCATTCCAATCCAGATTTGTATAGTAATTATGAGCCTCCTCAGTGTATGAGTACTGCTTAGCACTTTCTAAAATTGGTCATTGCTCAAGTTTGTTCATCTGTTTTGATACCTTTTGTTAAATTACCTGGATGTATCTATGATTTGAAGGACCATAATTAAGAAGTTTTGTACAAGAAAGCCTAAAGATAACGCATAAAGATAGCCTTTAAAGCGGAGTTCCACCCAAAAATGGAACTTCCGCTTTTCGGAATCCTCCCCCCTCCAGTGTCACATTTGGCACCTTTTAGGGGGGAGGGGGGAGCAGATACCTGTCTAATACAGGTATTTTCTCCCACTTCCTGGGCATAGATAGCCACAGTATCTGCAGATATCTATGCCATGACTAGCACCTCCTCCGTCCCCCCCCCGCTGTCTTCTGGGAGAAACACAGGTCCCAGAAGACAGCAGGGACCAGTGGGATTGCGCAGTGAGACTCGCGCTTGCACAGTAGGGAACCAGGCTGTGAAGCCGCAAGGCTTCACTTCCTGATTCCCTTACCGAAGATGGCGGCGCCTCCACCCGAGAGCTGAGCTGCTGACTTTTAAAAAAAAAAACAAATTTGGCGGAACTCCGCTTTAAAGTGGTAATAAACTTGTTTTGCCTATTTTTACCTATAGGTTAACTTATAATAAAGTTTACCTGTAGGTAAAATGAATATCTCCTAAACGTGCACCGTTTAGGAGATATTCCAGCGAGCTAGTGATGTCACCAGTGCATGTGCTCTGAAGGAACAGCATACCCGTGCCATTCCTTCAAAGCTCTGTGCCGTGCCTGGGGAATGTGATGTAATTGCGGCTCGGCCAATCAGACAGCCGGAGCTGCAAACCCGGAAGGAAGACCGGGTGAAGATGGAAGCCCTGTCAGAGGTGACAGTGTGCCGCTGAAGAGCTTTGTTTTAAGGTAAGTATTTCATAATGTGCTAGTATGCGATGCATACTAGCACATTATGATTTTTAGGCTGTAATGTAACAAAATAGGTAAAAAGCCAAGGGGGTAAATACTTTTGCAAGGCGCTGTACATTATTCTCTCAAGCTTTTATCAGCTGTACAAAACACATGAAACATTATGCATTTGCAAACTATAGATAAAAAAACAGGTGATCCTAACGTATGATAAATTCGTGTTAAACATAGAGACAAAATGATAGGCATTATCCAAATTTTTGAAAAGGCTGCTGTTTGTTTAAAACAAACAAAATGTTCTATAAATGGTAAAAACAGAACATTAAATATTACCCTTTCCTGACAGAGCTGATTGATTCTGCAGGCTCTGGCTAATTCTCTTGTCTATGAGCCTTTTTACCCTTTCAGGAAACACAAAAACTCTATGTGACCTTTATAAAAAGTAAGTTCGGTTTTTGAATTGGTTTAACAGATCAAAGCAATGATGTGTTCACTTTGCTGTTGTCATACCACACAAATACAGAGTGTTGCTGCTGCTATCACAACAACAGACCCAAATACCTCATCCCAATTTTTAGGGAGTTTCCCAGACCAAGGCAGCAAAAATAGGGCAAAATGCACACTCAGTATTAACATCTCACATTTATAATCAAATTTTTTTTTTTTTTTAAATTAATTAACACAACCACAAAATAATCTACTGTAATTTAAAATTCAGTAAACACTGAGCCTGTAGTACGATACTAAGGCTCTATAACCTTGCAGCCAGCACCATTATTTGCAGCATCATAGAGGGAACTTTACAAGTGCCCTATAGTGCAATGTGTAAGCACATCCATTACAGGCAACATTAACTCTCCAATCACTAAGCAAATATAGACATTGTACAATCTCCACAAAGTGTGATATCTTAGAATAGGAAAATATAAAAATCCAAGTTTAATAAAACACCTATTGGCTCTTCCTAGTAATGCCATTTTAATATAACTATGATCATGCATACAAAAAATACTGTGACACTTTCTATTTATTTACATATACAGTGACGGTGAGATGTAAGGAAAGTGAATCGTCAGAAACATTAAGTGCAAATTAGCTTTGCCTCTGAAAATATATCAAAATAATTCTAATACTCTTATTAAAATCCCAATCTGCACCCAACACCATATGTGCCTCTGTCCTCATTTAGAAGATTTATGGTAAAACCATTCAACATCCAAAGTATGATATGGTATTTATAAGCTTAGCCAAGGTCAGCGAACTAATGTGATGAGTTGTACATTCCAACAGTGCAGCATCAATATCTACCTTACCTTATGGTATGACTTGTACTAACTGTTATATAGAGGGTACTGTTGCTGACCTCATTAAAGCTGAAATCCTGGTATGGATATTTTTGGATTCTTACATTTGTCCAGCTTGGATGAAAGTATGCATATTCCATACCTGGCCAATCCCTGTGGATGCAGAGAATCGCTGTATTAACCACCCCCCCCCCTTTCCCTACAGTGATCCTCACAGTCTTTCGAATCCCATGCTGAATGGCTACCCTGCCGCATAGTAATCGCAGGGGGGTTGCTCACTTGGCATGAGTGTCATTCAGAGGATACTTTGTATTCTCTGAATGAAATTCTCTGAGAGATGGTGAGGCAGGAAGGTTACACCAAGATCTTTACCTGGTCAAAAAAGAGGACGCTGTGAATTCCTGGAATCCAGCTTTAAGATGCTATTTTTCTGGCTAAAACATGGATCCATTTAACACTTTGTTAGTGACCAAGAACAAGGTGCAACAAAGTGAAGGTTAAACCTCTGAAATACATTATTATTAATGTAAAATATTAAATATAATGGGTCAGTATGACAGCTAGGTAACTAGCATTTTCAGGAAAGGTCAGTATATCAGTAAATTTGTCAGCATGGCTTTCTTTAAAATGCATTAATTACTGTTGCATTTTGTAGCATGCTAAAAACTCAGAGAGAAATAAAAAATCATTATAGTCAGTGGATGGTCAAAACATGACGATAGTGATGTAGAACTCAAGAGATATATTTATTGGAAATCAGTGATTTAAAAAAAAAAAAATCACCCTCTCCCTTTCTCTTGGTGGCCTTATGGCAGCAAAGTGAAAAAACATCCTAGAGTAGTTATTTATATGAGATGAACAAGTTCTGTTGAGGAGCTGTCCTGTTTAAAAGTGTCTACATTTGCCATTTGCAGCAGAGATATAATTCACTGCTAAAGCATTTACAGGGGTTAAAGCAGAGTCCCACCCAAAAGTGGAACTTCCGCTTTAAGGCCTCCTCCCTGGCTCATGTTTGTGAAACTGAGCTTTTGGGGAGGAGGGTGGGGGAGCAGGTACCCAAATTTGACAGGTACCTGCTCTCACTTCCGTTCCGGTCGCCTAGGAGAAGCAGAACCTCTCCCTCCCAAAGTCTTCTGGGACATATAACAGGTCCTAGAAGACTTCGGGGCCAGTCACAGACTGCAGCAACGCTCACGCATGCGCAGTGGGCACCCGGCTGTGAAGCCGTCACAACCGGGTGTCCATAGTAAAGATGCCCACGCTGCCGAGGGAGGACATGGGGAGAACACGGCTGTGAACACGGCTGCGATGAGTACACTGCTGAACTGTGGGACAGGTGAGTGGCTGTTTAATAAAAGTCAGCAGCTACACTTTTTGTGATATTTTTCAAGGCTCCATAGCTCAATTATAACTGTGAGGAGGCACCTGTTTATAAGGTTTCCAAAAGGGTAGACTAATGCCTCGTATACACGGTACAATTGTTGGCCAACCGAACGTCTGATTTTAGTCAAAAGGGCGTGTGCCAGGATCTTGTCTTGCATACTAACAGCAAACAATTGTCGTGCAACAAACACGAACGTAGTGACGTACTACGAGGAATTTCAGCTCTTGATCGCCACCCTTTGGGCTCCTTCTGCTAATTTAGTGTTTGGTGAGCATTGATTCTGAGCATGCGTGTTTGTACTTTCGACTTTTGTGTGACGGATTTGTGTACTGACCATACGAAAATCTGACGTCAAACCGTTGTCTGTCGAAAATTTACTAGCCTGCCATCCAACATTTGTTGGCTGAAAGTTGGACAACAATTGTCAAAAGGAGCGTACTAACGGTAAGTTTTTAGAACAACAGTCTGTCAACATACAATCCCCTGCCAACATTCGTACCGTGTGTACAAGGCTTTAGTCCAGTTCTACAGAAGACAATATATTTTCTATTGTTAATGCAGAAATAAAGACACAGAAGTTACCTCTGTTCCAACTGTCTGACGCACGCAAAGGTCCCTTGTTGGCATCTTCTGCCTGGCTTCTTTCAGGGGCAGTCTTCAGGGATCTTGATTGGCCGGTGCAGGATGATGCCACTCTGGCACATGCACAGGAGCGCATTCATCTTGGCGCACAGCCAGTGTGCCAGGATGTAAACTGAGCTGCACATGTGCAGCTCAGTGTACATTCTACAGGGGAATACAAAAGGCAGGCAATTGTATTTTAATGCAGAAGAGACATTGCATGTCTCTTCTGCAATAAAAAGCCTGCCTATTTCTAATTTTTTACTTTTTGCTTTCAGTCCAACTTTAAATGTGGTTGCTACTAGATATGGCTCTATCTCTTTAACAGCAATATCTTCTATGAAACTTTACAGCCATTTAACAACCTCGGACACTTTCCTAATGAAAGATTACATAATTGTGGCATCCAATTTGTAACTGCTTATGCATTTAAACATTGAAAAAATGAAAGAAAGTCCTGAGTTACAAGCAAGAATCATAATGTACTGAAGAAAAAGCAGACACTTACTTCCATTCATGTTAACACAGGTGTGAGAGGATTTTATAAAATTAAATGTATGGCCACTCCCAGTGCATAATTTAACAGAAAGTCTTGCTGAAGGTATACTCAGTAATACTCTAAAAGCTAACATTGATTTATTTATAAAAAAAAACAACTTTATTCCAGTAGCTGAATGTATATTTTAACAAACAAAACTACAAAGTACTAGAAAAAACTGTATAAGAAATTGGTGTGGCTTTCTTCATCTGGTAAAACTAGCATTTAGGGGGAATTCTTAGTGCGGTGACAAGCATTTTACTGCATTTACTGCAAAATGTTTGCTGTGTGTCCCATTCATATTGTAACGCAGTACAGAGCTGCCCTAAAATGCATTTTATTGCAGTGCACTGTAAAGAATTGCATGGCACAGTACAGCAGCAGAGTGCATCGCACCCTGTACAGCGACATGAATGAAATATACTTTTGTACACTTCAAAAAAGTTTGTCAGTTCTTGTGTTTACCAGCCCTTAGTGTCACTTAGTCTGAACTTCTAGAGGGTTAATCCCAGTTCCACATATTGAATTTTAAATCCAAACACCCAACAACGATATGGATCTTTAGACCAACTAGGAAATGGAACTAAAATGGTTCATCAGTGCTTTTTTTTTTGTGGAGATTTAAGAGTGTTTTAATGATCAGAATCTTGGTGCACATGAAGTAATCTCAACCAAAACCTGTTCTATGTGCTAAATAATACTGCATAGTATATGCATTACAGAGGGCTACAGCACCCCATTATTAAGACAGCTCCGAGCCCCTAGACTGAAACCATTGTATAAAACACTGTGTGACTATGCCATCGGGTAACCAAGATACACTAAATTATTAAAAAATATGTTTAGCAGAAAGATGTGGCCCTTTAAATATCTCAGTCTTCTAAGTAGAAATATCTTAAGTCAGCAAACCACCACCAAACAAGTATACCAAAAATATCAGTATGTCAGGCACAAGTTTTATGGTCCTAAAATCCATGCAGTGTTCAGCAACAATTCTTTGAGGTCAGCTGAGCATTCTGGGTTTATATTTGCCTTGTAATTTGCACTACAAATGAGGATTTTGTTTCCCCTGAATTCTCTTGGAGATGTACTACATTGTAAATAAATGTACAAACAGAAATTAATAACATGCAGAAATTACAGGACTCCTCTCCCTCCATAAATTTTATTCTACAGACAGTATTTCCTTTGCATCACACCCAGAGTGACACAAATCATCCTGTGTGTGTCCCTGGCAGGGTGTTAACCCCTGAGGCTTTCAATATGAAATTCCTGTCTGTTCCCACAGAAGATGCAGAAGGGTGTGGTCTAAGGCTTAAATGAAATGAGTCATTTTGTCAGAACTCCTCGAAACCCACACGGCAGTTTAAAATAACAAAAAGAACATTACCAAGCAGGTCAAATAATCCACAATCCAACACCTACTAACAGTGTTACTGTCTATTGTTTACACGTAAAGAACTGTGAAGACGTGTTCTATAAGTATTAAAATAAAAACTGGTTTGGGAGCGTACATTAGTTTTGGTTCCACAGTATCAATATCCTATCGTCATAGAGAAAAAAAAAAAAGGTCATATTAGTAGATTATTAAATATGGTATTGGTGGATCAGGGAAAGCTCTCCTGGGTTCTTTTTTAACAACCAGGATTGCTCTTTATTGAAACAAAGGCATGATACAATGACAGAAAGTATCAAGATGGTAGAAAGCATCATACTAAAGTAAAGGCACTTGGAGATAGGCTACAGATCAACTGAATCTCATGGGTTCTTTGCAGGTAATTTGTGATTTACTTTGGAAATCAAACTGGTAGCACTAAGTTGCCTAATTTTTTAGCCATTTTAACCAAGTTAAAAAGCCAAAAGCTATATTATTGTGCTTTTATAGGGTGGTACTATGGAGGTGTTTTTTAATTATGTCTTGCATTTTATAATTTTGCACTACAGGCTAACAGCAATCAGAATATTGTTTTAAAAATGACACACACATATATCTATATTTATTGAGGCACTGGCTGTCATCTAGGTTTCTCGCATACATATGGTGAGGGGTTCTAGGGTTTATGGCTGAACAAACAAAAACCAAGTCCAAACAAAAAGACCAGCTGGTCTGTCTGCAAGAGAAAGCCCAAGCCTAAAAATCCTAACCCTTTAGATTCTTGGAAAGGAGGTTCCAAATAGGAACAGGAGTTTGCTACGGTCAGGCAAACAATCTCACACTGAGATGTCAATGAATTGTGACAGCCCTCACAGCAGGATATACCAAGTGACAGCCAATACCCTTTAGACCAGAAAAAAACCCCAAGGGTACCCCCTTAAGGCCAGACTGACAGACTGACTGAAGAGGGAGAAGAGTGAACAAAAGACACTTGCACAAGAAGAGGCATGGATGAGGGCACACTGCAACCTAGACTGGTGCACAAGATGCCAGAAAAACGTAAGCATGAGCAAGGACCCATCCGCCTAACACCTGTAGGTGTCTCTAGATCTGGCGTGGAGAACTCTGCAAATCTGCCAACCTCGATACAGAAATAACACGGTACATTGGCCCACCCTGATCCTGAAAAGCATCTTAATCTTAGGAGCGATTAGGGAGAGAGGTGAGGAAAAAATATGGAGAAACATCCTCAACAGACTGTACATCAGTCTCATTCCCCCCAGAGACTAACAGGTAATGCCAGGAGTGTCTTGGTACAAAAAGACCATCTGGATGTCTCTGCACAAATCCCTGCTCCTGGACATAGAAGAGAGGACTGAAAAGGACTGAGAGTCATCAGGAAAGGTGGAGACTACATTGGAAGAGTATTCCCTTGGCACCCTACAAGTCCTAAAAGGGAAGTACAGAGAATTTCCCTGACAGATGAGAAGGGAGTAGACCTCTTAAGAAATTATTTAAGCCAATGTTAACCACCTGAGAAGCCTTGTCTAGTAGAAGGTAAGTATTGCAGGTATTAGGAAACCCAAATGGGTATGGACTACTAGTTCAACTGAATCTTAGGTTAAGGAACTCTCCTGAAAGGAGGACTGCAAATCCATGCTGAGTACAGCTCCCAAAGACAAGCTTACACTAGTATGGGAATGAGGGGTCCCAGGGTGTGAGGAATCCAAACAGACCTGAGAAGATATACTGCTGAATGCAGTAACACCAGAGAAAATATGAAGGAGATGCCAGACACAAGAACATAGCCTGTGAGCTACATGAGCTACAGGGGGGGACCAAGGCACCCGAATGTCAAGGAGGCAAACTACTCAAGGACCCTTCTGGATGTGCAAATATCTCTTCACTTGAAGAAGTGGAGATGCACTTTAATGCAGAAGGCTTACCAGACGGGTTGGCTAATATCTGGCTTCATGCCCTACAGCTCGAATGGCTTAGATGCCTACTTGTACTGACTACTGAAGTAGATAAATGAGCAAGGTAGGATTTCTCTGCCCCTCCACATACCTCCTGCGGCCACCTGTAGTGTCACTAATAATGGTGTCAAATGCAGGTCTGAAGAGATGTCCCTTGAAGGGTAATCAGGTCTCCTTGCACACTTTGACAGCATCCCAAGCACACAATATAAATGTGAAGTGTGGTCCCTCGCGCTACTATGTGAACAATAACAAACTAACTAAAATAGTGTGAAAATGCTGCTGGACCTAAAGTGTAACACAATACATAAAACAGTATAAAATGAGGAAAAGTGATCTGTGCAAATTTCTAGGTGATACTAATTGAATAAGAATAGTATGAACTCTTCAAATAATAAACTCTGTATTAAAGTCCAGCAAAATACAAAGTGTCCAAACATGTATAAGTATAATGACTCTTCTGAAAAATGATAGCAGGTTCTTCTTAGTCTTCACAAACGCTAAATGCTCACAGAGTGCTTACCTCCCAAGCACGCAGTCAGAATACCCTGCACATTTGTACAGACATCAGTCCCATGCGAGAAACCAGTTTAGAAGCTTGTAACAAGACATCACAACTAAAGTACAAGACTCCAGACATCTATTAATTATAAGAAACATGGGCCTACCCAAGATGGAGGGAATCTACCCATTTTGACACAGTATAGCAGATTAAAGTTTCCAACAACATAAGAGTAGAGCCAGACCAGTTCATTTAAAATGGGGTTTTAGGAGGGAGTTTAACTGTGTCTGCATTTTGATCCTTGCACCCGCTCCTGCATGCATGTTAAATTTTGCAACTGTCTGTGCAACTGCTGCATCTGCATCCACTTCTATGTGCTGCCTGCACGCATCTGTGAGGTGGATGCAGACAAAACAAAATGTGGCTCTGCATGGAGGACAGGACTCAACGCCTGGCTGAATGAGCCCTAAACGTGAAAATGCTGTCCACCCACTTGGCAGTCTGCCTGTTAAAGTGGATCACTGGTGCAACTATCGCAGGAAAGGACCACCAATTTATAAATTCCCTTTTGAAAGCAAATTTTACCACACACTCCCAAGTGGGGCTTGAAACAATCCCCCGTAAGTCAGCTGAAAGAGACTGCGGTGACCTGAAAAAAGTTTTTCCAGAAATAGACTTTTGGTATTCTGAATCTGAATCAAAGAAACAGAAACATTAGCATCAGGGCCAACCTGAGATAGAGGTTCAGGATGTTCAGAGCTAGACTGCAGGGGATAGTACCAGAGTGCATTTAGACCCTCTGCAGGCAGAATGCTCCAATTTGTGACCAAAATGCAGATATGAAGTATTATAGGCTGAGGTCATCCGTGGCATCGGCGCTGTCCTATGTGTGTCTTAGTGAAGGCATGTTACATCCACACATTGGAAATGCAACTAGGCTTAAAGTGAGCTAAGGCCTCAAATACTTGCAAACCCAGGCAGCTGATGCTGATAAGGGTTTCAGGTTGCTGGAGGTGACCAGGTCACTGTAGGGGTACAGTGGAAAAAAAAAACACTTGGTGTTTTAAAAACACGAAAGGCAGAAGGACGATGCTTTTTACCAGGCTGAATGGCAGGAAAGAGTGCAGAGTGTGTTTGCACAGCACTCCACCCAACAGAAGAAGTCAACACCCAATCCCCCAGCATTAACTTTTACGCCGGCGATGGTGGTAGATTTGAAATGATTAACAATGGCACAATAGAGGGGTAGCTCTCAGTGCTTCAAACCAACTAGCCTATTTCACTGAGTCTTTAGAGACAGGGTCACACCTGGGGTTGTCTCATGGCTCTGGACCTAGAAAGCACTCCACTGCTAACAGTACATTAAAGTCTAGAAAGTACCACAATGCAGGGCCCATTGCCAGAAGGTCACATTCTAGGCTAGCCCTGCACATCCAGTCTTGCAGGGTCTGAGTATGGCCTTCAAAGCCAGTGCTGAAGAGCAGCCAATTCAGACTTCCTCTATACAGAAGCCAGCATAAGTGGTGGTGTAGCAAGAATCTTGATTGAAGTTAACATAAAAAAAAGTCAGAAGGCTAGTTAGACTTTTTTCAGCAAAGCTGAAGAAAAGGCGTTCAACCACCTAGGGCAATAGCAAAAAAACAGAGGCATGCTGGGTAAAGAAGGGATAATAAGGGGACTGTAGATGGCAGTATAACAGACTGTTTCTGAATTTCTGTGTCTCTCAATGGTAAAGGGAGAAACAAACATTGTGAGAAAAAAAAAATCTTAAGTTGTGTTTAGTGTTGTAGAACCCGAAGGTTTTGTAGAGCTTTGGGTGGGATAAAATCTACATTCCTTGGTCCACATCTTACCTGGTAGTCAGACATCAGTTGTCCATGGGCATTTATATATGTAAGCAGACTGATGCAGGTCAATCTATCTATATTGCTCTCTCTGCTGTGGGAGCCTGGTTCTGTGTGAAAAGGCTCACAGAACACTAAAAAGGTACAAATGCTGACAGTGTGTTTTGGCGAAACCATTAGGGGGGCACCTTCTTAGATAGGAACTGACCTGAGTTTAGCTAATGGGTTGGATAAGCACACATTTTATTTGTTTTATGGACCTGCTGTATAATGCCCTCCCTTGAAAATGTGTATCTTCACTGTCTTGCTGAATAAAAGTGCAGGACGAACCTATTTGTATTGTTCCTGGGAAACCCTGCCTTATGCATGGTTTGCAGCTTCAAAGCTTGTCCCTCCTACAACTTGGTGCTCAGATGCGTCTTAAAGAGACAGATGCCTATTGGAGGAACTTGTAAAACAGCCCACATTGGCAAAGCTAATAAACAAGAGGAAAACTGCTCAACTGGCAAACAGGTGCAACAGCTGGCTGGAGCCCACTAGGCATTCTTTGAGGAACAGCAGCAAGGCAACCTGTTTTTTTAAGCCCTGTTAGAAAGGCTGATTGTGGCACAGGTGCCAACTTCTACACCACTACAGCTGGTGCAGAGCACTTTATGGAATTTTTCCCTAGAGGATGATATTGATGCTACCTCATCATCTCTGCGATTGTCGCTGAACTCAAGAAGCTGCCCAAGATGTAATGGGTTGATAAGCTAGCACCCTTCATAACGAGGGAGTCTCAAAATGCCTACTTTGACTTACAACCTAAAAATGCCAAGGAGTACCCTAAACTTAAGGGTGAAGTCTTAATCAGGCTAAGAGTGACCATGGCTATCCGAGCGCAGCATGTGTTCACACTGGAAGATAAAACTGGAAAGTAAGCAAGGTCCCAAATGTATGATTTGTTCCACTTTACAAAACAAGTGGTTGCAATTGGAGGTACTCAAGCTTGCTCAGATTGTGAAGCGAGTGGCCTGTGACCATTACATTAGAGCTTTGCCTGTTAAGAACAAGACAAAAACAGAATGGCGCACAAAAGGGTACCAAAACACACTGATAACACAACTAAAAGTCTATAAAGTCCAGGAAGTATACGTATGCATTAGTGGCAGCTCCCTTGAGAGTGACGCAGTCTCTGGAAGAACAATGGGAGAAAAACAAGGTGCGCCAAAAATTAAGTGCAGCAGAAAATGCAACAAATGGTATATGTAATTAAAATCAGCCAAATGGCTACTCACACTAATATAAAGATCAATAAGCATATAACAGTATAATACTGTGGTCACTCAGCGGGTCACTGGTGGATGGTGAGGTATAAATGTTAACATGAGAGGAGAGGAACAACCAGTCGGACATCCTTCTTGTCATTTTTGGAATCAGCATGGGACACACTCAGAGTCGCATCGGAAGTGATATGGAGATAACGTTTCAAAGCATCCGATATTGATCATTAGCCATTAAGATCTGATAAAGAATTGGATGCTTTGAAACATTATCTCCGTGTTCTGACGTCACTTCCAATGCGACTCCGAGTGTGTTCCATGCTGGTTCTGAGACGACAAGACGGAAGTCCGGCCAGCTTTTTCTCTATCTCCTCTTAACATCTACACACCACCATCCACCGGGGACCCACTGCGTGACCACAGTATTATACTGTTATATGCCTATTGATCTTTATATTAGTGTGAGTAGCCATTTGGCTGATTTTAATTAAATATACTATTCGTTGTATCCTCTGCTGCACTTCGTTTTTGGCGCACCTTGTTTTTCTACCCTTGCCTGTTAAGATACAGAGGTGCATTAGGGGATCCCAAAAAGTGTTTATGAGCTGCTGTTCTTTGGTGAGCAACATACTGCTTCCAAGGACTATCTTGAGGATCTGGAAGCAGGTAAAACTCAATCTCAGGTAAGACTATTCTTTTTTTTATAACAGGGGTAAACAAGCTTTTAAAGTGATGCTAAAAAAAAAAAAAAAAAAAAGGTAAAAAAAAAAATCTGTTTAACCACTTCAGCCCCAGAAGGATTTGCCCCCTTCCTGACCAGGCCATTTTTTGCGATACGGCACTGCGTCGTTTTAACTGACAATTGCATGGTTGTGCGACGCTGTACCCAAACAAAATTGATGTCCTTTTTTCCCCACAAATAGAGATTTCTTTTGGTGGTATTTGATCACCTCTGCATTTTTTATTTTTTGCACTATAAACAAAAAAGAGCGACAATTTGGAAAAAAACTCAATATCTTGTACTTTTTGCTATAATAAATATCCAAAAAATAAAGAACAAAAGAACAAATTTCTTAATCAATTTAGGCCGATATGTATTCTACATATTTTTGGTAAGAAAAAAAATCGCAATAAGTGTATATTGATTGGTTTGCGCAAAAGTTATAGCGTCTACAAAATAGGGGATAGATTTATGGCATTTTTATTTATTTATTTACTAGTAATGGCGGTGATCAGCGATTTTTATTGTAAATGCGACATTGCAGCGGACAGATCGGACACTTTTGACACTTTTTTGGGACCAGTGACATTTATACAGCGATCAGAGCTAAAAATAGCCACTGATTACTGTATAAATGTCATTGGCAGGGAAGGGGTTAACACTAGGAGCAATCAAGGGGTTAACTGTGTTCCCTAGGTGTGTTCTAACTGTGGGGGGGATAAGACTGACTAGGGGAGGAGACCGATCGGTGTTCATACTTAGTAGGAGCACATGATCTGTCTCCTCTCCCCTGAGAGAACCAGGATTTGTGTGTTTACACACGCAGATCCCAGTTCTTGCTCTGTCACGAGCGAGCGCGGGTGCCCAGAGGTCATCGCACCCGCCGGGCATGTGCATTGGCTCCAGGGACACGCTGCTAAAGTGTCTTAGAGAGCCGATGTACATCTACGACGGATCGCGCAGGGGAGCCAACCTGCTGCAGTATAACTGCGGCGGCTGGTTGGGAAGGGGATAAGCATGTATTCTTAACTCAAAAAAGTACCTGCGCCAAATTTTACAGGGTAACTAGAACTCACTGTATATAGGAACATAGCCACCCTTTCTTGCTCACTCCCAAGATGGACTAGGTACTATGGACTATGGGATATGTAGTGTGCACAAAACAGTGCACATAACTGCAACTAACACGCACTGCTCGTTCCAAGCAAATGGAAATGAGAGAGAGAAAAAAAAAAAAAAAGATTTGAGAGCTCACAAAAGGGCATTACAGGGAGGCTGTACAAAGCCCTTTTGCACTGAAACTGTTTGTTTGCTGCCTGGATGAATAAAAGTATGTATATTTTATATATATATATATATATATATATATATATATATATATATATATATACATATACACGCACACATGCAATAGCTTATGCAAATCTGTAGTATCCTGACCGACTCCATCTTATATTGACTTATACTACAGCTTCCCTAATACTGAAGCAAAGCCTTATTCACCTCAACTCCACCCCTCTTTCCAATGTTAGGGCCTCAGTGGCAATAAGGATGCCTTCATTGTTCAGGTGCCTTAGGTTTAAGATTTTTGCAGAACAAGTTGTGGTGCATGCTCTTAGGCGGTGTATCTACAGTCCCTGACAAAGGTCTTGTCGCTTGTGTACAAATTGACCTGAAGTGCCGCTAAAATATATTTCTAATCAAGATTTTGTTACAAGAAATGGGTAATTTTAACAGCTTTTGTAATAATGTTTCAGTGCAAAACGAAACTGTCAAAAAGTATTCTAATATTCACAGCTTGGTAAAGCCCATTGAGTCAATTTTTGCCAAGACATAAGTGTTGTCGCCTTGTTATACGAGCTTCACCTGTGACTAATAATGGATCAATTAGGTCTCAGGTGTGTATAAAAAGAACACCAGTACACTAGACCTTCTCCACTGCAACTAGACCTCCTCAAACATACCTAAGATTCACCCGGAGACTAAAGTGTTGATTATCAAGAGGCTGAAGACCAGATCCACTGCTGATGTGGCAGACACCTTCAATGTGTCTCAGCGTCAAGTTCAGAGGATAAAAAAAAGATTTGAAGAGACTGGAGACTTTTTGGACAAGGCCAGGTCAGGCCGACCCGCAAGACAACTGCTCGAGAGGACCGTTTGTTGGCTTGAAAATCCAAGGCCAGCCCATTTTCCACTGCAGCAGAGGTCCACGAGACCTGGTCACCTGAAGTCCCTGTGTCAACCAGAACAGTTTGTCGGATTCTGTCTCGAAATGTCCTACATGGTCGAATCGGTGCCCATAAGCCAGCACTAAACAAAAGACAACTGAAAAACCGTGTGGCATTTGCCAAGGGCCACAGCCTGCTAAAAGGATGGACTCTGGAAAAGTGGCAGAAGGTGGATTTTTCAGATGAATATTCTGTTGAATTACACCACAGTCGCTGCAAATATTGCAGGAGACCTACTGGAACCCGCATGGACCGAGATTTACCCAGAAAACAGTGAAGTTTGGTGGAGGCAAAATCATGGTCTGGGGTTACATCCAATATGGGGGTGTGCGAGGGATCTGCAGGGTGGAAGGCAACATCAATAGTCTAAAATACCAAGAAATCTTAGCTACCTCTTATATTCCCAACCATAAAAAAGGCCAAATTTTGCAGCAGGATGGTGCTCTATCGCATACTTCCATCTCCACATCAAAGTTCCTTAAGGCAAAGAAGATCAAGATGCTCCAGGATTGGCCAGCCCAGTCACCAGACATGAACATCATTGAGCATATGTAGTGTAGGATGAAAGATGAAGCATGGAAGACGAAACCAAAGAATATTGATGAACTCTGGGAGGCATGCAAGACTGTTTTCTTTGCTATTCCTGATGACTTCATCAATAAATTGTATGAATCCTTGCCAAACCGCATGGATGCTGTCCTTCAAGCTCATGGAAGTCATACAAGATATTCAATTTGGATCTCACAGCACCACTACTTAATTGGCTGACATATTTTTGGATTTTCAGTAAAGTTGTTCAATTTCTGTATAGGCGACAAAACTTTTGTCTTGCCAAAATTTGACCTGTCTTGATTAAATGATAAATCTTTTTTCAGTGAAACTAATTTATTTCAGTGCATTAAACATCATTTTGGAGGGCTTTAGCTATTTCTAACACCAATTGATTAATTAAAAGTCAGGTTAATAGCAGGAGTTTCTACAAAATAGAGAAGCGACAAGACTTTTGTCAGGGACTTTACTAAATGTGAGTATGGCTTACAAGTTCATGTTAAAATAGTTCTCCCTCTAGACAGCCACACAACTTGTAACATATTTTATAAGCTAAATTAATGTATATGATGTACAAATCTATTTTATGTTTACATAGAAATAGATGCAGCTTGCAGCTCTCTGATGCTTTGACACCCTAGATCTGCTTGTATGGACTCTTTTAAGGTCACGTGTATTCAAAAACCATCTAACCCTATATACTTTTTCCATTTTTTTCAGTACTTCAGCCATGCGTGTTTGCAAAAAACTAGCCAGGCTTTAGTATGTTTCAGAACTGCTTGTCTCTTCTCTCTCACACAACTTTATAAGTGGGGCAAATGGAAGTTAACTGTAGGTTAAACGTGTCTGTCAATTAATATTGAATTGGCTCAGAAGTATCTCAAAGTGATGTAAATAGCAAGCTGCATTTGCCTAGTGACACAAGTACTGTTGATACAGGCTCACTTTGTTTTAGAGACATATCAAAGACTAATGTCAAAAACAAACTCTATTGCTAACAATTGCCTCTACTAACAAAACATTAAAATATATCTTGGTCTCTCATTATACAACACAATACATAAAGCGATCAGATTGATTTGTGTGTTTAATTATTTCAGTGGGGGTTGTCCTTCTATTCATAAAAAATTCTAGAGCTTGGCAGTTCTTCTCATGCACACAAAGTGAAAAATGGGATGTACTAAAAAAACCCCACAAATTTTACTTTGTGGGCATGTTCTTTTTATTTATTTGCCTGCAAATTCCCTCCATATCAGGAGCGCATCTAACACCAGACATCAACGGGACTTGATGTGATTCTGCACCTATTTCTTAGTTTTACAAGGGCTAAAAATTAAAAAATACAATTGAATAAACATATAAATGTAGGTCATAAGAATAAACTGAATTTATCCTAATACGTCCAAAAATTATCATCTATAATATTTGATTTAAAATGCGATAGAGTTCCTCAAATTCACAAACCTCAAGCCTTTCCAACTCACTTTGTGTTTCCATAGAAGCACCTGAGGACAGATCATGGATTCGTCCAAGTACAATACATGAACTTTTGGAGGAGCTTCAGTAGTGGTCTAAGCTGTAGTAAATGCCCAGTTAAAGTGCACAGAAAAAAAAGTGCCCACATGACATGAAGGGCTTCATGGATGATTCATAAATGATTCAATGCATTCATAAAAATTATACGAAAAGGTTGTTTTATCTGATGCCTTGACACTTACTGTGATATAATTAAAAGGTATACACATTTATCCAAGCATTACAGAATTTTATAGCCCTTTATAGCACTGGTCCTGTAGCATATTCACCAGATGATCAATTAACAAATGGAGACATTTCTGTGACCAGAGCCATGACTGACCATTATTATGTGGTAAAGTGAAGCATGTGATTTGCCTTCATATGATAAAGAATGGGGTCTGGAACAAATTGGTCAAGACTGCATTTATCTCATATGAATGCAAACCAAGCTTGTGTGTTTTTTTGGTTTTTTTCAATATAACTGGGGACAAACCTTTGGGTCTAACTCTGATTGAATTGTTTTAATCATATGCCGTTTATACGTTACTCAGCCTAAAAACAACTCTTTAACAACAATTCATATCAGAAACTACATGAATACAATTACATTCTACAATCTGCCCTAGTTGTATCCCTTTCATTTTATTAATTTAGGCTCTTATGTAAACATTTACATATCTGGTACTTTTTATGCTGCTTATGAAATTAACCAAACATGCTTGTAACAATATCCATTGTATTTTAAGTGGCAAGGCTTATTTTTACCGTCTTTAACACAGGTGGTATTGTAAATTATCTTGAAAGGGAGCTTATTCCAAGATATGGCAGTGTAATTGGTCACCGGAACAAACAGAAGAAATTATATCATACAAAAGACCTAAGTAATAAGAGATCTTTTTACCCGGAATCTCCTTTGCTCTACTGGGGGCACTAAGACATAAGGATAAAATATATTTTTTATATAGTATATTCTGCTTACAAACCCTTTCCCCTTCATATTCTACTAGCTTGTTTTGTCCAGTTACAGCATATCTAAACCTAATAGCAAAAAGGTAATATAGTGCTGCTTACTAGTCTTTAGGGGTGATGGCTGCATGATCTACATAGTCCATAAAGCTCTAGGCGCTAGAGAGAAGGCCTGTTGAAGATCAACATCCTTCATACTGCTCTAGGCGCTAGAGAGAAGACCTGTTCCAAATCAACGTCCTCAATACTACTCTAGATGCTAGAGAGAAGGCCTGTCCCAGATCAACGTCGTCTATACTGCTCTAGGTGCTAGAGAGAAGGCCAGTCCCAGATCAATGCCCTCCATACTGCTCTAGGTGCTAGAGAGAAGGCCTGTCTCAGATCAACGTTCTCTGAACTGCTCTATGTGCTAGAGAAAAGGCCAGTCCCAGATCAACTTCCTGCATACTGCTCTAGGTGCTAGAAAGAAGGCCAGTCCCAGATCAACGTCCTCCATACTGCTCTAGGCGCTAGAGAGAAGGCAACGTCAGGCACAAGTGTGCTCGCTATCAGGGCTTGGAACTATATTATTTTCTTCAGAACACTGTAAAGTAAGATGACTGGATAGAAACAATATAACTATTGGATTATAAAGCGGTTTCCTTAATAAACAAATCACAAAGTAACCTTATACGGGTTTGTTCTAAGCATACTGTGTTTGGAATGCAATGAGTGAATTTGGAGAACTATTCATTTTATGTAAGAACCATGTCCCTCTTCATACTGTACCTGCTACTTTGAGAAATCTGAGATCCTGCTAATATTTTCCGTAAAATATTTGTATCTGCTTCAGTGATACTGCACATTTCTGTAATATCTCTATATGCATGAACCAAACAAAATGATAAATGAAAATCCTGAATCGAAGTAAAGCTGGCTCTTTGATCGAGGGAACCTCCAGTTTACACAACTGAAGCGAAATGTGAGGAGCACTGACAGCCACTAAACCTACCAAACAACACCTTCAGTAATTGCGCAAAGACTAATGGATCCACCTCCAATATGTTTGTTCCCAATGAGCTGGTGCTTCTAGTGCCGCTACGTACATCTGCCGAGCCAAAGGAGCAGAAACAATAACCTCATTTCTAGCACTTAAAGGGTTCAAGGCACTTTGCACAATTTTCTGTAACTTTTACCACCTTGGACCAATGATATTACAGTTTTAAAATGTATCAAGTGCATTTTGTATATGTGGCAAACAACTTGTTTGAGACAGGAAGGCACGCAGGAGTCAGGTCATCATCAAATAACACCACCCTATTGCTTAGAATAACCCAGCTCCATTTTGCCTCAGTGTAAGACGACCATATGGCACAAACGGATTTCAGGGGAAACATGAAGTAGTGAGCATTCAGTACATTTGGCTGGTTTATCATGCCGTGTAGCAGGAAAGCCTCCCCTACATGAATATGGCGTACATTTGATCTCTTGACTTATAGACATTTCATCCCCATGGCATTTCATATTATCAAATCACAACAAGAAAAGAACCACCGTTGACCACTAGTTTGCCGACCACTGTTCTTAGAAAATGGCATTATTGTGCTGGTTTTGTGAAACACATGGTGTGGGAGCATCCTCAAGGGGTGTTTTTTATGCTCACATGTAATCTCATCAAGTCTTCTTTACTGTAATGGGAACACAACAGATTTAGCTTTTGTTTAAGGCTCAAAACTGTTTGTTTTTTTATATGATCTTTCATCACAAAATTGTTGCTATTCACATTCATCCTTCTCCACTGGAGCGTTGGGCTCAGCTTTTCAGTTTATCTGCCTGCAGTTTTGCATTTCAAGTCATCGAGGATTTTGCCGTGGCAACCAAAGGAGACCTGCTAAAATGGTGCTCTCTTACATTCCCACAACATGCAAAAACAAAAGCATCATTGTTCGAAGTGATTCCAAGTTGGTCCTGTGGGACGCCATTGGGCTAGTGAGTTTGTTGTGAGGTACCCTTGTGGGTTTAGGCTCAGAAACTTTGAAAACTACTCTGAGCTAATGAGGTACGGTATTGGGCAAACATGTCACACATCAAAATAGTCCACCAGAAAAGGTTTGCAATTGGTCATCATGCAAAATACATGGTGCGTAATGTGTCTTGATGAACTTGCACAGCCTTAGCTAAGGCTTGTGGATCCCGCCCGTTGCTTTGTCCAGAGATGTGACTGCCTTCCCCACTGGAAAAGATGCAAACAACCATCAACCTCCGCCACAAAAACGGAATAGCTCCAAAACAGTATTTACTCAAATTTAATGGTAAAACCTAAAGAGGTCCACTTACCTGTCATGTTCCTTATCAACCAAGTGGTACCGTGCTCTGAAAGCCACCAGTCTAGCATAATATGCAGGTGCAGGTATGGAAACAGACCGTGTGCAACGAACATATGTGTGACATAACTGGTAGGTGAGAATCTGAAGTTCATCAGCTGTAAACCGGTTATCATCCCAAAGAACATAGTAATGGGATGGACGGCTGGTGCCCTATAAAAGATAAAATAGCATCATCTAAAAGTAAAGTTAAAGGTTCCATTTTAAAGAAATGCAGCTGGTAGCTGATACCCTAGGCAGTTGTAACTAGGGATGCACAGATAACATTTTTTTTAACACCAAGTATGAGTACCGATACTTTTTTTAAAGTACTTGCCGATACCAATTACCGATACCTGTTGCCTAGGAAGAGTAATTAGAGGGGTGGTTTGGAAGGTGGAGAGGGAGGGGAGTAATGGGTGAGGGCAGGGTAGTTGAGGGTGGTTTGGGATAGGGGTTGTGGGGTGGGAGGGCTGAAGTGGTTGAAAAGGCTGTGATCACTGGGGGGGTCATTGGGAGATTGCTGGATCGCCAGAAGGGACCTCTGGAGTGTTAAATTGGGGGTGGTAAAGGATAGGGCACGAGAGCTGGGCTATGTATTGGTGGCTGTGGACATATAAAAGGAATGTATGGTCAGCCAGTTATTCATTTGCAGCAGTGGATAAGAATAGGAGGCTTTAGGAGTTGATGACAATGTTGGGAGGGATGAAGGCTGGTGGAGGAGGTGGGAGCTGGAAAGACATGGGGGCAGAAGTGACAGCTGGCAGAGGGAATGAGGAGATGGAGAACCCAACAACATATTACTGCCAGCACTGTTCCTCCCCACAAACACCTCTGCACACTATACCCCCTCCTACACCAGCACTCTTATGCCACACATATCCTCTGCCACCACTGCACTTCCCCTTTCTACCACTATCAATACTCCTCTTGCATACCTCTGTACCCCTAACAAATCTCAGAAATAATCCTTGTCACCATTGTACCCCCAAGCCCCATATTTTTCCACTGTCCAGGTCGCTTATACTGCCTGCAATTACTTTGGGAATTACAGTTAAGAGATCACCTTTTCGCAGTCGGACTACCCAAAACAAACTTTGCTGCTGGGAAGAGGGCTGGAGCAGGGTGTGGTTTTCTGCAGACATCATGCAAGGATTGGAGCCTGTCTATAGACCTGCCCGCTGTCTCGCCACAGATCAGATCTGATCCTAAGTGTCCGGTCACCATGGTGACCAGGAGAAACAGCAAGAACAGCACATCACTGAAAATTGGGACCCAGCCCATCGGGACACAAACATCCCGGACAATGGACCAAGGCTAGCTAGGCTGATTCGTGCAAGATGAGGGAGAGGGGTGAGTGGCTACAGCGAAGATCCGCCCAAGCTGACGTCACCTCTGGTATAGGTTTTGGAGCATTTGCGCGAGTACTGATACTCGCGCAAATGCTTAGTGTCGGCACCAGTATTGGTATCGGTGCAACCCTAGTTGTAACCTTAATTATGTTAGCCAACTAAATCTCAAATCGAAAACATTTAACAACATGATCTCCACTCCCCCTTATTACAATCATTTTGCTGCCCATTTTCTTCAAGAGCACTTGATATACATTACCTGGATACCTGCATGACTGCACAGATAAAAATCAAACTCAAATGGATGTGTGATATTGGTGTCAACAGTTGTTCCTGCTGGAATGTTTCCACTTTTTCCAATCTGTATGTGCAAAAACGGAAAACATAAAAACACGTAAGACAGAACACATATGGTTAAAAGCATTAAAATACCAGTATTAACTGCAAATTTTGAATTACATGAAATATCTACGAGGAATAATCAAAATTCTGCCTGCACCGAAAATGACTTATGACAGTCATGTTAGTTTGGTGTGCAACTGTTTTATATAAGCTGTAATTTTAGGATAAATGAGGCTAGGCAGACAGAATTAATAGCCCAACCTTTTTTAGTTTTAGATAGAGTAGGGAAGGGTTGAAACCCATAAGCTTATTTTTTTGCAGTTTGGAAATGCAAAAGGAAATGACAGAAAATCTCCTCAAATTGAGGGGAGCTCCCATCTTAAGACAGTTGTCACTAGAACATGTGAAACTATTGCAAGGTTTCCCCTCACCTCTTGCTCTCATGACAGCCCTAAAATTTAGGATTTACCCTTATATTCTGTCATTGTGACAATGGTCATCAGGATAAATGATGAAACTTCTCCCTAGAGGGTACAAAAACCACAATAAAACTTGGCAGAGGGTTTAACCCTTCCTTAGTCTAGACAAAAAAAAAAAGTTTTGTCTTTATATACAGCTCAGGGCCTTATTCACACTGGCATCTGGGAAGTATAAACAACTTTTATTTTTTTAGACCCATTTAGGTAGTCCATAGAGGATTTTATATTTTTTCGTTCAACCAGCAAAAACTAACTTGATTTTCCTATCCACGCATTTAAAGCGGGGTTCCACCCAAATTTTGAACATTATCTCTATGCATGTGTAAAAAAATTTAAATCGCCGTAATTACCTTTTTTTTCTAATCTTCTTAGCACTTCCTGGTTTTCCTCCCATGGGAGTAGACGTGTATCTAGCCTCTCCCAGACCTCCCACAGTCCCCTGGGAGCTAGTCTCAGGATTCCCAGCATGCATTGTGCAACAGCGTCATCACAACATCTCGGTGAATGCTGGGAGCACAGCATTCACCGCATCCAGGAAATACATGCTTGTGGGCTTCAAATGCCCACAATGAAGATGGAAACCGCCTTCAGTGAATTTTATGTTATTCTTTACAACCAAATCAGACACAGGCGGACTTATTACACAGAACATGTGAGTAGATAATCATGAGAAGAAAAGTTTTTGAATGAACTCCAAAAAAAAAAAACGATAGATAGGTGGACCCCCGCTTTAAGGTGAATGGGGGAATCCTCCCTGCAGTGTCATTGTATTCAGACAGACTGAAAAAGTAATTAAAAAATCTTTACAGGAGAGCAGGGTGGGGTGTGCCCCTCCTCTGACTCACTCAGGTGTGTTTGTGTAACGTCTTTCTGTTTAGTTCTGTTCGCAGTACAGCAGTAAAAGTATATATCTGCAGCCACAGACCATTAGGATCACACTCGCTATCTGCTGGCTGCAGTAGAAAACAGTATAAAACGTATATGCAATATTTCATATTAAAGTGGTTGTAAAGGCTTAAAGAATTGTATTTATTTATTTATTTTTTACCTTAATCCATTTTCTGCATTGAGGTAAAAAAAAAAACCAGCTCCCCCCAGTCCCTCCCTAAATACTTACCCAAGCCTGATCTTGATCCAGCACTGTGCCTGAGATCAATGGTGCTCCTTTCTCACTCTCTCCTCACTAGACATGGAAGCAGCAGCGCAAGCATCTCCTGCTGCTATCAACCAAATCCTGCGATGAGGGAGCAGGGGATGGGGCTAAGCTGCACTGTGTGTTTCAATAGACACACACAAGTTGGCCCGGGATCGAGCCCGCATGTCTGCCCCCACAGAATGCAGTTTGCTATGGAGGCACACAAAGAAGAGGAGGAGCACTGACGAGGATCCCCAGAAGAGGAGGTTTGGGGCTTCTCTATGCAAAACTTTTGCACAAAGCAGGTAAGAATAACAGGATTGTGTTTTTTTATTTAAAATTTCACTTTCTTAAAATGTATATGTAACTGCAGAACATATTACATTAAACTTCTTTTAAAATGTATTCCCTTCTGAAAAGCTTCTGAATAATTTTTAAATCTAACCATGAATGCTTTTTATATAAAATCCCCTGAAAATCATGGTATCATTTTAATAGAGGACTATTGCCTATTACTTTTATTTCAAGGTTATGTAATTTAACGACTTCCCATCGGAGGTTAACGTTCCTCAAAATGCTATTTTAATTTACGCACTACTTGGAGCCCACCGCTGATTGGTTCATGATTTTGCCATCACCATGGCAGCCAAACATTGTGAACACATGGGATCTGGGGGGCAAGGTTCTTGGGGGGAGGGGCAGAGCCCCCCCAAGCACCCATCCCCCCCTATGTTGAGGGCATGCAGCCTAGTATGGTTCAGGAGGGGGCGCTCACTCGTCCCTTTCCTTTCCTGACCTGCCGGGCTGCATGCTCGGATAAGGGTCTGGTATGGATTTTGGGGGGGACCTCCGCCATTTTTAAAAAAAATGTTGGCGTGGGGACATGGGGGGTCCCCCCCAGGTCCGTACCAGGCCCGCCAGTTTTTTAACGCAATTTTTTTTTTTGCTGGCAATTTTTTTGTTTCACATTCAGCTGACAGCTGATGACTCATCAATTGTTAAGGATGCAGCGGCCGGCTTCCCAGCCCCCTCCTTAGCAACCAGCTAATATACAGTGAGGGGAAAAAAAGGGTTTAAAGACGGATGTCAGCGGATAGGAAGGGATAGGATAAGGCTTTCATCTGTTCAGAAAAACAGATGTTGATGGAAGCGGATGAAAACGGATGCAAATGAATGATCATCCGTTGTCATCCGTTTTTCCATAGGAATGCACTGATGTCTGTTTTTCATCCGTCAACGGATGGATGAAAAACGGGCGAATGGTCTGTATGTGTGAAAGGGGCCTTAAGTGTAAAATGCATTTTTCAAACATTGTATCCATCTTTTAGTCTTTAATACAAAATATAACAAATAAAGGTCCTTAAAATTCCAAAAAATGTTGGACACTGTAAGATCTGCATAAAAACAGAATGCAATGATTTTCAAATCTCATAAACCCATACTTGTTTTACAATAGAATATAGAAAACATATCCAATGTTTAAACTGAGATAATGTACCATTTTAGGAAAAAAATAAGGTCATTTTGAAATTGATGGCAGCAACACGTCTCAAAAAAGGTGGGACAGGACAACAAGAATCTGGCAATGTAAATGATATTAACAGGGAAGAGTTGTAACATGTTGCAAGTAATTAAGTTAATTGGCGCAAACTGTTGCTGCTATATAAATCCTGTATAATAATAATAATTGGAGGGGGGGTATTCTTTTTTTTCTCTTTATTTGTGAATAGGTAGGATGCGTAGGTAAAGACTTATGCCTCGTACACACGATCGGACTTTCCGACAACAAAATCGTGGAATTTTGTCCGAAGGGTGTTGGCTCAATCTTGTCTTGCATACACACGATCACACAAATGTTGGCCAACAATTCCGAACGTAGTGACGTATTAGACATACTACGTGGTTTTTCAGCTCTTTAGTGCCACCCTTTGGGCTACCTCTGCTAATTTCATGTTAGTATTCTTGATACTGATGTATTCTTAAATTATTGCAAACAGATTTTCAAAGACTTTTTTTTTCTAGTGATATCAAGAATAATAATATTATGTTTTTTTTTTTTTTTTTTTTTTGTGCAAGTTACCACAACACCATTATCCCGTAGATTTTAAGATCAAAGATACAACTATGTTGGTGTCTCTTGTCAATTTTACATTGTATTTTATTATTTTTTAAATGTAACTGTCTACTCCCAAACCATCATTTGAAGTAAAACACATAGCCAAGTATTATTCTCCACAAATTTTTTATTGTGCATTAAAAAAAAAATAGACATTCTATCTGCCAATAGAACTTAACCAAAAAGTGCATTCTATGCATCCAAAAATATACCAAATCAAATCATTATTCAACCAAAAAAATAATGTCAAAGAAATAACTCCAAGGCCAATAATAAATAACATGTTATCTTCTCCGATTCCGCAACATGTCTGGTTGACGAACGGCCGTCCAACATCAGTGCCTGACCTCACAAATGCGCTTCTGGAAGAATGGTCAAACATTTCCATAGACACACGCCTTGTGGACAGCCTTCCCAGAAGAGTTAAAGCTGTTATAGCTGCAAATGGTGGGCCAACTCAATATTGTGCATCTATCTGGTTTGAAGTGCACAGAGGAGTGTTCACATTCACATACATATTTTTTTTTATTATTACTGGACGCATGGTTATGCTATGCATATATTTGCTATATTTGTTATCAAATATTGTGATGTTGTATAATGTATATTTTGTGATTGTTGAGTGTTGCAATTTAGCACTGCACTAGTTTTTGTTTTATGGTCTTAGGAATACTTCCAAAAATTACTGTCTGTAAATACAGTTCTCCATGCCATCCAAAAATGCAAGTTAAAGCTCTATCCACTTCAGCCCTGGACCATTTGGCTGCCTAAAGCCCAGAGGACTTTTTACAATTTGGCACTGCGCTGCTTTAACTGTTAATTGCGCGGTCATGCGATGTTGTACCCAAACAAAATTTGCATCCTTTTTTCCCATAAATGGAGCTTTCTTTTTATGGTATTTTATCGCCTCTGTGATTTTTGATTTTTTTGCGATATAAACGGAAAAAGACTGAAAATTTTGAAAAAAAAATTATATTTTCTACATTTTATTAGAAATCCAATAAACTCAATTTTAGTCATACATTTAGGCCAAAATGTATTCAGCCACATGTCTTTGGTAAAAAAAATGTCAATAAGCCTATATTTATTGGTTTGCGCAAAAGTTATAGCGTCTACAAACTAGGGTACATTTTCTGGAATTTAGAAACCCCAAGGAAATTGCTGAGAGGCATGTTGAGCCCATTGAATATTTAATTTTGTTGTCCCAAGTGATTGAAAAATGACAAAAAAAAAAAATAAATATTTTTTTTACAAAAAGTTGTCACTAAATGATATATTGCTCACACATGCCATGGTTATATGTGGAATTACACCCCAAAATACATTCTGCTGCTTCTCCTGAGTACGGGGATACTAAATGTGTGAGACTTTTTGGGAGCCTAGCCGAGTACGGGGCCCTGAAAACCAAGCACCACCTTCAGGATTTCTAAGGGCGTAAATTTTTGATTTCACTCCTCACTACCTATCACAGTTTCGAAGGCCATAAAATGCCAAGATAGCACAAAACCCCTCAAATGACCCCATTTTGGAAAGTAGACACCCCAAGCTATTTGCTGATAGGCATGTTGAGTCCATAGAATATTTTATATTTTGTCACAAGTTGCGGTAAAATGACAAACTTTTTTTTTTTTGCACAAAGTTGTCACTAAATGATATATTGCTCAAACATGACATGGACATATGTGGAATTACACCCCAAAATACATTCTTCTGCTTCTCTTGAGTACAGGGATACCACATGTGTGGGACTTTTTGAGAGTCTAGCCGCGTACGGGGCCCCGAAAACCAATCACCGCCTTCAGGATTTCTAAGGACGTAAATTTTTGATTTCACTCCTCACTACCTATCACAGTTTCAAAGGCCATAAAATGCCAAGATAGCACAAAACCCCCCAAATTACCCCATTTTGGAAAGTAGACACCCCAAGCTATTTGCTGAGGGGCATGGTGAGTATTTTGCAGCTCTCATTTGTTTTTGAAAATGAAGAAAGAAAAGAAAAATGTATTTTTTTTTTCTTTTTTCAAATTTCAAAACTTTGTGACAAAAAGCGAAATCTGCAAAATACTCAACATGCCTCTCAGCAAATAGCTTGGGGTGTCTACTTTCCAAAATGGGGCAATTTGGGGTGGGGGGTTTGTGCCATCTGGGCATTCCATGGCCTCTGAAACTGTGATAGGCAGTGAGGAGTGAAATCAAAAATGTACATCCTTAGAAAGCCTGAAGGCGGTGCTTGGTTTTTGGGGTCCTGTACGCAGCTAGGCTCCCAAAAAGTCTCACACGTGTGGTATCCCCGTACTCAGGAGAAGCAACAGAATGTATTTTGGGGTGTAATTCCACATATGCCCATGGCATGTTTGAGCAATATATCATTTAGTGACAACTTTGTGCAAAAAAAAAAAAAAATTGTCTTTTTCCCGCAACTTAAAATATAAAATATTCCATGGACTCGACATGCCTCTCAGCAAATAGCTTGGGGTGTCTACTTTCCAAAATGGGTTCATTTGGGGGGGGGGGGGGTTGAACTGTCTTGGCATTTTATGCACAACATTTAGAAGCTTATGTCACACATCACCCACTCTTCTAACCACTTGAAGACAAAGCCCTTTCTGACATTTTTTGTTTACATGAAATTTTTTTTTTTGCAAGAAAATTACTTTGAACCCCCAAACATTATATATTTTTTTTTAAGCAAAGGCCCTACAGATTAAAATGATGGGTGTTGCATTTTTTTTCCACACAGTATTTGCGCAGCGATTTTTCAAACTCTTTTTTTTGGAAAAAACACACTTTTTTAATTTTAATGCACTAAAACACACTATATTACCAAAATGTTTGATGAAATAAAAAAGATGATCTTAGACCGAGTACATGGATACCAAACATGACATGCTTTAAAATTGCGTGCAGCGGCGACAAGATACATACATTTTTTTTTGCAAAATCTTTTTATTAAGTTTTATATTGTCATACAGAATTGCCCACCAACGGGTCAAACATTACCCACGCATCCTCTGAAGTGGCAACAGACCACTCCAGGGCACATCCTTTAACATATATAAACTTGCTTATCTATACCCCAATGGGGGAGAGGGTTAATTCAGGAGACATTTTGCTCTGTATTAAAATGACAGGATAATGTGACAAGAAAGGTTGGGTCAACTTTCTAGCATAACCATAACCATAATGTTAGTTTAGGAATTAGTTATCGCATCAGACGCCGTGGCATTATCGTCCAGCCAACAGGACCATACCTTATCAAATTTCTGTGGGCAACCCCTGCTCGAGTAGGTGGCTTTATAAAGGGGCAAACTGGCGTTCACTAGGCTTTTCCAGAAATTAACCGAGGGGGGAGATCACTGTTTCCAGGTCATCATGATGGCCTTACGTGCATAGTATAATAACAGAGATATTAGTATTTTCCTAGTTCTGAGTATTGGCATTTGTTCCACTAGTCCCAGCAGACAATGTTTAGGATCACGAGGGACGACAAGCCCAGTGACCCCATTGATCACCTGGAGTACTTCTTTCCAATAATGTGCAATTGCTGGGCAAGCCCAGAAAATGTAAAAGAAATCCCCCGGCTGATAAGAACAGCTCCAACACGCCGGTGAATTCGCCGGTGACATCTGGTGCAACCTGTGGGGGGTGTAGTGAACTCTGTGTATAATTTTGTATTGGACTAGCTTGTCCCTGGCTGAGACCAAAGGGGAGAACGGAAAATCCCAGATCTCCCTCCAGTCATCGTCATCTAGCCTCGGCATGTTCCCCACCCATTTCCTGCGGAGGGAGGACAGCTCGGGGATGCCAGCAACCAGCAGGGACCCATAGATCTGAGACGTGGGTTTCTCAAGATCCTTCACTCGAAGGGTGGATTCGAGTTCTGAATACTCCAATATAATTGGTTGGCCCAAGAACTGACACCTGTAGGCATGAGCGACTTGAAGATACCGAAAGTGGGCACTTGCAGGCACATTAAATTTGGTACGCAATACATGAAAGGGGATGAGCTCCCCATTGGTGATCACATGTTCAAGGGTCAATATTTTATATTTAGCCCCGGCCTGTGGATCTGGGATGGTATTAAACTACGATAGGTTAGGATTCAGCCACAGGGGGGTGTGAGGAGACCAGAAGTTTGGCTGGGGTGCCCTCAGTGCCTCCCCTACCTTCCACATCTGCATAGTGGTGCGCATAGAAGGGGTGAGGCAGTGAGGTGTTTTTGGCCCCCTGAATAGTAACCCCCTCAAGGCCTCTAGAGACCCCACTATAGCTGCCTCCAGCACCGTCGCAGAATTGGTCAGGCCCGGCTGTAACCACCTATGGGCAGTTACAAGCTGAGTGGCCAAGAAATATTTTTGACAATCTAGTAGAGCCAAGCCCCCACTATCCACAGGCCTGGTCAGAGTGGTATATTTGAATCTAGGTGTCTTTGATCTGCAAAAGAAGGAGAGGAAAAGTTGTTTAAGAGAGGTAAAGAAAGTTTTGGTCAGCCATTGTGGGGAATTCCTAAAAATGTACGTGAGTTTAGGGAGGACTTTCATTTTAAGAAGGTTGATACGCCCAATGAGGGAAAGGGGGAGATTGCCCCACGCCTTCAGTTTGGATCTGATAACTGTCAGGACAGGATCAAGATTGAGCCGGGCAAAATCCCCGCCCTCTCTTGAGATGATGATACCTAAATAGGTAAATTTATCCACCCACTGGAGTGGGGTAGAGGATGGTGAGGAGGACTTGGCCCCCTCATCCACTGAAAAGAGTTGGGACTTGTGCCAATTCACCCTCAGCCCCGTGAAGGCGGAGAAGGCGTCCATGACTCTGAGTGCACCCCGCAGAGAGTCACCATTGTCGTTTAAAAAAAGGAGTAAGTCGTCCGCATAAAGAGCCACTCTCTCCTCCAGCCAGCCCACCCTAAGCCCACGGACCTCCGTAGAGCCTCTAAGGGCCTCAGCTCTAGGTTCCATCGCCAGGGCGAACAGGGCCGGGGAGAGAGGGCATCCCTGTCTGGTGCCTCTTTGCAGTGTGAACGGAGGAGACAGGGAGCCATTCATTTTAATGCATGCCAGGGGACCGGTGTATAATGTATGGATCCAGTCAATAAATTTCAGTGGGAAACCCATTCTTCTCAAAACACTTCCCACAGATACACCCACTCCACCGTGTCAAATGCTTTCTCCATATCCAGGGTGGCAATGGTCCTAGTGCCCTGATTAGTATGGGGGGCATGAATATTAAAAAATAGTCTGCGTATGTTAATGTCTGTGGACCTACCTGGCATAAAGCCCGTTTGGTCAGGGTCAATCAGGGATTTTATTACCTTATTAAGCCTAGCAGCCAGTAGTTTGGTTAGTATTTTTAGGTCACAGTTTAGGAGCGCTATCGGCCTGTAGGAGGCGCACAGCTTAGGGTCTTTATTATGCTTTGGAATGAGAACAACATGGGCTTCTCTCATAGAGGATGGTAAGGAGACCCGTTGGAGACAGACCTGAAACATCTGAGCTAATTTGGGGGCGAGTATCTCTATGTGAGCTATATAATATTCTATGGGCAGTCCATCTGGCCCCGGGGTCTTCCCTGCTGGGAAAGACCTAATGGCCACTAATGACCTCTTCTGGTGTGATCTCTGAAACAAGGAATTGTCTCTCTGCATCAGAGAGCCATCCCAGTGCTAGCGTGTCTAACATAGAGAGCATTGGAGCAGGTTCAAAGCTATCAGGGAGTGAGGAGACATATAGAGAGGTATAAAACTTGGTGAATGCAGATAGGATATGCTCCTGGGAGGTGACTAATACTCCTTCTTCCATAAGGATTTCAGGTATAACCGCTAAGGGCCTATCCTGCTGTGCTAGCATCGCCAGGAGTTTGCTATTTTTATCTATATGCTCAAAATATTCCTGTCTGCTATTTTGTATACCAGCTCTGGTGATATCTGAGACATGTAGGTGTAGTTCCCGCCTAAGCGAGAAAAGGTGCTCGAAGTTGGGGACCGTAGCCGAGGTCGAATAATGAGTCAGAGCCTCCTCAACTTTGTTTTGCAGGTCAGAAACCTTGTCCCCAAGTTCCGTCCTAACCGCCACCACAGCCGAGATATATCGACCCCTGCTGTGAGCTTTGGAAGCATCCCACACCACCTCCAGGGAGGCTGACCCCGCATTATCCACCCAGTAGTCCAGCTAAGAGGGAGAAACCTTATCATAGACTGCTTCATTATTGATCCAATGGGGTTTTAACCTCCACAGGGCTTTGCTCCTTGACCTGGTGGTCCTAATGGTCAAATTAAGAGGATGATGATCAGATGAGCCAGAGGGAAGGTAACTAGCCTCCTGGATGTTTGCAAGGAGGGCAGCATTGACAAAAGCCAAATCTGTTCGGGAGGACATTTTAAATGTGGACAAAAAGCAGGAGTACGTTCTTTCCTGCGGGTGAAGCCACCTCCATGCTCCTTGGAACTGAACCCACGTACCCAGGTCAGAATTAAAAGTAGATTGTGGGGAGGGCCTAATTCACTGGACAGCGTAACATTAAAGTCTCCCATGAACAGGACAGATGCCGGGCAATGCGGAGCCAGTTTTTCATACAATGTGTACAGAATGTGTATTTGGCTCGGAGGAGGCAGATAGACATTCACAATGACATATTTCTTGTTATATACGCTCAGCACCACCATAACAAATTTTCCCTGGGGATCCGAGTGAACCTCGTTTACCACACATGGAATTCATTTACTGATCAGTATAGAAACCCCTCTAGTGTACAAGGAGTAGGTCGCATGAAGCGCCCTTTGTACCCATGGCTTTTTCAGGGCCAACACCTTACTACCAATTAGATGCGTCTCCTGCAACAGCACTATATGAGGGTTATGCAGTTTTATGTATTGAAACATTAGTGAACGCTTATATTTGGAGTTAAGCCCCCTGACAGAATGGTCATCGACTCAACCTCAGAGGAGGGCATCATGGAACACCAGGGGGAAATGAATGCAGGATAATCTCATCAGACAAGTGGATGCAAGTAAACCCAAATATGGCACTTATATACAGTAACACCAGAGCAACATAATACATGTTCTGTTCTTTAAAGCAGAAAAACCCCTCCCCCCAAAACACATAACACATTACCCAAACATCGTAAAAACTAAGTTCGGGGCCAAAACTGTAGGCCAAAGAACCATACAAACCGATGTAGGGTTTTTTCCCTTAACTGGAAAAACCTTAGAATCCTTGGGTCGCTGGGACCCCTAGAAGTTGGGCCGCAGGTGGATAGAGTCCTTCCCGAAGCAGTCCGGCTCAAGTCAGGGAAGGAAATCCAACGTGTAGGGAGGAAAACAGGGGAGAGCAAGAGGCACTTCTGTTCAAAGGTGTGGTGATTCAGTGGCTGTCATTGGAGCTCCTCAGGTAAGAGTGGGTGACAGGCCAGCCAGCAACAGCAGGCACAAACGTTCAACATGGGTGCAGATGGAACGTGGCAGGGGGAAAAAGGACCGGGGACAGAGAGTAGCTAATGCTGGAAGTCATCAGGAGATAATTCTGTCGAAAGGGACAGAAATATTCAACCACTCCCTGCTGACTGTAGTCAGTCACTAGTCCCCCTGGTCGTATGTGATTAGCGGGTGTCCAGCCACTCCATCGCAGCCTCCGGAGTGTCAAAGAAACGAGTGTTATCACCATCAGTAATCCGTAACCTGCTGGAATACAAGAGGCCAAATTGAATTCCTTTTTCCCTGAGCCGGAGCCTCACATTAGTAAAGGATTTGCGGCATTGCTGTACTTCTTGTGAGAAGTCCGGGAAAAAAAGCAATTTGGTATTCTCATACTTAATTTCAGGCATGGCACATGCTGCCGCCAGGATGCGATCTCGATAATTGAGCATCCGCAACAGGAAAGGGCGTGAAGGGGCCCCAGGTCTCGGAGGGAGCGGCGGGACTCTGTGGGCTCTCTCTACCATGAAGGTGGGCGGTACATCCCCCAGGTGAAAGAGGGTGGACAGTAGCTGCTCCGTGAACTCGGCAGGTCTAGGGCCCTCCGCTCTCTCCGGCAGTCCAAGTATACGGATATTGTTCCGCCTGATGCGGTTTTCAGTGTCTATTGCACGCTCTTGAAGCGCTTTTACCTGGAGCTGCAGGGCCTCACCTCCCTAGAATCTGACTGGACCGTGTCCTCCACCGTGGAGACCCTCTCCTCCACCTCAGCAACACGGGACCGAAATTTATCTATATCCTGGCGGATGAGGCCGACATCCACTGTCAAGAAGTCAATCTTTTCTGTCTCTTTGCAAGAGGTAATGGCCGCCAGGATCTCTGCCCCTGTGAGAGCCACCACCTCCCAGGCCTCCACTACTGCCTGTGCACCGGCCGCCATCCTGGCCTTGGATAGTCTTGCAGACGAGGCAGGGGGGTCACGAGGAGCTTTGGGGCCTGATTTGGAATAACGGGTCCTAGGGTGGCCCATCCGAGGATCACCCGGAGATGAAGGTCAATCCCGGGGGAGGCCAAGGGCCGAGATCTCAAGGCCCAGGAGCAGGGCAAGAACTATGTCAGTATTGGTGCGTCGGCACAGGGGGAGGGTTCCTTCACTGGAGGTCAGCAGGCAGGCTCTGGGGTGCTGGCAGTAGGATGGCAGGTGTAGTGGCCATGAGCTGCTTGCACTGGATTGGGGTCTGCAGCAAGGCACAGCTTCCTTGAGGGTGGAGGCACAGGGCCGGCAGAGCAGCAGCGATGGGGCACAATTGATGGCACAGGGAAGGTAATATTATGCTTCCGGGGTACGGAGTATGGCAGAGGGAGGACAGCACTACGTTGCTGGGGCACAGTATGTTGGGCCGCGGTATGGCGATGGGCAGCAGGCAAAGTCTGGGGGACAAGTAAGGGGATGAGAGATGCTGAGATGGTGAACTGCCTGTACCAGGTCAGGGCCCTTAGCAGGACACAACTTCTATAAGGGTGAAGGCACAGGGGAGGCAGAGCAGGATTTACAAGGGCCCAGATGGTGACACAGGGAGGGCAGTAGAGTATGTCCAGGGCCTGGATTATGGCGCAGGAGAGAGGCACCGCTATGCTGGGACACAGTACCTGGTCCTGGAGGATGTGCCTTGGTTAGTAGGCCTCAAGATGGCGGCAGCTGCGGGCATCCAGAATCGGCCTCTGTGGAGCCCCCGGTGTTCGTTCGGGCCCCTCCGCAGTGCAGCTTCCTCCCAGGGACGGCCGATGCCTGTGTATGGCGATCTGCCACCTCTCCTCCCGCGGATCGCGGCACCCAAGCCCGGGGCTGAAGGAGGCACAGTAGGCCTCAAGATGGCGGGGGGTCGCGGGCGTCCCGAGTCAGCCTCCATGGAACCCTCGGTGTCCGTTCGGGCCCCTCCGCAGTGCAGCTTTCTCCCAGGGATGGCCGAAGCCTGTGTATGGCGATCCGCCGCCTCTCCTACCGCGGATTGCGGCACCCGAGCCGGGGGTGGAGGAGGCACAGTAGGCCTCAAGATGGCGGCGGGCTTCTGTAGTGCGGGCCCGGCCGCGGACCTGTAGACACCCGATCGGCCGGCCAATTACTGCAATCTCTGCTGGGGCTGATGCAGGTGCTGTCTGGGAATATTTAGGGAGAGTTTGGAGGCTCTCCCGCTGCTGGTATTATCAGGATGGCTGCAGATTATTTCAGGATCTGCGGAGCTCCTCTGGAACACGTCCCGTTCCTGCTACATCCGGACACGCCCCCCCAGCTACATACATTTTTAAAAGCCTTTCCTTTCATTTTTTTTATCATTTTTATTTTTATCTCAGGGAATATAAATATCCCCTATGATAGCAATAGGTAGTGACAGGTACTCGATTTTTAAAAAATTGGGGTCTAATTAGCCGCTAGGATTGCTTTTACATAAAAGCCGACGGCTGGCTGAAAAGAATGATACCAAGATGATATTTAAACCCGCAGGCATCATTCTGGTATAACCACTCAAAGTTCAGTAACATACCAGTACGTTGCTGGTCCTTGTTAGGCATATATTGTAATCTTTTTTTTTTTCATGCAGCCTGTGGGCTGAACGAAAAAAAAGAGATTGATCGGTGGGTATGCCCACCATTAGAATACCCCTCTTCATCCACCCACTTCTAGGTGATAGGCATACATGCACCATTTTGTTTTGAACTATGGTGGTGAAAATCACCTCTTACAGCGCTGGAGTCACGGCTTTATGTATCGTGGGAGCAAACGCTGTTTCTATCAAGATAAAAAAATCCGAGTTGCAACTGAATGGCGTACCTGCTAAGCAAATGATGGTTAACAATAAACCAAAGTAACATTAGAGTATAATAGTAAGACATACCATACCTGCAAAGCAAATACAAAAAAAATAGTAAAAAATAAAACATTTTTTAACGCAATCTGTGCCTAAAATATATATATACCGAAGCATGGGGGCATCTGCCCCAAAAGTTAGGAGCAAATCGCTCCTCCACCCCTGCTGCCCCCATGCTTCACCATATATGCTCTTTTTTTTTTTAACTGTGGTGGTGAAATCACCTCCTACAGCGCTGGAGTCATGGCTTTATTTATCGTGGGAGCAAACGCTGTTGCTGTCAAGATAAATAAATCCACGCTGCAGCTGAATGGCGTACCTGAAAACAAAAAAATGGTTAACAATAAAACACAGTAAACAGTAAAGTATAAAAACATTACATACCTGAAAAGCAAACATGATAAAACATAATAACAATAAAACATTGCAGAATAGAATATTTTTTTTTTTTACACTTTTATTTGTAACTGCACCTGTAACTGTAACGGTTCGGATCCAGATTCGGGTCTCTCAAAATGTGATGGCATCTTGGGAGACCCTGTGAAAGTGTGTCCTATTCTGTACAGTGCTGTACCCTACGCTAAAACTCCACTAGTGTATGGTAGCGTTCAAAACATTCACCAATGCAAAGACCAGGATTGTCAGGACAGGAGAGACAATAATAGCGGGTGTCACGCCTATATCCATGCTTGCTACAGACACAACATCTTCCTTGGGGGGCTTGTTGGGTAGGGGTACTAGGGAGGACATACGGAAAATGCCTCTCATGCAGCCGGCTTACTGCATTTGGATTGGGATGGTGAGGTGAAGCACCGTCTGGAAACAGAAGGGCTCTGACAAACTCTTCCTGGAATTTAAGGAAGGATCCAGTCCGTCCTGAAGCTCTGTATAGCACATGAGTGTTCAGCAAAGCCAGTTGAAATAAGTATACAGACACTTTTTTGTACCAGCGTCCGGCCTTACGGGCAACTAGGTACAGCGCCAACATCTGGTTGCTAAGGTCCACCCCTCCCATATTTTGGTTACATTTGTGGACACAGAGGGGCTTTTTCACAACACCAGTCTCCGTAGGAATTTGGACCGTCGTGTCTGCGTGAAAGGAGGACAGAACAAAAACATTCTTATTATCTCTCCACTTCACAGCGAGTAAATTATTACACTTCAAGCAGGCTCTCTCCCCCAGCCTAAGATGGGAATCTACAAGCCTCTGGTGTAAGCCCCGGGGGTTAGATCGCACAGTGCCACATGCACCAATCTGATGAGCAAACAAATGACTAAAAAGTGGCACGCTCGTATAATAATTGTCCACACACAAATGGTACCCTTTTCCGAATAAGGGTGACACCAAGTCCCACACAATCTTACCAGCACTCCCTATGTAATCTGGGCAGTTCTCCGGCTCAACGTGACTATCGCTTCCCTCGTAAGCCATAAAACTATATGTATAGCCTGTGGCCCTGTCACAGAGCTTATACATCTTGACCCCATATCTGGCATGCTTGCTGGGAAGATACTGTTTGAAAGACAAGCGGCCAGAAAATGTAATCAGGGACTCATCAACGCAGACAACTTGATCGGGAGTAAACAAGGCTGCAAAACATTCGTTGAGGTGGTTTACGAGGAGCCGAATTTTGTAGACCCGATCATATCCAGGGTCTCCACGAGGACGATAGAGTTAATTGTCGTTGAAGTGCATGAACCGCAAGATTTGCTCGTGTCCTGGTCATGGAAGCAGAGAACACGGGCGTATGGTGAATTGGGTCAGTGGACCAATATGACCGCAACTCACTCTTTTTAGTTACGCCCATGAGGAGGGATAGGCCCAGAAAGGTCTTAAATTCGGAAACCGTAATTGGTTTCCAATCTCTGGCAAGGGAGGACAACTGGGGATTAGCGGCGATGAATTGACCAGTATACAAATTACTTTGGTCCAGAACAGATCTATAGAGGTCTTCCATGAAAAACAGCGAATAAAAATCAAGTGACATATAATCAACGGTTTCCACCTGAATTCCGGATTGGCCAGTGAATGGGGGAAGTACGGGTGCTGCTACTTCTCTGCTTCATACGAGAGCCCTGCGGTTCTTGCACCTCAACAACAGCAGAAGAAGATCGGGGTCGGGTACGCCTGACCTTGGCAGGGACCACAACTGGAGCCGCTGTCGTCTACAGGATCGTATTCTGAGCCTGAATCTGACAGATGAGTGACTTCCTCTTCACTATCTGTCATGCTCAGAAACGTGTAGGCCTCTTCACTAGTGTACCTTCGATTTGCCATTTTGGGCTCTAAATTTACTGGTAGAGTAGTAAGATTCACAGGAAAAAAAGCTCCTAGCCTGTCAGCAACTATATCAAACGCTACCAAAAAAACTGTTAGCGATCGCAGGGATCAGGCCTGACTCTGAGAATGCTGCAGTTATGTGTTTAGTGTTTTGTAAGTGACAGTAATTGATCGATACTGCACTTGGGTGGGCTGGGCAGAGGGACAAAACGCAGGTGCTAGCAGGTATCTGGGCTGATGCTGCTAACACTGCATTTTTGGGAACCCTAAACTGCTGGGGATGCTAGTATAGATCTGATCAGATCAGATATTGATGCGTTCAGACACTATACCACTAAGGGAGGTGTATGCTGCATGCGTGGGTGTTAGCGCTACTGGCACTAATCTGATGCTGCCTGGGGCGACGCAGACCCTAACTGACCCTAAAACCTAACTGATATCACCCGCCGGGCAATCAGGGGGTTAAACCTTTATAAGGTAATAAACGGCAGGTGCCCTGACACTATTAAAAAAAAAAATAACTAACCAGCGTCACCCGTAACACATATACAATGATCACTGGTGACGGGGGGGTTAAACGGTTAACTAGGGGGCAATCAGGGGGTTAAAACCTTTATTAGGTAGTATATGGGTGTACCTGACACTATAAAAACCTGATGGCGAACCTAAATAACTTACAGGCTAACTAGCTTTACCCGCGACACTAATACGGTGATCAGAAAAAAAGATCACTTAGTGACACTGGCGACAGGGGGTGAAAGGGTTAACTGGGGGGCGATCAAGGGGTTAATCCTTTATTAGGGGGGTTAGGGGGGTACCCTAGACCTAAAGGGGCCTACCACTAACAGCCCTAACACTTATAGTCACAAAATGACACCAATGCAGTGATCAGTAAAAAAACGAAAACTGCTATTGGTGTCACTGTGACAGGTGGTGCAGGGGGGGTGATTGGTGTGCCTACGTGTACTGGTGTTAGTGTGCTGTTGGTGTAACTCACAGTGATGTCTTCTCTCCTCGGGCTCCGGAACGAAAAGGCTTCACGAGGAGAGATGACATCACTTCCTCTGCTTCTGTGTACAGTTTCAGAAGAAGATGAAGTTTCTCATTTGTCAGGAATGATCGTGAGGAAGAGGCCATGAGTCAGTGGCCTCCCCCTCAGGACGGATTGCTCCTGAATGATGCCGACCCCCTCGCCCGCGGGAGGGGAGTAATGTACAAATACGTTACTCTGCCTGCCCATGCCATTCTGCCGACCTATATCGGCGTGAGGTGGTCGGCAAGTGGCTATCATGCAAACAAGAAGCCATAGCTGGACATGATCCAGAAACGTCGCCATCTTATCTGGGCCAAAGCTCAGTGAAAATAGTCTGTTGCAGAGTGGAAAACTGTTGTGATCAGACAAATTTAAATTTGACATTCTTTTTGGCAACCATGGGTGCCGCATCCTCTGGACTAAAAAATAAAGAGAGGGACCTATCAGCTTGTTACCAGCGCTCTGTTGGTTTGGGGGAGCATTAGCGTGTATGGACAATTTGTAGCGTGTATGGGCAATTTCTACATCTGGAAAGGCACCATCAGTGCTGAAAGATATATCCAGGTTTCAGAGCTGCATATGCTCCCATCCAGAAGGCCTTGCATATTTCCGCAAGACAATGCTAAACCACATACTGCATCTATGACAGTAGCATGGCTTCATAGTAGAAGAGTCTGGGTGCATAACTGGCCTGCCTGCAGCCCAGACCAGTGGACCCAGGACTGTTGAGCAGTTAGTACCCTATTTCATACAAGCATGTGATAACACTCCTGTCCCAAAATTCCAGCAACTGGTCTCTTCAGTTCCCAGATTGTTGTTAAAAGAGGGGTTGCTATACTGTGGTTAATATGGCCCTGCCCCAACTATTTTGCGACATGTTGCTGCATCGATTTCAAAATGTCCTTATTTTTTTCATAAAATGGTAAATTTTTTCAGTTTTAAAGTGATACTAAATCTCAGGTTTTTTTGTTTTAAAATAACAAACGTGTCTATACTTACCTGCTCTGTGCAGTGGTTTTGCACAGAGCGGTGCAGATCCTTCTCTTCTCGGGTTCCTTGCTAGCGCTCCTTGCCCCTCCCTCCTGCAGAGTGCCCCCACAGCAAGTAACTTGCTATGGGGGCACCCGGGCTGCAGCTCTGTTTGTCCATTCAGACACGCAGCTTGGCCCCGCCCCTTCTGTCTCCTCATTGGCTCACTGACTTTGATTAACAGCAGCGGGAGCCAATTGCGCTCCTCTGCTGTCTCAGCCAATGACGACGTGCAACATCGTTGGATTTAGATGGGGCTCAGGTAAGTATTAGGGGGGCTGCTGCACAGAATGCATTAAGATAAAAAACCTTCTGCCTTTACAACCACTTTACACATTTGATTTTTGGTTTTCTATTGTGAATAAAATATGGGTTTATGAGATTTCCAAATTATTGCATTCGGTTTTTATGTAGACTTTACACAGCATCCCAACTTTTTGGAAATCGGGGTTGTAGTTACATTAACCAATGCCTACTGATACAGCTAAATTTGGTCTGGGTATTTAGTTTTCCAAGTGTCCTAGTCAAGAAAGGGATAAATACTTATAAAGATCAAAACTTCAGACCTGAATCATGAACATGCTTCTTATATAACAGGTCAGTCACCAGGCTGTTTTCGATAATTGCATCAGCAACATTTTAGGCCAGAATATTGTACTTTAGCAAAGAAACCAAAGTTAAAGTGTAATAAGTCCACCCTAACACTAAAATCTATGCATTTACAGACATCCACGATCTAACACTAAGGCTGGCCATAAATGGTCGAATTTCAAAAGAATTTTCTTTTGAAAATCAGAAAATGTGTGCGTTTTGTGATCCGATGGTGCCACCATTGATTTCAAAAATTCGGCCAACCAAGCCTTCAATTTCACCTCATGCTGCTACAGAAAATAATTTTTGTGGCTGGTAATCTTCTTTTCTTTCTGGGAATTTTCTTTTCTTGCACATGCACATTTCTTTTTCGATTACATTTCTCGCACGATTCTCCCATCATTGATTAGAAAATCGTTTGTTTTTCAAAAAATTTCCAACATGCCTGATTACTCAAATTTGATTGCCGCACAAAAATCGTCTGTTGCTGCAGCCCACTAATGGTGCTAAATACGAACGAAAATTCTTTCGAAAATTCGAACCATGTATGGCCTGCCTAACCTATCTAGCCCTGAAAAGAAGAAATCAGTATAATTACCTTTTTTGAAGCCGCTGCGATCTGGTCTCCAGCTGCGGAAGCTCTGCAGAGGACACAGCCAACAATGGCTGTGAAATAAATGGGAGGTGACTTCACCCATAGACTTACTATGGGGCTTCCGTTGTCTGTGTCCTCTGCACCCGCTTCCACAGAGAAGCCGCCACTGACAGCTCAGTATGGGGTCGGATCGGCTACAAAAAAGGTATGTATACTGATTTCTTCTTTACAGGGCTAGTAGATAGGTTAGTGTTAGATCGTGGATGTCTGTAGAAGCAGGGATTTTAGTGGTAGGGTGGACTTCTACTTTAACATGCACCGGTAAAATATAAGTTATCACTTACCCGTTCACTGCGATCTGCACAAAATAGGCGTGTGTGGTGACGTTTCTGCACTACTATGTAAGTAATGCCTGGCTGGTAGTCTTTCTCTAGTTTAATACAGGCATCGCGAATAGCCAGCAGCTCATAGTGCAATATCTGAGGATGACACAACTACTTGTTATTTCAAGCTGCCTAGTGACCAAACAAAACACAATCAAACTAACTAGCCATTTACCTGTGGAAGTTGTCCTTCTGGAACACCATCTCGATAGAAAATGATTCTGGTTGGTTTGAACCGAGTAGATTTATAGAACTGGATGAGAAGCTCCCGCACCATATACGACAGGTCCTCAATGATCTCTTGTCGAGGGCGCTGTACTCTCACTGTGGCACAGTATCTGCTTGGATGAGCATCCATGCTGCCTACCACCTGTGTTTATTTAAAAGACATTTTATCAGTGCCTAAGAAGAGCAGTAGTTAAATAGATATAATTTTTCTCTAAAGCTGAATTTACTAGAGAAAGATGCACTTTCTTCAAAAATATTCCTCTGAAGTACTCAAAAGACAAAATACTTGCAAAATAAGGGTTTTGTACAACTGTTTGACTGTCTGGTTGATCCTGCAGTGAGCAAACTCCTTGACGGGGATGTTTTTCTTTTTTTGTACATTTGTACAGATAATTAAATATCAATTACATTGGAGCATATCTAAACTAGTGTAGCACCCTCTAGTTTGGTAGGTGCTAGAGTGAGGATTTTTCTAGCAGAAAAGGAAAATTTAGGCGGGCCTAGATAGTGGCTAGGCCTGTTTGTTTTTATTCCGGGCTGGGAGTGGCCCAGGGCAGGGCTGGGTGACTCACAGGTAGCATCATTGTCACCTCCCTTTTCTTTCTAGAAGGTGCTAGAAAGAGAGGAGAGAGGAGAGGTGGAGCTGTTTGGGGTATTTTGAGTAGCCTTGACCAGGTTGAAGTGCTGGAGTGTGAAGGCTGTTGGGGCCTACAGGGAGCTCCCTAGTCTGGGGGGTGACCTTGGGCCGGGGCTTGGGTGCATCCAAGAGGAGAGACGAGATCCTGGAGGACAGGCACATGAGAGAGCAAGGAGAGGACAGCTGTAGAGAAAACTGCTAAGAGACTCCATGGAGGACAACTGGTCGCAGTCAAGAGGGCTGGTGAGTGAAGCATAGTCAGGAGGACTGGGGAGGCAAGCCTGCGAGAACTGGGAGATTGCAGTTTGAGATGGGTGCAGAACCAGAAGAGTGGACTGTGGGGATGGCAGTGGAGAGAGGTCATTGCAGCCAGGCTGGCTGGCAGGGCTTGAAGAGAGCTATCGGGGATTGGTGCTGAATAGAGGACAGTTAGCACCTGAACTACTTCTACACCATAGGGGCCCGAGGCCTCTGCCCGCAAATGGCAATCCACTAAGGCCTGGCTGAGTTAGTGTAAGTCCCAACCATGCTGTGCTAGCTAGTCTGGAGGAGTAACAGTCTGCAGCAAGGGAAGTGCTGGAGGAGGAGTAACAGTCTGCAGCAAGTGAAGTGCTGGAGGAGTAACGTTATGCAGCAAGTGAAGTGCTGGTAGAGTAAACGAAAAGAGGTCTGAAAGCAAGTGTTTGTGATGGAGAGTAGACTGGAGTGTATATAATGGCGTGTATATAGAAGTCCCAAGCAAGTTGTGCTGAATCATTCTGGGCATCACATAACTATCCTTTACCCATCCAATTTCAATCCCCTCAATAAAACAAAAACAAAAAAACAAAGCTTATGGACTGTTCTATGTCTCTGAGTGATTGGGAGATGGATGTCTGTCTGGGTGGGGTGTCAGGTGAACCACAGTAATCAGCAACCCCTACGGGGGGCATGGCTACACTAGTAAAATCTGTTAATATGCAGAAAATTATCACATCTATGGAGCTATGTAATTGTTTGAGGCCAATAGCCAAGAACTGAAATAGGTCAAATTTTAAGACTTCAAACGGTCTAAAGTCTAAGGCCAGCTAATAACTGAATGCTCATATGAAGTCAATATGTTTGTGATAATATGTAAAAACTTTCTAGATTGTTACTAATGGTGTGAAAAACAACCTTGTGAAATTAGCACTAGTTATTATGGTTAAATTTCTCACCGCAGTAATCGAAGGCTTCTTGCCATCACCAGCAGGCGGGTGTGTGACATCTGCTCCAAGAAAAATGACCGGCTGCTGGAAGACTGCGGAGCTGCCATGAGAAAAAGATTAGGTACACTTATTATTAGAAGAAATACATTATTTCTTCTAATTAGAAGAAAAAGGATAAGGAGAAGAAAAGAGACACTAAAATAACTGGTAACTAAATACAGTTGCAATAAAAAGTATGTTAAATCCTTTTGGAATGATATGGATTTCTGCACAAATTGGTCATAAAATGTGATCTGATCTTCATCTAAGTCACAACAATAGACAATCAGTCTGCTTAAACTAATAACACACAAAGAATTAAATGTTACCATGTTTTTATTGAACACATAATGTAAACATTCACAGTGCAGGTGGAAAATGTATGTGAACCCTTGTATTTAATAACTGGTTGAACCTCCTTTGGCAGCAATAACTTCAACCAAATGTTTACTGTAGTTGCAGATCAGATTTGCACAACGGTCAGGAGTAATTCTTGACCATTCCTCTTTACAGAACTGTTTCAGTTCAGCAGTATTCTTGGGATGTCTGGTGTGAATCACTTTCTTGAGGTCATGCCACAGCATCTCAATCGGGTTGAGGTCAGGACCCTGACTGGGCCACTACAGAAGGCATATTTTCTTCTGTTTAAGCCATTCTGTTGTTGATTTACTTCTATGCTTTGGGTCGTTGTCCTGTTGCAACACCAATCTTCTGTTGAGCTTCAGCTGGTGGACAGGTGGCCTTAAGTTCTCCTGCAAAATGTCTTTTCCTTCGATGATAGCAATCCGTCCAGGCCCTGAAGCAGCAAAGCAGCCCCAAACCATGATGCCCCCACCACCATACTTCACAGTTGGGATGAGGTTTTGATGTTGGTGTGCTGTGCCTCTTTTTCTCCACACATAGTGTTGTGTGTTTCTTCCAAACAACTCAACTTTGGTTTTATCTGTCCACAGAATATTTTGCCAGTACTGCTGTGGAACATCCAGGTGCTCTTGTGCAAACTGTAAACGTGCAGCAATGTTTTTTTTTGGACAGCAGTGGCTTCCTCTGTGGTATCCTCCCATGAAATCCATTCTTGTTTAGTGTTTTACATATTGTAGATTAGCTAACAGGGATGTTAGCATATGCCAGAGACTTTTGTAAGTCTTTAGCTGACACTCTAGGATTCTTCTTCACCTCACTGAGCAGTCTGCGCTGTGCTCTTGCAGTCATCTTTACAGGATACCCACTCCTAGGGAGAGTAGCAGCAGTGCTGAACTTTCTCCATTTATAGACAATTTGTCTTACCGTGGACTGATGAACAGCAAAGGCTTTTGGAGATACTTTTATAACCCTTTCCAGCTTATGCAAGTCAACAATTCTTAATAAGTCTTCTGAGAGCTCTTTTGTGCGAGGCATCATTCGCATCAGGCAATGCTTCTTGTGAAAAGCAGAACTGGTGTGTGTTTTTTTATAGGGCAGGGCAGCTGTAACCAACACCTCCGATCTCATTGTTTGGACTCCAGTCGGCTGACACCTCACTCCAATTAGCTCTTGGAGATCTCATTAGTCTAAGGGTTCACATACTTTTTCCATCTCCACTGTGAATGTTTACATGGTGTGTTCAATAAAAACATGGTAACATTTAACTCTTTGTGTGTTATTAGTTTAAGCAGACTGTGATTGTCTATTGTTGTGACTTAGATGAAGATCAGATCACATTTTATGACCAATTTGTGCAGAAATCCATATCATTCCAAAAGGGTTCACATACTTTTTATTGCAACTGTATATTTTAGACTGCCTGTACATGACACAGATACTTCACATACTGTCCAGGCTTATTAGTATACAGTGCTTATAGGGCTATACTGTTCCTTAATAGACAGTTTTTACTGCATACAACTTGTTAAATACTTTTGTATCTAATAAAGTCAAAGTTTTACATACTCTGCTAAATGAGCAAAAGAATGAGACAAAAATGCCTCGACAAGACAAAGATTATCCATATCAGTTTAACTGGTTTGCTATATTAACTTTAAACTTAAAGCTAACAAAAACATTACCGTTGATGAGGCACTAAGATGTTGTTGATCCCACCTAGTTTGACATTAATCTTCAGACACAGGTTGCTGAGGGTCTGTGGGGAAGTCTTTACCACATTTTTTACTTGGACACATTGGGTAGCCATGCCAAGCAACGTGTCCCCAACACGTTTCACTTCCGCTAGAATCAAGTTAATCAACATTTATTATTGTACAGAAATTATTTTCATTTTTGTCACAATATATTAGCACGTGTTGTAACACTATGTCAGTCCTGTAAAATCATATGGATATTACTTCTATTAATCAGAAACTCCGCAGCTAAAAATTCTCTGCACAAAACTCGGTCACCTGTTGTTTAAGAACTATGAATAAATGTTCTACATACAACACTTTTTCATAGTCCAGAATTAGAGAAAGAAGTGTGTCTGTGGTTTTTGAATCTTGCCATATATTATCCTAGAAAGGTCATACATTAGCAGATCTTTCAATACTTTTGAAAAACAGTTTGTAGCAAGCAGTACCATAAGCATAAACACAGAGTGCTGGGACCCGTGTCCCTCAATGGACTCCACAAAAATCCTATTTTCTTCCTTGTCCTAAAGTTAGAGTTCTGCTCAAAAGTTTGCATACCCTGGTAGAAATTGTGAAATTTTGGCATTTATATTGAAAATATGACTAATCATGCCAAAAAACTGTATTTTATTCAAGGATAGCAATCACATGAAGCCATTTATTATCACATAGTTTTTGGCTCCTTTTAAAATCATAATGATAACAGAAATCACCCAAATGGCCCTGGTCAAGTTTACATACCCTGGAATGTTTGGCCTTGGTACAGACACAGAAGGTGGCACACAGGTTAAAATGACAATTAAAGGTTAATTTCTCACATTTGTGGCTTTTTAAATCACAATTAGTGTCTGTGTATAAATAGTCAATGAGTTTGTTAGCCCTCACTTGGATGCCCTAAGCAGGCTAGACACTGAGCCATGTGGAGGTAAAAAAGAACAGTCAAAAGACCTGTGTAACAAAGTATTGGAACTTTATGAAAATGGAAAAGAATATAAAAAGAACACCCATAGCCTTAATTATGCCAGTCGGTACTGTTTAATCCCTTATTAATAAGGGGAATTTGGGGCTCTTTTGATACCAAGCCAAGGTCAGGTAGACCAAGAAAGATTGCAGCCACAACTGGCGGAAGAATTGCCCAGGATACAAAGAAAAACCCACAGGCAACCTCAGGAGAAATACAGGCAGCTCTCCAAAAAGATGGTGTGGTTGTTTTTAAGGAGCACAGTTCAACAATACTTAAACAAAAAAGAGCTGCATGGTTGAGCTGCCAGAAGGAAGCCTTTACTGCGCCAATGCCACAAAAAAGCCCAATGAGGCATGTCAAGGTATTGTTGGGCATAGTGTAAAAAGGCTTTTTTGTGGAACTTGTGCAGTAAAGGCTTCTTTCTGGCAATTTGACCATGCAGCTCTCTTTTGTTCAAGTATCATCGTATTGTGCTCCTTAAAAACAACCACACCATCTTTTACCATCTTTGTATCCCAAACAATTCCTGTGGCAGTTGTGACTGAAATCTTTCTTGATCTACCTGACCTTGGCTTGGTCTCAAGAGATCCCCACATTTTCCACTTATTAAATAATTGAACAGTACTGACTGGCATATTTAAGGCTTTGGATATATTTTTATATCCTTTTCCATCTTTGTAAAGTTTCATTACCTTGTTACGCGGGTCTTTTGACTGTTCTTTTCTGCTCCCCATAGCTTAGTATCTAGTCTGCTTAGTGCATCCATGTGAGAGCTAACAAACTCATTGACTATTTATACACAGACACTAATTGCGATTTAATAAGCCACAAATGTGGGAAATTAACCTTTAATTGCCATTTTAACCTGTGTGTGTCACCTTCTGTTTCTGTACTGAGGCCAAACATTCCAGGGTATGTAAACTTTTGATCAGGGCCATTTGGGCGATTTCTGTTATCATTATGATTTTAAAAGGAGTCAAAAAACTATGTGATAATAAATGGCTTCACGTGATCACTATCCTTGAATAAAAGACAGTTTTTTTGGCATGATTAGTCATATTTTCAATATAAATGTCAAAATATATCAATTTCTGCCAGGGTATGCAAACTTTTGAGCACAAGTGTATATATTGTCAGGACAAAGTCAGAATCTGACACTGAATGAGGCTAACCCCCTTAATGATAGGGGAAAATACAAACATCACCAGAGGAAAGACACTGAGAATCTACCTGATGCTCAAGACAAAGAAGAATCGGACACCAACCAGAGAGGAATGTGGAAACACAGAAGGAAGCATGGACCATACACCAAGTGAGAGGCTGGACAACCTGAACCCACAAAACAACAAATTCTCACCAAGTGTGAAGACCCTAAGCCTCTACCCCTTGGACCCATTAAGAGTCAGGAAAAGAGAAGTCTGTTGCAAGGGTGTAAAATAAGTCATAGCTCTAGTAAAAAAACAACGATTCAATCCCATAAAATCAGCCTTACTGAAGGAGTAAGGTGGAAAGACACACCACAACAAGGATAGGCATGAAAGAGATGAAAGTCAGAACCTAACCTAACTGATGAGATGAGTTATAACTATGGAGCTGGGGAGTAAGCCAAGCACACTCACTAGTACATAAGGGACACCTATAGGGCAGGCTCTAGGGGGAATCCTGTAGAAAAAATAACCCCGCCTTTTCCTGGCTTCAAGAGTCCCTGATCCAATGACAATAAAGCTGCGGCTTCTGTCCCGTGAAGCATTGCTCCTCACACATTTACAAGTTCTCAGGCACTTATTGACATGTATGGATGGTGTACTGAGCAGTATGTGTGCTGCACTGTATTTCCTGATATGTAAACAAATAATGCATTCTGTATGCAGGCCAACTAATCGGCTGGCCAATTAATCGATTATGAAAATAGTTGACAACTATTTTCATAATCGATTAGTTGTCGATGAATCAATTAGTTGTTTCAGCCCCAAATGTTTTCATTACTCCATGGAGCCTGTTCACCTGGGGTTAGGCTAATTTTCCTTGGCTGTTTCTACAATCCATGAAAAAAAGGCCTTTTCAACACTGTTCCCTGTTCTGGTTTTCTTCTGGTACATTTCTTTGCATCCTGTCCCTTGTCCCACAATATTCATGAAAAAAAAAGTCTCAGCTATTAGTACTACTCTAGTAAAAGATTTCTATCTCCCTTCCACCCTTCATATAGCTTCATGTCTGACACCTAGTTAAAATGCCCATATATCCTACTTCTGGGCGTATTTATTATATACATATATGAATGATATAAGTCTTACAGCCCTCAAATTTTTCACTCGCCTACTCGCATTTTGTGAGTGGAAAATGAGGTCTGGCGAGGAGCTGGGCTGCCTGGGAGCAGGGAGGCGAGCTCCGCCGTCAGGCAGGGATGAATGGGAGCCGTTCTCCCAGAGAAAAAGAGTGTGGAGGAACAGAGAGGGTGGCCTGATCATTATAGCGTGGAGGAAGAGAGCCGACTTTATCACAGAGCGGGGTTTGCACGCTGTATCAGCTTACATTACAATTGCAGTCCGCGCGCCGTCACACACAGCCCCGTCCTCCTGATCCCGCACCTGTGACAGACAGAACGAGCCCTGTCATTGGCCAAGCGTTCTGGGACTGTGACGTCATAAGGGGCGTGGTCACCAGGTGATGTTGACCACGCCCCCTTATGACGCCACAGTCCCAGCATGCCCCGGGACTGTGACGTCATAAGGGGGCGGGGTCACCACCTATATAAGTCATTGCGGAGCGCTCACACACCATTACAGCGGGAGAGAGCGTCCTGTCAACATCGGAAGAAGAGAAGAGGGAAGATGACGCAGAAGTCCGGGCCACCGCTAGCAAAAGAGAGGCAGAAGATAGTGGAGGAGCCGGCAGGAGAACCGGACACCGGGAGAAGAGGTCGAACACCGGTAGAAGAGGCCAGAGAGCGGAAGAAGAGGCCGGAGAGCCTCTTCTCCCATACTCATTCACATAGGGTCGGGGGCCGGGATCTGGGGGCCCCCTTATTAAAGGAGGCTCCCGGATTCCAATAAGCCCCCTGCCCGCAGACCCCGACAACCAACGGCCAGGGTTGTCAGCAAGAGGCCCCTGTCCTCCTCAACATGGGGACAAGGTGCTTTGGGGTGGGGGGGGCCGCAGGGCGCACCCCTCCCCCAAAGCACCCACCTCCCCATGTTGAGGGCATGCGGCCTGGTACGGTTCAGGAGGGGGGCGCTAGCTCGTCCCCACCCCCTTTCCTGACTGTCCGGGCTGCATGCTCAGATAGGGGTCTGGTATGCATTTTGGGGGCACCCCATGCTGTTTTTTCGGAGCAGGGGGGTTCACCTTAAAATCCAGACCAGACCTAAGGGCCATCATCATCTCGCGCTCGCCGCAACAGGAAAATTTGTTTTTCCTATTGCAGTGAGCGCGAGATGTAGTACCTTGCCCTTGCGTCGTATCTGGTCCGTCGGACCAGCATACAGACGAACAGGCTTTCCGTTAGGAACCGAGTCTGGCAGGGTTACAACGTAAAGATTTGAAGCAGGTTTCAAATCTAAAGTCCGTCGGATTTCCGACTGGAATAGTCCGTCAGAAGTCCGATGCTTCCCACACACGGTCGGATTGTCCGCCGGATTCGGTCCGTCGGACCAGTCCGGTCGGAAAGTCCGCTCATGTGTACGCTACATAATAGTATATACAGTATATCTCTTCTGTCTGTTATTCTCGGAGTGGATTAGAGATTTTGCTCCCGAACCATATAGTTGGTTATTTATAGTTAGCACTACATATAGATATTTAATAAATTGCCCTTTTTTTAAACTTTACATTGTAACAATAAACTACCTAACTGCCAACTACCATCTTTTTTTGACCATAAGATGCACTCCCCCCCCCCCCTGTGTCAGAATACCGGCGCTCGGTTTCTCTGTGGAGGAGAGAGGTCAGGATGAGAGGCGCATACCAAGGGGGAGTGGGGGGAAGCAGTCCACCCCGGGTGCCAAAACATTGGGGGGGGGGTGTCAGTGGCGCCGCTATGGGAGTGCGCTCCGCCAGAGGTGACACCATCCCGAGAGCGGCGAGAGCCTTGGCTGTTTTTATTTTTGTTAGCTGGAGCACCTTGGCACCGTGGCCTGATCCAGTCTCACTTCTTGCTCCTCCCTCCGGCAGCTGTTTTTGCAAACTATGCTCCCAGTCCTCCAGACCTTCCTAGCTGACGCCCGCTCAGGTGTATCTGAGGCAGAGAGCCAGCCAGCCAGCCAGAGGGGGTTGTGGATTTGTAATGGCAGTGTCCTCCGCTGCCTGAGGTGAGCTGGTGATGAGGGGGTGGGAGGTGTGGGCTGGTATGGTATCCACTGCCCAGTCACCTGAGCTGTTGTGATAGAAGAGGCTGAAGGGATGTTTGTGTCTGCCCTGCCCCCCTGAGCTGATCTGGGAAGGGGGGGTGGGGGTTTCTGTGTCCACCACCACCACTCAGGTATAGTGTAGCTGAGCTGATTTGATAGGAGGGGTGGTATTGCTGTGTGTCCACCACCCACCTATAGTAGTAGTATAATATTAAATATTTTAGCACACCATTTGGTTCAGAATATTTTTTTTCTTGTTTTCCTCCTCTAAATCCTAGGTGTGTCTTATGGTCAGGTGCATCTTATGGAACGAAAAATACGGTAATTTGATTATGAAAAAACCTGCAGCAGGAAACTAGATGCTTTGGCTCACAGAAAGCCCATAGAGACATGGGACCCTCAACTAACATCCTTTACCTCATCTAACAACCCTCTCTTCCATGTCCAGAAGCCACCATTTGTAAAAAAATACATATCAGAAGAATGCCAGATTGCCTTTAAAGGGATCAGTGTAAAAATGACTGAGATCACAGTTACTGTCCACAACCAGAACCAGACTACCTCTTCTGATGCAGGAAGGACTCCTGTTACTTCTAGATGGTGAAGACACAGCAGTAGAAGGATCGTAACCAGGTGTGTCCAAACCAGGAGAGGTGACCAAAGAGGAATCTCATGAAGTAGAAGAACCACCTATTATAGAAATCCAGAATGCAGTCCTTGAAATGATGATTCTCCAATAAGAGGAAACCCGGAGGATGGGATTAAAAGACTTTGTCTGGTGTCTAATGGGAAGTGATCAGGCCAGTAACTACCTGATCCTTTCAGGCAGACACAGTTATGCACAGGAACTAGACCAACAACAGAGTAAGGGGCTGAAATTGACTGAGAGGTGATGGGAGAAAGAAAGAAGGCCCTTCAAAACCCAAAATGCTACTGCAAGGGAGGCAGACTTCTTGTTCGATGAGGAGATGTCTGATGGCAACAATGTTATAAGCCCAGCCACCACAGAGCTTTGCTGGTAAAGGTTGCCTACAGGTGACGGGCAATATGATCCAAAGTGGAAATCTGATGAAGCAAGACCTGGCCAGATCTTGGAGTACAGCTGCTCAAAGAGTCATCTGCCCAGACCCACCATGACTGTTCTCTTGACAGAACATCATCTGACTGTCCCACAATAGGGATGAGAAGAAGAGGCACTAGGACAGACACAAGAGCGCACACTCTGAGAAGAACCAGGTGAGCAGGGGCAACAATGGGGATTCAAAAGCATGCTAGGACAAATAGCAGGTAATGTAGGCTCCATTCGACCAGTCAGGTACGATAATCCCTTTAGAGAGGGGGAGGTATGCCGTTGAAGGACACCAGATACCACAATGACCTTACATGTCCCGAGGGAGGAGGATTTATTAAATGGACTGAGCAGTGACAAAGATTAGACCTACCTGCAGAAACTAAACTGACACAAGAACTAGGATCAGAGCCTCTAGGTTAAGGAGACCCCAAGGGGTCAGGGTAGGATAGTAAAACTATGTGGTGGCACAGTGGAGAAGAGTGAAAAAAACATAAAATATAATATATAATTAAAGTGCACGTGCTTCGTGTGATGCACGCAAATCCTCAATAATATAAAAAGTCCATTATACAAACAAACATAGAGCAAAAAATAAAATCTTAATGCAATGTCCAAAAACTATAGGGAAAGTGCGCATGCTCCGTGTATTGCACAAACATATAGATATGTTTGATCAGGAGGAAGGAATGATCTTTGTAGCAGCATTTAAGCCATCACTAACCACTACACGAAAGAGGAACCATAGGAGGATCTTTCCAAGCTGATATTATTTATCACAGGCTTTTTTAAAAAGCCCTTACTTAAGGTGAGGGTACACCTGGTGGGGGTGTGTGTACACCTGCATGAAGACATCACCATCACAGTTTATCATGTTTGGACTGTTGCAATACTAATGATTTTTTTGCGAAACACGGAGCATGCGAACTTTCCCTATATATAATTTTTTTTGCGAAACACGGAGCACGCAAACTTTCCCTATATATAATTTTTGGACATTGCATTAAGATTTTATTTTTTGTTCTAAGTTTATGTTTGGATAATGGACTTTTTATATTATTGAGGATTTGTGTGCATTACACGAAGCACGTGGACTTTAATTATATATTATATTTTATGTTTTTTTCACTTTATAGGATATATGCATGAGTTATTAGTTTTATATTCATTTTTTAAAATTATTTTATTTATGTTTAGCGCCACACATTTGGTATATCAGTTTGGATTGTCACATTTGGGAAGTGTGGGTAAAGTTGGCAGCTGTTTATTTTTACTTTTATTTCTATTTTTATCTACTTGTATTTATTTTTAATTTTATTTTTACTTATTTTTATTTATTTAGTCTCTATTTATTTTTAGGTTAGTAGTGTGGCAGCTCACACAGTTGTACCTACTTCTTTTACAGTGGAGTAGAGTATTTGCTGAAGAGAGTGCCATTCAAAAGATATAAACCTGTTTACCATTTCACAGGTCTCAATTCAGCTTTGTGCGCAAGAGCAGAATCACTGCTCTCTCTCCCTCCTCACAGGCTCAAAGACAGCAGCAGAAGCTAATTGGTATTGCTATGGGGACACTCTGAAGGGGGAGGAGCTAGGAGCGCCACCAGGGGATCCCAGAAGAGGAAGATCGGGGCTACTTTGTGCAAAACCAGTAAAAAATCAGTATCATTGAAGAGATTCAAAACCATTGCTCCAGATTCCCTTCATTTTTCTGCACTTGTTACGATCTACAAATCTAGAACTTTAAAGAGCAGCAGAAGAGAAAGTGTGCTGGTAAAAGTCGAAATCATTTAAGCATGCAAGTAAGGCCCCTTTCACACAGGGCTGTCCATTTTTACTACTCCGCTTGCTCAGCGGGGATTGCTCCGTTGATCCCCGCTGAGTCGGCGGATGGCAAGTCCGTCTCTGCACTCGGTGCAGGGACGGACCTGTCAGAGAGTCCGCTCAACCCCATGGGGGGATCGGATGATTACGGACCCCCTGTCTGTTTTCATCCGATCTGCCAGACGGATTGAAAATAGGACATCCATCCATCTGGATTTTGCGGAGCGGATCGGATGTCAGCGGACATGTAACAGCTGACATCCGACGCTCCATAGAGCTGTATGGAGTGACCGTTCAGATCCGCCTGAAAAAACTGACAGGCGGATCTGAACAGTCCGCATGTGTGAAAGGGGCCTAAGTTTATTTAGTCTTGCTATTGTCTGGGAGGGCAAAAAAAAACAACAGATTTCTGCAGTAGGCAGACCATATTGTGACATTAAATCCCCACTTTAAAATGAGGTAACATTTTTTTCTCACATACAATGTGGCAAAATAATGGTATGAAGAAAACACTAGGAATTTTGGCATGATACATTTTATCCATTTTTATCCATTCTCTTACCATATACTGGTGTTTTTCCTGGCAGTATAACAATAATGAGTTGGAGCCCAGAGTAAGTGTTTTTGAGGTGCCTGAACATTGGCTCAACACTGTCCGCGCCCTGTGCGTATTTACAGAAACATGGCTGACCCTGGATGGGCATCCCTGCATCCTTTGAAATCTTCCTTAGCTGGTCTGTAAAATTCCTGGAAAAATTGAAAAAAACAAAAGAAAAAAACAAACAAAACTGACTATACTGGCTTTTTTTGTTTTTTTTAATTTTATTTTATGTACACATATTACACTCTAGAACTGACAAAATTGTGAATGGTTCCCATTGGTTAAATATTTGCAGCAGTTTTCCTTCAGAACCTGCCCCTGCTTTTAGAGAAAAGGTACACTGGTTGGTTGATGTTGTAACATGCATGGTTCCCTGCTGGGTTTATCAGAGACACGGTCCTCCAATTGTAATTGGAAGTTTTATTTAAACATGATTGGTTAAGTTACTTAACTGGGGTTATATTTAAAGCTCAACTCCAGGCAGATATAAAAGATAATTGTAGGTCTGTATTTATTAATACATCAATAAGTGTATTTTTTGTTTGCAGGCAGTCAAGTACCTGAATTTTGACTGGGTATTAACCTTTCACAATCACTGTGCAGCAGAGCTCAGGCTGAAAGATTAGGAAGCAGCACAAGGAGCTAGCCTGTTTTGCTGCACTGCTCATATGCTAACAAGGTACACGATGATAGGAGAAGAGAGCGAAGTGACAGAGAAATTAGCTAATTTCTTATTTTGCAGTCCAGCCACTTTTTACTTTTGGTATTACAAGGTGATCTTGCAATTAACACACCTTCTGTCCTTGGATGACTCGCTTTCTGGGGAAGCACTGTCTCCCTAGGACAGAAAAGGTTTTAGAACTATAGATAACCTCCTGCTCTTCATAACATAGGGGGTCATTATCAGCTGCCAAGATTTCTGGTAGGATCAACAGGAATTTTTATCTGTTATACAGGTAAAACAGAGGTACTTTATCTGTAAACTGTATTTGTTTTATCTGTATGTTATAAAACACTTTCAGTGGTATTTTTAAAGAAGACCTTTGGGATTTGTTGAAATTGCTAGGATATACAGTTTTTCTGCTTTCTCCTAGTCATTTTCAAACTAGTGTACACTGTCTGTAGCACATGCACAGTGCAGTGTATACCCAGGTATATCCTCTGAATCTCTAAAATGCCAGGAATATGGCCAGGAGTTACATCAAAGCTGGCTGCCCAATGGGAGATTAGCAACATGGGACCCAGAAGACTTGATAAAAAAGAAGGCGGATGAAGTGGCAGGCAAAGCAGTTTTCTTACACATATATTTCATCTGTGTATTCAGCCATTTGCCTGGAGTTAAAGTAAACCCATCCATAAAACAGTTTAATTTTTCCGGCACATGCCAGAAATGTAACCATTGGTTGTGCTCTCAACCAAACTGTCAAACCATTCAATGGCTGGTGTCATAACTGATCACATGTGGAGCATCATGGCAGTTGTAGATTAAACAGAGGCAAATATGGCAGCTACCTTGGATGAAAATAATAGGGGGGTTTACTTACACTTTAAGTTTTAAGGACAATCCTCTCCTAGATAATCAAATTGAATATCCCTGAAAAAGGAGCATTTGTGCCCACGAAGTGTTGCAAAAAGATAAATTTGATCTGGCGATTCAAATAAACCACCCACACATACATGAATTTAAAGAAGAACTATTAATATGACTAAAAAGATCAAGTTTTAATACCCCAGGAGATCTGTACTGTTGGTAGGAAGTAAAAGAACATAGGGGTTGATTTACTAAAGGCAAAAAGACTGTGCACTTTGCAAGTACAATTGCCCTCTACAAGGGCATTTGCTTCAAAGCTTAGTATATGTGGTGAAGTTTCACTTTGCAAAGGATACCCAATCATATGTAAGGAAAGTAAAAAAACAGACAAACAAAAAAAAATGGCATTTTGGCATGTATATGATTGGATGGTGGAAGTTAGCAGAGATTCGCCTTATATATTAAGCTCTGGAGCAAATGCACTTGCACTTTAGTAAATCAACTCCATTGTTTTTCTGTTTGTGCTGGCTGTAGCTCCACCCTAAATGAAGGCCAAAAGTATGGGCATTCCAATGGGGAAGTTAAAACCACCACCAAGCCCATCCCCTCTCCTCTGTGTGCTGTGTTTCCTATTCAGAGTAATGTGCCTATGCCTTTGCAATGTAGAACAACAGGATAGTTCTGGAATACCTGATCATAGGCACATTACCAAGTACCTGTGAACTGGTAATCCATATATATGTACTACAGTATACAAAGGGCAGTGCAGATTGGTATACTTTATTGTGGTGTAAACTGTACAGACACTGAACTTGTACACACAAACAAGATCGGTGTATGCTCCCTCTGTCTGTGTACAGCCTCATGTGCTGGTTACTCTCTGCTCTTGATCACATCTCCCTTTTGTTTTCACCAGCGCTCTCTTTTCCTGAAAAGTTTGACACTGATGGCCCTTCCCTCATCACTATCATCACTCCCCTTTGTTGTCTCCTGCAGCTGCAGATGAAAAAGGGAGGAACTACAAATCCAAGTACTGCCATTCACTTTTTTTTGTTACAGGCAGACACACTGTACAGGTGGTCCCCTAGTTACAAACAACCGACTTACAAATGACTCCTACTTAGAAACGGAGGAAGACAACAGGAAGTGAGAAGAAATCTACCCCTAGGAAGGGAAATTCACTCCTGTAAGAGTTGTTATGGGAAAAAGGTACTTCCACTGATGCTTTATCACCAATCCTTGTTTCCACAACAACCCACAATTTTTTAAATCCAATTGTCATTGGGACAGAACATCAGGTGAAATCTTCTGAACAGGGGCACAGACAGCAAAACAAACATTACAGGGGTGTTAACCCTTCCCTATGCTATCCAAAAAGCTTAAAAAGAGTTTTTTTGGCTGGAGCTACACTTATAAAATGTACCTGTTCTGACTTATAAACAGATTCAACTTAAGAACAAACCTATAGACCCTGTCTTGTTTGGGACCGCCTGTATAGTGCACAAGGAGCATATGAAGATGTCCTTGGGTTGATAGGCTGCACTGTCATACTACAATGAGCGGCAGTGCTGGTATCTAGAGTGGCCCCTGCAGGCAGGGACAAGCACTGACACTCACAAAGTAAGTCTCCTTGCTTAAAGCAACTTACTCAGCAACCACAACAGGAACTGGAATGGGATACTTCTTTAAATCTTAGCTTCTGTAAATGCCCTCTCCTCTTCCTTAGTATTTGTTTGCTAAGCATTTCTAAACCAGAAGAAAAGAAAGCTTTAACTTCCATGATACAATTTAAGAATTTTGTAGAAGTGTTTTTAATCAGTGTGTTGTAGTGGAGAGGACTCAACTGCACATTATCTGCACTGATATTGTAAGGAATAGCTCATTTGCAGCAGTATCTTAATATTCAATTAGGTCTGAGTTCTTCTGTAGACACAAATTTCAGCAAACCTTTTCTACCTCCTGCATCATATTCCCACTCACTTTAGCACTTCTTCCCGGCATTGTTTCTGCGGAGCAAAGCAAGCAATGGCCCAAACTTTGATCTCAATGCCGTTGTAGAACTGCTTTCCTCTCATGTCCCACACTCCTTGGTTTGGAGTTGCAATAGCTCTATTCTAGGAGAGGAAAAACAAACATTGTGTATTATTTACTACCCTAGCTCAGATTGATAAAGGCTCATTGTGAAAAAAGGGTCACAATTGTACTGCAAATTGCATTAAACATAAATTCAAATACCCACAGTACACCCACGAACATATAGATGTTATATTCTAGCTAAAACCTTATCTGTAATGCAGATAGATAACAAATATACACTATACGGGCAATGTGATTGGACATCTGGCCATCACACCCATTGTATAGGAGTGTATTAGACATTTTAAACCAAAATTATGGCTTTAATAAGAAAGTGCCCCCTCTCCACCTTGCAGCTATAACAGCTTGCTCTCTTCTTTGAAGGCTTTGCATAATACAAAATATTTGTAAGGTCAGGTACTGATGGTGGACCACCTGGGTCATAATTGATGTTCCAATTCATCAATAAGGTGATTAACAGATTTGAGGTCAGGGCTCTCTGCAGGTCACTCGAGTTTGATATTAAACCATGTTTCTCCGGTCATGGCTTTGTGCACAGGGGCACACACTGAAACAGGAGAGGGCTTTCCTAAAATCTGTTGCTACAAAAAGCTTGCATAACGTGCATAATTATCTAATTGTCTATTAAACCTTTGTATACGGTATCTTTAACATTACCCTTGAATGGAAATGCCTGAACTAAACTATTTGGACAAGTGCCCATATACTTTTAGCATATAATGGTCAAGTGTCTAAAAACTTTTGGCCATATAGTGTATGTACCTTGAGATGTGAAAATAGAAATTCTGACGTACCTGTAAAATCCATATCATGGAGTACAGTACAGGAAACATGAGTTGATTCTTAGACAATGGATTATATGGTGCTACCTTCTGGTGATTGGACACTGGCATAAGCTTTACTGGGAACCTCCCCTGGTGTAATTAGCAATAAAGGGCTGCACATCGCTATTATCTACACTGGGGGTAGGCAACCTTAAAGAGGAGGAGATCTACCTGAACAACATGGAAGAAGTCAAAGATCATCGTGCATGGTGTCGCCTCCTCACACCTAATCTAAACCTCTAATTGCTGTACTACCGTGTCGCAACTGCGTGCATTGCACAGCAATCATGGATTTAAATCAGGTAGTGGAGGCGGCAACTTATCGCCTCTTTTATACCTGTCAAACACACTCAGATCGCTTTTCAGAGGAGCAGTGGTGCCTGTTGTGAATGAGCCTTTGCATTCAGGAGTGGCACCCTTAGGGCTTATTCACACGTAAAGTTGAGGGGGGGGGGTGGTAAAACCCTTTCAGAAAGTGCACCAAACCCACAGGATATAATAGAAGTCTATGGCTAAGCACAGCAAACCCACAGGAAAGCTGCAGGTACACTGCACTGCACCCACGGTGTAGGTAAACCGCAGCGCATTAGTGTGAAAGCAGCCCTATACTATTATGCCCAGTGTATTGCTTCACGCTGACCTGAAAAACTCTTCTTTCCTGCTGCTGGCACCACTCAAGACTGTTAGTTAAGATAAGAGGTGAAGTGCAGTTGGTATCATTCCACATGGGACAGGAGCCACAACTACAGAGGAGGCATCGGCTTATGCGGTTCTTGCTCCCTACTAGAGCTCCAACTTTACAAATAGTCCCTCTGCATTGCACTCTGTTTGATGCTCTGGATTGGTTTGTAAGCAAGCCCAGACCACGATCTACCAGTCACCTGTCCGCGATCTACTGGTAGATCGCGATCTACAGGTTTCAAACCCCCGATCTACACCATTTAGCAACTAAAAATAAATTATTTTTTAGGTTGCTTAAACCTCTCCACAGTTTATCAATCTGTTATTACAAGAATTTTAAGTAAGCATACAACACAAAAAAAAATGCTTTAGCATTAAAATTGTATTAGGCATATACATACAATTGCGCAATAGGTACAAATATTAAAGTATGTCATATCACATCAAGCATAATACAGCATAGTTATTCACTGCACTGTTAAATCACCTGAACAAAAATACATGCATGTAAAAAGGTACAGTGAGCAACACTAATGCCGCGTACACACGGTTGGACTTTTCGGCTACAAAAGTCCGACAGCCTGTCCGACAGACTTTCGACAGACTTTCGATGGACTTTTGGCGGACTTGCGGCAGACTTTCTTACGAACAGACTTGCCTACATACGATCACACAAAAGTCCGACGGAGTCGTATGTGATGACGTACACCAGACTAAAATAAGGAAGTTGATAGCCAGTAGCCAATAGCTGCCCTAGCGTGGGTTTTTGCCCGTCGGACTAGCACACAGACGAGCGGATTTCTGGGTCCGGCGTAGTTACGACGTAAAGATTTGAAGCATGTTTCAAATCTAAAGTCCGTCAGATTTGCGGCTGGAAAAGTTCGCTGAAAGTCCGGGGAAGCCCACACACGATCGGATTGTCAGCCAGCTTTAGTCCGTCGGCGTACGTCTGACTTTTGTAGACGAAAAGTCCGACCATGTGTATGCGGCATTAGAACATATAGCAGCTGATGTTCAGAAATGCATACAGGAGTTCAGTACTTAGAATAGAGTAATGAAAAGGATAGCAGAGCCAGACCCTGGTGAAGAGAGAGAGGAGGAGGAAAAAATAATGTTTCGGGGATGTGAGAACCCCCTTTCTCAAGAAGGTTCTTGTAGGATAAAAGGATATAATGTAGTATCTACTACATATTCAGGTAATAATCCAAAAAGATATGTGTAGTCAGGAACTGGTATGTAAAAGTTCAGGGTAATCCTGTCCTATTTAATCTATGTAGCTGGTCTTGTTCTAGGTCCAGGCTTTGCCCATCACGATGGGCATACTCCCCAAGGGGTCATCAATGACCTGGGTGGTATTGGAATGTACCACTGCCCTGGATCTGTATAGCACCTTGCAGCTACTTCACTTGTTTCACCAGGTACCAGGATGAGTGCTGAAAGCAGGATCCAGTGTCAGAAGCCAACATTACAGGCCAGCCCTGCTGTTGCGGGTTCCGGGTATGGTTTCCAAGAACATCGAGGGTAACTGATCTGAAAACTGCTAGTGTGCCACAAGGCGATTCTTCTCCAACAGGAAAAGGGGTCCATCACCTAAGCACATTAGTAAAAAACAGAGCCTCACATAGTGGGTGGGATTACATGGGCCCACCGGGTGGGAAGGGAGGGGTAGTTTCCAGCAAAGCCGAAGTCCAGTCACCTGAAGGTAAGGGCATATAACCCATGGCCCAAGAATCAACTCCTATGTCCTGTACAATACCATTAAGTTTCTGAACCTTTAGGATTTAGATGCATTATTCTATGCATGACTAAGCTGTGATTTGATCTTGTTTACTCTGAGTTTAATCACAATAATGAAGACAGTCTTGTTTAATGAATAACATGTACAACATTTTCCATTGCTATATCTTTACTGAGCAAATGGTTTAAACCATGGGTGCTCAACCTGTGGCCCTCCAGCTTTCTGTGGAAGTACAAGTCCCATGAGGCATTGCAAGGCTGACAATTACAAGCATGACTTCCAAAGGCAGAGGCATGATGGGACTTGTAGTTCTGCAACAGCTGGAGGGCCACAGGTTGAGCACCCATGGTTTAAACAAATGCTGTTAACTAAAAATAATTTAAAAGTAAGTATCTTTAGTCTTGCATTCCAGTTAGATGTTCTAATTAATTTAGTTCTGGATTTCACCTGCCCTTCTGTTTACCTAGTTAATTATAGAGCTGTAAAAGAGGAACTGCTGAGGTTATAAGAATGTGAAGGTTTACAAAAATGTTATAAAGACCTAGGTTTCCATCAGTGTGCAATCAAAACAGAAAGTTTATGAATGGAAAAAAAATCACAGCTGTAAGTGAGACTTTATTAGCCGCAGTAAACCATGCACAAGATGAAGACACCCAGGAAGAGTCCAAGCAGATTTGTCCAAGCCTCCAGGCGCCAGTTCCAAGAACAGGACCAATTAAGAATTTGAGAAAACAAAAAAAAATGTTTTCTCCTCATCAATCACAACCTAAAAAGCTTCACCATATGTAGGTGAGAAACCTAGGAGACACACATACACCGTTCACAATCCAACCAGCCAATGCTTCACATAAGCACCCCTCTGCTCTGACCTGTGAGATGAAGCACATTTTGTCCACGCAGTGGACATTTGACAGATCATTAGCATTCCCATACTGAGTCCCTAGCCTGTGTTTAAAGCCATCCACTGTAGTGGTGAATATTCTGTAATCAATCACAACTGTCAGCCCAAAAGCTAAAATCATTCTGGAACACTTAGAATGAGACCAAGCTTGTGGGCCCCATTGCAAAATTTTACCTGGGGCCCCACACTACTATTATGTGCCAAGATACTCCCACAGCGAGCCTAAATACTCCAAGTGGCTAGAGTTACAGTGGATATAGAAAATAATCCCATCCTTTAAAATATTCACATTTTGTTGCTTTACAGCCTGAAATGAGGACAGGCACAGTTTTTGTTTTATCCAGCTATATTTACTCAGTGCAACTTATAACATCCATGTGAAAGATATATCACCAACATCAGAAAAAAATAAAACAAATTCAAAAACAGAATCACTGAGTTGGAAAAATGATCACCCCCTTGTGTCAGTACTTTGTTGAACCACCTTTTGCTTTAATTACAGTCTTTAGTCTGTTGGGACATGTCTCTACTAACTTTGCACGTCATTCAAGTCATTCCACAGATTTTCAATGGGGTTCAAGCATGGGCTCTGACTAGGCCATGCAAGGACATTCAAATCTGTGATAAGTAGTTGAATCAAAAAAGAAAAAAATCTCCACCTCGTGTGTGCACCGTCATCACAGGCAATATAGACTCTCAGTTAAAAAAGTGTAATTTTGCGCTAACTATATACAGCACAAAAGAAAAAAAGGAAAAAAGGGAAAAACGAGGGTTTACAACCCCTTTAAGGCAACCACCTATACTGTACTCATCGCTGGTTTTACCTGTACAAATTAATGTAAGTGTAATACTTTATATTAAACAAACCTTTTGGGATTTTACACTACCTGGCATCTCCTTCATTTTATGATCAATCTGATCGTGGGGTGGATAGAGCTTGGTTTGAATATCCTGCTTATACCCTGTTTGATCTGAGGACACATCTCCAGCTGATGACCCCTGCAAAGATTGTTACATCAAGCCTGTTTGACCCTTCATAATAAAGGGTCCAGGCGTTCTGGTAAGAATCTATATTGCCTGTGGTGACAGTGCACGCACGAAGTGGAGTGTTTTATTGGATTATCACTACTTATCACAGATTTGTTTTTTACAGTTGAATTTAATAACCCAAGATGAGATTTATGTTTAGCGCATCATTTTTTTCTACATGTTGTTTATTGTGATTATATCTCACTTCTGTGGTGCTGCTGGACAATTTACACTGTAATGGTGGTGATTGACATTATTTATTCTTATGTTTTTACACATGTGCAGTATTCTTCCTTTATTTAATTCATGCAAGGACATTCACCTTTTTCTCCTTCAACCACTGTGTGGTCATTTTTGCTGTGCGCTTTGGGTCAGGGTCATGTTGGAAAGTAAACCTTCCCATTGACAACTTTCTGGCAGAGGGCAGCAGATGTTCCTCAAGAATTTGAAAATTTTTTGTCCCATCCCTTTTTCCTTTCATCCTGAACAGTGGTCCAGTCACTGCTGCAGAGAAACACCCCCATATCAGGATATTACCACCTCCATGCTTTACTGTAGGAATGGTGTTATTTGGATGGTGAGCTTTATTGGATTTCCAACATACATATCGTTTGGTGTTGAGGCCAAAGAATTCAATTTTAGTCTTATCTGACCAGAAAACCTTTTTCCATGTGGCCTCAGAATCTTCAAGGTGCGTTTCAGCAACGCTCATTCGTGACTGCATGTTGCCTTTCTGGAGGAGCTTTTTCTAGCAACCCTCCCCTACAAGCCACATTTGTGGATAATTTGTGCTTTTGTTGTCACATGCAAATTCCTGCAACTGCATCAGAGTTGCTGTGGGCCTCTTGGTAGCCTCCTGACTGTGTCATCCAGTTTGGAGTGACGTCCTGATCCAGGGAGGGTCTGTGTTGTACCAAATACCTTCCACTTCTTAATAATAGACTTGACTGTACTTCTAAGCATTGATAACGTCTTTGAAATTATTTTGGATCCATCTCCTGACTTGTGCCTGTCCACAACTTGATCCCAGAGATCTTTTGACAGTGCCTTCCCACAAATAGTTGATTGTTTGCTTTAGTTGCACTCAGTTGCATCAGGTATTGCAATGCTCCAGGAAAGCACTTTTCATGCTGAGCTAATCAAAATGACCACAGCTGATCACAGTTGAAAGTCAAATGGCTTTGTGTGCCATTGAGAAGGTGGTTAGTTACACCTGATTGAGTTTACAAGTCATTTTTAGGAGGGGGTGATCCCTTTTCCATCTTAGTGTTTTATTTTTATTTTATTTATTTATTTTTGACATGTTGGTGTTCTTTTTTTGCTTGGATATTATAGTAAATACAGCTGGATAAAACAAAAAAAACGATGTCAATCTTCATTTCAGGCTGCACTGCCCACCGTATTTCAGATCTTTATTTACATATCAAGAGGGTAATTCAAAAAGTTTTGGGGAAACTGTCCACATTTTGACATACTGTACCTCTCAAATTCTTTTGAATATCCTGAAGCATGTGCAGGGTGACATTGTAACCCCTACAACCCCTTAAACTCCGCCCAAGGGAATGGTACAAGAGACGGTCAGAGACTACAGACATGCTGCAGGAGATGGCCAGAGACTATAGACATGCTGCAACAGATGATCAGAGACTAAAGTCTTGGTGCAGGAGATGATTAGTGACTACACACATGCCAAAGGAGTTGTTGGAGACTATAGATATGCTTTAGGGGATTAAAGATAGACATAGACTGAAAAAAATGAATATTAATCTTCAAGAGGCAGTTCTAAATATATATACTCTTATGTAATAAATGACAAATATAACTATAGTGCAAAAGGGGGGGAAAAAGTATTTTTAAGTATGATAGTTCCCAACAACATGTCCACTAGAATGTATTAACCACTCCAGCTCTGGAAGGTTTTACCCCCTTCATGACCAGAGCATTTTTTGCTGTTTAGCACTGCGTTATTTTAACTTGTAATTGCATGATCATGCAATGCTGTACCCAAATTAAATTTATATACATTTTTCACACAAATAGAACTTTCTTTTGGTGGTATTTGATCACCACTGGGTTTTTTACTTTTTTGCGATATAAACAAAAAAGCCAAAAATGTTGAAAAGAAAACAATATTTTTTACTTTCAGCTATAAAACATATCCAATTAAAAAAAAAAAGTCTTCAAAAATTTAGGCCAAAATGTATTCTGCTACATGTTTTGAAAAAAAATCCAAATAAGGGTATATTGGTTTACCCGAACGTTATAGCGTCTACAAACTATGGGATATATTTATGGACTTTGTATTTATTTATTTTTTTAAACTAGGAATGGCAGCGGTCAGCAACTTATAGCTGGACCGCGATATTGCAGCGCACAATCGGACACTAGCTGACACTTTTCAGGATGCTAAAACTATGCACTGTCACTGTACTAATGACACTTGCTGGGAAGGAGTTAAACATCTAGGGCGATCAAAGGGTTAAATGTGTGCCCAGCCAGTGTTTTTGTGTATACGGTGTGCTGCTTCCACTAGGGGATGAGATCGATTCTAGTCCCTGCTTTGCAGGAACACAGGATCGATCCCTTCCCCCCATCAGAACTGAGATATGCCTTGTTTATAAGGACATATCTCAGTCCTCTGTATATTGCTGACGATCAGCGGGTGCCAGAGGACATCGAGTGCCCGGCAGCCACAGATCGGCTTCTGCTGTGAACTATCACAGCAGAAGTGGCCTGCTGGCGGCCACACGTGTGCCCCCTGTAGGTGGAAGTGCAGGATCACATACAGTATCTCACAAAAGTGAGTACACCCCTTACATTTTTGTAAATATTTTATCATATCATATATATTATATATAGTGAGTGTACAGCTTGTATAACAGTGTAAATTTGCTGTCCGCTCAAAATAACTCAACACACAGCTATTAATGTCTAAACCGATGGCAACAAAAGTGAGTACACCCCTAAGTGAAAATGTCCAAATTGGGCCCAATTAGCCATTTTCCCTCCCTGGTGTCATGTGACTCATTCGTGTTACAAGATCTCAGGTGTGAATGGGGAGCAGGTGTGTTAAATTTGGTATTATCGCTCTCACTCTCTCATACTGGTCACTGGAAGTCTAACATGGCACCTCATGTCAAAGAACTCTCTGAAGATCTGAAAAAAAGAATTGTTGCTCTACATAAAGATGGCCTAGGCTATAAGAAGATTGCCAAGACCCTGAAACTGAGTTGCAGCATGGTGGTCAAGACCATAAAGCGCTTTAACAGGACAGGTTCCACTCAGAACAGGCCTCACCATGGTCGACCAAAGAAGTTCAGTGCATAAGCTCAGCACCATAGCCAGAGGTTGTCTTTGGGAAATAGATGTATGAGTGCTTTCAGCATTGCTGCAGAGGTTGAAGGGGTGGGGGGTCAACCTGTCAGTGCTCAGACCATACGCCACACACTGCATCAAATCAGTCTGCATGGCTGTCATTCCAGAAGGAAGCCTCTTCTAAAGATGATGCAGAAGGAAGCCCGCAAACAGTTTGCTGAAGACAAGCAGACTAAGGGCATGCATTACTGGAACCATGTCCTATGGTCTGATGAGACCAAGATAAACTTATTTGGTTCAGATGGTGTCAAGCATGTGTGGTGGCAACCAGGTGAGGAGTGCAAAGACAAGTGTGTCTTGCCTACAGTCAAGCATGGTGGTGGGAATGTCATGGTTTGAGGCTGCACACGTGCTGCCAGCACTGGGGAGCTACAGTTCATTGAGGGAACAATGAATGCCAAGATGTACTGTGACTGGGCCGCAGGGCAGTATTCCAACATGATAACCACAAACACACCTCCAAGACGAGCACTGCCTTGCTAAAGAAGCTGAGGGTAAAGGTGGTGGACTGGCCAAGCATGTCTCCAGTCCTAAACCCTATTGAGCATCTGTGGGGCATCCTCAAACTGAAGGTGGAGTAGCGCAAGGTCTCTAACATCCACCAGCTCCATGATCATGGTCCATCATACTTCTTGGACCTAGCTGGCTTCCTAGGGTCTTATTCCTATGTGTACGTATGCTATTCTCTGATTTCCATAGTTACCCCCAAGCCTGGCTAGTATTTCTCCTTTGAGTTTAAGATAATCCTGAGCATCCCAAGACTGCAAGTCAATGTAGGCCTTTTGGGGCTACCCTGTTAGAAAGGGTGCTAGCACATCAGCCCGCTGCCCCCTGGGTAATTTCTCACGTTCAGTGACTCTTAGAGATGCAGAGGAAGGATCCAACATTTTCTAGGCACTGCTCCAACTATCCAAGTGTAGTTGTTGACTGCTGCGCCACTACCTGCCTCTCTGACAGGGTTTGTATCTGCTGCTGTAAAGATGGGTTCACTTGCTATTGTGAAGTTTGATGAGCTTCATCAAGTTGTTGCGTCGGCTATACATTTAAGCAGTTTGCCTCTTGCAGTAGCTGAAAAGTCTGCTGTTGGGCAACACTGCACTATTGCTGGTTAGCATTTGCCAATATGAGTTGTTTTACAAGAACATTAACCATGTCACAACATGCCTTATATATTACATTGTACTTACTCTATAAAGAACATTTTTAACTTACCCGTCCTCCATATTGTAAAATAGGTGCTGGAAGGACCCTTCCTGTGACTTCTGTCATGTCATCTTTAACTTTGATCCCAAATTCCTGGATATACGGGTCCAGATTATAACTTGCATTTTTCATCTGTGGCAATAGAAGAAGACATATTACACAGACATAACACAAATAGACGGAATGTAATATACTGTACACAATCTCCACTAGCAGTTATCATTTTTAATCAGGAATTTTGACTTGGAATACAGTACAAGACACAGGCTTGAGGTACAGACCTGAGATATAGGCTGGTACCTTCAGGTGATTGGACACTGGAAAAGCTTCTGAAGACACGTCCTGTAGGTATCCCCCTATAATCCTACCCCACTTAGACCTCATTTTTGTAGCAAAAAATGCATAGTAATGCAGGAGCAGAGGGGAGGGTTTCCTGTGGTACGGTACTAAAAGATTTGGAATTTATAGGTTAAGTCAAAATTCATTTTATCCTACCTGTACAGTACAGGACACAGGCTTGATAGTCATTGACCATGGAATGATCCCAAGCAATGAAGAAGAAGGGTGGGCAACAACAAGACAAACACAACTGTGCCAACAGACCACACTCAGAGTGCTGGTGAAAAATGTTATGGCCAAAATATGCATCCGCAGAACTAATTTTTGAGAAGACCAGGTGGTTGGCCTTACAAAGCTGGGTAACACGGGCTTGATGTTGGAATACCTGGTAAACTTCTACTGATCTTGTAGTCTGAGCACTTACGGTGCAGGAGACGCTTTGTCCTTTAGGGTATAAACTCTTAAGATTAGTTGTCTTATCCACCTAGTGATGGTGGATCTTGAAGCAGTGTGTCCCTTGTGAGGTCTTGAGGATAGGACAATAGGGAAGTCTGTCTTCCTGATAGGAGCTGTAAGTTTGAAGTAGATAAAATCATATAGTGATTCCGCGCTACAGCAATAATAAAGTGCAAAAGGTGCCCAATGAATAGGGTAAATAAACAATGTGTAAATAGTGCCCAATAAGTTGGGGTAATAATAAAGTGCAAAAGTGGTTAGTCCATAAGTTGGTGTAACAATCCAGGGGCATTAGATTCAATGTGGTGATAGTCTCTTAATTCAGCATTTTTCAGTAAATGTCCAAGAAAGGTTTTCTCAAAAATGTGTTTAAATAAATTATACAGCAAAAAGGCGAGAAGTGTATAATCCCATAAATGAGCTCACAGAACCCTCACCTTGATATCTTGAAATGTCCGCATAAGGTAATGTACAGGAATCGATTCCGCTATTCCAACATCCACCACCAGGGGGTCCTCCGTTCCACTTAGTGTAAAACCTGAATGGATACTTCACATCCACGTCCTCATACAATCTTCTTTGCTGTCAGGAGTTTACATATTACCCGGCACTGGCAGATCATCATGATTGTTGCACCTGTTCCCAAGCTGGTACTCACACACTCACGGCCCACTGTTCTATCTCCAAGGCCTTCCGACCTGTGGTAATAAGATTACCATGTGCTGACAGGTCAGATGGCCTTGGAGACAGAACAGTGGGTCGTGAGTGTGTGAGTACCAGCTTGGGAAGAGGTGCAACAATCATGATGATCTGCCAGTGCCGGGTAATTTGTAAACTCCTGACAGCAAAGAAGATTGTATGAGGACGTGGATGTGAAGTATCCATTCAGGTTTTACACTAAGTGGAACGGAGGACCCCCTGGTGGTGGATGTTGGAATAGCGGAATCGATTCCTGTACATTACCTTATGCTGACATTTCAAGATATCAAGATTGTATGAAGACGTGGATGTGAAGTATCTATTCAAGTTTTACACTAAGTGGAACGGAGGACCCCTTGGTGGTGGATGTTGGAATAGCGGAATCGATTCCTGTACATTACCCTATGCTGACATTTCAAGAAATCAAGGTGAGGGTTCTGTGAGCTCATTTATGGGATTATACACTTCCCACCTTTTTGCTGTATAATTTATTTAAACACATTTTTGAGAAAACCTTTTTTGGACATTACTGAAAAATGCTGAATTAAGAGACTATCACCACATTAGATCTAATGCCCCTGGATTGTTACACCAACTTATGGACTAACCACTTTTGCACTTTATTATTACTCCAACTTATTGGGCACTATTTACACATTGTTTATTTACCCTATTCATTGGGCACCTTTTGCACTTTATTATTGCTGTAGCGCAGAATCACTATATGATTTTATGCACTTATGAGCAGAATGTGAATACTGTCAGATCCTGCTGCAGACAGCTTTTTTCACTTCGTTTGATTGCACTTTAGTGCACGGTACGCACTTAGGTTATTTAATTGTTTATCTACAAAATTTCTCAGTTTACGAGGGTTCCCCTCTTTCTATTAATTAGGGGATTATTCTGAACACATCGTAGTAGCGCGAAGGCCTTCTTTGTCTTTATTAAGTTTGAAGTAGAACTCTGACGGCTCTGACCACATCCAAACAGTGAAGATCAATCTCCTTTGGGTGCTTTGGAGCAGGGCCCAACGAAGGAAGGATTATGTCTTTATTGAGGTGGAAGGCTGAAACTACCTTGAGAAGAAAGGAGGCACTTGGGCACAAAAGAATTTTGTCCTTGTGAAGAATGAGGGATGGCTCCTTACAAGATAGAACCACTACCTCAGAGACATGCCTGACAGACATGACAGCAGCCAAGAAGGCGAACTTGCAGAAGAGCACAGCCAAAGGGAGTTCCCTGACGAATTCAAAGGTTGGTTTTTGCAAGGCAGAGAGAACTAAAGTGAGGTCCCAAAGAAGTAGAGGGTGCTGCAAGTGCAGTTTGATTTGAGAAACAACTTGAATAAAGGTCTTTACCAGGGAAAGGGAATTGAGTATGTCTGTGTAGCATGTTCTTTTGTGTCAGTTTGCAATGAGAATCAGCAATTTATTCTTTTGCTATTTTGTGCAGTAGTCAAGGCAGAATTTGCATTGGAGGAAAGGCATAGATTATTCTAAAATGAGTCCAGGGAATTGTCAAAGCATCCAGTGTCAGTGCTGGAGGACCTTTGGTCCTGGCCACAAGCAGAGGTAACGTGAAATTGAACCTGGAGGTTAGGATATCTACTTATGGAATCCTCATCTCTGACATATCAGGGTGAAGGTTTTGGGGTGAGAGGCCCATACCAATTGGTCCAGGCATGACAGCTAAGGCAATACACCTTCCAATTGTCCACTCTTGGGATGTGGACAGCAGAGATCACCCAACAGCTTTTTTGTGTCCATGAGAAGATCAGGCTTGATTCCTTCAAGATTGCATGACTCCTAGTGCACCCTTGGTAATTGATGTAAGCCAGAGCCATGATTTTGTCTAAATGCAAGCTGATTGGGTCTCCCTGAAGAAGTGGAGGTCCAGTAGTACACAGCCATTTTTATTGCTCTGAGCTCCAAAATGTTAATGGGGAGCTTGGCTTCCTCAAATGACCATGTTTCCTGCACTGAGAGCGAGTGTAACATTCTTTCCCAGCCTGTGAGATTGTCATCTGTTTTCATTACCTTCCAGTGGTATGGTAGCAACAACTTTCCCCTTGCCAAGGCTGGGTTGGAAATCCACCAACTTAGGGAGTTTCTTCCTTGGCTGGATAGAAGCACAGGAAGGTCAGGAAAGGAAACAAGTTTGCTTTATGCCAACAAGTTGTGTTGGAACAGCCTCGAAGGAGGCCACTATGATGTCCAGAACTATCAGAGAATCTCACAGAGGGACGATTCTTTGATCTCAAGTCCCAAGTGTGATATCTGACAGAAACCAGTTTGTTTGCTGGAAGAAAGACTTTTGCTTTAGCTGTGTCTAGAATGAGGCTGCAGTAAAGGAAGATTGTAAAGCAGATTTTTGGAAGTTGAATACCTACCCAAAAGTCTTTGGTAAATGAATGGTCCTGTGGATGTTTGCAGAAAGCTGGAAAGAAGAGGAGTCCTTCAGACAAAGGTAGATACCCTGTGACTTCAATGCTGAGTTCTTAAGAGGGCAAGGAGAAATTTTAGTACCTTTATGAATACTCTGTTACACTTCCATTTGGTCTATCCTCTGCTCCCAAACTGATAACATTTGTCTTCTACTGTGAAGCGCAGAAAGAGCTGTGGTATGAGTATATGGGGATATGCACATAGGCATCCTGGATGTCTACGAATGTCTTGTCTCAGAGAGGCAATAACTGACCTTGAGAATTCTACAGGAATGTTTTGAACTAGGAGGTACTTGTTTAGGGATTTTAGGTCTAGGACAGAATGAATATTCCAATGGGTTTTGTACCGTGAAGAGTTTTGAACATCTTCTATAGGTACATTAACATGTTTAAGACTTAAAGGGCAGGGTTTACTACTGGCACAGACCACATTTTTGTGAACTCTTTTTCCACTGGATAGTTTGGCATCTATTCTTAAAGGGGCGAAAATCTTTTTAGAGTGAGGCTTTTGCACACAGCAGAAGAGAGCATATCTACATTGGCAAGCAATTGCTTAAAGTCGTAGCATCATTTGTATAGGAGCCTGGGGATGAGAAACGCTGCTCTTGGGTCCAATTCATTCCCCTCTATGTCTACCTCTTCTAGACTCAGGGAGAGACTATGGGGTGGAGTAGAAACCTGGTGCTTTTAACATGTGGACTATGACAGCTGTATTAAAACAGGAATTGTGATACAGTTGCAGAAAAATCTGCCTTAGTCTAATAAGAGAGATAGAGCTAGAACTGAATGCAGTGACCGTTGTTAACATAGTGTCCTGCTCCGGTGCAAGGGAAGCATCATCACCCTAAGGCCCCTTTCACACTTATACGACTTGTCCCACGATTTTGTACTGCAAAATCGTATGACAAGTCATTCTCCATGATTTTCAATGACTACCATTCATATTGGCACGACTTTAAGTCGTGCCGACTTGAAAGTAGTCCCTGCACTACTTTGGTCCAACTTCTATGCGAGTTGTACTCCATAGACCTCAATGTTAAACCCTGAAGTAGCATGCAAGTCGTGCCTGAATATTATATAGACACGACTTCAGCACGACTTTGTAAGCACAAGCCTGGCCTCGCTATTCGGGAAAGGAAAACTTTTCTTTCCTTTCCCGATGAGCGACAGGCAGTGCTGACAGCTGTCTGGTATGAATCCAGAGGGGGAACGCTGCGCCAAGTTTTAAATGAAAAAACCGGCGTGGGTTCCCCCCCAGGGGCATACCAGGCCCTTAGGTCTGGTATGGATCTAAGGGGAACCCACTACGCCGAAAAATCGGCGTGGGGTCCCCCCCAAAATCCATACCAGACCCTCATCCGAGCACGCAGCCCGGCCGGTCAGGAATGGGGGTGGGGACGAGCTAGCGGCCCCCCCCCTCCTGGACCGTACCAGGCCGCATGCCCTCAACATGGGGGGGTGGGTGCTTTAGGGCATGGGGGGCACCCTGCGGGCCCCCCCCCACCCCAAAGCACCTTGTCCCCATGTTGATGAGGACAAGGGCCTCTTCCCGACAACCCTGGCCGTTGGTTGTCGGGGTCTGCGGGCGGGGGGCTTATCGGAATCTGGGAGCCCCTTTAATAAGGGGGCCCCCAGATCCCGGCCCCCCACCCTATGTGAATGAGTATGGGGTACATGGTACCCCTACCCATTCACCTAGGGAAAAAAAGCATCAATAAAAAACACACTACACAGGTTTTTAAAATAATTTATTAGGCAGCTCCGGGATCTTCTTCCGACTTCGGGGGTCCTCTTCTGACTTCGGGGGTCTCTCCGGCGTCCGCATCTTCTGCCGGCTCCACCGCTATCTTCTGGCGCTCTTTTGCCAGCGGTGGTCCGGACCTCTGGATCGTCTTCTTCCCTCTTCTCTTCCAGAGATGTTGACACGACGCTCTCTCCAGCCAGAATGGTCTCTGTGCGCTCCGCAACTGACTTATATAGGCGGTGGCCCCGCCCCCTATGAGGTCACTGTCCCGGGGCATGCTGGGACTGTGCCGTCATAAGGGGGCGTGGTCCTCACCCAGTGACCACGCCTCCTAAAACGTCACAGTCCCAGCATGCCCAGGGACTGTGACCTCATAGGGGGCGGGGCCACCGCCTATATAAGTCAGTTGCGGAGCGCACAGAGACCATTCTGGCTGGAGAGAGCGTCGTGTCAACATCTCTGGAAGAGAAGAGGGAAGAAGACGATCCAGAGGTCCGGACCACCGCTGGCAAAAGAGCGCCAGAAGATAGCGGTGGAGCCGGCAGAAGATGCGGACGCCGGAGAGACCCCCGAAGTCAGAAGAGGACCCCCGAAGTCGGAAGAAGATCCCGGAGCTGCCTAATAAATTATTTTAAAAACCTGTGTAGTGTGTTTTTTATTGATGCTTTTTTTCCCTAGGTGAATGGGTAGGGGTACCATGTACCCCATACTCATTCACATAGGGTGGGGGGCCGGGATCTGGGGGCCCCCTTATTAAAGGGGCTCCCAGATTCCGATAAGCCCCCCGCCCGCAGACCCCGACAACCAACGGCCAGGGTTGTCGGGAAGAGGCCCTTGTCCTCATCAACATGGGGACAAGGTGCTTTGGGGTGGGGGGGGGCCCGCAGGGTGCCCCCCATGCCCTAAAGCACCCACCCCCCCCATGTTGAGGGCATGCGGCCTGGTACGGTCCAGGAGGGGGGGGGCCGCTAGCTCGTCCCCACCCCCATTCCTGACCGGCCGGGCTGCGTGCTTGGATGAGGGTCTGGTATGGATTTTGGGGGGGACCCCACGCCGATTTTTCGGCGTAGTGGGTTCCCCTTAGATCCATACCAGACCTAAGGGCCTGGTATGCCCCTGGGGGGGAACCCACGCCAGTTTTTTATTTAAAACTTGGCGTGGAGTTTCCCCTTATGATTCATACCAACTACTGTATGTTTTAATTTGTTAATGCTAAAAACGTGGCAAAGTAGTACTGCTCCCAAATCGCGGTAAAATCGCGGCAAATCGCGGTAAAATAGCCGCAAAATCGCGGCCGCAAAATCGCGGTAAAATCGTGCGACTTTGAAGTCGTATAAGTGTGAAAGGGGCCTAAGTGGTTTTAGTGTTTTGCAGGCCTATGACAAAGCGAATATTTGCCTGAGCTTTTGCTGCAGTTTCCTTGATCCTGTTCTCCACTATTGCTATCAGTGAAAGTTTACTATTTGGGATTCTCACGGACCAGGGTGTGGAAATGCATTAAGCGTGTCCAAGAAGGAAAACGCAGCAACCTGGGTGGTGACTGTCCTGTAGCGAATTGCTTGTGGCAAAAGGGAGGGAGAAAGTGCCAGATTACCTTATAACATGGCTCTAGGTGAAATTGGCTGTAAAGTGTGCAACCTGTGGTGTGATGCAACACTTTAGTCATCCACCTGAAACTATAAACGCATACTATTCAGGATACACAAACAGTGTAAACACGTTATACCTGTCCATGTTGCTGGTCCCTATATGCCCTGTCACAGTGAGCACACCATAAAAGGTCTGGGTTCCATAGCATCAGTGGCTAACTACACCCAGTGCACCTAGTGCTGAGGTGGGGCTAATGCAAAATCTGGTGCCTGAAGTAACATTACAGGCCATCCCCACAGAATTGGGTTCAAGTACAGATCCCAAGATTTTGCTGAGGTTGCACCAACACAGATGCACTGCTTCTATTGTATTTGAAGACAGTGAGGAGTTGAAGAACTGATTGAAGGTCATGGAGTGGCCTAACCAGTCTCCAGACCTTATTCCTATAGAAAATGTATGGAAGGACAGTCAAGAAACCTTAAGAATTTAGAGATGATCTGTAAAGAAGAGTGGACCAAATCCCTCCTCAGATGTGTGCAAACCTGGTAACTAACCACAAGAAACGCCTTATCTCTGTGCTTGCTAACAAGGGTTTCTCCACCAAGTACTAAGGCATGTTTTGCTTGGGGATCAATAAGCTTATTTTACTCACTGAGCTGCAACTCAGTTTATAACATTTGTATCATGTTTTTCTGGATTTTTGGTTGATATTCTGTCTCTATCATTTAACCACTTCAGCCCCGGACCATTTGGCTGGCAAAAGACCAGAGCATTTTTTGCGATTCGGCACTGCGTGGCTTTAACTGACAATTGCGCAGTCGTGCAACGTGGCTCCCAAACAAAATTGACGTCCTTTTTTTCGCACAAATAGAGCTTTCTTTTGGTGGTATTTGATCACCTCTGCGGTTTTTATTTTTTGCGCTATAAACAAAAAAAGAGCGTCGATTTTGAAAAAAACGCATTAATTTTTACTTTTTGCTATAATAAATATCCCCATAAAATATATATAAAAATATTTTTTTTCCTCAGTTTAGGCCGAATTCTTCTACTTATTTTTGGTAAAAAAAATTGCAATAAGCGTTTATTGATTGGTTTGCACAGAAGTTATAGCGTCTACAAAAAAGGGGATAGTTTTATGGCATTTTTATTAATAATTTTTTTTTTACTAGTAATGGTGGCGATCCGCGATTTTTATGGTGACTGCGACATTATGGCGGACAGATCGAACACTTTTGCGCTATTTTGGGACCAGTCACATTTATACATCGATCAGTGCGATTAAAAATGCATTGATTACTGTGTAAATATGACTGGCAGTGAAGGGGTTAACCAGGAGGGGGTGCTGTAGGGGTAAGTGTGTCCTAGGGAGTGATTCTAACTGTGGGGGGGATGGGCTACGTGTGACACGACACTGATCACCGCTCCCAATTACAGGGAGCAGTGATCAGTGTCAGTGTTACTAGGCAGAACGGGGGAAATGCTTGTTTACATCAGCATTTCCCCATTCTTCCTCTCTGAGACGATCGCTGGTATCCCCGCGGACATAGAGTCCGCAGGACCCGCGGACATAGAGTCCACAGGACCCGCGGACATAGAGTCCGCGGGACCCGCAATCACACTCATGGAGCTAGCGGTACGTGCGCCTACAAGCTGCGTCTTAAAGGGTAACGTACAGGTACGTTAATATGCCTGTATGTGCCCTTCTGCCAACGTATATCAGCGTGAGCCGGTCCGCAAGCGGTTAAAATACACCTATGATAACAATGATAGACCCTTCGTTTCTTTGTAAGTAGGCAAACTTACAAAATCTACAGGGGATCAAATAATTATTTTCCCCACTGTATGGTGGCTTGGTTGTTAGTAATGAATCTATGCAGACACTGGATCCTGGCTTTAGCTCAAATTAGGAACAACACGGCCTACCCATACTTTCTTGGTTTCCACTCCTGCATCTAAAACATACTAGTGGGTTAATCCTCTTCCATTCAAACTTTGTTCTAGAGTGCATATATCTGTACGACTGCTACAAAGTGCTTTGGAATATGTTTATAGCATATAAGTAAATAACAATAAACAGTTGCAGAATTATTGTTAGAAACACACAAACAATAAAATTTCTCTCACCAGCCTGCTGATCTCCTCCTGTCTATCTGGTGCAGACCGAGCTGTTGCTTTGATCATAGTAGAGGTCTGATTGTCGGTCAGCTTCTTAATACATCGTTGACCAGCTACAATGTTACAGACCTATAATAACAATAAAAATTATCTTTTTGTAAAAACCTCTTTATATCTCTAACATTCCCCCAAAAACATTCCCCTATTCCCCTCCACCTTAGTCAATATGTAGTATTTTATTTCCATTTTTTAGTCCCTATCCTCCTTGCTCATGAATAGGTTTCCTATCTAGTTCTGTATCAACATAACAGGAATTATTTGCCATCTGTGGGTGTAGGGGATTTATTTTTTAAGTAAAATTATACTCCAAGCACCAACTTCAATAAAACATAAGGATTTACAGCAGGCATTGAAAAGCCACATTACCAAAAAAAAAAGAAACCCGGAGAGCACACTGTTACAAGCAAAACAGGTTCTCTTGTTTGTATTTTTTTATCATTTGATTTTAAGGTAAACATCAGATGCAGATCCCAATGCACAGTTGGTCCACACATAGTGTTTAAAGTTATGTAGATACTGCTCAAAGGACCCTTAAGGATTCCTTCACTCAGGTGATTACATAAATAAGCCAGATTCCAGCAGTAAAAATACGCAGATTTTTGCGTATAGGATGACAGGTGTTTGTGAACAGTGTAAGCCCTTATTTGTCTGCATCCAGGCTCCTTTATCCAATCTTACCTGCAGGTAACCAATCGTGTGAATATACAGTTGTACTCAAAAGTTTACATACCCTGGCAGAATTTATGATTTCTTGGCCATTTTTCAGAGAATATGAATGATAACACAAAAACATTTCTTTCACTCATGGTTAGTGTTTGGCTGAAGCCATTTATTATCAATCAACTGTGTTTACTCTTTTTAAATCATAATGGCAACAGAAACTACCCAAATAACCCTGATCAAAAGTTTACATACCCTGGTGATTTTGGCCTGATAACATGCACAAATTGACACAAAGGGGTTTCCATGGCTATTAAAGGTAACCATCCTCACCTATGATCTGTTTGCTTGTAATTAGTGTGTGTGTATAAAAGGTCAATGAGTTTCTGGACTCCTGACAGACCCTTGCATCTTTAATCCCGTGCTGCACTGATGTTTCTGGATTCTAAGTCATGGAGAAAGCAAAAGAATTGTCAAAGATCTGTGGGAAAAGGTAGTTGAACTGTATAAAACAGGAAAGGGATATAAAAAGATATCCAAGGAATTGAGAATGTCAATCAGCAGTGTTCAAACTCTAATCAAGAAGTGGAAAATGAGGGGTTCTGTTGAAACCAAACTACGGTCAGGTAGACCAACTAAAATTTCAGCCACAACTGCCAGGAAAATTGTTCGGGATGCAAAGAAAAAGCCACAAATAACTTCAGGTGAAATACAGGACTCTCTGAAAACATGTGGTGTGGCTGTTTCAAGATGCACAATAAGGAGGCACTTGAAGAAAGATGGGCTACATGGTCGAGTCGCCAGAAGAAAGCCATTACTACGCAAATGCCACAAAGTATCCCGCTTACCAAACGCCAAACAGCACAGAGACAAGCCTCAAACCTTCTGGCACAAAGTCATTTGGAGTGATGAGACCAAAATCGAGCTTTATGGCCACAACCATAAACACTAACTACATTTGGAGATGAGTCAACAAGGCCTATAAAGAAAGGTACACCATTCCTACTGTGAAACACAGAGATGGATCGCTGATGTTTTGGGGATGTGTGAGCTACAAAGGCACAGGAAATTTGGTCAAACTTGATGGCAAGATGAATGCAGTATGTTATCAAAAAATACTGGAGGAACATTTGCATTCATCAGCCAGGAAGCTGCGCATGGGATGTACTTGGACATTCCAACATGATAATCATCCAAAACACAAGGCCAAGTCGACCTATCATTGGCTAAAGTAGAATAAAGTGAAGGTTCTAGAGTGGCCATCTCAGTCTCCTGACCTCAATATCATTGAGCCACTCTGGGGAGATCTCAAAAGTGCTGTTCGTACAAGACAGCCCAAGAATTTACAGGAGCTGGGGGCTTTTTGCCAAGAGGAAAGGGCAGCTTTACCATCTGAGAAGATAAAGAGCCTCATCCACAAATACCACAAAAGACTTCAAGCTGATATTGATGTTAAAGGGGGAAATACACAGTATTAATAACCGGGGTATGTAAACTTTTGATCAGAGTCAGTTGGCTAGTTCCTGTTGTCATTATGATTTAAAAAGAGTAAACACAGTTGATTGATGATAAATTGCTTCAGCCAAACACTAACTATGATTGAAAGAAAAGTTTTTCATATTCTCTGAAAAATGGCCAAGAAATCATAAATTCTGCCAGGGTATGTAAACTTATAAGCACAACTGTATACCATACATTGTAGACCAGTGATTCTCAAACTGTGTGCCCTACTGGCGGGAGGTGACACGCACGATTGAACATCTAACGGGTGCCACTTTGGAGGAGGATCCTGGGGCGTGTCTGCTGCACCTCTCTAGACGACCAATTAAGAAATATAAAGCCTCCCTTACTATACAGCTATTGAACGCTGCCAAGGCTTGCATTCCCTTATCTTGGAGATCGGAGACCCCACCAACGAAAATCCAGTGGTATGCCAAGGTTAATGAGTTTCGTGATATGGAAGATCTTACTGCCACTCTGTACGGCAGGGAGGAGGCCTATCGAGGCACGTGGCGTCCGTGGCAGCACTTTATTTACTCTGAGGCATACCTCAGCGAGGTGGCATAGACTGAACGACCCCCGGACTGGGGACCCCGCCTGGCCGGGGGACCTCATCGCCGTTCTTGGTCTCTACCTCTCTCCTTTCTCATCTCTCCTTCTTTTTCTACCCTTGTTCCTATGTTATAAACCCCTTTCCTCCTGTCTTATACCTCCCCCCTCCCCCTACACCAATTCTCCCCTTTTTGCTTTGTTTTATTTCCCCTTTATAATTTTCCAGCTATGGGAAGGTTTAGCCAGATATGGTGTATATCTTGGTCTGCATTGCACTTTGTTAGTATCCCATGGTAGGACTCTGCTGGCTCTCTAGGGAATCCCATCCCCAGCCAGTGGAGAGTATTTTATTCACCGTCTGGTTATGATAGTTACACGATCTAAACGCTTCTAAAAAAACCAAAAAAAACAGGCATATTCTCAGGAAACCTCATCGGTTGGACACTTAGACAGCTATTGTATGTGAATTCTTCTTTATGTCCCATATATGCTTTCACAGATCGTGTAACCAAGGGAAACGCTACTGTACACTTTTGTTTTTGGCAACTGATTATGTCAACGACTTATCTCAATACTTGTTTTATTATATACACATAAGTTGTATGATGTTTTCTTTGTAGTGTTTATTGGAATGTAACGCTTATTTTTGGAAAATAAAGGAATTACAAAAAAAAAAAACCTGTCTAGTGTGTTTTTTTTTATTGACACTTTTTCCCTAGGTGAATGGGTAGGGGTACAATGTACCCTATACTCATTCACATAGGGTGGGGGGCCGGGATCTTCCGATAAGCCCCCTGCCCGCAGACCCTGACAACCAACAGCCAGGGTTGTCGGAAAGAGGCCCTTGTCCTCATCTACATGGGGACAAGGTGTTTTGTTGAGGGCATGCGGCCTGGTAAGGTTCAGGAGGGGGGGCGCTCGCTCATCCCCACCCCCTTTCCTGACCGGCCGGGCTGCGTGCTCTGATAGGGGTCTGGTATGGATTTTGGGGGGACCCCATGTCGTTTTTTTGGCGTAGGGGGTCCCCCTTAAAATCCAGACCTAAGGGCCTGTATGCCCCGCGACGGGGCTCGCAAGGTGTCAATTTCGCTGATAAAAGCAGCGAGATTGACTTCCTTTTCTAGTCCCATCGTACCCGAGTCACATTCAAAATGAACGGACTTGTTCGTGTGTGGACAAGTCCGTTCATCTGGAAAATCCGCCGTAACTCCGTCGGGAAATAGGTCCGCCGGTCGTGTGTAGGCAAGGCCGTCCATAGTCCAGCCGTGTGTAGGCAAGTCCGTTCGTAAAAAAAGTCCGGCGGAAGTCTGTCAAAAGTCTGTCGGAAAGTCCGTCGGACAAGTCCGGTCGAAAAGTCCGACCGTGTGTACGTTGCATAAGTCTGGCAGCAGCATTCATGATAGACTGGAGAGGGCATAGCCTATGGACAGGCAGGCCAATGAGAAGGGAGGTGCAATAGTCATGGCGAGAGATTAAAAGGGAGTGAATGAGGAGCTTGGTGGTTTCATTCGTAGTGAATTCTACAAACTTTTGACAACAATTGGACTTACGGCTGAAATTACAAATCAGAGTCTAGGATTACACCTAGTACCCTGGCGTGAGGGGAGGGACTGATGGCTGCATTGTTGATTTTGATGGAAAAGTCAGGGAGGGGGCACAGGCGGGGGGGAATATTATTAGCTCAGTTTTAGAGAGATTTAATTTAAGAAAGTGGTGCGACATCCATGCTGATATGTCAGTTAGAAAGTTATTAATGCGAGAGCAGACTGAAGGAGTGAGGTGAGAAGTAGACAGATAGATTTGGGTGTCATCGGCGTATAAGTGGTATTGGAAGCCGTGGGTAGTTATTAAGTGACCAAGGGAGGAGGTGTAGATAGAGAAGAGAAGGGGTCCAAGAACAGAGCCTTGGGGGACCCCACAGAAAGGGGCAATGGAGAGGAGGAGACAGAGTTGTAGGTAACACTGAAGGAGCGCTGTGATAGATAGGCAGAGAATCCGGATAGAGCAGAATCTTGGAGTCCAAGGGAATAGAGTTTATTGAGAAGGAGAGGGTGGTCAACGGTATCAATGGCCACAGAAAGGTCAAATAGTAGGAGTATGGAGTACTGGTACTGTTGGAGTACTGTTGGTTTTAGTAGTTAGTAAATCGTTAGTGAGTTTTAGTAAGGCAGTTTCAGTGGAGTGCTGCGAGCGAAAGCCAGACTGTAAGGAGTCAAGAAGGTTATTTTCACTGAGGTAAGAGCTAAGACGGTTGTAGACTAAGCGTTCTAGAAGTTTAGAGGTGAATGAGAGCAATGAGATGGGTCTTAAGTTGTTCAGGTTGGTGGGGTCCAGTGAGGGCTTTTTCAGTATGGGAGTGATCTGCGCATGTTTTAGAGGGGAGGGGAAGGTGCCACTAGAGAGGGAGAGATTGAAGATGTGAGTGAGGGAGCATAGGATAGATGAAGAGGGTGACCGTAGTAGTTGTGAGGGAACAGGATCCAAGGGACAATTGGTTAGGTGGGCATCTGAGAAAAGTTTTGTAACCTCTTCCGTAGTAGCCAATTCAAAGAGGAGAGTGTTGAATGTGCTGTTAGGCAAGGTATGTTGGGTGGGGAAGATGTATGCACAGTGAAGGTGTCCTCACAAATTGCATCAATCTTGTCTTTGAAGTGATTGGCAATCTCTTGGGCAGTGAGTGAGTTAGTGGATAGAGGGGGTGGGGGACGAAGCAGAGAGTTAAAGGTTGAGAAAAGCTGACGGGGACTGGATGACAAGGTATTAAAAGAGACAAAGTAGGCTTGTTTGGCAGCATGGAGGCAGGAATTGTATTTTAGAAGGGCAGATCTATATAGGGTGAATTCTTGTAGGCAGTTGGTTTTATGCCAGAGTTGTTCAAGAGCACAGCAATGTCTCTTGAGATTTCTAGTGTTGTCAGTTTGCCAGGGTTGTAACGGTCAGCGCCTGATTCTGCGTTTGGTTAGAGGAGTAAGTGAATCTAGTGATGATGAGAGTAAACTGTGGTAGACAGAGGTGGCCAGGTCAGGGGAGAGATTATGTCATATACCAGGTGGTCAGTAGCAGAATAGAGAAGAGAAGGGTTAACGTGGCAAAGGTTCCTACGAGTAATTGTTTGCTGCTTGGAGGGATGGGTGGTTGGAGGCAAGGATACAGTGAAACTGATGAGGTTGTGATCAGAGACAGGAAAGGGGGCGTTGGTGAGGACGCCAGGATTGCACAGATGGGAAAATACAAGGTCAAGGGTATTATTATTGTAGTGGGTGGAAGTATGTGTCCATTGGTCAAAAAATGAGGTTAAGTTGAGAAGTTGAGCTGTAGCTGGGCTGTTAACATTGACAGGAATGTTGACGTTGCCAAGAATGATAGTGGGTATTTCAGAGGAGAGAAAGTAGGGTAGCCAGGCATCAAAGTCATCAAGAAAGTGCGATACCGGGGTCCAGGAGGCTGATAAATTGCTGCAATCCTCAGAGAAATAGGAGAAAACAAACAAATACAGTGCATCTCGAAAGAGGAGAGGGATAGAGAGGGAGGGATAGGAAGGACTTGGAAGGTGCTTTGTGGGGATAGATGGAATCCAACTCCACCTCCTTTCTTTCTGTAGGGTCTGGGGGGGGGGGGTGAGTCCAATGGAGACCACCATGAGAGAGGGCAGCAGGAGAAGCTGAGTCAAAATTTTGAAGCCAGGTTTCGGTTATGGTGAATATGTTAAAGCCATGAGAGATGAAGAGGTCATGTACAGATGTTAACTTGTTACAGATGGAGCGAGTGTTCCAAAGGGCACATTAGATTGTTGTGCTGCTTTGAGGAAACAGGGGGATAGAAATTAAACTGAGTGAATTGCGGTGGTTGTCAGAGGAGGAGGGGTATTGGATATGTGGCTTGCAGTTGGAAAATGGCGGGGCAGGATTAGGAGAAATGTCAACAGAGACTAGGAGAAGGAGGAGGGTGAAGAAGGCAAGATGGGAGTGGGATGTTCTTAAAATGTTACTAAACCCAGTAATATGAAAATAGTTCATCCCCCCCGCCCCACAGTACCCACAGCTTATAAATCATCTTTTTACATTAAAATACTGCCACTATATATACCTTTTTGGATGATCTGTATACCATGGTCATGTGATAAACTGCACAGTTTCTCCAGTGCTGAGAGTTCAGGTAGGAGGCGATTTCCACTACAGCCTATATACGCGCCCACATGTGTGATGTCAATATCATGTGACCTGGTTAGCTTTGAGAACAAGCAGATGTTCTCTCCAGCATAAAAGACATAACTGAGCATGTGCAGGTCGGCTACCCTGCCTGTGTTAGCTGGCCTTCCCCAGATAGACAGTGCAGGGAGGGAAGGATCTATGCATACAGGACAAAATAGCCTTTTTACACAATGCAGAGGATTACCCCCTTAAGTTCCACAGTGAATACAACAAGCATTCTATGCTGCATATACAGACTGATTTTACTGTTTACTGAGGGTTTAGTAACACTTTAAAACTAGAAATTTTGTACAAAATTCTACTAGTATATAGCTAGCCTAAGTATGCCTGTTGTGCCAAAAACAGCAGAAATATTCAGATGCTTTCCACTATGCCTTAATATGCTTGACACTATTTGTAAATTTAAAGACACAACTTACTTTAACAGTTTTATAACATGAAACATCTATTCCTAAGATATCAGGAAGAATCAAATTTTCTATAGAAGTATGATGCAAGAATCAAGGTCTCACCTCCAGAGGTAGATAAGTGTGCTTCTGTTCCTGTCCCACCTGCAGGCATGGAAGGTGAGGATATTTTAGCTGTAAATTATATTTCTGCTTGAAATATTGGGCTACCGTGCACTCCACAGTTTGGCCACTCTCCAGCTGCAGTGGGAACCTAAGACACATAAGACAATATACTACTAAACTTTTCTCATTCCTCACACTGGCATAAGTAATGGCCTTTAATATTACTTACGTCTGGTGGCTGGCTGGCCTGCGAGTAACATTACAAACTCTGTACTTTCTTTTCATCTGCCCACAGTGGGTGACTTCCACTTTCAAACCTGCCAATCAGATGACAAGTTAGCCAGTATATAATCACACTATATCAATGCCTTCAAATGTCTTAAAAGCACACCTGTCACAGAAATAAGCACATAAATGCAAACCAGGAACTGCATAGTGCTTGGTCTGACTTCCTTACAAATGCTTGCTGCAGGATGTCCGCAAAATGCAAATGTTTACTACATAGTTGGTGCCGACAAAAACCATTCCTTTCTCACAAAGAAAAAACGTGTAACAAAATCAGTGATATTAAAGTATATGTAGACCCTAACAGTGATCTTCTCTTATTTGCTCCTTTTGTTCTGTTGTGTACACTACTTGAAGTGTTTTGTTATATCTGTTCGATGAGTGAAAAAAAAAAGAATTTTTACTTTAACCTGTAAGATTGTACATCAAGGGACACAGATCAGGCTATAAATCATGACTTCCTGGGTTATGCGTCACCTATAGGTGATCGAACACAGAAAAAAAACAGACATAAAGTCCCCCCATATAAGGCCTCCTACTCAGGAAGCTCATCAGTTTTTTCCTAGTGTCTGAAAGGTGTTGGTCACTAAAGTACAACTCTCCGTATGCTGGTACCAGATTCTCAAGTGATTCCAGTAGGGATTAGGAGATTGGTCATCTGAATCCATTACTACAGCTGGAACGCTAAGGTGGATGGTACCCAGGCCCCGCTTCGATGGAAATGGACGTTTAGGAAGGTATTGCTCGCCAGTTGGCGCGGATACGGGACCCTTCACAGTTTTTACCGACCAACGTGTTTCTGGTAGGGTACTGTACAGGTCAAGGACAGTGAACCCCCAAAAAAAAATGTATCGAGTCCCTGAGGATCTGGTTAGGCATTGCCCGATGTGAAGGTTGAAGATTGGATCTTGATCTTGTAATGGACAGATCCTACGGCGAGAATGGGGAGTGTTCCTGCAAATATAAGGCCCTTTACCAGTCACAGTAAAGTCTCCCCAAGATGTCTTCCTGCTTTTGTCCACTAGGAGCAGTGTTGTTTCTTGTGTTCCCTGTGCTGCTGCATATTTAAAAGTTAAATTTTCTACGGGGCTTGCTCTGGGTCAAAGTCTCCTTCTGCAATATACTGTAGGTTGCTGATGATGCACTTGTGGGCTCTTTCCTTGTTAGGCGGTTCTCTTCTCTCAATGGTATTGGCGAACGTGCACTGGGGTGCATAAGCCAGAATGCACACACAGAGGAAGCGCAAGTGCATCACAGAGGTGGAGCCAGCAGCCATCTTATTAATGGGGAAGAAGCTGACGGTTCTCCTATGGCTCTCTGATGGTAGCAGGACCTGACACCACGGGCGATGCAGCAGAGGGGACACAGGGCAAGCTTTCTCTGCATTATGCACGTGAGTAGACCACGAGGAAAGGACGAGGGTGGTTCTCGAGGGAGGTCTAAATATACTGTTGTTGCTTAACAGATCCTCTTAGCTGGGAAGGGTAGCATGATAGGCACAGCCCTGTTACCTCTCCAGCACACTTGGAAAATGTCTTCCAAAAAGTGTGGTGGGGGGAATGCAGCTTGGAAGGGCGAAGGAGAACCATCGTCAGGTCCTAAGGACTCTGGTTGTAGTCCTGCCGAGTTTGTGTTTTCAGACATGGGGCATCAACTTCAGCCTATGTCACCAAAGATGACTTGGCTGTTCCTTTGGTTGGCCTGGAAGAAAAAACTGCAGGCATGTGAGCCTTCATAGGACAAGATGGTAAGAAGTAGGAGTGGTCCCACGGCTTTGAGCTTGAAGAGGTTCAGGGACAGTCTGCCTCTCAAGCTCAGAGGGTTTTAATGCAGTCCCTTGCTAAATTGGTTTGGTCTGATTTCAGATTACCTCTTGCTGAATCCTCATCAATTATTCCTCTTTGGGGTCATTACACCCACCTCAGAATTCACAATCTTTTCCCTTGCATCTTCTCTGAGATGTATGCTGAATGGGATCACCCTGATAAGAGGTCTGTGCTGCCAAAGAGGTTCTCTCAACTTTATCCAATGGATTAAAAGTTTTTAAATAAGTGGGGCATGCCCACAGTTGATGTGATACAGCAGTGTCCTGTGGTAATAAAAGTCTGACTTGCCCAGGTGACAATGTCCAGGTCTTCAAAGACCCGGGTGACAAGAGACTGGAGATGCTGTTAAAAGCTTCCTATGCTAAGCAGCCTGCAATGGCAGCTATAAGGCCAATTTCACCTTTACAGGCAAATGACGGACGCATGTCTGCTACCCTCGTTTGGGTGCCATTAACATTTAATAGCAACACAATTGAGATGCGCATTTGCAGCATGTTTCCAAAACATGCGTTTTCTGTTTGCTATGTATTTGCAGATGGGAATGGGGCCTCATTGTTCTTGTGTAAACACAAAATTTCACATTCAGGCCCCATTCACACCTAGCATAGTGGGAGTGCACATTTTTTAGCTCATGTTTCCTGTGACAAACATAGGGCAGCCCACTAATTTCCAAGTAGCTCATAGGACATTTTGGCGTGTTGCGGTTTGCATGTTTTTTACTACGTATTTTGCTGTAATTATTGCTAGTTTTTATGTGGCAAAATGTGAGTTTGCATCTGCATTTGGGGTACCATTAAAAATTAATGGCTCCGAAAGTGCGACTAGTGTTGCATATATTGGGATGGAGGTGGTTTGCGGGTGACACCAGACCTTTTCCTTCCTTTTTTATCTGATTGTACAATCGCCTTTAGATTGCGGACAAACCTATCTATCCAATAACTCTGTATCCAGTCAGGCAGGCCCTTACATTACATAGTTGATGGTAGATTTAAAGGAGATTGTACAATCCGACTGTATATTGTATGGTGAGCTTTACAGGCTTACAGGGACCCACTTCTCCTGTTTTCAATGCTACGTCTCTACATAGGCGGTTATCACTCAGCTTCTGCACACGCTGTAAAAGGAACAATCTTATACAAGAAGAAGGTAGCATGCAAAACGAGGAAGACCCTGGCTGTGTATTTAGCGAGAAAAGAGCTGACATTGCCTGCATTGGAAATACAGTAACTGCAAAGGGGAATGGGAACAATTACCTGGAAGGGGAGGGCAGGTGCAGGGTGTGTGTTAATGAAGTCATCTGGTGAAGTACTTCCTTCTCCTGGTTTTTCCGTCCCAAATTTCAGGACGGAACATGAAGTAATGGAGGAAGTGTCTATGAACACCCTGGAGGCTGAGGTAAAGCCTGTCCTAAAAGACAGAGGTACGTTAACCACTTCAGCCCCGGAAGGATTTACGCCCTTCCTGACCAGAGCGTTTTTGCGATTCGGTACTGCGTCGCTTTAGCTGACAATTGCTTAGTCATGCGACGTTGTAACCAAACAAAATTAACGTCCTTTTTTTTCCACAAATAGAGATTTCTTCTGGTGGTATTTGATCACCTCTGTGGTTTTTATTTTTTGTGCTATAAACAAAAAAAGAGCGACAATTTTGAAGAAAAAAGCAATATTTTGTACTTTTTGCTATAATAAATATCCCCAAAAAATATATATAAAAAAAAAAATTTCTTCCACAGTTTAGGCCGATATGTATTCTTCTACATATTTTTGGTAAAAAAAAATCGCAATAGGTGTACCGTATATACTCGAGTATAAGCCGACCCGAATATAAGCCAAGGCACCTAATTTTACAACAAAAAATGTTGTATAAACCTAGGGTGGGAAATGCAGCAGCTACTGGTAAACAATGCCCATCTGCAGCCTCACTGTGCCCATCTGCAGCCTCACTGTGCCTAACTGTATCATCAGTGCCCATCTGCAGCCTCACTGTGCCCATTTGCAGCCTCACTGTGCCCATTTGCAGCCTCACTGTGCCCATCTGCAGCCTCACTGAGTCCATCTGCAGCCTCACTGTGCCCACCTGTACCTTTGAGTAGAAACAGCGGGTGTCTCCCGCTGTGTCATGCAACTGCAGTCTGAGTTCGTCGGCCGGCCACTGTAGCAAAGCCCCGCCTCCTCTTCGTCTGTGATAAACGGAACACTGGTTCAGTTTCCCAGCATTGTATCAGTGTTCCGTCTATCACGGACGAGGAGGAGGCGGGGCTTTGTTACAGTGGACGGCCGCCAAACAGTTAAGACTGCATGACACAGTGGGAGACCCTCACTCGAGTATAAGCCAAGGTGGGCTTTTTCAGCATAAAAAATGTGCTGAAAAAGTCGGCTTATACTCGAGTAAATACGGTATATTGATTGGTTTGCACAAAAGTTATAGAATCTACAAAATAGGGGACAGATTTATGTCATTTTTATTATTATTATTTTTTTACTAGTAATGGCGGCGATTTGCGATTTTTATCGTGACTGCGATATTGCGGCAGACAAATCGGACACTTTACACACACAGATCCCGGTTCTCACTCTGTCACGAGCGATCGCGGGTGCCCGGCGGTCATTGCGCCCGCCGAGTACTTGCTTTGCGGCCGATCGATCGGACACTTTTGACACTATCTTGGGAACGTTGACATTTATACAGCGATCAGAGCTAAAAATAGCCACTGATTACTGTATAAATCTCACTGGTAGGGAAGAGGTTAAACACTAGGGGGCGACCAAGGGGTTAAGTGTGTTCCCTGGATGTGTTCTAAAAGTAGGGGGGTGGGCTCACTACAACATGACAGAGATCACTGCCCCCGATGACAGGGAGCAGTAGATCCCTGTCATGTTGCTAGGCAGAACAGGAAAATGCCTTGTTTACATAGGCATCTCCCTGTTCTGCCTCTCCTCACCGCAACCTCGGTGCCGCCAGTAAACATCGAGTTTGTGGGACCCGCGGGCATGCTCCCGCGGAGCACCCACTAGGTGGGAATTTTAAAGGGATGTACGGGTACGCATGTTTACCTGCCCGTGCCATTCTGCCGACGTAAATCGGCGTGCGGCGGTCGGCATGTGGTTAAAGCTAGGGAAGCTGGAATTTAGAACAAAAAAATAAAGGTGAACTTAGCCTTTAAAGTAGACGTCTAGGCAAAAAAAAAGTTTTATTTATTTTGAATAGAGTAAGGGAGGGTCTTAACTCCTGTCAATTAATTTTTTTGCCATCTGCGTCCCATTGAGGTGATTTCCCTTTATTTTCTGTCTCATAACAGGAAGTGAGAGGAAATCCTTGCAAATTAAGGGAATCACTTTGGGACCCCCAGGCCACCAGAATGAGTATTACCATTGGAAGATTTCCCCTCTAATAATTTTCTGGGGACAACCTAAAATTTGGTATTTTTCTTTTACTTTTAATGATAATGGTAAACATGACAAACAGAGAGGGTGAATCTTCCTAAAGCAATAACAATTGGCAGGTGTTTTAATCCCTCTCCACTCTATCCAACACTTAAAAAAAGTTTTGCCTGTAGTTGTACTTTAATGACCGCGCGGTTGGTTAAAAAAAAAAAAAAGGAGTTGTTGCAGGCCCTGTGTTTTGTGGTAGATGCTCTGAAGGACTTTATGCAGCAAATTTTGTTGTTTTGCACTCGTGTCTATTCACATACGTAGGGCTCTGTGGCTGAAAAGCTGGTCTGCTGAGCTGCACAGTAAGGAGTTACTGGCAGGGTGTCTTTTCATGGAGAATGCCTATTCGCTGATGACTTGGATAAATATATTCAAAAGAAAAAGTGCTACCTCTTGCCGCTCAAGAGAAAGGGCAAGCGTACCTTATATAGAGGTTTTTATACTTCGGCTTCCGGTTCCACTTTATCTAAGCAGTCCTTTCGGCGTTCCCAGATGGCTGGGTCCAGAGGAAGTATGCAGGGCCAAGGGCAAAAGAGGTGCTCACTAGCCAATTCAGCTAAACCAGAATCCAAGTCCTCTTCACTGTAAAGGGGCGCCCCTACTAGTTTGGGTGGGGGTTGTGGGCTTTTTTGGAAGTCTGTCAGGAAGTGATTGCAGACAATTGGGTCCTTTCCACAAACCCCAACGGGTACAAGTTAGAGTTTCGAAAATTTCCTCCTCCACAATTTGAGATTAAATGAACCTGTAGATCAGCAGAAGGGGACATTATTGTTTCAGGCACTTGATCATCTGCTGGCACAAGGGGTAATCAGGTTGGTTCCAATGACTGAAAGATTCCTCGGATTTTACTCTAATTTCTTCATGATCCCAAACCTGAACAAAGATGTGCGGCTGATTTTGGACCTCAAAAGGTCTAGACAAGTTCCTCAAGGTTCAGACATTTAGTTTGGAGTAAGTTTATTCAGCGGTGGCCTCGCTCCAGCAGGGAGACATTCTTGTGTCAGTGGACATAAGGGATCTATATCCATGTTCCAATTTTTCCAGCGCATCAGAAATTCTTGCAAGTAGCGGTAGAGGAACGGCACTTTTGGTTTGTGGCTCTGTATTTTGGACTGGCCACAGCTACACAGTTATTCACAAAAGTGTTAGCCCTAGTGCTGGGCATGTTAAAGGTTCAAGGAGTGTACATCCTAGGGTATCTATGCTCAGAGAACAGATGGAGCATCAGTTAAGGGAAACTGTATCCCTCATGATTCGTACGCTGGAATATATTGCCTGGGTTCTCAATGTGGAGAAATCAGCATTGGGCATTGGAACTGGCACAGAGCCTGGAGTATCTAAAGGTATGTTTGCCTCCGAGAACGAGCCTCTCTCTGAGAAATCAGGTATCAGAACTGAGAAGACACAAGTTGTCTTTGTATGAGACTACTGGGAAAGATGGTTACCATATTCAAGGCAGTTCCATATGCACAGTTTCATTCCAGGCTGTTGCAGAGAAATAAGTTGGGAGTGGAACAGGAGGGTTCAGTTGTTGGACTGCTGAATGTCCCTAGGCCTGAGTACGCTTTGGGCGTTGAACTGGTGGATGGATCCTCGTAAGTTGGAGGTGGGGAAGACGTTTCTTCCATTTGTCTGGAAGGTGGTGACTACTGATGCCAGTCTGACAGGATGGAGATCCATTCTGGCATTCTCTTACAGAGGGAACATGGTATCCTCAGGAAAGGATTTAACCCATCAAAATTCTGGAGCATTGAGCAGTTCGTCTCGCACTGGACAAGTCAGTTGTGGGGCTTTCCAGTCAGAGTCCAAATTGGCCAATGCCATAGCAGTGGCATATATCAATTCATAAAGACAGCACTAAGAGTGAGGCTGCCTAAAAGGAAACGGATCGTATTCTAGGTTGGGCAGAATGCCATGTTGTAGCCTTGTCAGCAGTACATATCCCAGGTGTGGAGAATTGTGAGGCAGGCTTTTTCAGTCATCAGCAACTGATTCCGGGAGGGTGGTCTCTACATCCCAAAGTGTTCAGGGCAATTAGCTTGTGTTGGGGAACACCAGATGTGGATCTTCTACTGTCCAGGTTAAATACAAAGCTAGACAGGTTTGTCTCCAGAATGAGGTATCCGCAGGCGGTTAAGGTGGACAACCTAGTAACATCATGGGACCATTTCTCCCTAATTTCTGCCTTTCCACTAGTTCAGCTTCTTCCACGTCTCTTACACAGGATCCGGGAGGAAAAAACACTGATAATTTTAGTCACACCGGCTTGGTCCAGGGGAGCATAGTACACCAACATTGTGAACTTGGCGGTGGATGCCCTTTTACAGATGCTGTGTTTAATGGCTTGGTTATTGAAACCCAGGAAATGAAACATCTAGGAGCCTCTGATGCAGTCAAACCTACATTACTGAAGGCCAGTAACCCTTCATTCAGAAAGATTTATAATAGTACTTGGAGGTCTTATGCATCTTGGTGTAAGGCTAGAAAGTTTAATCCCTGTAGATACATGATTGGTCGAATTTTGGCTTTTCCGCAGTTGTGGGTGGAATTAAGTTTGGCCTTAAGTACCATTAAAGGCCAGATATTGGTCCTGGCAGTTTTTTTCCAGAGACCAAATGCCTCCCATTCATTGGTATGCACTTTTGTTCATGGGGTAACCCTCATGGTACTGTCTGTTCAGTCTCCCCTGTGTCCATGGGAAATGAATGTATCTGTTTTGCAGAAATAACCTTTTGAGCCGATTCATGAGACTCTGATAGTCCTTTTGACTGGGAAGGTTGTTTTTTTGGTGGCAATCACTTCGGCAAGGAGAGTGTCGGAATTGGCAGCTCTTTCCTGTAAGGAGCAGTTTTTAGTACTCCAACATGGCATGGTAGTACTGGGTCATCATCCATCATTCTCGCCAAAGGTGGTTTTGTGTTTTCATCTAAATCGGGAAATTGTGTTACCTTCGTTTTTTCCCTGTCCTCAGTCAGGGGGAAAAGCCCTGCACACATTAGATGTGCTTCGGGTTGTCGAATTTATGATTTGTCCTTCCTAAAAGCTCTAGGAAAGGCTGGGCAGCTGCTGTCAACCATTTTGTGATGGATTTGTCAGTTTATTGTCAAATTCTATGACTTGAAGGGTAAGATTCCACCTTTTTCAGTAAAGTCTAACTCTACTATACACCTATACAAGGTTTTTTTTGGCAGCACTGTTTAATAGGTTGTGGAGTCGTTTTCCTTGGGCCTGACAATGGTTGCTGTGTCTCCCTCTCCTCATGTACATTGCTTTGGGAGATCCTAGGTAGTCATAGTTTATAGCCTGCTCTAATACATCCTTTGATGTACGATAAACAAAACTAGATTTTTTTATTTAACTGTAAAATCCATGTTTTGGACTACATCACGGGACACAGAGGTTCCTCTCCACTTTCTGGGAGTTCATTGCTTGTTACAAACAGAGGGACTTCCTAAATGGGAGGGGTACTATAGGGGAACTTCCTGTCTGTTTTTTTTTCTACCAGTGTCCATTCACCTATAGGTGGCGCATAACCGAGGTAGTCATGATTTATAGCCTGCTCTGTGTCCCGTGATGTAGTTCTAGAAATGGATTTTACAGGTGGGAACAAAAATCCAATTTTCTTGAAATACATTACAAGACACAGGATTGGCTAATTTTTAGACCAATGGTTATGCATTATCTCCAGGTGATTGTTCACCAGCAAAATGCAATCCTTGCCCCAGCTCTGCACAACCTCTCCCACTCACGACATGCCTTCCTTTTTGTAGATTTTACGGGTAAATCAAAAATCCTATTTTCATTATTATACAACACAGGACACCGTACAGGCTAATTCTTATACTAATGAAATGTTTAAAAGCAATTCCAGAGAGGGATGGGGAGACCAAAGGCAGCATCTGCCAAGACCTGAACTTTTGCCTAATAAAATATAGGAAGCTTACGCCTTACAGATCTGAACAAACCTAAGCCTGATGCTAGGAAGCCCAAAAAGTACTAATGCCTCTGGTTGAATGAGCTTGGAACAGAAAGGGAGGAATATTCCTCTTGAGGTCATTGGTTATCCACCTAGCCATAGTGAAACAAAAAGCAGCCTGCCCTCACGAGTCCCCTCAGACAGGACAAAAAGGGGGTTAGACTGACAAATTGAGGTTGTAATTAAGAGGTAGACTTGCACAGCCCAAAACACATCCAAACAATGCAGAACAATCTCCCTAGGATGCTTAGGAGTAAAACAGAAAGATGGTAAAACAATGTCCTGGTTAAAGTTAAAGAGAGAACCTTGGGCAAAAAATGAGGCCAGGGGCTGCAAAACAACCCTTTCCTTGTACAGCACAAGGAATGACTCCTTACAGGATAAAGCCGCCAATTCGGAAGCCTTAGAAGCCAAAGTAATGGCAAACAGGAAAACAACCTTACGAGTAAAGACAGGGACAGGAATATCTTTGGTAGGTTCAAACAGTAGTTTCTGAGGAACCAACAAAACCAGGTTAAAGACACGCAAAGTACAAACTGCACAAAAGCTCTTGCCAAGGAATAAGAAGCATTTGAAGAAGGAACACCAAAGCTGAGATCTGCCTCTTATTGCCAAGGACTTGTCAAGACTCGACTGGAGAAAAGACAGAATTAATTCCAAGGAACATTTCCTGGGATAAAACTTTCTGTCTCGCACCAAGCAAAGTATGTTTTCCAACTTCAGTAGAAGACCTCGCAGAAAGAGGACTTCCTAGCTATCAAGAGGGAAGGGATGACCAAATTCAAAAAACCTCTGTCCGTCAGTACCTGAGATTTAATAGCAAAGCTGTTAAGGCCAGCAATCGTAAAGCAGAATGGTACATGAGCCCTTGTGACAGCAGGTTTGGATGCTATGGGAGGGCCCACGGACACTCTGTCAGGAGTTTGACTATATTCGAGTACCATGCCCCCCTGAACCAATTTTGTGCAATGAGAATGATCAGAATAACCTCTTGCAAGGAAGGAATTTGAGGGGAAAGGTGTAAATTAGGTAGAACAGATCTAATCAAATCACCAGGGCATCCACTGCAAAGGCTAGAGGATCCCTTGTCCCAACAGATCCAAATCCGTCCAGTTTGTTGTTGAATCTAAAGACCAGGAGTTCCACGTCCCAAGTTTCCCACCTGCTTCTCACCTGCAACAAAACTCTAAACACCTCCATGTACAGAGACCCTTCTACGGGTCTCTGTACAGGAAAATTAGCTAATATGTTTGTTTTGCCTTGACATATACAAGACCTTTCAGGTGCCTTCTGCATCGCGGCTGACATGTCTGCAATCAGGCTACATACACATGAGCGGGATCTCTCTCACACTGACCAGCTTTCACTTTGAGGCAGCCCAAGAAAGCTCCTACCCACTTCTCTGTAGCATGGGACAATTATACCCATATTCCCTTTTCTGTATAAGTACAGTTAGCCTTGAAAACATTTACAGCACAATCGAATATTACAGAATAATAGCTATTATGCCTACGCAGTGCCTAAATCGTAATTTTGAGTTTCTGAAAATTCAGTGCTGAGGATCATTCCCAATACCTTCCAAACTGAAATCAGAGACAATCTTTTGGGAGGTGACTCACCTTGTACCTCTGCACCACACTGAAATTTGAAAGCTGCATATTGCACTCTCACCAAGGTTTCAGGGATTCTCAGAATGACCAGCAGCAATGGAGATTCAGGTGTGTCAGCTTGATCAGCACCCTGGGGTAACTGATCTGTATTTACCTGCTTATTTCTACCTATTTCTATTTTCTTTAACCAATATTTATTCCCAGAATCACGCTAATACATTATAGTGAGAGGGAAATGCAAAAGCAAAGCATGTCTGTGTTTCTAATGCTGCGTACACACGAGCGGACTTTACGGCAGACTTTGTCCTCCGGCTTTTTCGACGGACTTTACGACGGACTTTTCGAATGAACGGACTTGCCTACACACGATCAACCAAAGTCTGACGGATTGGTACTTGATGACGTACGACCGGGCTAAAACAAGGAAGTTTATAGCCAGTAGCCAATAGCTGCCCTAGCGTCGGTTTTTGTTCGTCGGACTAGCATACAGACGAGCGGACCCAAGTCCGTCGAAAAGATTTGAAACATGTTTCATTTCTAGGTCCGTCAAACTTTTGGGGAAAAAAAGTCAGCTGGAGCCCACACACGATCGAACTGCCCAATGGACTCCGGTCCCCCGAACCAAGTATGCTGTAAAGTCTGGTCGTGTGCACGCAGCATTATAGTAATTTCCAGCTGTAATTTTTTTTTATGGTATTAGTAGTCAAATAAAAAGTGATATTTGGAAAATTCAGTTATAACAGTTCACAAGAGATCTGCCTATCTCTTGGGAAAAATAGAAAGATACCTTGGCTAGAGAATCAGATTTAGACCTCATGTTTCAACCACATGTCTCAGAGGATATGCTGCTAGAACACTTCACAGTTATAGGAAACGTGTATGTACAAGGCCGCTTTGGAAGTTTTACATCAATAAAATTCCATCCTTTCAATTTTGAGCAACCAAGCAATTTAAATTGCAGTGGAAATCATTTGCAAGCACCGCCAATACCTGTCGATTTCCACCCAAAATCAAATGTTTGGTCACTCAAAATTGGACAAGGATCAAAAACAATTGAAAGAAGGATTAAAAACCATTTAGAGATTACAGCGGACCTTTCAACTCGGTGCTATCACTTTCTACAACCAAAACTGATGGAAAGATTCCAAGACTGCCAGAATAACATTAAACTAGTTTCCATGGTCATAGCCACTGTTTTTGTCTCATTTAGCATCACTATTCAAAAACAACTTACCTTTGATCTCCTTAGTAAAGCGAACCCTCTGTGAGTCTGTGAGAGGTTTGGGTTGTTCATCTATGTTTCGAATATCCAGCACCTCACACATGAATTCTATTACTGGCTGGGCCTTGTAGAAGGCTGTAGCCGATACTGAAAACACAGAAATGAAAAATTCTCAGACACAGAAATAAAAATGATTGCCTTAACTTAGAAGCACAAATTAATATATACAATATAACACATACATATGGTTGCTTTCCTTATTATTAGCAGTATTTAAAGTGTTTACAAAACAAGTATCTGAAAAGATAAGATGCACTTTTTAAAAGTATATTTCATAGTTTTTTTTTATTGTTGCACCATTTCATATTGATGCAAACTGAGCAATATACAGTACTGTGCTGATAAACAGAGGCTGAACTGAGATGTTTAGCAGTCTCTATATCACTTTGGGCTTTGCATTTTAATAAAATAATGCAGTCAGAACAATTTTTGTACTTACCATCTATATTAAGCATCATGTTCCACATGGCTGGGCGTACAGACTGATGAAACCCAAACCAAACCTCACGTCCTCCTCCAAGCGGGTGATAGTAGCCCTCAGGAGGTGAAAAGAATGACCGCCCTACGGGGGTATACCTGCAAACAAATGTTTTTCATTGGGTGAACTGGTTTGTTGTGTTGCATAGTATTCCTCTCGTTAGCAACTATTTAGAAACACGTAAATAAGGATTTCTCACCTCATTGAGGCCAGGTGCCTCATTGCTACATCCAGGGCTTGCACAGATTCCAGAGGAAGCTGAATTCGTCCACTTCCCAGAGCTTCATGGAGCATCCTCCAGCTTACCACTGCCATCCATTTTATAGACACTTTAAATATTCTGTCCTTTCCCTCTCCTGGGATTGTCACCTCAAAATCAACCTGTGAACAAGTGGAGAATGAGACCACCATCCAAATGTTTTTAGAGAAAAAGGGTGAGGTGACAAGTAAACATTGTCCTCTTCTCTACCACTGTAAAAGTACCATAGTGCAGTCTTTCAATTTTTATGCCTGCTCCATCTTCTCAGGCTGTGCAACTGAGCACCTGACCTCTGATATAGAGAGACTACATAAGTACTGCAGCTTAAGTAGGACATATAAAATGGTGGGGAAAAAGATATAAGGAGGTTTGTGGTATGAGTGCCCAAAATGTTCATGTTATCTCCTCAAATAAACTGTAAACTAGTATTGCCCTTTAAATATATATTTATTCTAGCAGTTACGTCTGTATACAAAGTGACTTCGCTTTATTTGTTAGGGTTTTACATTACATGCACCCATCAACAAACATTGAGGCACATTGTGTTAATAAGCCCATTTGCGTTCAATTTGCTGTCAATGCACCTGAACACACCAAAATGTGTTTCTTGTGCTGAGGTACATGAGGCATGCATTAAAAAACAAGTTTCTGTTCTACGTTATTTAAACACAGTATGCATCAAGGCACAGAGCAATTGCATTTTGTCCATTGTGGTGCACAGCAGCGCTCTTAACTTAGGGGTGCTATTAACAATGATCATACATTGCTATGCCGTACCACTAATTTTGGAGGTGATGGTGTGGCTTCACATGTATTGCATACAACAAATTATGTTTATTGCTTTAAATCTGAAATGGTTGCTTTGTTGGATTTGGTACAGAGACAGACTGGGGGACTTTAACTGCCTTGAGCAATACTAGGTTTATAGTGTGTTGCGGTACCTTTAGAGTACAGTTAATATCTTTTGCATCACTTGCCTTTCCCTTTTAGATTTAGAAAAACAATACATTTTTTCTTTACATATAATTTATACATATATTTATTTATAACATTTTTTATGTGCGTAAAGCATATTTATACGAGGTATGTCTAATAAATAACGAGACTGTGATCCCACCTAGTAAACAAAGCAGTCGGAACCGGTTATTCCTTTGTCGTACATCACGGGACATAGAGCAACCATAATAACTGAGTTATACGCCACCTATAGGTGAATGGACACTGGCACACCAAAAAGACAGGAAGTCCTCCCCTATATAACCCTTCCTACACAGGAAGTACGTCAGTTTTTTTGCCAGTGTCTGTAAGGTGGAAATGGTCACTGATGTGATACATCTTGGAGCATATTTGAAGGTATGGACGGTTCTATTTAGAATCAAGGACTTCGTTTGGATCCATTCCAAAAAGCTGTCAGCCAAAATGGATGGTACCCGAGCCTCATTGGAAGGAGAGAAGATTCCTCGAGGTTTTGCCTGTAATGCAGCCTTATGGCACTGGACCCTGCATAATGGAGCTCTGTGCAGTGTTTGTTCTGACCAAGATGCTTTCCTGCAGGGTGGTATACAGGTCCAGGGGAGTGGACCCCACATTAAGGGGGACCTAGTCCCTGAAGGTCTTTTATGACAAAGCTCGCCGTGATGGGTGAAGTGTGAGTACTTACTATGGGAGAACTGTGTGGCCAGACAAGTCATGTTTATATACTGCATACTTACTGATTAATCCAGGGGGCCTGTACAACTGTAAGTCGATACACCCCTAGCAATGCATTTTAAAGTGGTGTGTCTCCAGAATAATGTGCATTAGTTTATGCTTGCCGGATGCATGCTGAGAGCTCATTCTTGCTAAAAGTTTGCGAAAAGCTTATGTTGCTAAAAAGCTTATGTTGCTAAAAGCTTATGTTTTCTAAAAAATGTATGTTTGCTAAGAAGCTTATGTTGCTAAAGGCTTATGTTGCTAAAAAGCTTATGTTGCTAAAAGCTTATGTTTACTAAAAGCCTATGTTTGCTAAAACTCATGCTTGCTAAAAGCTTATGTTTGCTAAAACGTATGCTTGCTAAAAGCTTATGTTTACTAAAAGCTTATGTTGCTAAAAGCCTGTTTGTTGAAGGCTTAGGTTTGCTAAAAACATATCTGCATAAGGCACATAGACTCGTGTCGCATAGACTCAACTTATGTCTGCATAAGACGCATAGACTTTCGTGTCGCATAGACAACTCCATGTCTGCGTAAGGCACATGACATGTCGCATAGACTCATGTCGAGGTGGGACACATGACACATGTTGCATAGACTCATGTCTGCATAAGGTACAAGACACGTGTCGCATAGACTCATGTCTGCGTAGGCACATGACATATGTCACATAGATTTGTGTCTGCATAAGGCACATGTCGCTTAGACCTAAGTCTGTGTAATCACATGACACATGTCGCATAGGCTCGTGTCTACATAAGGCACATGTCGCATAGACTTATGTCTGCGTGAGGCACATGACACATGTCGCATAGACTCATGTCTGCGTAGGCACATGACACATATCGCATAGACTCATGTCTGCATAAGGCACATGACACATGTCGCATAGACTTGTGTCTGCATAAGGCACATGACACATGTCGCATAGACTCGTGTCTGTGTAAGGCAGCATATGACACATGTCGCATAGACTCATGTTTGCATAAGGCGCATAGACACATGTCTACATGAGACACATATATACAGTTATGCTCATAAGTTTACATACCCAGGCAGAATTTATGATTTCTTGGCCATTTTTTAGAGAATATGAATGATAAGACAAAAACTTTTCTTTCACTCATGGTTAGTGTTTGGCTAAAGTCATTGAGATCTCCCCACAGTGGCTCAATGATATTGAGGTAAGGAGACTAAGATGGCCACTCCAGAACATTCACTTTATTCTGCTGCAGCCAATGTCAGGTCGGCTTGGCCTTGTGTTTTGGATAATTGTCATGTTGGAATGTCCCAGTACATCCCATGCGTAATTCCTGGCTGATAAATGCAAATGTTCCTCCAGTATTTTTTGATAACATACTGCATTCATCTTGCCATCGAGTTTGACCAAATTTCCCGTGCCTTTGTAGCTCACACATCCCCAAAACATCAGCGATCCACCTCCGTACCTTTCATCATAGGCCTTGTTGACTCCTCTCCAAATGTAGCATTTATGGTTGTGGCCAAAAATCTCAATTTTGGTCTCATCACTCCAAATGACTTTGTGCCAGAAGGCTTGACACTTGTCTCTGTGCTGTTTGACGTATTGTAAGTGGGATAATTTGTGGCATTTGCATAGTAATGGCTTTCTTCTGGCCACTTGACTATGCAGCCCATATTTCCTCAAGTCTCTCCTTATTGTGCATCTTGAAACAGCCACACCACATGTTTTCAGAGAGTCCTGTATTTCACCTGAAGTTATTTATGGTTATTTGTGGCTTTTTCTTAGCTACTTATAAATGTTAACAGGCCCACAAAAACAGAAAGGTTTAAGAACCCAAACAAAATACTCAGAAAACAGCTTGAAATACCTTGCAGCATAAGGTTGCCACAACAGAGGCCTGAAGGCCCGCCTGGTAGAACTTGAAAAAGTTGACCAGTTGGCAGCCTTATAAATCTGGTATACAGATGCTTGATGCTGAAAATCCCAAGAGACACCAACAGCTCTGATGGAATGGGTTCTGGTTGGAAAGAGAGGAACCTTCTTCTTGGGGACAAAGGCCCAAAATGAGTTGGCTGATTCACCTGGCAAAGGTGGAGCAGTAGGCAGGGTGTCCTTTATGAGGGCCCACGGACAGGACAAAATGGGACACTTGTAAATAGGGGCTGTAGCATTCACCTAGACCCCGATAGCCCTGACCAAATCCAGGCAATGTACTGCAATTTCTTTGTCATCTTTTGGGGCAGGACAGAGGGAAGGAAGGACAATGTCCTCACTGAGGTGGAAAAAGGAAACTAGGCAAAAAGGAAAAGTTTTGGTCTCAAAATTGTGACTTTGTCCTTGTGCAAAATAAGAAAAGGCTATTTACAAAAGAGTGGTGGGGTCAACCTGCGCTAGTGAGCAATACGTGAAAATAATGTATAATGTGTATTCACAAAGGTTGCAGCAGCAAAAAAAACTTCAAATATCCATGAAGTGATAGACATACAAAATAAAACTTAATTGCGCTAGCAGTGATAATATAATTGAAAAGTGTTTAGGAAACACTATATATGCATGTAAATCCCAATCAAAAAGTAACAATAAGTGCATAAACCTTATAACAAAAAATAGTTATGTGCTAAAAATCGATAATCAGGCATCAACACCGCCTATAATCTGTCCATAGAAGAATAATTCCAATAAAAATAAAAGTCCGTTTGATTTGTCTAGTCACCAAGCCATAAGGACTGATAGATCGAAGTAATTTTCTATCGGACGTGCATTGATTGCAGAGAGAGAGTAATAGGTGTGCGCTTACCCCTATTGTTGGACCTCCTCTGTGGCAAGGTCTTACGAGCTTGCAGATTTCGCCCTCTGCAGGGACCAAATGTTAGTAACCAGGTCTTGACAGCGTACACCGCAGACTTCAGGATGGTCAGGATAGTCCAACTGCGGATCCGTTTTAGGCAAACATTTCTTGTTAATCAAATTGTCAACTATTGTATCCTGATTTCCTTTATTCTTGCAATCGATAGCTATCGAGATGTTTTTTTGGAAGTGATTATATAGTGCCTCAGAAACCTTGTTTGCACAGGCAACCTAGGTGAACCCCCCAGAAGCTGAAGAGTAAGGCATATACTGTCTTTTAATGTAATAGGCTTCATGCACACTGGTCTTCAAAAAAACGCTACTTTTACAGGCGTTTTGCTTTTTTTTTTTCAGCCTGTAAAAGCACCTCTATGTTAGCCTCGGTTGACACAGATGTGATGGCAACCTTAAAGGTGAGCTCTCCGAAAGGAATGTCCCTAATCCCTCTCCTTGAGGATCAGAGAACACCAGATTGAGATCCCAAGGTGACACTGAAGGTCAAATTGGGGTTATTACATGGGCTACTCCCTGTAGTAAAGTCCAGATAAAAGGATTGCAAGACAAAAGTTCAAAAGTCTGCATCTCTGATGGCATAGGGGTGCATTAATGGTATGGGATGGGCAGCTTGTACATCTGGAAAGACACCATCAATGCTGAAAGAAAAATCAAGGTTTTAGCGCAGCATATGCTCAAACAAGAATGGGACAACATTCCTCTCCTCAGTTCCCAGATATTTACAGAATGTTAAAAGAAGAGGTGATGCTACACCGTGGTAAACATGGTCCTGTTCCACCTCTTTTTGAAATTGGGGTTGTACTTTGCCAGTTTTTTTATACAATGTCACAACTTTTTTGAGAAGTGTTGCTGCCATCAATTTCAAAATGACCTTATTTTTTTTTTCTTAAAATGGTACATTTTCTCAGTTTAATTATTTGATATGTTTTTTATTGTGAATAAAATATGAATTTATGAGATTTGCAAATCACTGCATTCTGTTTTTGTGTAGATTTTACACAGCGTCACAACTTTTTCAGATTTGGGGCTATAGGTTTCTTTCCAAGAGTATTAGAAGTTTTAGGGGTGCGAGGCTTTTGGTGCCCGCCTGATGATTTATTTAGGCCATTGCTGTGGCACTGTTTGATTGGGCTCTGACTGGGTGACTTTGAAAAAGCTACAGAAAATTGATGGGTAGTTGAAACTCCTGTTGGAAACGTGCCCCCTCAACAGTTAGGGAGTTATAAACTGCCCAGCTGGTAAGACTCACATCAGTGGTTGCCACATTATAGCTCTTGTGAAGATAAAAAGGTTTTCAATTTCAGGGCAAGATTGGAGGTCTGTCATGCCAGGGATATCTTTGCTTGACTTGATAGAGGCATTGGATCGCTTGTTCCACGTATGGAGGATGTCAGATTGAAGGGTATGGCATGAAACAGGGCAAAGGAAACTGCCTCGAAAAAGGCCACCATGAGGCCCAGAACCCACCTGCAAAAATAAATTGAAGGATGTCGAAGATTGATGGAAGACTGATACCATCTTAGGAAGAAAGGATGGTCTCAAGCGCAAGACTACCATTTCCTTGTAAAGAATAAAGAATAGCTCCATATAAGAGATATATATGACAGATATGATAGCAACCAAGGCAACTGTGCAGGAGAGATCATCTAAGGGGCTATCCCTGATGAGTTTGAAGGGTGGTTTCTGCAGGGCAAAGATAATGCTGTGGGAGGGGGGGGGGGGGGCCTGATCCGAGATACATCTTGAATAAAGGCTTTTAAAAGGGAGAGTGAGGCCAGAAGTATTTTGGAAAAGAATGGACCAAAGTGCTGTAGGCCAAGCTCTGGTCAAGTCCTGTTTATAGGAAGGCCAAAATGCGAGGCACAGTAACTTCTGCCTGTGTTCACACCAGGAAAGAAAAGATTTCCAGGTGCAATATTAGATCTTTCTGGAAATGACTTTCTTTGCTTTAAGTAAAGTAGCAATGATAGACTCAGAGACCCCTCTTTCCCCTACGACCTGTCAGTCTGACCTGTTGGGAAGAGGCTAAGGAGTTGTTTTTTAGTAGCTTGAGTATGTCTGTGTACCAGGTTCTTCTGGGCCAGTTTGGTGGAATGAGAATCACCAGTTTCTTTTCTTGCCCTATTTTGCGGATCAGGCGAGGCAGAGTTCTCACACTGGAGGAAAGGCATAATTTAGTCTGAACTGAGACCAGGAAAATATCGATGCATCTGGTGCCAGTGCTAGAGGATCCTTGGTCCTGGTCATAAACAGAGGTAACTTGCTATAAAGTCTAGAGACCAGAATATCTATGTCCATGGTTCCCTATCTCTGACATATCAGTTTGAAGATGGGGCGAAGAGCTCAGTCCCTTTGGTCCAGGCAGTGACAGCTGAGGTAATCTCCCTTCAAGCTGTCCACTCTAGGGCTGTCGACAGGAGAGATAGCTGGACAGCGTTTCTCTGTCCATGAGATGATCTGGCTTACTTTCTTTAAGACGGTATGACTCCTGGCACCCTCTTGGTGAATGATGTAGACCACAACCGTAGCATTGTTCGATTTCACCCTGATCAGGTGTCCTTGCTGAAGGGGGGGAGGGGGCAGGGTTCAGTGGTGCCCAGCCATCCTTATTGCTCTTAGCTCCAGGATGTTGATTGGAGGCTTGGCTTTCTCTAAAGACCAAGTTCCCTGAACAGTGACTGGAACACTCCTCAGTCTGAAAGATTGGCATTATACCCTTCCAGTAATTTGACAGAAATGACTTCCTGATTGTCAAGGTGGGTTCAGAAATCCACCAAGCTATGGAATTTATTTTCATGAATAGGGGCATGGGCATGGGAGCCATGAGAAGAAGCATTCTCGTTCCAAGCCAACAAGATGTGTTGGAGAGATCTCAACCTTGTGTTTGGTAAATAGGATGGCCTCGAAGGAGGCCACCATGAGACCCAGAACTCTCATAAAGGATCTCACATAGGGAGGTCTCCTTGATCTCAAGTCCTGAGTGTGGGTTCTGAAAGAGAGCAGTTATTTCCTCTGGAAGGAAAACTTTTGCTTGTGCTGTCTAGAATGTGGCCCTAGTATTCCAGAGTAAAGAGAAGGTTGGAGAGAATTGTCCTGTGAACGTTTGCAGATAGCTAGAAGAGAGATGAGTCCTTAAGAAGAAAGTGGTCTTGATAATTTGTGACCTGGATCCCCTGAGTTCTTAGAAGGGTAAGAAGAGGTGCAGCTTTGTAAATACTCGTGGGGCAGAGGATAGGGAAATTGGTAGTGCGACAAATGGGAAGCGATTGTCTCCTACTGGACAACGTAGAAAGCGCTGATAAAGTGGATGGATGGAAATATGCAGATAGGCATCTTGAATGTTTATGGATGCCAAGTATTCACCTGGTCTTAAAGAGGTTTTAACTGACTTTGTGAATTTCATGCAAAATTTGGGAATTGGAAGGTATTTGTTTAAGGATTTTAGGCCCAGGATAGGACAAATACTCCCATACAAGGGAAGCATTGTTACTATGAGACTGAGTGTTGTGTGGGCCTTCTGAGAATGTTCGCTTGAGGGTATTTTCCTGTGGATTACTCATGGAGTAGGGTGCGAAAATAAAATACTGCAGCTAACTACATTCATTGCACAATCTGCCAAGCAACATCATAGGCCAGTGTGGACTCTGGGTATGGTTCCCATGGCCTTTGCACTGATCTGAATGCTCTGCTTCTATCGTTGTATTAGAAGTCAGTGAGGAGTTGACTGAAGAGATGATTGTCAAAAGCTTGGCTGAGTCCGCCCCCTAGTGTCCCTATATAACCCCACCCACTTTGTAAGGCTCCAGTTTTGTTAGCAAGCAATAAAGAGATCACAGAAGAGCGGAGAGGAACCTGTGGCCTGTACTGGACTCCAAGATCTGGAATTTGCAGCTACCTCAAAATTCCTCCACTCTTTATTGCACAGAACACAGAAATTGATTCATATACCATGGGACATTCCGAAGCAATAATTAAGGGGGAAGAAACACGAAAACAGAAACCCACTGGGACCTTATAGGCAGTAAGTAACAGAGTATTAGAAGTATAAACGTGACAAAAGTTTTATTTGAAAAATGTTAAAACATTAATATACATCACAAATATACATTAAAAGCAATAAAGAATCATCATACAATATTCTTTATACAGTACTCTGGGCTCATTAGGGTAACCCGAGGTAGGTCTCATGTGGGTTGGGACCAAACCAGAGATGGGGTTCACCCAGTGATTCTTAACATGTTTTGGAATATGATATGAATTCCTTCATCACGGGAGGTGAGGACAAAGTACAATCATGGTGTATGGCTATGGTACAGAAGATAGCGATATGTCCCATAGATATGCGACCCCTCACATTGATGACCACTGACTGACTGCCGCTAGTACTGATGGCGTGGGTAGGAAAACTGGCGAACATACTGGTACTGTACTTTGTCCTCATCTCTCCCTGATGAAGGAATTCATATCATTTTTCGAACCATGTTGGGAATTGCTGGGTGAACCCCACCTCTAATTTGGGCCTTACCCATATGAGACCTACATGAGACCTACCTCAGGTTTCACTAATGAGCCCAGAATACTGTATATCGAATATTGTATGGTGAATCCTTATTGCTTTTAATGCATGTCATGACCTTGCAGTAATACATTCATGACCTGTCTGTCTCTTACCTGGTCTGTGTATCAGCCTTGAGGCTTGTACTCTCACACCTGCATGCTTAAGTAATCTTCCCTCTGTTTGGCTCCACCCTAGCCTCAACAGGAACCACTATTTAACAACATATTCTCCAAGCCTGCCTTGCCGTGCAATATTGTGTGTTTGGCTTCCTGTTTGCCGTGTGCTCTAAGTTTGTCTCTGTCTCTGTTACCGATCTTGGCGTGTTCCTGACTATTCCTGTCTGCTTGTGACCCTGACCTTTGGCGCGTTCTCGACTATCCCTGTTTGCCTGTGACCCTGACTTTTGGCGTGTTCTCTGTTATCCTTGTCTGCTAGTCGCCCCGACATTTGGCTACCTCCTTACTATTCCTTGCTGTCCTGGGCTGCTGTTTCCTCTCCATCCTCCTGTAGCCTACCGTGAGCGTGAGCTGGGAGACCCTGGGGGCCGCGACCTGGAGCCAGTTGCAGCCTAGTCCATCCTCACCACTAGAGGCTCTGGTGAACACCAACTGGCTCTTAGACTCCGCGCCCTGGGGAATCTATGCTCTAACTCACTGTGGGATCCATGTTGGTGCTCCAGGGGACCTGCCTTCCTGAACCACCCTGAGTTCCATCTGCAGCAGTCAGCCTTAGGGTCCACTATCATAGCAGTGCACTCCTGACCCCAACGGGGTGCATCTGTCACCTGGATACAGGTGACCTGACAGTTTGCACGGCCATGGACCCGTCTGATGTGCCACTACCTGCCGATGATCAGCTGCAGGGCATAGTCCACAGACTCGAGACCCAGGAATCTAATCAGACCCAGGTGATGCGATTCCTTCAGTATCTGGCTTCCCACTTTGAACAACTGCAAGCCTCCTTAGGCTCCCCGGTTCCACAACCGCAATCGGCTCCCGTATCAGCTCCGCTTACAGTCGCAGCCGCTAACCCTTTGCACTTACCAGCTCCGTCCCGTTACTTTGGGGATTCCAAGGCCTGCAAAGGTTTCCTTAGCCAGTGTACTATACATTTCGAACTCCAACCCCAAAACTTCAAGTCTGATCGGGCAAAGGTAGCCTATATTATTTCTCTCCTGTCCGGCGAGGCTTTAGCTTGGGCTGCCCCTATGTGGGAGAGGAAAGACCCAGTGGTTTCCAGCCTCTCTAATTTTCTGAAACTCTTCCGGAATATCTTTGAGGAACCAGGTCGTGTCTCTTCAGCGGCCAGCGCCCTCTTACGTCTTCGCCAAGAGTCTGCTTCTATGGGACAGTATGCTCATAGTTTCCGCATACTGACGGCTGAGCTGAGCTGGAACAATGAAGCCTTAGTCGCAACCTTTCTGCATGGCCTTTCTGATAGAGTGAAGGACGAATTAGCAGGAAGAACCATCCCCACTGAGCTGGACGAAGTTATCTCCCTGTGTAATCAGATAGATATTCGTTTTCAGGAAAGGACCTTAGAAAAGCGACGCCAGCACTCCTCGGTCCTTAGTCAGCCCGAGCTCCCCTCTTTTCGTCCTGTGGAGCATCTCCTGCCAACTAAGGAACCCATGCAGCTGGGCCAGACCAGGCCATCCCCCGAGGAACGTGCTATGCGCAGAACTCTGGGCCTGTGTCTCTGCTGTGGGGGCAAAGGTCATTTTCGTGACAGATAGAAAATATAGAAAATATGTGTAAAATACTGCGCTGTCAAAAGAAAAAATAAGCAGCTGACACAAACAAGTGATCTGAGCCTGTGCAAAGCAAAGTGAAAAAAATGGGAAAGTGCAGCGCTAGAAAGTATATGGTGATTATCTGTTGTTCCTAATATACATAGTAACAAAAGTTATTTAAACATGATTAAGAAAATGTTCAAATTGGCACACTTGTTAAGAGTAAAGTCCAAAGAACGTCCACTTGGATATATATACATCCAATAGAAAATAAAAAAAATAAAAATGGTGAATCTATAGTCCATTTTCGTGACACATGCTCATTTCGTCCAGGAAAAGCTCGGGTAATACATCTGGAAAGTGGAGTATTGGACCCAGAAAAGTCATCTTCTCCTCCTCTCCTTCTTTCGGTGTTTCTTCATGTTGGCGTTTCCTCCCACTCGGCCTTGGCTTATCTGGATTCGGGAGCCGCTGGCAACTTTATGGACTGGAGAACTGCATCTTTCATGAACCTTACCCTCTACCCCTAATATCGGAACTATTTGACAGGTTGAAAGGTGCCTCCACTTTTACCAAGTTGGATCTCAGGGGTGCATACAATTTGATCCAAATACGGGAAGGGGATGAATGGAAAACTGCGTTTAACACTAGAGATGGGCATTACGAGTACTTGGTCATGCCCTTTGGTTTGTGTAACGCCCCAGCGGTGTTCCAAAACTTTATTAACGAAATCTTCAGGGATCTGCTTTACCAATTTGTTGTCATCTACCTGGATGACATTCTCATCTTTTCGGATAGTCTGTCGGTTCACAGAGACCATGTCCGGATTGTACTTCAGCGACTTCGAGAAAATAATCTGTACGCCAAGCTGGAGAAATGTTCTTTTGAATGTTCTGAAGTCCTGTTTCTGGGATGCTTCCTCTCTAACTTCGGTCTTCGTATGGATCCTGGGAAGGTCTCGGCCATTACCAACTGGCCTCTTCCTGCCGGCCTCAAGGCCACGCAGCGCTTTCTTGGGTTCACTAATTATTACAGGCAGTTCATTAGGAATTACTCCTCTATTGCTGCGCCAATTATCGCCTTGACCAAGAAGGGTGCTAATGCCAAGGAGTGGTCCCCCGAAGCTGTCTCTGACTTTCATGATTTGAAACAGGCCTTCATTTCTGGACCTTTGTTGAGGCGACCTGACCCGAGGGATCCATTTTTTATTGAAGTGGACGCTTCCTCAACTGGGGTGGGAGCTGTGCTTCTTCAAACCTTTGGGAAAAACGTCTACCATGTGCGCTTTTCTCCAGAAAATTTTCTCAGGCGGAGAAGAATTACGCTATTGGTAATCGGGAACTTCTTGCGATTAAATTGGCGTTGGAGGAGTGGCGTCATCTCTTGGAGGGTTCCCCACATTCCATAACAATTTTCACTGACCATAAAAATCTGCAGTACTTACAGAATGCCAAATGATTGAATCCCAGACAAGCCAGGTGGAGTATCTTCTTTTCCCGTTTTAACTTCACCATTACATTCAAACCTGGTTCCTGCAACAGTCGGGCTGATGCACTCTCTAGATCTTTTGACATTCAGGATGAGGAGCCTACCATTGAGCCTGAGCCGATTATCCCTACTTCATGCATCCTTGCCCATTCAACCACCCTGAAGTCAAAAATTCCTCCTGGCAGGACCTTCATCCCCACTGAGCTAAGAGCTAAGATCCTTCGTTGGGGACATGACTCCAAGGTGGCAGGTCATGCTGGGTTTCTTCGATCCTTCCTCCTCATCAGTCGCCACTACTGGTGGCCTACTCTCCGTTTGGATGTCAAAGACTATGTTAAGGCTTGTCATTTCTGTGCCCAGTCTAAGTCCTCCACACAGGCTCCTGCTGGTCTTCTCATGCCCTTGCCCATTCCCAAGGAGCCCTGGTCTCACATAGCCATGGACTTCATCACCGATCTTCCACCTTCTGAGAAGAATATGGTAATTTGGGTGGTAATTGATCGATTCTCCAAGATGGCCCATTTTGTTCCTTTTCCTGGTCTCCCTTCTGCTCCTGCCTTGAATCCCATTTTCGTACGAGAGATTTTCCGTCTTCATGGTGTCCCTTCCCATGTAATTTCAGACAGGGGTGTTCAGTTTACTTCTCGCTTTTGGAGAGCCTTTTGCAAATCACTCAACATTACCTTGGATTTTACCTCTTCTTACCATCTCCAATCCAATGGCCAGACTGAAAGGGTTAATCAGGAGTTGGAGGTCTTTCTACGTACCTTGGTCTCTGCTCATCACGATGATTGGGTCTCATTACTCCCGTGGGCAGAGTTCTCCCACAACAATCATGTCAATGTCAGTTCTCAGAAGACACCCTTTGTCACTGTTTATGGAAGACATCCTCAGCTCCCTCTTCCTATGACCTGTTCTTCTGACATCCCAGCTTTGGCTACTGTTCAGGAATCATTCAATTCCTTGTGGGCTGACGTTCATGATTCCCTCCAGAAAGCTGCCAACAAGTTCAAAAGTTTTGCTGACCGTCGCAGGCGTAAGCCGCCTTCTCTACAGCCAGGAGACAAAGTCTGGCTTTCTACCAGTAACATCAGACTTCGGGTTCCTTCTCTCAAGTTTGCCCCGAGATTCATTGGTCCTTACAATATAATTTCTAAGCTGAATCCTGTTTGTTTTAAACTCCAGATCCCTAAAAGCCTCAGGATCTCAAACTCCTTTCATGTATCCCTTCTGAAACCTTTAGTTTTCAATAAGTTCTCTCGATCTCTCCCTACCTTGGCTTCAGTCTCTGAAGATGATCAGGAGTACGAGGTTAGTCAAATTTTGGATTCTCGCTTCTATAAAGGTGTCCTTCAATATCTCGTGGATTGGAAAGGTTTCGGTCCTGAGGAGAGATCTTGGATTTCTGCGTCTGAAGTCTTCGCACCTCGTCTTCTGAGGAAGTTCCATTTGAAGTTCCCCTCCAAGCCTGGTCCAAAGCGGGGGAGGGGGAGGCCTGGTAAGAGGGGGGTACTGTCATGACCTTGCAGTAATACATTCATGACCTGTCTGTCTCTTACCTGGTCTGTGTATCAGCCTTGAGGCTTGTACTCTCACACCTGCATGCTTAAGTAATCTTCCCTCTGTGTGGCTGCACCCTCAACAGAAACCACTATTTAACACCGTATTTTCCAAGCCTGCCTTGCCGTGCAATATTGTGTGTTTGGCTTCCTGTTTGCCGTGTGCTCTAAGTTTGTCTCTGTCTCCGATCTATGTGTGTTCCCGACTATTCCTGTCTGCTTGTGACCCTGACCTTTGGCACGTTCTCGACTATCCCTGTTTGCCTGTGACCCTGACTTTTGGCGTGTTCTCTTTTATCCTTGTCTGCTAGTCGCCCCGACATTTAGCTACCTCCTTACTATTCCTTGCTGTCCTGGGCTGCTGTTTCCTCTCCATCCTCCTGTAGCCTACCATAAGCGTGAGCTGGGAGACCCTGGGGGCCGCGACCTGGAGCCAGTTGCAGCCCAGTCCATCCTCACCACTAGAGGCTCTGGTGAACACCAACTGGCTCTTAGACTCCGCGCCCTGGGGAATCTATGCTCCAACTCACTGTGGGATCCGTGTTGGTGCTCCAGGGGACCTGCCTTCCTGAACCACCCCGAGTTCCATCTGCAGCAGTCAGCCTTAGGGTCCACTATCATATCGGTGCACTCCTGACCCCAACGGGGTGCATCTGTCACCTGGATACAGGTGACCTGACAATGCATATTTGTGATATATATCAATGTTTTAACATTTTTCGAATAAAACTTTTGTTGCTTTTATACTTCTACTACTCTGTTACTTACTGCCTATAAAGTCCCAGAGGGGTTTCATTTTCGTATTTCACATGTAATTAGGATGTGGCAGTCAGTCTTCTGACTTTTACTACACTAAGCTATATTCTTCTATTCATTCTAATTAAGGGGGTGGCCAATAAAACAGCTAAGCAGCAGCAACAGGTTCACAGGAAAAAACAAGAACGGTCAATGGACCCAAATCAACTGTTAACAGTAGAAGCACCATGCTGCTGGAGCAGGCAACAGCAGCAACTCAACAGCCGCCTAGCAACCACTGGTTTGGGAGAAACCTGAAACCAAAAGGAGGAGTATGAACACTAGGTGCTTTAAAGGCCCCAGAACCCAACCTCAATGGGAGAATGAATTCAGGCAGGGAAGAAGGGACTTGTTCTCAGACGGCATAAGCGCAGTGAGAAAAAGGTAAAAAATGACCACCCAGCCAGGTGAAAGCAGAGAAGTAAACCCAAAGGGGACCTTTCAGTAGGGAATTTGGAGAAAAGGGTAAGATCCTAAGGGATGCATGTCATAGATGTCATGCCTGAGCCAAACCTCTAGGGGGAGCAAAAAACGAAATGTTGAGCCATCTGAAAGAACTTAGCAGGCAAAGAATAGACGTTCCCAAAGGATAAAAAAAGCCTCAGGAGAGCAAGAAGAAAACCAGCTTCCAGGCCACCCTGTCTCCAAATGGAAGAAGGAGAATCAAAGGCAAAATTACTGCTATTTCTGGGAAGAGAAAGAAGGAGAAGCCACTCTTATGAGGATTCCCAGAAAGGAAAACCCTTTATTTGGAAAGATAGGGCTCAGCTTGGTCATGAGGTCTTGCAGGATTCCCAGCAGATGAAAAACCCTCTTCAGTAGAAAGTTGCACAGGAGGTGCAAGGTCTCAAAAAATAAAGAGAGGATGCACAAGGTCGACCAGGACCTACAGTGTACAAATTAAAATGCTGTATGCAGCGCCCAGCAGGATGTATAAAATGAGGAATGGGTACAGAACTTGATGAGGTCCCCTATCAGACCACTAGGTGGAACTGTCTTACCAAAGACTACAGAGCAGGAGGAATTTAATCTGCCTGAATGAAGCATACAATACAACAGAAAGAATGTGCTACCATAATGAAAAGTAGGGGAGTAGGGGTATCTGCAATTCATTTGGCAAGGCTGATGCGCAGCTGGATGCTAAAGAAGAAAGCTGAGCAAGGTAGGCAAGAGTTGAAGCTCCTACAGACCGCAGGTGGAGAAGAAAGGGAAATCCTGGGAACAAGGAGATTAAAACCTTTTATAATACAGAATAGGAAAAGATGTCACCCAGGACAAAGGTCATGACCTAAGGAACGGAAAGCAGAATAGTTGCCCAAGTCTGTAAATGAGTGAGTTGGTGATTCGCAAAGGGGTTTACGACAAGGCCTGAGGACTGAAGCTAGGGAGGACATGCCATTGTAAAACAGAATAGCACCAGCTATTGGCACCTTAACAATAAAAGGTCAGAGGAAAAAATATCTAAGAATGTAAGCACTGCTTTAAGGAAGTATAGAGGGAAGCAGTGTCAGGCACTAAATGCATGAAATCAGGTTTAGGAGGCCGCAAGTCTCTGAGGTATCCCCCGGTTGTCTTAGGAGTTGAGGAAAGTACCCCAATAATGCAGCACCAAACAAAGACATGGTGAAGGGGAAAAAATTCCAATCTTGTCAGTAAAAAAAGGCTTACAAGGATGCATGGATATAACCCTTCAGCTTTCTTTCCCTAGAAGAGAAGAAAACCCCTGCCATAGGTGATCTTGCCTCAGCTCTACAGGAGTTTTGGCACAGCCTAACTACAGGGTAGACGAATGGCTGGGTCAGTGGACTTGTGGGAGCCTGACTACTGAAGTGGTTTATACCAATGCACCATGTGAATGCTGGTATGTATAGCCTTCAAGGACAAGGTTTGCTTTTTAGGAGTTGGTAAGTCCTTAAAGCGTTTGTTACCCCAACACTTCATATTCCTAATATGTGCCTGCTGTACCATGTACTTGTATGAGAAAGTATACTGTTCTCTTTGTATTGCTTCCTTTGTGTGAAATCCCCAGTGTTCCTGACAGTCCCTCTGCTTTCCTATTAAAAACTGGGCACACTAAGCAGAAGAGCACACCGTAGTCAGTTCTCTAGCTATGCTGGGAACTCAGTATGCTCTCCTCTAATGATCAGACTTGTCCTGACATGCCCCCTCTGCACAACCATTCAATGGGAATGCGTTGCTGCTTCTCCTTCCCCAGCTCTTATGCAGCTGAGAACAGAGGGAAAAAAGGTATTGATAATGTTTTTTTAATATCTATGCAAAAATGTTTTGCATTTAATTTCTATTTTAAACTGAATGGGTTGTTTTACAAGGTGATCATTTAAGTTACTTTAAAGTGGTGGTAAACCCCTACACACCACTTTTACCTACATAATAAGGCTTACCTATAGGTACTGGAAATATCTCCTAAACCTGTACGGGTTAGGAGATACTTAACATATACGCTTGCGCCAACAGCGCATGCGCACTATAGAAAGGGCCCGTGCCGTGACCGTCGGCTCTCGCGCGTCTGCGCAGGTGTGACGTCACGCAACTCCGACCAGTCACAGAGCCAGAGTCTACAGGCCCTGAAGGAAGAGGGATGAAGATGGACGCGGCTACCAGCGGGGAAATCGTGGGCTTCGTTTGCAGGTAATTGCAACATAATGGGCTAGTATGCGATCAAGGTTTTTCTTCCTCTTTAAGTTTCTTCCAGGTAGGAAAGGAGATGAATACCCATTGTACTAATAAGGTCAGAATGGGGTTAGGAAAACCCTGTTCTTTCCTAAGCAGTAAGTAGAGATGGATAAATATGAGAGAGAAAGAGGACAACAATTAGGATTCATTGTGCACCTCTTCTAGATGGTAGAGAAAAGAAAAGTGAAATAAAAAAAAAAAGTTCCACATGTCTTTTCTAAATTAGGGCAAGTGTAAGTAGACTACCCCTTCCCCTCCAAAAATGGAGTGAATCTTTAGCGTGAAAAAGGCTTATTAGAAGCTACAGAGGGCTTAGAGGGGAGAAGGTTTTCTACAACGCACAGAACCTGTAGTAGATGATTACGGTGCCTGAAGGGGGCGCATGGATCTAATCCCTAAAGTAGAGCTCTGGAAACCAAAGAATCTAGAAGTGTTGCAGAAATCTGTTTTGGTCAGACAGACCTCATGGGGAGTGCCTGAGAGGAAGCCAGAGTCAGATGAGCGGAGCTGTGTTAATATAGGATAATGCTCCAGGACAAGGGAACAGCTATCACGCTGTGTTTCTTGTGCGCAGTCTGTGGAACACAAGCTATTAGACCCTTTTGTCCCAACTCTCTTGCGCCTATGATCTACCATCGTTAGTGAGGAGATCCCCAGTGGGGTACTCATGGTTCAGGAGAGAGGAATGTGTGTGTCCAGATAAGGAGTAACTATAACCCATGTGCTGACAAGAGTTCCTATGGTTGTGCATTCTTGGTGGAGGAGGCAGGTGCAAGCATGTTATCTGGGAGGCATGACGCAGTTACCTCATCCTTCTGAGGCTAAATTCAGATATGAGGGAAAAAGCGCCAAATTCAAAACTGTTCGCTGAGAAGTGTTAAGCCCCGTACACACGATTGGATTTTCCGACAGGAAATGTTAGATGTCAGGCTGTTGGTGGAAAATCTGACCGTGTGTATGCTCCGTCGGACAATTGTTGTCAGACTTTCCGCCAACAAATGTTGGCTAGCATGTCTTCAAATTTTCAGCCAACAAATGTGTGTTGTCGGATTTTCTGATCGTGTGTACACAAAAGTCCAAAGTACAAACACGCTCGGAAGCAGAAGCGGCCGTCTTGTAAACTAGCGTTTATAATGGAGAATTAACATTTGTGAGGTGGCAAATTATGATATCTCCAAATGCAGCGCACAATTCTTTTCTTCTTTATTGGGATAATAATGAAGCTGCTTTGCTGGTGATACTGATGTTGGTGTCCTTTTTCAATTTTACATTGTATTTTTTAAAATGTAACTGCCTACTCCCAAACTGTCATTTGAAGTAAAACACATAGCCAAGTATTATTTTACACAATTTTTTATTGTGCCTTAAAAAAAAAATGGACATGCTATCTGCCAATAGAACTTAACCAAAAAGTGCATTCTATGCATCCAAAAATATAGAAAATATACCAAATCAAATCATTATTCAACCAAAAAAATAATGTCAAAGCAATAACTCCAAGGCCAATAATAAATAACACGTTATCTCCTCCGATTCCACAACATTGGTTGACGAACGGCTGTTCAGAAACTAACTGAAAAGCGCAAACTGAAAAGCGCTAAATGAAAAATGCGAAAAGAAAAGCGCGAATCAACACTCACCAAACTTCTACTAACACGAAATTAGCAGAAGGAGCCCAAAGGGTGGAGCTAAAAAGCTGAAAAACCACGTAGTATGTCTAGTACGTCACTATGTTCGTAATTGTTGTCCAACATTTGTGTGACCGTATGTATGCAAGACAAGTTTGAGCCAACACCCTTTTGTTGTCGGAAAGTCTGATTGTGTGTACAAGACATAAGAGACAAAATGGCAGGAAGTGCCAAAATAAAATGAACACCACCCCAATCCTCTGCTCACTAAACCACATAGTATGCAATTACCTGCGTATAGCGTTGTTCAAAGCCAGTAACCGTTATACAGGGAAACCCTGTCTTACCTTATCAAGGACACTAGGCCTAGTAAGTTCCAGGCTTTGCCCATCACAGAAGAAATACCACTGAGGAAATCTTCAGGGTCTGGGAACTATAGAATGGACCATGACCCTGGACCTGTATAACACTCTGCAGCTAACTTCACACACTGCACTTCATGCCAAGGTGAGCATCCATCGCCTGAAGTACAGTGGGGTCTGGGTACAGTTCCTGAGATATACACAAAAAAAAAACTGATCTGGAAGCTGCTAGGTAGCACAAAACAATAAGCAAACCAATGTTGATAGAAGATGCAGGTGATAAAGAGTAAATGGTTTAAAAAGAAAAATTACTTCTCCAGAGAACAGGTCCATCACCTAAGTAAAATAGAAAAAAATGGAACCTCACACACAGAGTAGGCTGGGTTATATGAGGGGTGGCACTAGCAAAAGTTTTTGCTAGTGCCCAATCATCTAAAGATTGCAGCAGTCCTCTAACTGTAATATTAAGATAACCTACCTAAATGCTGACTACCTGAACAGTGTGCTGAAAATTTTTTATATAATGCAATGTATGGTGTGCATTTTGGTGTGAACAAGTCCTAAATACTGCACCAACCCACCCCACCCAAGACTCAAAATGTATTTTACCCTTTCGTGACCAATCGGCAGTGCTGTAACTGTATAAATGTTCTTCTTTCCATCATAAACTGGTTTTCGGTCACCAAAGATCTGGGGCTTGAAGTGCTGGACCATGTATTCCACAACTTCCCTAAATGATGACAAATAAAAAAAAAAAGTGTCACAAATTTAAAATGTGAAAAAAAGGAAAACAAACAGAACGTTGTATTTTATATTAATGTAGATTCGTAGAATGCAAGATACACTTTGACAACTGGTGTTTCTTAAAGCCCCGCTCTGGGAAATTTGAAAATGACACTTTCACTTACCTTATCCTCTGCTTCCCCAGAAGATGACGCTCCTCCATGTTCCGGCAGAGGACTGTCCCTATGGGTCATCACGTTTAATGCAGGGCTTTGGACCCTGCATTGGTATTCATGATGTCCGGACCTTAGACTGATGTAGTGTAGGGGAGAAGACACTATGGGAACCAGTCTAGCAGTGCAGAGGATCAGATAAGTAAATCTACTTTAACAAGTTTCCAAGACCTAAATGAGCAATTAATCCTAGCAGTGTGGACTCAGCCCCACAGAAAAAGATTATTTTTAAGTTTCCCAGAGTTGGACTTTAAAGACAAACTATGGGGAGCTAAAAGAATAAAAAAAGATACTGCTGCAGTGGGGCCTTTCCACATTTCAAGAATTAAATGCTAGTTAAATCTAGGGGTCAAATAATAGGCTGTAATACTTACCTTATTCCTCCCTCTAGCAGCTTTCCTCCACGCTGCGCAACTGGTCCACTGCAGTCTCTAAATTAAGGTGCTTCAGTCAGAGATCGTAAGCAGTCACCACCATGTACAATGCAGGACCAATAATCCTGCACTCTAGGTGAGGACAATGAGGGCCCATCCAAAAACCTGTAATGTCAGATACAGGAGAGAAATACTGGGGGAGCGAGAAATAACATTACAGCCTTTTCCCCTACCTTCTAGACTTAAAAAGAAAAAAAAAACTTTCATTACATTTTTAAAACTTTTATTCAATCTCAAAGGGGACCGAGTGCATATAGAAAGTTGTCCCGTTTGGATCAGTCTGCTCCCTAGACTTAGAAGAACGCTCATTAAGTTTTTTAAACTTTGCTTTGTTTCATCAAAAAGGGACCACGTGCTATATGCAGTGGCTCCATTGGAGATTAGAAGCCCTAATTTTTCTGGCTGCAGCTCTACCCTATTCCTAAACCCAAATTCAGCCGCCAAAAACAGGTATAGATATCAAAAATATATAGCATAGTATCTCTCTCTTACTGATAGTAATCCTATCCTGTATTCACCAAATGGTTGTCTAAGGACAAGCCGCGGGAACACCATCATTACACAGCTCTGGGAGGTTAGGTGCCTTTACCTTACATAGGGCAAGTGGGTCTGGCTTCACTAGTGAACCCAAAATTAAGGAAGACTGTATAACCTGTTGCAAGGTATACTTACTGTAACGACACCCCGAGTATTAAAGGGGTTAAAGCCATTTAGGACATTCCATTTCCGAACACAAAAGGCAGCTACCAAACACTCCAATCAGCAGAACAAGAAACCCATACGAATAAGTCTTCCCCCCAAGTACGAGACGAGGCTCTGTACGGAGGGTCAAACAGGAATCAGACTCTTTATTAGAACCCAAATTACATGTCTTTATATACAGTTAAAAAGGAGGGTCCCCCCTCCTGCTATTATTACCCTAACAATACAACTGTAACCAGAAACCTAATTAACATGAGCTAGTTTACTAAATCATTTACCCAGACTAGGCGACTCCGAGACATGACCTTTAGGACAGACTTGTGGTCACCGAGCTACACACATTTGTATAAACACAGGACACCTTCTCACAATAGCAGGAGCTAATTACAATTAACAATACAAACAGTGATCCCCCCCCCCCTCAGCCTAGTAGGCAACTATAGTAGGAGTAGGCTGTCCGGCTCCTACCCAGTTCTAGAGGCCAATGTGATCAGCTCTCTCAACTAATATGTTGAGTTCAGAATCAAACAAACCAAGAATAGTCTTTACATATATCTTGGGAGATATTGTGGATAACTTTTACTGTCCCATTTTAAGCAATCCAATTATATTCTCAGGGTTCATTCTTTTCTTGATCACCCTGCGCCCAACAGTGACTCCCATCCCATGGCTCCCTCCTTGTGGGACACTCCGGCAGTCCCGGCTTGATCCTTCTCGGGTCAACTTGGGGATGTCCAGAACTAGGAGGCCGGACTGACGTCTGTGTGCCGGGACAACCCATCAGCATTGCCATTTTGCTTACTGGGTCGGTAGCTGATGGTGAAATTGTACAGTTGCAGGGCTAATCTCCACCGCAGCAACCTGCCATTGTCTCCTGAGACCTGGTTAAGCCAGACCAATGGGTTGTGGTCAGTGACTAATGAAAATTCCTGTCCGTACAAATAAGGGTTCAACTTTTTAAGGGCCCAGACCAGGGCCAAGCACTCCTTCTCCACTGCCACATAGCTCACTTCCCAGGGTAATGGCTTTCTGCTCAGGTATGTGACAGGGTGTTCTCCATCCTCCCCGATTTGGCTCAGCACAGCCCACAGTCCAAACATGGAAGCGTCTGTGTGGACAAAGAAACCTTTGTTAGGTACTGGGGTAGCCAAGAAAGGGGCATTTACAAGTGCTTGCTTGAGGGCTAGAAATGCGGCTTCACAAGCTGGAGACCACAGGACCTGTCTATGTAACTTCTTTTTCGTCAAGTCAGTCAGGTGCTTGGCAATAGCACTATAATCAGGGACAAAACGTCGGTAGTACCCTGCAGTCCCCAAGAAGGCTAATACCTGGGTCTTAGTAAAAGGTGTGTGCCAGTTAGCTACTGCCTCTACCTTGGCTGGCTCTGGTCCCCACACCCTACTCGGTGTCCCAGGTACTGCACCTCCACCATACCTAGATGGCACTTGTCTGGTTTCAAGGTCAGGCCTGCGGCCCAAATCTTGTCCAGAACCACCCCTACGTGAACCAGGTGCTCTTCCCAAGACCCACTGTAGATCGCAATGTCATCCAGGTATGCACATTCAAAATCCTGAAAGCCATTCGAGGAGACTATCCACCATACGTTGGAAGGTAGCTGGAGCATTTTTTATCCCGACTGGCATGACCTTAGACTGGTACAGGTCAAACAGGGTAACAAATGCTGATTTGGAGATAGCATCCTCGGCCAAGGGAATCTGCAAATGGCCCTTACACAGGTCTATTGTAGTTAAATAACGTTAAATACGATCTAGCAGTTTGTCTACCCTGGGCATCGGGTAGGCGTCAGTGGTGGTCTTCTCATTGAGTCGCCTGTAGTCCCATCCTTCTTAGGCACCAGGACTACAGGCGAGGCCCAAGGGCTGTCAGAGGGCTCACTGACTCCTAACTGAATCATCTTCTGTATCTCCTTCCACATTCCTTCTCGGACTGCTTCAGGGATACGGTAGGGGGGCTGTCGAGGGGGTGCTTGTCCAGGGGTCACTACCTCATGCACAGCCAGGGTCGTGTAGCCCTGTTTTGGGGAGAAAGCCGCCTGTTTCTCCCACAAAAGCCGCTTAGCCTGTTCCATCTTTGTGAGGCTTAACCGCCCCCCTAGCTGTACGAAGCTAATGAGGTCAGTCTGGGGGTCTCTCTCTAGTAAGTGAGTCATCCGCAGCAGGGGCACATACTGCAGCAACATCCTCCTGCTGTTCCTGATACTCCTTCAGCATGTTCACATGAAAGGTTTGCTGGATTCTTTCATCTGCACAGCTGGCAATAACATAGGTAGTATCACATACCTGGGCTACTACTTTATAGGGGCCCTGCCAAGATGCCTACATCTTGTCGGTCTTCACAGGCTTGAGCACTAAGACCTTCTGCCCAACCTGGCTGTTTACACCCGAAACACCTGATGGGTTGTGAGTAGTCCTGGGAGTTAAACCTGGGCTGTTGAGAATAAGTGGCCGCTGGAGGTGGTGCTGTAGTGCAGTACGACTGTGGTTGGTAGGCGCCAGCTGGAGGGGGTGCTGCTGATCGATAATCCACCCAAGCTGTTGTCTTCACCACAGGGTTATCCAGTTTGCGGGCGTCTGTGTATTCGTCCGCCAGGCGAGCTGCTTCAGGCAAGGTGAAAGGTTTTCGGTCCCGGACCCACTCTCTGACTTCTGGGGACAGCTTGTCAAAGAAGTTCTCCAGCAGGAACAGCTGCAGCACCTCTTCCCTGGATACTGCTGGGCATCCAGCGACCCAGTGGGATGCCATTCAGTGTAGGCGGCATGCCCACTCGGTATATGAGTCTCCAGTCTGCTTGCTCATCTCTCGGAACCGCCTCCGGTGTGACGGCATACCTGGCCAAAAGTGCTTCTTTTACCAGCCCATAGTTCATAATCTCTTCGTCTGGGATGGTCCTGAACGCTTCACTGCCCCGGCCGGACAATTTCCCAGACAAAATTCCTCTGTGGGCACCCGGTGTAGGGCACATTGCCGTTCAAAATCGGCAAGGTACTCATCAAGGTACTCATCAATCTCCCCTTCTGTTTCGATTAAATTTTTAAAAGCAGCAAAATGTACCTTTCTCATTTCAGTTGGTGCTGCTCTGACTCCTGCTGCTGCAGCACCTCTTTGCTGTAGCCAATTTGCCTCCACAGCTGCTATAACTCGGTCTATGATCTCCGCTGTAGGGTTAGGGCCATAATGTGGTTTTGAGCCCGATCAAAACTTGCCTCTTCGGGTGTCCTGTCTGTTACGCTGGGCCTTTCGGTTGTGTTGGGTCTTTCGGCTCTATCCATTTCTACTAGTTCTGCGATAATGTCCCTCTTCTTACGGTTGTTAGCCGGTCAGCCCCGGTTCTCCAGTAAGTCCTTGAGGGTAGAGCGCTTTAGCCGTTCATATTGTGCTTCCATTGGCCTGTGTCCTCTTGTAGCTGTCCTTCTGGGCTGTGGGAATCAACCGTCTGCTTGCCACCAATTGTAACGACACCCCGAGTATGAAAGGGGTTAAAGCCGTTTAGGACATTCCATTTCCGAACACAAAAGGCAGCTACAGAACACTCCAATCAGCCGAACAGGAAACCCATACGAATAATTCTTCCCCCCAAGTACAAGACGAGGCTCTGTACGGAGGGTCAAACAGGAATCAGACTCTTTATTAGAACCCAAATGACATGTCTTTATATACAGTTAAAGAGGAGGTTCCCCCTTCCTGCTCATATTACTCTAATAGGGCGTACACACAGTCGACTTTGTTCGGACATTCCGACAACAAAATCCTAGGATTTTTTCCGACGGATGTTGGCTCAAACTTGTCTTGCATACACACGGTCAGACAAAGTTGTCGGAAAATCCGATCGTTCTGAACGCGGTGACGTAAAACACGTACGTCGAGACTATAAACGGGGCAGTGGCCAATAGCTTTCATCTCTTTATTTATTCTGAGCATGCGTGGCACTTTGTCCGTCGGATTTGTGTACACAATATCGGAATTTCCGACAACGGATTTTGTTGTCGGAAAACTTTATCTCCTGCTCTCCAACTTTGTGTGTCGGAAAATCCGATGGAAAATGTCCGATGGAGCCCACACACGGTCGGAATTTCCGACAACACGCTCCGACCGGACATTTTCCATCGGAAAATCCGACCGTGTGTACGGGGCATAACAATACATCTGTAACCATAAACCTAATTAACATGAGCTAGTTTACTAAATCATTTACCCAGACTAGGTGACTCAGAGACATGACCTTTAGGACAGACTTGTGGTCACCGAGCTTCACACATTTGTATAAACACAGGACACCTTCTCACAATAGCAGGAGCTAATTACAATTAACAATACATAAAGGTGATCTCCCCCCCTCCTCACCTAGTAGGCATCAAACTATAGTAGGAGTAGACTGTCCGACTCCTACCCAGTTCTAGAGGCCAATGTGGTCAGCTCTCTCAAGTAACATGTTGAGTTCAGAATCAAACAAACCAAGAATAGTCTTTACATATATCCTGGGAGATATTGTGGATAACTATTTATGTCCCATTTTAAGTAATCCAATCATATTCTCAGGGTTCATTCTTTTCTTGATCACCCTGCGCCCAGCAGTGACTCCCGTCACACTTACATATGGATGAGGCTTAACAACCATTTGGTGAGTACAGGATAGGAGTACTATCAGTAAGAGAGAGATACTATGCTATATATTTTTTATATCTACACCTGTTTTTGGTGGCTGAATTTGGGTGGTCCCCTCCTCTTGTTTTGCCTCTTTAAGTGCTGTTATTGTTAGACACAATCTACTTGCACTGGAAATTATCAGTAATTGCGGTCCTCAGTGGAGGTTACACATGCCCCCTCCTTCAGTCATTTATACACATATATTTATTGCGATATCTGAAGCTGGTCTCCCGGTGTAGATGTGTTGTGAATAGTCTGTGATGTGTGGTGTTCCCTTGATTTGATTCAAGGTCTATCAGCACCTACCCAGTATGTCCTGAGGAAGCTACAAAATTGCGAAACGTGTTGACAAGCAATGTGTGGAGGGATCGTAATTTGTTACACGAATTATATATATATTGAATTCCTTATTTACTTAGGATTCTAACTAGGGCTGCAACTAACGATTATTTTCATAATCGATTAGTTGGCCGATTATTGTTTCGATTAATCGATTAATAACCTTAAAAAAAAAAAAGTATGATATATAATTTAGTTAATATGTAAAGTTTTAAAAAAAGCAATTTATTCTTAAATATCTCTATGCAGTGGTAAATATCAATAACCAACTATATGGTTAGGGAGCAAAATATCTAATCCACTCTGAGAATAACAGACAGAAGAGATATACTGTATATACTATTAGAGGAGACATACTGTATAAACCGTTAGAGAAGAGATATACTGTACATACTATTAAAGGGTTAATCTGATAAATATCAGACTCAGAGATCAAATGTCTTCCTTCAAAAAAAAATTTTCATTTTAAGAACGTTCGTCCGATTTTCTAATCGTTAGTGGGGTAAAATCGACGTTCATTTTCAACTACAGTGGCGGGAAAATTTGGAAATAGAAAACTTCTTGGTCAAAGGAATTTTCAGACAGAGTATGTGGTTTTCGTTCAGAAATTACATTCATTTTAAAAACAGAATGTTAAAAACAAGTGAAAATTTCAAACAACATTCTTTCATTCAGCGAATGTAAAAAGATTTTTTGTTTTTAAAAAAACACAAATTGCTGCAAAAACGCATTACATGCTTTTCTGCAGCTTGTCCACTGAAGTATATTGAACCAAAAAAGCTCAGTTTTTGCGTTAAAAAAAAAAGTTCTTGACCCTTTCCAAATACGCAGCGGCTGAAAAAAGCATAGATGTGAACGTGTCCAATGGGAAACCATGTAAATGAACTGTAGTGCGCTTCTGCAAAAAAGCACCAAAAAACACATAGATGTGAACCAGGCCTAAGATGTTTAGTAACATAATGGAGTTAAAAAAACTAAAATAAAAAAAGCAGATAATCACTACTTGTAAGGGGTTCATTTTTTTTACTGTAGAACTGTGAAAGTAATATTTACAGTAGTGATTATTTGCTCTTTTTGTACTATAAAGGGCTCATTTTAGTTTTTTTTAACCCCATTATGTTACTGGCCGATTAATCGATTATGAAAATAGTAATCGATTAATTTCATAATCGATTAGTTGTCGATTAATCGATTGTTTCAGCCCTAATCCTAACCTTCACAATAGTTGTATTGGGTATCTGTTGACCTTGTCTAATAATAGGGTGTTGTTTAAGTGTTTTATGTAATTTTAATTGATTTGTTAATAAAAGACCTTTTTCAATTATTTTGCCTTGTGATAAGTCCACCTTTTCTTTGGGATATACTCTCAATCCTTACATCTGCTTTTTATGCAGATTTTACACAGCATCCCAATTGTTTTGGAATAGGGGTTATACACTTGAGGCATATCGTGAGTGCTAGCTTTCACATTCGCTTGTGCATTCAACCAAACTGTCAAGTCATCAAATGGCTGGTGTGACAACTGATTGCAAGCGCAGTATCATGGCAACTGCAGGTCAAACAAGAGGCTATAATGACTGCCTTTTTTAGTTTAAAAGGGTGTAGTTCCACTTTAAATAAACATTTAAAAATTTTCTTTCTGAACACGTTACGTGTTATACCCATATTTAGGGTGTAACATGTAACAGGGTCAGCATCAGACCCCTTTCCCCCCTCCTTGTGGCAGTACTCGCTGCCACAATTCAAAGAGAGCGTGGCCCTGCGGGGCTCTGCCCACAGATCCTTAAGAATTAAGAAGCTGCAAGTACTGACAGCCTTCGTGGCTGTCAGTTTGTAGTTCTCAATAAACTACCACAGCGCTGTTGAGCGCTGTGGCAGTTCATCGATTCTGTCAGTGTGAAACTGCCTGCCCGTATGATGTACGGGCAGACGGCTTATACTGGCAGTCTGCAGGAGACCTGCATGTTATCAGCGATCTGCTCATTGCTGGTGCAATGCTTTCGAGGCTCCTGAAATAAAAATAGTAAATGCACATTTTACCTGCAAAAAAATGTCCATTTATTGTTTTTTTGCTAAAAGGTGAACGTATCCTTTAATAAACATGTAATTCTTGCAATGTGGGGGTGGGTGGGCCATTAAAAGAGGTTTTTGCTGTAATTCCCAGAGTTGATCTTAAAGTGGTGGTAAACCCATATCCCAAAAACAACACTATTTTGCACAATTTAGCAGATAACAGTTATACCCTGTACTGCATTTTGTGTATCTGTGAAAAATGAATCCTCATTTGGTTGTAGCCCTGCCAATCTGTGGGCGTGGCATAGCACTGGAGCTTGGGGGTGTAGACGTGACATCACACTACTCCCCTCTCGTCTCAACATATTCTCTTCCTCTTTCCCAATCTTTTTCTGTCTCTCTCTATTTCTATGTCTCTATAAGGACTCCAGAAATCACAAAGCAGAAGCCTCATTACATCCTCTAACATGCAGCACACATTCTGGCTCTCCAGGTCGGATTACACAGACACGGTGGTGTTGATTTACTAAAACCGGAGAGTGCAATATCTGGTGTATCAAAGGTACAAAGATCTGCAAAGGTACTGTTTTTTTGTCAAAACTTAATTGAACAAGCTGAAGTTAGAAGCTGATTGGCTACCATGCAGAGCTGCACCAGATTTTGCACTCTCCATTTTTAGTAAATCAAACCCACAGAGTAGCAGGGACACACCCCATTCTCACAGCTCAACGGGAACGCTACAGCAGATCTCCTCTCTCCTGTCACTCAAAACAGAAGGGGAGGGCCATCCCAATTTTTTTTCTGGTGTGGGCTTTACTCTGTTTAGAACACCAGGGCGGATTGCTGCTAACAGGGAGTGCGGACAGATATCAAACTAAGCTCAAATGCTTTCTACTGCTGATCTTTATTCAACTTACAGATCATACTGTTTTTCATTTTTCAGGTTTACAACCACTTTAAAAATGGATTTATTTTATTAATTTGTTACAAAAAGAAACCAAATAGTTTTTTTTTTAATTCAAAAGCTCATTGATTCTGAAAAAAATGTAGTGTGATTTTAAGCTTAAGGCTCGGTTCACACTGCCACGACTTGGGATTCCACTTTTGAGACCCCAAGTTGTGTGACATGTGAAATTCCATGTTAGTCAATGAGAGCTGTCTTAATTAGCACTACTAAAGTCGCTCCGACTTTAGAAAAGGTTCCTGTAATACTTCAAGGTGACTTCTATCCGACTTGAGCCCATAGACTAATGGAATTCGCCTTCAAGTCGGATCCTCATCTACATTGAAGTGATTTAGATCCGACATTACAGGAAGATTACCCAGGCATTTCTTGAAAGTCGCTTCAAAGTTGCACCAAGTAGTACTGAAATCGCCAGCAAATCCCCTGGCAAAGTCACACTTTTCAGTTGCGGCAGTGTGAACCGAGCCTTAACCTAAGCCACTTCTGTGGAATGGTGACTTTGTAATGTGTACTAAACAAAGTAACTGTGCATTACCTGTTGACACGCCGGGGACATTTATCTGGCTTGATATCAACCTCATAGTGGTAGACGTCAATCTTGGGAATGTCGACTTCAAAGTAGTTGGCAAGAAGTTTTATTGGCTTCCCGACTGTGCCAATTCCAGGTCGGCGTGGGGCTTGGAACACTTGCTGTAATGGTGGAACATACCCAGTTTGGGCTGCCATGTGGAAAAAGAAAGAGAAATTACTAACAATACTGCAGAACACGTTGAAATCTTTATCTCTGTAAATAAAATGAGAAATGCAACCTAGAGCAGAATGCAGCCTAGAATGCAACCAGGGTTCCATGGATCCCTAGGGTTCCTCCAGAGGTTGCTAGGGGTTCCTTGAGCAAGTTCTGCCTCTCAGATAAGTTCCTACTGACACATTGCCCTTTTTAGTTATCTGTACAGGGGCAATTCTTCCCAGTGACCACAAGTGTAAGGGTCCTTTCACACGGGGGCGGGGGCTTTGTTGGCGGTAAAGCGCCACTATTGTAAGCGGCGCTTTACCGTCGGTTTTACCCCCCTGCTAGTGGCCTAGAAAGGGTTAAAACCACCGCAAAGCGCCTCGGCAGAGGCGCTTTGCCGGCGGTATAGCCACGCCCTCCCATTGATTTCAATGGGCAGGAGCGGTAAAGGAGCGGTATACACTCCGCTCCTTCACCGCTCCGAAGATGCTGCTGGCAGGACTTTTTTTTACTGTCCTGCCAGCGCATCGCTCCAGTGTGAAAGCCCTCGGGGCTTTCACACTGGAATTTAAAGCAGCGGCTGTTTCGGGTCGGTTTGCAGGCGCTATTATTAGCGCAATAGTGCCTGCAAACCGCCCCAGTGTGAAAGGACCCTAAGGAGCATTCTTCCCATTGACCATTACACTAAAGTATCATGCGTTGTAGATATAGTAATTTTTAGTAGGATTTCCCTGAGGCTGGACAGTTATTTGAAGGGTTTCTCTGTGTTAAAAGGTTGAGAAAGGCCGGCCTAGAGAGACAATTTTCAACAGAAAAAGGGGAGGTGTCTATTTTACTTGCGTATAACATTTCTCCATATGTCCCAGCTTCCAAGGATGCAAAGAGATGAAAGCAGACCCATTAAAGCAATAGCACTGTACTTTGGAAACCCTGAAGCTAAAAAAGTTTTTTGAATATTTCGCTCTTATTTCACAATGTTTAGTGGTCATTAAATTTGACATGGCAAATTAACATAATTAAAAGCTATTTATATAAATGAATAAATAGATGTGATTTTACAATGTATTAAGGCACAAATACCATCTTTTAACATAATACAATAAAATTCATGTGGGGAGTCATTTGGAAATTTTATCCACAGTAGCCTTATATTTCCCAAAAAAGATGCACACTACTTAGTGCAACTCCATATCGCTAGACACCAATATTTAAATCAGAATAGGTTTATTCCCATAGGAACCTTCAATTTTACTACAAGAACTTCTTCAAGGTCCACAAAACAATACAATTAGGCCAACATCAGGACACTTGGGAAGAATCCAAATACCACTAACACACATTCAAACTAAAGAAAAACAGAAGCCCAGACACTAAAATAAATCTATGGCCAGTTCTATCACCATTAAAATACTTACATATTTTGGGACATGAAGTAGCACATGATGTGAACAGATGCTCTCCTCTGCAGCTCCATTGCACCCCTCCACAATCTGGCTCTATCCTGACCTAGGATCTTGGGGCTGCCCCCTTGGACCTTTCTAAGTCCCCAAAGGCTATTCTACACTTTTGGGTCTGTTTGGTGGATTTCCAAGCACAAGCAGCAGCCTCCGAGTGAGAATGCGTATCACATCCCATTCCTGCCAAGAAGGCTGTCACTTCAATGCACAACAAGGTTTGCGGCCATCTACAACGGAGCTCCTTGGTGATTCTGCAGATGTCCCTTTACTTCCCTCACCAGCTACATTGGCTGAACCACACATTATCTTGCAGACCTCTCCCAGTTCAGAAGCGCTGGAAGGAGAAACAAAGACAACCCTGTCGGTGGCACTGATGATCATTTAGTTAAACCATATCAACGTAGTAGGGAAGGTAGAGGAACTTAAGATACTTTGCTCTTCTGTGTCACAACATATATAAGATGACAGAAAGGGTAAATGCTACTGAAAAGCTGGTTAGTGACTTGGAAGATGTTGTTAACCCCCTTACTAAAGTCACTAGACTTAATAGCCTCCCCAAAAGGGTAGAGGAACCAGACTCTGTTGCATTCCTGAAAAACTGGCTTATACAAGAATTAGGTCATGACCACCTCTCTCTTAGTGATTCATTATAGAGAGAGCTCCTAGGTTCCTAGGCAGACCCCTACCCCCTTATCTTCTAAACTATCAGGATAAAGAGTTTATTCTGAGAGCAGCCAGAACGAAAGAAATCACAAGCATTAAAAGAGAAGTATCGTTTTTTTCGCTACTCATACTTACCTCGATGGATGGAGCATCGGTCAGATGCTACAGCTGTCCCCCGGCGTCTCTGCACCGAGAACGGAGCCACCGAACACCGCTGCTGGCTTGGTTCTCACTCCTCCCCAAGCAGAGCAATCCTGACTATCAGTCAGCATCGCTCCTGGTCTGCTTCTCCACGCTCATTGGAGCGATGAGCTGTGGATTAGGCGGGGAGAGGCGTCTCAGCGGCTCACTGAGACTGCCATCAATCAAGGCAGCTGGCAGATCCAGACTTGGGAAGTCGGAATGACGCGCTGCCACAACTAATGGCAGTGACGTCAGCGGAGAGTGACCCTGCTGAAAACGGGTCACAGGAGTGCAAAACGAATTGCACTCCTGTGACCCATAGGAGAAGTCCAACCTAAAAAGCTCAGGCTGGACTTCTCTTTTAATAATGCAGTGGTTTCCATATTTCCTGGCTACTCATGTCTGTAAACTCTGTGCACAGTTCCAACTTGCCAAACAGAAAGTGAGAGCCTTGGACATGTGCACTGATATTCCCTGCTAAATTAAAAGATGTATACCAAAGGCAAACTCTCCTTTTCAGTACAGTGGAAAGTGCCTTGACTTAGGAAGAACTCTACCACATCCAATGAGATCTGCCCAAGGACTCTATACCACCTATACTCTCAATAGTTTATTCTATCCTTGAGGTAGCAGGCCCTTGGGTCTTTCTTCATCTACATAGGAGGATGATGCTTCTTATAAAGTTGCTCACTCATGTGTCTTTTGGACACATTCCCTGTCCGGAATTGCTGTTACTGGATTAAGTCCATTCCATTGCAGTTGGGTTAGACAGGGGAGTTCTACATTGTGTGTTATTCTATGTCTTTATTCCTGTTTAAGTGTTGCATTGTATGGCCGGATGTTTGTACAGCTTTTTCCCTTGTACCACTTAATTAAGAGCTGGTGACTTGGTGCCATTCTTTGCATACACACACCATTCCCATGTCAAAAGTTACTATTTTCTTGTGGAATGTTAGAGGCCTTAATTCAAATTTAAACAGGTAAATCTCTTTGACTATCTTGAGGCCTACAAACCAGAGTCTGTATCTGCAGGAAACACATCTTCTTGCCCACCAGCAGCCATCATTATAATGCGTCAGGTCGGCTCTCCTGCAAGGAGGATAGCGGGCGAGCCGTCTCGATGTCTGCCAGTGACCCGCAATCGCTGTGTACAGAGGCAGAATGGGGAACTGCCTTTGTAAACAAGGCGACTCCCCGTTCTACCTAATGACATGTCAGAGATCTTCTGTTCCCAGTGATCGGGAACCGTGATCTCTGTTATGTCCCAGTGAGCCCATCCCCACTATAGTTATAACACACCCAGGGAGCACACTTAACCCCTTGATTGCCCCCTAGTGTTAACCCCTTCCCTGCCAGTGTAATTTATACATTGATCAGTGCATTTTTATAGCACTGATCAATGTAATAATGTCACTGGTCCCCAAAAAGTGTAATTTGGCGTCCGATTTGTCCACCACAATGCTGCAGTCCCGCTAAAAATCGCAGATCGCCGCCATTACCAGTAAAAACCAAAAAAAGTCCCTTAATCTATCCCGTAGTTTGTAGACGTGATAACTTTTGCGCAAACCAATCAATATACGCCTATTTTTTTTACCAAAAATATGTAGAATATATATATATATAACTGATGAATTAATTTGCTTTTTTATATATTTTTTTTGGATATGTATTATAGAAAGTGAAAAAAAATTTTTTTTTTTCAAAATTGCATTTTTTTGTTTATAGCGCAAAAAATAAAAACCGCAGAGGTGATCAAAAACCACCAAAAGAAAGCTCAATTTGTGGGTAAAAAAGGACATCAATTTTGTTTGGGTATAGTGTCATATGACCATGCAATTGTCAGTTAAAGCAACGCAGTGCCGTATCGCAAAAAATGGCCTGTCAAGGGGGCAAATCCTTCCAGGGCTAAAGTGGTTAAAGTGCCCCCATCCCCTCATGCTCGCATGCAGAAGCGAATGCATACGTAGGTCACGCCCGCATATGTAAACGGCGTTCAAACGACACGTGAGGTATCGCCACAAATGTACGAGTGAGAGCAATAATTCTAGCACTAGCCCTCCTCTGTAACTCTAAACTGGTAACCTGTAAAAAAAAATTAAAGCCTAGCCTATGGAGATTTTTAAATACCGAAATTTGGCACCATTCTACAAGTGTGCGCGATATGTTAGGTATCTATTTACTCAGCGTAACATCATCTTTCACATTATACAAAAAAAAAAATTGTTGTATTTTTTTAATTTATGAAAGTGTTTTTTTCCCCCCAAAATTGCGCAAATACTGTGTGACATAAAAAATTCCAACGACCGCCTTTTTTCCCCCCTAGGGTCTCTGCTAAAACTATATATATATATATATATATATATATATATATATATATATATATATATATATATATATATATATAAAATGCTTGGGGGTTCTGAGTAATTTTCTAGCAAACAAATTATGATTTTTACATGTAGGAGAGGAATGTCAGCATTGGCCTGATATGGAAGTGGTTAAAGTTTGTTTTATGTAAAGTAAGAAAAACCTGGTTGATCCTGCCATTCGTTGGTACTCACTCCTTGCCTGCTTCCCTGCTGCAGCGTGAGATCCTATGGATCACCCGTTGCCAGCTTTGCTGCGCATGATCCATTTTCAGTGTGTACAAAGCGATGAGTAAAAAGCACCTCCCTCCCTGCCTTCTTCTTCGTTCTGATGTGTTCCGAGTCATTATGATTGACAGAGGTGTCACCTCCCTGTTAGTCCCCCCAGACACACACTATACATAAGAAACACCCAAAAAATATTATTGTGAATAATATTGTGAAATATATCCTATTAAATCTTCAAAAGACTCACCATGCCTCCTAAAAATGCCTTGGGGTGTTTATTCTTTAAAATGTGGCCATTCTGTGAGTATTTATACTGTCCTGGTGCTCCAGAGCCTCCAAAAACATGATAGGTAGTCAGGAAATTAGATGCATAATTTATGCCCCTTGAAAGCCTGAAGGTGTTCCTTGAATTATAGGCCCCTCTATGTGGCTAGGCTGTGTTTTGGGGTTTCTTTATTTTCCAAAAACATGTCGCAATAAATGAAATCTTCAAAAATCCAGATCCAGAGCTCAAATTTTGTTTCTCAGAAATTCCGACAGAAAAAGTCAGATGGAGCCTATACACAGTCGGAATTTCTGACAACAAGCTCCCACCGAACATTTGTTGTCGGAAAATCCGATCGTGTGTATGCGGCATTAGAGGCCCTCCAAGATGCCAACTTAACCTACCGCTGGGGCTTCCCCTTCAGCCTTTCGGGCACTAAAGATGGTCGCCAGGTCACCTTGCAAAATAAATCTGATCTGCCTCAATTTCTTTCTCGCCTGGGATTGCTTTCAATGGACATTCCAGATTGGCGCACCTCCCCGGAGATCCCTGTTCCTGCTCGCCCGCAATCCCAGGTTCATCCCAGGGGCCAGAACAGACCTCGCAATGGTCCAGCTCTCATGGATGGCTCGTTGGCTTCTTCATCAGTGGCCCCCTGAGTGACTGACTTAATCTTTACTGAACTCTCCCTTTCCCATAGTGAAGTTGTTGTTTTTGCTGCTGCACTTGTACGCACACCTAGGTTATGTTTCCCGATTGGGGAAAACTGTAGTGCACCGTTCGCCACCTCCTATTTGGCCATGGAACCAGGTTGCGATCTTTGTGCCCTCGTTACTGGTATTTTTTGATCGCCTGCCAGGCATTCTGCTTAGTGTATGTTATGTTTAATTGTTGTTATTTAGAACTTCGTCTTTTTTGTCTTCCCAGCACTCCTTCTTTCATGGTTCAGGCTGTTGCAGGTCTCTCTTCACCGTTTCTGATGATTTCAACAGATTTCCACATATGGACTCCTCATGGCTTCCCTGAAAATTGTGTCCTACAATGTTAGTGACTTGGGCTCTCCGCATAAATGCAGTGAGTTGTGGCTCGAGATTAAAAAACTGGGGGCACACATCCTTTTTTGCAGGAAACACATTTTTGAACTGACTCAGTCCCCCGCCTTCCCAAGCAACCTGTACGATCAATGGTTCCTTAGCAACTCACGTCGGTCAAAATCGAGTATGTATGGTGATAGCCATACACAAAAGCTGCCTATTTATTCCCCTAGATCATTATGCAGACCCATAGGGTAGGTTTGTCTTCCTAAAAGGCACCCTATTAGAACGTAAAATTACCCTTGCCACGGTGTATGCCCCAAATACCGGGCAACTTACATTCCTGGACAAGGTTCTCGAGTCTCTTTCCTCATTCCGGGAGGGGCAACTGGTATTAGGAGGGGATTTCAGCGTAAGCCCTGACTCACAGCTCGATACCTCCTCTGGCCACTCAGTACATTCCTTTGCATTTCTTAAACACTTTCAGAAGTCCCTGCATGCTTATCATCTGGTTCACTGCTGGAGAATTCTTCATCCCACTGTTAAATATTTTATCTACCACTCTGCCACTCAGAATGTATATACATGCATAGATCTTTTGCTAGTGGATCAACATTCTCTAGAGTCACTATCCGGTAGGGATGGGGAAAAAATCGATTTAAATCTTGAATCGAGTTGAGAGGTCAAATCGATTCAAAATTTTAGCAAATCATTTTTTTTTTCTTCAACGCGCCGGTCCCGAGGGGCTGCGAGCAGGAGATTTTAGGCGAGGCCGCAGCTTTGGCCTAGTCTGCGGCTTCGGCCTAGTCCGCGAGACCGGATGCCGCGGACTAGGCTGAAGCCGCGGCCTCGCCTAAAAACTCCTGCCTGCAGCTCCCCAGGATCGGCGCTGACACCGCGCCGGTCTCGAGGAGCTGCGGCCAGGAGTTTTTAGGCAAGGCTTTGGCCTAGTCCGCGAGGCCGGACACCGCAGACTAGGCCGAAGACGTGGCCTCGCCTAAAAACTCCTGCCCGCACTCCTCGGGACCGGAGCGGTGTCCACAAAAAAAAAGACTAGATTCAAACCGTGAATCTAGTTTTTTTTAGGAAAATCGCTGATTTTTTTTTTTTTTAAGAAAATCTCCCAGCCCTACTATCCGGTGCATTAATCGGGCCCCTTACTATTTCTGACCATGCCCTTATCTCTATCTCCTTAGCTTCGCTATCCCCAGAATCCAAACAGTGGACTTGGCTTTTAAATGAGAATCTGTTACATGATGCAGTGGCCCTGAAACGAGTCTCTGACACTATTTCCCTATATTTTGCTAAAAACTGGGTGAAACAGGGGTGTCCGCAGTGTGGGAGTGGCACAGGCGGTGGTTGGGGGGAGTTAATTTCCCAGGGTTCCAGGCCAAAAAAAAGCACATAATGGGGAACTACAGTCCTTACTGATTAAACTTCCGCCTGCAGAACTTAGGCACAAGCGTAGCATGAACCCAGGCGTTGGCAACAGAACTCCAAACCCTTAGGGAGGAGCTTTCTACTCTTTTAGAGACCCAAATTCGGGCCCGGCTGCGGCATATATCCCATATATTCTACAAGTTCAGGAACAAATGTGGGAGCCTCCTAGCCAGGGCTCTTAGACGTCAGCGCACGTCCGGTCATGTCCACAAGCTCCACACCACCACCCCAGACCCACTGACCGTTTTTTCCCTCTAAGATAGCAGACGCTTTCAGGGACTACTACTCCCAACTCTACCAACTCCCTAATACCCTCCCCGGGTCGATGTACACACAGAAAGCGGAACTTCTCTCACAGTATTTAGATGAAGCGCAGTTTCCCCAGCTTACAACACAAATCAGCTAGCAGTTAGATGCACCCATTACTCTAACGGAGATAGCGCCGGTTATTAAGGACTTGCCAAAGGGCAAGAGCCCGGGACCTGATGGATTCACCAATGCCTGCTACTGCAAATTCCTCCCCCTCCTCTCTAGCCCCATGTGTGAATACTTTAATGCCTTGGCCTCGGAAACGATCGTCCCCAAGGAAGCTCTGAAGGCTCACATAACGGTCCTCCCTAAGGAAGGGAAAGACCCTACTGCCCCTAGTAGTGATAGGTCAATCTCGCTACTGAACACCGATATCAAGATATTGGTGCGGGTCTTGGCGAATCGACTGAAGCCCATCTTGCCAACTGTAGTACATCCTGACCAAACGGGGTTCATAGCAGGGAGGCTGTAGTACATCCTGACAAAACGGGGTTCATAGCAGGGAGGGAGGCCAGGGACAACTCCAATGGGGCAATTCAACTGCTTCATTGGGGAAACTCGCAAGGTGCCAGTCCACCATGCCTTTTTCTATCTACTGATGCCGAAAAGGCATTTGATAGGGTGGACTGGACATACCAACAAGCTGTGCTGGCTAGGCTGGGTCTCGGTCACAAAATGCTTAAATCTATAGGGGCCTTATATAGCCACCTGAAAGCTTCAGTCAAGGTGAGTGGAACTCTCTCTGGCTCCTTCCCCATTCGGAATGGGACAAGGCAGGGTTGCCCCCTATCCCCACTCATATTTGCTTATACCCTCGAGCCATTGTTGAATATGATTCATTAGAATCCTAACATTAGGGGACTTAGTGTGAGGACTACAGAGCACAAACTGTCAGCTTATGCTGATGATGTCCTATTTTATGTGGCAGATCCGCTGATCTCCCTTCCTAATATTATGGCTGAGCTACAGAGATTCCACTCACTTTCAAATTTCAAAATTAACTATAGTAAGTCAGAGATTGCCATTCCCCCTGAAATGCGTACTCGGTTACAAGCCTCTTTTTCCTTCACTTGGTGTTGCTCTTCCATAAAATATCTAGAAATTTATCTTTCGGTGCAATTCTCTCAACTATACACTAGTAATTATGTACCCTTGCTTTCAACGATTCGATCAGACTTGCTAAAATGGAACCGTACCACTTTCTCATGGATGGGCCGAGTCAGTATCTTAAAAATGAATGTGTTGCCACGGATTCTTTTCTAACTACAGATGGTGCCTATATCATTGCCCAGGTTCTTCTTCTCGGCCCTCAACAGCCTGTTTCTAAAATTTATCTGGCAAGGGCGGAGCCCCCGGGTGGCCCTTTCTGGCCTGCAACACCCTAAAAAATCGGGGGGGATTGGGGGTTCCATCCCTCCGTAGATACTATGAAGTAATTGCTTTCCAGCGGATATTGAACTGGCACCATAATGTACACGATAAATTATGGGTCTCCTTAGAGAAATTCCTGGCTGGACGCAACCTATATCACTCCCCTTGGCTCTCTAGAGAACATCAGGGTCTTTCAGATTCTGTGTTCCCTGTCACCACCCATGCTCTGAAAATATGGGACCCTCTCAATGCACAGGGACTATTGTCTCCTCTTGTCTCCCCCCTTGCTCCTTTAGGAGGCTTCCCCTGGTTCATTCCTGGGGAACATCTCTTCTACTTTCGTACATGGGCAAGGGACAGAGAGGTGCATTGTGGTAGATTCATACAAGAACAGGGTCTAGTATCCCTGGACTGGCTCCGTGACCAATTTGGTCGCTTCCCGCTGGATGATTGGCGCTACAGGCAGTTGCGTCATTTTGTCCTCAGCTTGCCTCAGGGTATCAGACCCCCATCCTCCCTCACATCATTTGAGAAGCTATGTATGTCAGCTGCCCCCATTCCACACTCAATCTCAGTCATGTATGAGATGCTGCAATCGGCAGAGTCTAGGGGTAAGCCAGTCTGCATACGGGAGTGGGAAAGAGACTTGCAGCATATGTTCAAGGAGACTCAGTTGGACCACCTGTATCGCCTTACCCATGTTAGTTCTGTAGACACAAAGATGCAGGAAAATTGCTTCAAACTATTGACCGGTTGGTATAGATTACCTGCTAAGCTGGCCAGGATTTTTCCAACAGTCTCTGATGCCTGCTGGAGGGGCTGTGGGCTGAAGGGCACTTACCTACATTTGGTGGGAGTGCCCAAAGCTGCGGCCATATTGGCAGGATATCAGGGCTCAGATCAAAGTGATCTTGAATATTGAGATGCCTGACTCTCCCTTGGAGTTCCTGCTCCAAGTGCCGTTTATTCCTCTCAGCCATTACCGCAAGTCAGTCCTACCTCATCTCCTGAATGCAGCCAGGCGCTTGATCCCTGTTCACTGGAAAATAGCCCATGTTCCTGGGTGAGCTGATTGGATCCACTTGGTATATAACATAATGGCTGCAGAGGAGTGGATGGCAATATGTAGGGACCGATATTAAAAGTCCTATGGGATTTGGGTCACCTGGAAACATTACACTGCCAGTGTATCACGGTCCCCGCAGCCATCGGCCTCAAGGCCCCATACACCCTTATAGTTGAGGAACTGATCTAGCTTAGTTTCGTTAAAGTTCAAGGCAGACCTGCCTGGTTCCGTGGAATATTTTTTGAATTATCATTCATCTTCTCAATGATCGTTCTGGCTGTTGTGTGTTTTTGTTTTGTTTAGTCATGTCATTTGTTTTATTTTGTTTCTCTAGCACTTTAATGCTTGATCCCTTCTCATCCCCCCCCCCCCCACACACACACCCCTTTACCTACTCCGGCCCATCCTGGTCCTCATAAACATGTTTGAATGCGGGTATAAGATTGTATTTCAACATGTGTGGTTTTCAATGGTAATGCCAATACGCTTTAATTGATAAATTCAAGTCTGTAACCTTTGCCTTCGTGCCAGTTTGGGCTCTCTGTTCTTTGTAAGCTCAATGTTTGTGAAAATCAAAATAAAGACTACATAAAAAAATAATAATAACTGACAGCTGCGTGTTAAAAAAAATAATTTTCTTTCTTCATTTTCCAAAAACATTTGGTAAAAAATGTGATCTATGAAAGACTCACCATGCCTCTAATTAAATATATTGAAGGATCTACTTTGCAAAATGTAGTCATTTTGTGGATGATTATCCTGTCCTGGGACATTAGGGCCTCAAGAAATGCCATAAGTAGTGAGGAAATCGGATGCATTATTCATGCCCCCTGAAAGCCTGAGGGTGCTCCTTGGATTTTGGACTCCCCTATGCATCTTGGCAGTGAAAAAGTCTCACATTTGGTATCCCCATACTGGGGAGAAGTAGAAGAATATGTTTTGGGGCGTAATTGTAATTGTGCTGTGTGTGAGAAATATATTTAATAAATGTACATTTAAACTGTATTTACTTTCTTCATTATCCAAACAATTGTGGCAAAAACATTACAACTTCAAAAAAACTCACCATGTCTTACTAAATACCTCGGACTGTCTACTTTCCAAAAAGGGATAATTTTGGGGGTAGCTGTACTGACCTTGCATTTTAAAACTTCAAGACATGAGATGCAATTAAATCATTGGGACTGATAAACTGTCAAATATACAGTTGTGCTCATAAGTTTACATACCCTGGCAGAATTTGATTACTTGGCCATTTTTCAGAGAATATGAATAACACAAAAACTTTTCTTTCACTCATGGTTAGTGTTTGGCTGAAGCCATTACAGGGGGTCCCCGGGTTACAAACAAGTTAGGGACTGTAGGTTTGTTCTTAAGTTGAATCTGTTTGTAAGTCGGAACAGGTACATTTTTTAAGTGTAGCTCCAGCCAAAAAAACTATTTTTAAGCTTTTTGGATAGCATAGGGAAGGGTTAACACCCCTGTAACATTTGTTTTGCTGTGTGTGCCCCTGTTCAGAAGATTTCACCTCACTTTCTGTCCCAATGACAATTGGATTTTGAAAATTTTGGGTTGTTGTGGAAATAAGCCTTGGTGATAAAGCATCAGTGGAGGTACCTATTCCCCATAATAGCTCTTACAGGAGTGAATTTCTCTTCCTAGGGGAGAATTTCCTCTCACTTCCTGTTGTCTCCCTCCGTTTGTAAGTAGGAGTCGTTTGTAAGTCGGATGTTTGTAACTAGGGGACCCCCTGTAATTATCAATCAACTGTTTACTCTTTTTAACTCATAATGGCAACAGAAACTACCCAAATGACCCTGATCAAAAGTTTACATGCCCCAGTTCCTAATATCATGTATTGCCCCTTTTAACATCAATGACAGCTTGAAGTATTTTGTGGTATTTGTGGATGAGGCTCTTTATCTTTTCAGATGATAAAGCTGCCCATTCCTCTTGGCAAAAAGCCTCCAGTTCCTGTAAATTCTTGGTCTGTCTTGCATGAACTGCACGTTTGAGATCTCCCCAGAGTGGCTCAATGATATTGAGGTCAGGAGACTGAGATGGCTACTCCAGAACCTTCACTTTATTCTGCTGTAGCCAATGACAGGTCAACTTGGCCTTGTGTTTTGGATCATTGTCATGTTGGAATGTCCAAGTACATCCCATGCGCAGCTTCCTGGCTGATGAATGCAAATGTTCCTCCAGTATTTTTTGATAACATACTGCATTCATCTTGCCAACATTTTTGACCAAATTTTCTGTGCCTTTGTAGCTCACACATCTACAAAACATCAGCGATCTACCTCCGTACCTTTCATCATAGGCCTTGTTAACTCCTCTCCAAATGTAGCGTTTATGGTCACGGCCAAAAAGCACAATTTTGGTCGGATCAATTCAAATGACTTTGTACCAGAAGGTTTGAGGCTTATCTCTGTGCTGTTTGGCGTATTGTAAGCGGGATACTTTGTGGCATTTGTGTAGTAATGGCTTTCTTCTGGTGACTCGACCATGCAGCCCATCTTTCTTCAAGTGCCTCCTTATTGTGCATCTTGAAACAGCCACACCACAGGTTTTCAGAGAGTTCTGTATTTCACCTGAAGTTATTTGTGGGTTTTTCTTTGCATCCCAAACAATTTTCCTGGCAGTTGTGGCTGAAATTTTAGTTGGTCTACCTGACCGTGGTTTGGTTTCAACAGAACCCCTCATTTTCCACTTCTTGATTAGAGTTTGAACACTGTTGATTGGCATTCTCAATTCCGAGAAAAAATTTTTTTTATCCCTTTCCTGTTTTATACAGTTCAACTACCTTTTCCCGCAGATCCTTTAACAATTCTTTTGCTTTCCTCATGACTCAGAATCCAGAAACGTCAGTGCAGCACTGGATGAAAGATGCAAGGGTCTGTCGGGAGTCCAGAAACTCATTAAGCTTTTATACACACACACACGAATTACAAGCAAACAGATCACAGGTGAGGATGGTAACCTTTAATAGCTATTTAAACCACTTTAGCCACTGGTACGACACTACAGTCGTACGACTGTGGATCCGACTTTGCCCTACGACTTGAAGTCCGACATCCGTCCAACTTCAATGAACAAGCATCCAACTTTGATCCCCGACAATACCAGGCACTGCATCTGGTATGAGTCTTTATGGGGAACTCCATGCAAAAAATGAAAAAAAAAAGGCATGGGTTCCCCCTTCAAGATCATACCAGACTGTTCAGTCTGGCATGGATTTTAAGGGGAACCCCCCACGCTGCAAAAATGGCGTGGGCCCCCCAAAATCCATACCAGACCCTTATCTGAGCACACAACCCAGCAGGTCAGAAAAGGAGGTGGGGACGAGCGAGTGCCGCCCCTGAACTGTACCAGGCCGCATGCCCTCAACATGGGGAGTGGGTGCTTTGGGGCAGGGGGGCCCTGCGCCCCCAATCCAAAGCATCTTGTCCCCATGTTGATGAGGACAAGGGCCTCTTCCCGACAACCCTGGCCGTTGGTTGTCGGGGTCTGCGGGCGGGGGGCTTATCAAAATCTGGAAGCCCCCTTTAACAAGGGGGCCCCCAGATCCCAGCCCCCCACTCTATATGAATAAGTATGGGGTACATTGTACCCCTACCCATTCACCTAAAAAAAAGTGTCAAAAATAAAACACATTACACATGTTTTTAAAGTAATTTATTAAGGCAGCTCCGGCGTTGCTTCCGATTTGTTCTCCCCTCTCAGGCTCTTCTGCCTCCTCCGCTGATGTCTTCTGCCTCTGAGGGTTCTTTTCCCCTCTCTGGGTCTTCTAGCCCTCTCCGGGTCGTCTCACTCTGTCCGCTGTCTTCTGCCTCTGCCGGGTCTTCTCTGCTGTCTTCTCGCTCTTTTACCGGGTCTTTCCCACTGTCTTCTTCCGATGTTGAATCAACGCTCTCTCCCGCTCTAATGCTGGGTGCGCGGTGTGCCACTACTTATATTGGCATAGGGTGGGGTCTCCGTGTGACGTTATCCGGAGGCCCTGCCCCTTATGACGTCACTGCCCGGGGTATGACATCGGAAGAAGACATCGGAGAAGACCCGGCAAAAGCGAGAAGACAGTGGACAGAGGGAGAACCAGAGAGGGCTAGAAGACATCAGCGGAGAGCAGAGAAGAACCGGCAGAGGCAGAAGACATCAGCGGAGGAGGCAGAAGAGCCGGAGAGGGAAGAAGAAGTTTGAAGAGACGCCGAGCTGCCTTTATAAATTACTTTAAAAACCTGTGTACTATGTTTTATTTTTTTACACTTTTGTTTAGGTGAACCCCATACTCATTTACATAGGATGGGTGGCCGGGATCTGGGGGCCCCCTTGTTAAAGGGGGCTTCCAAATTCTGATAAGCCCCCACCCGCAGACCCCAGCAACCAATGGTCAGGGTTGTCGGGAAGAGGGCCTTGTCCTCATCAACATGGGGACAAGGTGCTTTGGGGTGGGGAGGCGTAGGACTCCCCTGCCCCACAGCACCCACCCCCCAATGTTGAGGGCATGCTTGTCTCCACCCCCTTTCCTGACCTGCTGTGCTGTGTGCTTGGATAAGGGTCTGGTATGGATTTTGGGGGAACCCCCACTCCATTTTTTCGGCGTGGGGGTTCCCCTTAAAATTCATACCAGACTGAAGAGCCTGGTATGCTTTTAGAGGGGGAGCCCATTTAATTTGGCGTGGAGTTCCCCTTTGAGATCAGCAGAGCACAAGTCGCTTGTGAAAGTCGGATCAGTTAAGACAACGATCCGACTTTAGTGATATTCAATAGGCTGAAGTAGGATCAAAGTCGGACCAAAGTAGTGCAGGGAGCATTTTCAAAGTCGAACCGACTTGTGTCAGACCAGTTAAGACGGCTCTCATAGGGAAATATTGATTTTCACACTTCATGTGACATGAGCTTCCAATGTCAGAGCATTTGTCGTACAAGTGTGAGCCCAGCCTTAGAGTCAACTTGTGTGCATGTTATCAGGCAAAAATCACAAGGGTATGTAAACTTTTAATTAGGGTCATTTGGGTAGTTTTTGTTGCCATTATGATTTAAAAAAGAGTAAACACAGTTGATTGATAATAAATGGTTTCAGCCAAACACTAACCATGAGTGAAATAAATGTTTTTGTGTTATCATTCATATTCTCTGAAAAATGGCCAAGAAATCATAAATTCTGCCAGGGTATGTAAACTTATAAGCACAACTGTATACCATACATTGTAGACCAGTGATTCTCAAACTGTGTGCCGCATGAGATTTGCAGGTGTGCCGTGGGAGTTTTGAAAAATATTTAAAATTGCTAGCGTTTTGAAACCTTGAACATATTGAAAAATTAAATGGTAAGTCAATGTCGCAAAAGTTAAAAAAGTAACATACTGTATTTATTGGCGTATAACACGTACTTTTTCCCTCTTAAAATCATGGGAAAATCGTGGGTGCGTGTTATACGCCGAACGGCTGCCTCTGTGGGAAAGGAGGGACCGAGCGCTGCCGAAATAGACCGAGCCGAGTGTACTGTGTACTCGGCTAGGCTCGACTTCGCTCGGCTTCGCTCGCAGTCATACCCAGTCCTGCTATTGGACTTGTGGTATGTCCATCATAGGAGCCGGGCCTAGGGGCGGAACTGGGCGGGACTGCGAGATGAGCCGACAGGAGCTGAGTAAACAGGACATCCGGCTCTATCTCGGCGGCGGTAATTTAGACGATCATGCTGCAGATGACACTTGGGCAAGGCTGCAGATGACATTTGGGCAAGGCTGCAAATGTCACTTGGGCAAGGCTGCAGATGACACTTGGGCAAGGCTGCAGATGACACTTGGGCAAGGCTGCAGATGACACTTGGGCAAGGCTGCAGATGGACACTTGGGCAAGGCAGCAGATGGACACTTGGGCAAGGCATCAGATGGACACTTGGGCAAGGCTGCAGATGGATACTGATCATTCTGGAATGATGGGCAAGGCTGCAGATGGACACTGATAAGGCTGCATTGACGGGCATTTAAATGTAAGTTTTTTTCCTTAAACTTCCCTCCTAAAAGTTTTTTTCCTTAAAATTCCCTCCTAAAAGTTTTTTCCTTAAAACTCCCTCCTAAACTTGGGGTGCGTGTTATACGCCGATAAATACGGTATATAAAAAAAACAATCGCTGTCAGTCTGTCATTCATTGGTTCCTTTAGTAATGTGAGACTTGAGCGAGAACTCAAGCGCTCTAATTATAATCGAATAATAGAGACCGTTTTATTCCAACTTTTGATGGTTATAAATAAACTTTGTTCATTGTTTAGCGATGGAGAAATACTTACTCAAGTCTGGAACTCTGAAAAAGAAACTGTTAAATGAAAAGCAAGGAAGAGCAAGCGAAAGTAAAACTAAATATATATGTAAAAATAAATAAGTTCTTCACCACAAAAATTGTTAAATCTTTACAGGTGTGTCGTGAAAATTTTTAGATCTTTTTGGTGCGCCACAAAACAAAAAAGTTTCAGAAACACTATTGTAGACTCTAAATTTCATTTCAGGCAGACTAAATAATAATAATCTATTTGTTTTTTTTTCTCAAAATGTAGCCTTTAAAGCCTGTAGACATTAAGCACAATACATTTTGGCCTAGATTTATGAGGAAAGTTTTATAACAAACTATGAAAAACATTTTTTTCAAAATGTTTGGTCTTTTTTTCCTTTATATAGCAAAAAAAAACAAAAAAAAAAACAGTGTTGATTAAATACCACCAAAGCTTTATCTGTCTCCAAAAAAAAAATGTAATTAATTTGAGTACAGTGTTGCATGACTGAGTAATTGTCATTCAAAGCGTAATGCCGCGTACACACGAGCGGACTTTACGGCAGACTTTGCCCGACGGACTTTATGACGGACTTTCCACATGAACGGACTTGCCTACACACAATCCACCAAAGTCCGTCGAATTCGTACGTGATGACGTACGACCGGACTAAAACAAGGAAGTTCATAGCCAGTAGTCAATAGCTGCACTAGCGTGGCTTTTTGTCCGTCGAACTAGCATACAGACGAGCGGACTTTTCGACTGGACTAGATTTAAAACATGTTTCAAATCTAAGTCCGTCCAACTTTTGAGAAAACAAAGTCCGCTGGAGCCCACACACGATCGAATTGTCCGACGAAATCCCGTCCGCCGGGCAAAGTCTGCCGTAAAGTCCGCTCATGTGTACGCGGCATAACAGTGCTAAAAACTGAAAAATGGCCTGGACTGGAAGAGGAATTAAACAGTGACATTAAAATCGTTTTGACCTTTCATTTGACTAAAGCATTTGATACTGTCCAATTGCTTTTTTTGTGGACAACAACGGCTCAAATTCATTTTAGACCCAGTTTAATCAAGTGGGTTCAACTTGTATATTCCAGCCCAAAAACACGTCAATTCGACCCAAAGCACACATTTGAACCATGATGTTTTGGAGGCCTTCTTCCACCAGAGGGTCCCCAACAGGGCTGGCCTATTATCACCACTTCTATTTGCTACTGCCATGAAACCACTAGCACTATCTATTAGACAATCCCCTGGTGTGAGTGGCATTTGTTGGGTTCCCCTGGGGAAGTAGAGCTCATTGTATGCAGACAATGCTTTAATCTATCCAAATGGGCTGGAGTGTTCATTACTTTTATGCTCTGATGCAGGCTGTGAAGTACGTTGGGGATGTTTAATAAGCAGCAAAATAAAGGCAAATAAAGGCCCAGTGCAACCATATACTGGTACTTACTTAACACACTCCAAATTACCCACAAGCACCTAAATTAATTTAAATACTTGGGAATCCAGGTTCACTCAGTTCTTAGCAAATTTGAATCCCTTAAAGAGTAACTCCACTTGTTAAGAAAAAAAAAACATTCCCCTCTGCGTACGTACATTACAGAGATTTTGACAAACTTTGTTGCAGTTTTCTACCTTTTGCTATTCTGAAGAAATAGATGTTTGTTTGTGTCAATGTGCAAAGTGAATCTGTATGGGAGTGGTTTTACAATTATCAATCAGCTGCTGCACCTCCAGGGCTCTAATGAGGAAAGTGGCAGAGTCTGGATCCCTTTATACGTGATTGCCCTTTGGGAGTATCTCATAAAAAAATTACATTTTTGTTGCAGGGGATGTACAACATAGAATTTGTATCTATTTGTGCAGACTTCTGGGAAAATCACAAAAGCATGAAATTACATATCCGGGGGTGTTCTGTACACTCTGTGTACAGAACGCCTCCAGGAAGCCATACTGCACTGCATTATACAGGAAACTACAGCACTGCAGATTAAAAAGGTAATTTTTATTAACATTCAATTAAAATATGATTTGCATCACAATTGTATACGCTATGTTTTTTTTTATTTGCTACCCCTATACTGAAGCACATAGTATCCAGATTTCAAACCTGCAGCTCCCTCCTCTTCAATTTTATTGGTTAAATAAGCCTAATTAAAATGTCCTCAAGGCACCGCCAGTTTTCCATTCCAAAAGCCTGTTTCAATGTATAGATTCTACTATCTTATCCTTTATCCAGAATAACTCACAACCAAAAATAGCAAGATCTTCCCTACGGGCTAATCCTACAAAGGGTGGGCTGGCTTACTCCAACATATTTGTCTACTTCACAGACTCTCATCTTACTTGTATCTATGATTGGTTTCACTCATCCTCCCCTAAGCCCTCTACCAATCCTAGGTTAGACCTCTGGGACTTCCCCCTGGTACTCAAGGATGATATTCACTGGTCAACTGTGTCACACAGCAACAAATTTTCTCCAGTGGATGTTTGTTTCTTAAACTGGCCTCAGAGCTGATAGCATTCTCTCACCACATCAACCGCATGTAAAATCTCAAAACCTCTTATGGCATAACCACAGATTTGAAGAACTATATGGCCTACCTCGACTTGGCGGTCCAATAATCGTATTATCTGTATATCTCAGAAATTTGACAAGGCATCTTTATATTTTCAGGCACTCGAGCAAAAAAACAAAAACAAATTTACAACAAATTTGCCTTTAAATACCCTTTGCCATATCACACCACTGTGGCTCAATTTGGCACATTAAAAGTAGAATTGTCCAAATCTTCACTGGAACACTTATTATATTGCTCTGGTCCCACCAAACTTACTACCACTTTTTATAAACTAATCCATTTGAGGCTTCCCACCAGAAACGGATCCAATATATATCTGACCTTATGGAGGATGCATGAATTTACAGTTACTTAGTTTTATGATGTAAACAGTACTGTGGACAAGTTCACACAATTCAGATTCAACCATCACCCACACTATGCCGCAGCCATGTTATTTTGTATGGGACTTGAAACTCATTGCACCAGGTGTGGTGTTGCCCTAGCAGATATGTTGCACATATGCTGGACCTGTACACAAATCGCTATCTTCTGGGAATGATTTGTTCAAGGTAATGGAAACCATTGACGCAGCGCTGCCGGCTGTGAGTCTACCATCTGTTAGCCCGCTGGGAGGGTGGCCTGGTTAGTGCTTCAGGCTGTGGGGCCATGGTGGTCTGGCCCCCTGCTTGGCTGCGCCTTCCCTTCCCTCCCCCCTATTGGACTCACGCATGACGTTGGGGGAGTGGGTTGCGGCAGCTTTGCCTATATGGGCTCCTTCCTCATTTGGGTTTCACACCTAGTATTGATCACATCGTTTCCATCTGTGATACATAATGCACTCAGGCACCTCATTTCCCTCTCAATCACTGAGAATCAGGTATTTATTTATTCATCCACACTTCACATTTTTCATCTTTGTTCACACTGGTTTTTGTTTTATCATTTTTTATATTTTCATTCTTTTTATTTTTATTTTTATTTTTGCACTGCATTCCTTCATCACCATTTTTACATACACTTATTTCTCAGTCACAAGCACAAACACACACACTATTGACACAAACAAACATCTATTTCTTCAGAATAGCATTATTGCTGTTTTTTTGTTACATTTTTTACAGAGGTCTCCCACACATGTGGTTATCTCATTCAACACCACTATCCCATACACTCATACCCACATGAGGTGTGGCCCGTGTTTGGCATTGCTTGCCACATCGTGTCCCCTCAGCTCCCGGTTGGGGCCGTTTTGGCTGGTCTCGGAACTTCGTGGCTGCACCACCACTGCTTGGACCCACATGTAAGTGTGTTGGCTAATTGAGCTCATGGGGGGGTCTCTTATGTCCTGGGTTGGCCCTTTGATTTTCTTTAGAATATATAAACTTTATTGTTTCTTTTATCCATAGATAATTATCAAGGTTTTGCTCCTGATGATAGGCTATAAGGCCTTGAAACGCGTAGAGCTTACAACAACCATATGTATACATTTATGCAAATTTTGTATGGCCGTTCCTTTTATTTGTTCCTTTTCCCTACCTCATTTCAGTAATATCAGTAATATCTTGATTGTTATAAGTCTGTACAATTGTCTACTCTTATTCATATAATCATGTTTTATTTATCTTATGTATCCTACAATATGTACTAACTCCTTGTTGGAATGTTTACTCTCGTGCAATACTTGGTTCTAATGAATTATAATAAAAGTACAAATATTTATATATAGCAAAATGCATTAAATAATTTGATATGAAAAAATGTTATGATAATCTGAACCAATAAAAAGCTACTTTCTATTCTAAACAATCTTTTGTTGCTCCCGTGTGCTTCATGCAAAGTCCCGTCTATCCTTTTTATTCAATATAATTACCCGGGATGAAGGAGGGGAATTGAACGGCCCGGTTTACCTCATATAAAGTCCCAATCTCTATTTTTCCTAACGTAATGGAAACCCTCTTGGACCTTTAATCCCCGGAGACCCCTGAAGTTTGTTTCTTGGTTATTCTAAATGACTTTGTTCCTCATACCTATACTCGCACTATGTTTAGACTCGTGTTTTTTTTTCCAAGCCAGAAAACTACACTTATAAATTGAATAGATGCTGCTCCCCCCACTCTACAACAAGTTTAATGTCAAGTGAATTCAGAACTTTCAAAACATGAAATTCATACAGGTAGGGCCTATCCAAAAAATGTTTTAAGAAGTTGTAACCCTGGATGGACATGTTTACAGTCCAGTTATCTAACTCTCTACTATCATGATTGTCAGTGTAGTTCTTAGTGGTGCATCCATAAGATATATCTTTGTCCCCCATTTCAGTAAGTTGTTACTTTATTTTTCCTGAAGGGAGAGAGAAGTGTGTGTGTGTGTTGGGGCACTGTTTTACCTTTACTGTTCAGGCTCTGCGCAGTCTTGATGTACAGTATCTCACAAAAGTGACCTCACATTTTTGTGAGATGCTGAGACACTGACTCAGGAAGGAAGTCTCTGATGTCACTGACCTACGTGAGACGGAGCTCCGTTCCATCTTCCCCGCAGCACGCGGCTGCGATATCCACCACTCCACGCGCTGGATCTCTTTCTGTACACTGGTGAGTTGTTTCCCATGGGTTTACATCCTAAACCCAGTAGGGACTTAGTTTGGCTGCCTGCTTTTAATCCATCCATTTTCCCTCTCCCCCTTCCTTCGTTTGGGAGAATGATTTTGTTTGGGACTCTTTTTAGCTCCTTGTTGCTTAATGGATGGCTAGTGACCATATAAACCTGCTTATCGTTTTATCCCTATTGTGAGTGAACAGGACTGCTTTATATTAGCTGCTACTTTTAATAAATGTATTCATTATTCAATATAATTATTTCAAATGTTGCGGACTGTTTTCTTTAACCCTTGGAGCGCTGGACTTATTGCATTTTGATTGTCAGATCCGTTTCAACCAGGTATGGTTTCTTTCCAGCTGTACTTTGCACAGAAGCCTCTCCATTGACTTACTTCCTTATTTTTGATTGCTCCTCAGGTTTCCACTACTTAGCGCTGGGGTTCTGTTGTTTTTACTCACTATTTTACATTGTAGCAAAGTATAATTTCTTCAGTGTTGTCACATGAAAAGATAGAATAAAATATGTACAAGATGTGAGGGGTGTACTCACTTTTGTGAGATACTGTATGTGCCTAGACACAACTGTTGTGTCTGCATTTGTATACTTGTAATTAATATATAGAGAGAGAGACAGGCTAATGAAAAAAAAAATACAGTTTTTATCAAGCAGTAAATAGACTTTAAAACAAACCCTAATGGTTTCTGTAGCTGCAGGAACTGTGGGGAAATTAATTCCCAAATCCTCAAAACTGAAGCAGTGAAGTCTTTGAGATGCCACTAAGACCCTTCTGACCCGGTGAGGAGTGTTACTATGTATTATGTTATGTACGTTAACATGTGTTGTGTTAACGAAGCCTATTCATTTGAATGGGTTGCCAACACACCATAATGGATCATAAAACGCACCTGGCCTTTTTTTCCCAGAGACGTAACATGCCTAAACGCATGGTAGTGTGTGTTATCACATTACATATGTGTGTAGCCAGCTTCAGGTGAGGTCTAAGCACTTATTGTGCACTTGCTCTGTGGTTACTTAAAAGATGGGAAGGTTGCTCAGTCACTGCTGAGAGGTGAAGTAGAACATACTAAGCTGCTGAAATGAAAGTGGAAGACACACGGTACGATTGTTGGCCAACCGGGCACCAGATTTTTGTCAAAAGGGCGTGTGCCAGGATCTTGTCTTGCATACTAACTATACACTTGTCGTACAACAAACGCGAACGTAGTGACATACTACAAGCAATTTCAGCTCTTTGGCGCTACCCTTTGGGCCCCTTCTGCTAATTTCGTGTTTGGTGGCCATTGATTCCGAGCATGCATGTTTGTACTTCGACTTTTGTGTAATGTATTTGTGTACTGACCATATACGAAAATCTGAAGTCAAACCGTTGTCTGCTGAAAATTTACTAGCCTGCCATCCAACATTTGTTGGCCGAAAGTTGGACAACAATTGTCGAAAGGAGCGTACTAATGGTAAGATTTTAGGACAACAGACAATCCCCTGCCAACAATCGTGTGTACGAGGCTTAAGAGTCCTTTCACCTGTGCAGTCTAATGCAGTGTGTTAGGCCCCTTTCACACTGGGGCGGAAGGTTCATCGGCGGTAAAGCGCAGCTATTATTAGCGGTGCTTTACCATCATTTTAGCGGCGGTTTTACCCCCCGCTAGCGGCCGAGAAAGGGTTAAAAACCAACGCAAAGCGCTCCTTCACCGCTCCGAAGATGCTGCTAGCAGGACTTTTTTCCCTGTCCTGCTAGCGCACCGCTACAGTGTGAAAGCTCTCGGGGCTTTTACATTGGAGACACAGCAGCGGCTGTTCTGGGTCGGTTTGCAGGCACTATTTTTAGCGCAATAGAGCCTGTAAACCGCCCCAGTGTGAAAGGGGTCTTAATGTGTGCTGCTTTAAAGCCCCAAAGAGAACTTTGCATTGGACAAAATAGTGCAGGTCCAATTTTAAGCACCAAAACGCACTATAGTACACAATGGTGTGCTGCAACACAGATGCCTTAAAGCTGATTTAACTTAATGCATTAGTACTGCAATGGACCACACAATGAGAGGAAGTCATAGGGAGTGTCATAGATAATCTTACAAATTCTGCCTCCATACTAAACTAAAATTACAAAATTATAGGTGTTTTGTAACTAATTAGATTAATTGGCAACAGGTCAGTTCATCATTGGGTTTAAAAAAAAAAAAAAAAAAAAAGTATCTTAGGCCCCTTTCACATGGACGGACCGTATGTCCGTTTTTCACCCATCCGTTTTCGGATGAAAAATGGACATACATGTATCCCTATGGGATAGCGGATGTCCGCGGATAAACATCCGCTGACATCAGTCTCTGCTATGCTCCGTTTCTGATGACGGAGGAAAACCCTACTTTTCCATCCGTCTGCGCATTGGATGAAAATGGACTCTACAGAATAATGAATAACAGAATAATGTTGCAAAAATTGCAAAGACTTTAAGATCCTTTACACACTGGAGGCGTTTTTCAGGCGATAAAGGGCTAAAACTAGCGCCTGTAAAGCACCTGAAAAACGCCTCTCCTGCAGCCCCAGTGTGAGAGCCCGAGTGCTTTAACACTGGAGCGGTGCGCTTTTAGGACATTAGAAAAAGTCCTGCATGCAGCATCTTTGGAGCGGTTTAGGAGCCCCTGTCCACTGAAATGAATGGGCACTGCTGCCGAAGCTCCTGTAAAGCGCTTTGGCAGTGGCGCTTTTCAGGCGCATTTAGCCGCTAAAACGACGATAAAGCGCAGCTAAAACTAGCATCGCTTTACTGCTAACGCGGAGCGGTGCCAGTGTTGAAGGGGTCTTAATAGATCATCTACAGTACATAATATCATTAAAAGATTCAGAGAATCTGAAGAAGTCTCTGTACACAAGGGAAAAAGCTGATACGCAATATTGATGCCCGCGATCTTCAGGCCCTCTTCTTTATGAGATTTGCAAATCATTGCATTCTGCTTTTATGTCGATTTTACACAGCGTTCAAACTTTTTTGGAGTTGGATCAAATATATCACTTTTGTGAGGACTTATTCATTATTATCAGAGGGTTATAACCAGCATTTAAAATCAGAAGGCACTTTAATTATGCAAGATATGTTTGATTTTTTGGTGCCCTCTAAGTTAATGAACCCAAAAAGAAGACCTTTTACATCCTGTATAGCAATAACAGTACTAAGTAGTAACTCTATCAGATTGCATCATTAAACGGTTCCTAAAAAATTCCAGCATTTTTAGTTACCCTGACAATGAGCTAAAACATTTACTGCCACCCAGATTGATGACTACACATCTCCTGCGCTAGTTGTCATTGTCAGGAGATGTCACTTGTATAGATGTCTGTGGGTATTCAGCTGCCTCTGTATTTTCCCATGGATTTTAGGGTTGAACTAAAAAAAAAAAAAATAACCCAGCACACCCTCTCCCCTTCTTACCCCTGAGAGTTTATACATCGGATTCCTAAGGTGGGGGCAAATCTGGACCTCGATAAAAGCCGAAAATCTGAAGCTACAACCCTACAACTCAGGGAAGCAAAGGCTAATAGTGTGTTAACCCTTTTTGTAGTGATAAGGACTTATAAGACACACATGTAAACTGAATTGTATATATTGTATGGAAGTAGAACTTACATATTAAACCTGTTCATATGGTAAAATCAAAAGCTACCAGAGAAAAACAAGAAGTTCTATCACTGCTATATGACAACTATGTTATTCAAGCAGATTTACAAAAAAGCTGGGCATGGACTGTGTGCAAAATATGTGCATTATATACCAATAATGAATGATATATGGGGCCTTCTTCTTAACAGGATTGTTTGCCTGCCTGTGTTCGAAACAAGCATGAAACAAATATCAACAAATGAATGTCAGAATTCCTGATCTCTGTCCCCAAGCAGTAATTAAGAAAGTGCTAAACTCATAGCTTTAGGCCTCCATCACACAACTGTTTAGCCACACACACACCCAATTCCAGTAGCAAGAATTAGTGGATAGGTACTTATGAATAGCGGTGGCCACTCGGCCTGTACAAAGTATTGACAGGCTGGCAGCAGTCATCGCTGTTCACATGTAGCCACACATCAAGTGGTTACCTGCAGTTAGAATGGGTGTCCGAGTCCGGATGTAAGGGTACTCACAAAGGCTGAGATGCTGAGAGCGGCTCCCCTTGCAGCTGAGCGCACTTTACCCCTAAAGGTGGTACAGAGGGTATAGGGCACAGAGAGGCATGGGTTACCAGCAGGTAGGTGGGTTTGAGTGGAGAGCTCCCGTAGAGCAGAGATGCCGTGCAGGAGTAGACTTGACACCAAACTGGAGTAGGAAGTGTGGCCGGGGTTCTAACCCAACAGACCCAAGGTAATGGCTGAGACTGAGTCTTTAGGAAGTGGCTGGGGGTCAACCACAGGAATTTCAGTAGACACAAGTCCTTAATACAAAGAGAATGTTTCACCGCTCAGGTGGATCTAGACCCTGGTGTGAGGTTAATGTGAAGCCTTCAGAGGTGAGGAGTCCCAGGTGCTGGCTAAATGCTGAGTAGAACGAAGTTTTGAATAGAAAGATCTGGATGCCGCACACCGGAGGAAGTAGAAAAACTTGTCTTCATTGTAAAAATGGGACCATCAGAAGTACAAGACAATCATGCAAGATGTACAGGATCAGTTGACGCGTTTCACACTCGGGACTGAGTGCTTACTCATAGCTATGAAACGCGTCAGCTGATCCTGTACATCTTGCTTGATTGTCTTGTACTTCTGATGGTCCCATTTTTACAATGGAGACAAGTTTTTCTACTTCCTCCGGTGTGCGGCATACAGATCTTTCTATTCAAAACTAAGTCCTTAATACAAGCTGGGGTCATACACAGAAAGCAGGCCAGTAGAGTAGTCCTTTAAACAAGCCGGGGGTCAAACACAGGAGGCAGGTAAGCAGAGGAATCCTTTAAACAAGCCGGGGTCATGCACAGGAAGCAGGTAAGTAGAGAAGTCCTTGGGGCAAGCCGGGGTCAAAGTGCTGGAGAAGATCAGAGCAGGTCAGGGTCAATCCGGATCACAACAGGTAAACATAGGTTAGCAGAACTTGAGACAGAGAGACAAACCAGCAATTAGACAAGGGGCTGGTCAGCCATTTATAGGCCAGCAAGGGGGTGTCACGTTAATGCACGCTTCAGTGCACACGCTCCCGCGCCGTCATGCTGTATCGCGCACCAGTGTGACCTGTCCCGCTGTTTCGCGCATCCTCATGCACCGGAGCGCTATTCTACTGCACAGGAAAGTGCTGATACTGGCAAGTGCAGCTCTTGCTATTTCTCTGACACCGGATGCATCTCACTGCATCCATGCGAACAGCGTGTGTCCAGGCTTTGACACCCATCCCTATCTGATGGTAGCCACCACTTGGTGTGCGACTACATGTAAAAAGTGGTGACTGCTGTCAGTACTTTGTACAAGCTGAGCACCTTCTGCTATTTGTATGTACCCGTCTTTCCAGCTGCAAGAATCTGCCGATTGTTGCCACTGGAATACAGTGTATGCGGTAACCGTGTGAAGGAGGCCTTATTATGGCAACTAGCATTTTAAGCAAAATTCAGTAAAGGCAGCCTACCTATTTCTCTCATTATAGGTTTTCTTCGTTCATGCAGGTATGTTCATTAACCACAACTCCCGCACCTGTATACCCCTTATGGACCAGAGCAATTTTTACAGTTCTGATGTTTATTTCATCAATTACTTTGTCATTTCTTAAAGCTGTATTAAAGCGTGACTTTTAAATACAGTTTAAAAAATTCCCTACAGAGCAATGGCATAATGTAAAATGTAACATTAACCAATGTTAGTTTTATAAAGCTTATTTTTTACACTGTAAATAAAAAGTACTTAATTAACTCTATTATTTGCCCTGTTCAAACCCTTCCGCTCTTTGGACATACATAGTATGAGCAGAGAGTGAAGGGTTCAGCTCAAGCTCATGGCTGCAGCAGCACTTACAAGCTCGTACTTTTTCAGTCAACTACCGGCTGTAAAGTAAAAGTGATCCAGGCAGCTGTATAGCCACCCCATCACTCGCAGAGTGGCCACGAACCTCCTCTTCTCAGGTTCCCCGCCAGCCCCCCTGGCCCTTCCTCTCTGTCCAGTGCCCCATGGGAAGCCACTTGTGCTCGCCCTGGAGCCCTGCTTCTGCGTCCATTGACACAGACAGCGGGACTCGGCCCCACCCCCTGCTCCCTCATCATTGGCTTTGATTGACAGCACTGGGAGCCAATGGCTCCGGGTGCCCCAGCAAAGACAGCGAGACCTGGAAGAGAGGGGAGAGAAGAACTGCAGACATGCGCAACGCTGGATCGAATGAGGGCTCAGAAAGCAAAGGCGGGGGGGGAGGAGCCAATACTGATGCCTAAACATTTTTTACCTTAATGCAAGGAATGTATTAAAAAGGTAAAAAATATTTAGACTTTAGACTTAAAATGTCACTTAGGCTGGGTTCACACTAGTCCGGTGCGAATTGCAGAGCTCCGGTTTCCCTGCGAAGATAAAAATGATTCATTCAGAGTTTTCTTTCCATTGTAGCTGCGGATCAGCTGACCAGGGAGTGGGGAGGAGGGGGAGAGAATTCCTGTTCACAACGGAACACATCTGTGAATCAGATGCGTTCCTATTGAAGATTAGGTGCCGCACCGCACTGCCTAGAAACAAAGTAGATATTTGCCAACACACCATGGATCGACAAAAAGTAGCGTCCAAACTGATTATTTATTACATGATCACAAGACAAGGAGAGTGCAATGTTTCGGAGTCACGCAGGACCTCTTCATCAGTCATCACATGCCTGACAAAGGGGTCCTGCGTGACTCTGAAACGTTGCACTCTCCTTGTGTTGTGATCATGCAATAAATAATCAGTTTGGACGCTACTTTTTGTCGATCTATGGTGTGCTGTCAAATTTCAAACTTTGTGACTTGAACCAGTATACAGCTGGTTGTTGCTGCAGCACCCAAACTTTCAGAGCTCATCTAGGAACCTGTGCGATGGGAATATGAAGTAGCACTGCGTAGAAAACACACACATTTTTTGTGCAATGCGGAGTGTGGATGCAACGCACATATGTGACCAAGACACATTGAAAAGAACATATTTTCAAATGTTTTGCGAATTGGATGCGGTGTAAGCCAGTTAGATAGAAGAGTGGCAGCAGGGTGTGGGCATTCGGCACTGAAAGAAAACATACTGTAAGGTAGAGCTATCTATGCCCACAGTACAAGTAAGATCCCATTCTGGGGAGAGAGAGAAAGGGAGAGGGGCGCAGGTGTATGTGATTCAAGTAAGTGATCATAACTGAAAGGGGGGGGGGATTTTTACTGCCATGACCATAAATCCAGGGGGGGGGGCTTACCTTTTACTGGAGAGGGAGATGAGGGTCAATTTTCACCAGGCAGTCGGCTGGGGGATTGAATTTCACTGCCAGTGACCACCAATGTGGGGGGCAGGGGAGGTGGAATTATTGGTACTGAGGGGGGACATCAATGTTAGGGGTCAATATTGCACTCACTGACACCAATGCTGGGAGTTATTATTGCATCCACTGACACCAATGTAGGAGGTTATTATTGCGTCCACTGACACCAATGTTGGGGTTTATTATTGTACTCACTGACACCAAAGCTGAGGGATATTATTGCACTCACTGGCACCAAAGCTGAGAGATATTATTACACTCACTGGCAACAATGTTATGGGTTATCATTGTACCCACTGACACCAATGTTGGGGTTTATTATTGTACTCACTGACACCAAAGCTGAGGGATATTATTGCACTCACTGGCACCAAAGCTGAGGGATATTATTGCACTCACTGGCACCAATGTTATGGGTTATCACTGAACCCACTGACACCAAAAATGGGAAGGTACGGCATCCACTGACAACAATGCTGGGGGTTTATATTACTGCCACTAACACCAATGCTGTGGGTTATTAATACTGCCACCAATGCTGGGGGGGATAATTGTACTCCAGCTACTTCAGTGTGCATTGCGATACTCTGAAAAAATGCAGCGGCAGTGAAATGTTTGGGTGTGGATGCAACGCACCTCAAAGCATGAAAATATGCTGCTATTGTGTGGCCCTCTTGAAGAGTTGGGCGTTGCACTTGAGGTTTTTAGTTAATTTTAGCACTGTTTAAAGCTTGCTGAAAGAATTCCGAAGCCGGCTAGCAAGCTGTAGCCCTGTGTACATCTCTTATTCAAATTTGGTTATTTGAAATATGCATTCTACATGTGTAGATATACTAGAATAAAACTTTTTCAAGACAAGGGTTCTCTGTTAACTTCCAATTCCACCTGTTGTTGTAGCATGTGATTAGGATACCACTGTGAGCAAATTGACTCAATCTTTGGAGTGGCAGGCCCACTCTAGCACTGCATGCTATATTATTAGTGTTGCCACAGACACACTGCACCCAAGCAAAAAGATGCCTCCTTATAGATGCCTGCTCCTGCTGAGGCAGTAATGCTCATCTGGGTGCCTAGAAGCAGCATTTATGGAAATATAACTTATATTATGCAGCTGAACAGAAGATCGAACACAGCTGGTGAAACACTGGTAGTGCGAGTAAAAACGGTAACCTGCTGTCTAGCATTAGATGAAAGGATCAGAAGAAGGAAAGCAAATGTGGCTGTGACAGCTGAGGGGATTCATAGTGTTTAATGAACAAAGTAATGAAAGGAGATGAGAGCAAAGCACTGACTCTCTATGAAAGAGGGAGAGTGTGCAAGAGGGTTATGAAGCAGAATGGGGGGTGTGCTTCCAAGAGAGACATGATTGGCTATAGCAAAAAGATGGCCACATTTTTCTCTCCTCACAAGGCCTCACAAGCCTTCCTTTGTCATGCAAATTAGCATGATGGGTCATTGTTTTTTGTTTTGTTTTTGCAGAACACTAAAGATGTTGAGTTTAACAGTGCTTTGCCCCTTAACATGGAGGTTTAACCTCATAACTGCCAAACAGGCTTACAGTCAATATACTGTGCTAACACACTTACATTTTTCACCTGAGCAGCTTTTCAATTAACAGTTTGATTAGACTCGAACTGGGGGCTATACAACAGCTGGGAAGGAAAAGGAGGAGGGGGGGGTGTCGAACTGGGAGCTGTTAAGGACAGCAATCTGGTGTAAAGGATGGTTAGAAAATAAATGACACAATTATATTAAACAGCAATCAAAGGAGAGGCCAGGGGGTTATTAAGTGATAATTTGCTAGACAGGAGAGCAACACCACAACCAAGAGGTGAACAGGATGGAGTCTATAGATCAGATTGTCATGTTGAAAACACAGGGAAAAATCCAGACAGCTAAATTACAGACTGCTTAACATGCTTATTCTGTTTTATTTTCAAATGTGGGTGCATTTTATCTATTGTTAAATGTGTGCAAACACCAACACCATTGGCTAAGAACTACAGAAAACACAAAGGCTTTTCCACAATCCCTCCTGCTGGAGAGGCTGTCCATCTGTCAGCCAGGTTGGTGGTGGGGGGGAGGAGGGTTACACACACAGAAAAGAAATGAGAAGTCACTGGGGTGAACTAAAGCAGAGCCAGGCACATAAATCAGTGCTGGCCACAAAGACTTCCTCCTCAATAGAGCTGTAGGGTCAGATGTACTGCTGTGTGTACAAGTCACATATCACATAGTGAATTCAAGTCCTCTGTTGATTCAAACATCAAGACAGGATTGTTGTTTTTTTTTTTGTAACCCAACATTTCTTCTTATCCATCAAATGGAAAATAGCCAAGTTATTACATAACATGCAAATGTAGCATGAATTGTATAATCCAAGATACAAATCTGAAAAGGCTATGTTGAAGGTAATACAACTAGTTTAGTATGTTACTACATATAGCCTACGTCTACAGTGGATATAATAAGCCTATGTCCACAGTGGATATAAAAAGTCTACACACCCGTTAAAATGTCAGGTTTCTGTGATGCAAAAAAATGAGACAAAGATAAATAATTTCAGAACTTTTTCCACATTTAATGTGACCTATAAACTGTATAACTCAATTGAAAAACAAACTGCAATCACATTCAAACTCATGTTAAATAGGAGTCAGTACATACCTACCATCATTTAGAGTGCCTCTGATTAACCCCAAATAAAGTTCAGCTGTTCTAGTAGGTCTTTCCTGAAATGTTCTTAGTCACATCCTACAGCAAAAGCCAAGGTCCGCAGAGAGCTTCCAAAGCATCAGAGGGATCTCATTCTTAAAATGTATCAGTCAGGAGAAGGGTACAAAAGAATTTACAAGGCATTAGATATACCATGGAACACAGTGAAGACAGTCGTCATCAAGTGGAGAAGATATGGCACAACAGTGACATTACCAAGAACTGGACGTCCCTCAAAAATTGATGAAAAAGACGAGAAGAAAACTGGTCAGCGAGGCTACTAAGAGGCCTACAGCAACATTAAAGGAGCTGTAGGAATATCTGGCAAGTACTGGCTGTGTGGTACATGTGACAACAATCTCCCGTGTTCTTCATATGTCTGGGCTATGGGGTAGAGTGGCAAGACGGAAGCCTTTATTTATGAAGAAAAACATCCAAGCCTGGCTAAATTTTGCAAAACCACAGCTGAAGTCTCCCAAAAGCATGTGGGAAAATGTGTTCTGGTCTGATGAAACCAAGGTTCAACTTTTTTTTGTCATAATTCCAAAAGAAATGTTTGAAGCAAAAACTATACTGCACATCACCAAATGAACACCATACCCACAATGAAGCATGGTGGTGGTAGCATCATGCTTTGGGGCTGTTTTTCTTCAGCTGGAACAGGGGGCTTAGTTAAGGTAGAGGGAATTATGAACAGTTCCAAATACCAGTCAATATTGGCACAAATATAAAAAACAAAAAAGCAGTGCTCTATGGGTGAAAGTCAGATATATAGGAAAAAGTATGTATGCATTAAAACAGATGCGCCTAGGATTGGATACAAACTGTTTTTATTGTACTTGAGCTGTTGCCAAGCAGTATACACAGAACTGTAGATGCTGGTGCAAAGTACAGTGAAAAGGATAAAAAGCATATAGCTATATATTGATTAGAAAAATTAAAAAACAGTACCACCATGAAGGAATCTTAATAAGAAGGGGTTAACTGCTCCCGGGAGGTTTAGCCGGTTGTTAGTGGACCACGGTCATCCTGGGATATATGGAGGGCGTTCTGGCTCTGATCAGGAGTGAGATGGTGAAGCCTCTTCCTACAGACACACGATCAGACACTGCAGATCTGAAGGGGAATGGGGGGGGGGCCCCGCCGACCACGGTGATGTTGTACACTTGCCTCAACATCACCACGGTGGGCGGTGGCCCCCCCGCTCCCCTTCAGATCTGCAGTGTCTGATGCAGTGTCACCACTAACAACCGGCTAAACCTCCTGGGAGCAGTTAACCCCTTATCAAGATTCCTTCATGGTGGTACAGTTTTTAAATTATTCTAAATATATAGCTATATGCTTTTTATCCTTTTTACTGCACTTTGCACCAGCATCTACAGTTCTGTTTACAGTACCTTGCAAAAGTATTCACTCCCTTGGCATTTTTCGTGTGGATTGTTTGAGGATTTGCATCATTTAATTTACAGAACATGCCCACAACTTTGAAGATGTTTTTTTTTTTTTTTTTATTGTGAAGCAAACAACAAATAGGACAAAATAACAGAAAAAGTCAATGTGCATAACTATTCACCCCCCTAAAGTCAATACTTTGTAGAGCCACCATTTCCGGCTATCACAGCTCCAAGTCGCTTTGGATAAATCTCTATGAGCTTGACATGTCTTACCACTGGGATTTTTGCCCATTCCTCCTTGCAAAACTGCTCCAGCTCCTTCAAGTTGGATGGTTTGCACTTGTGAACAGCAAATCTTTAAGTCTGACCACAGATTTTCTAATGGATTGAGGTCTGGGCTTTGACTAGGCCATTCCAACACATTTACATGTTTCCCCTTACACTACTCAAGTGTTGCTTTAGCAGTGTGTTTGGGGTGATGGTCCTGCTGGAAGGTGAACCTCCGTCCTAGCCTCAAATCACACACAAAGTGGTACAGGTTTTGCTCAAGAATATCCCTGTATTTAGCACCATCCATCTTTCCCTCAATTCTGACCAATTTCCCAGCCCCAATTGCTGAAAAACATCCCCACAGCATGATGCTGCCACCACCATGTTTCACTGTGGGAATGGTGTTCTTTGGGTGATGTGATGTGTTGGGTTTGCGCCAGACATAAGCATTTTCTTTGATGCCAAAAAGTTCAATTTTAGTCTCATCAGACCAGAGCACCTTCCTCCATACATTTTGGGAGTCTCCCACATGCCTTTTCACAAACTCAAAATGTGCCATTTTGTTTTTTTGCTGAAAGTAATGGCTTTCTTCTGGCCACTCTGCCATAAAGCCCAACTCTATGGAGCATACGGCTTATTGTTGTCGCATGTACAGATACTCCAGTCTCTGCTGTAGAACTCTACAGCTCCTCCAGTGTTACCTTAGGTCTCTGTGCTGCCACTCTGATTAATGCCCTCCTTGCCCAGTCCGTGAGTTTTGGTCTCTTGGCAGGTTTGCTGTTGTGTCATGTTCTTTCCATTTGGTTATGATAGATTTGATGGTGCTCCTAGGGATCATCAAAGATTTGGATATGTTTTTATAACCTAACCCTGACTTGTAATTCTCAACAACATTGTCTCTTAATTGTTTGGAGAGTTCCTTGGTCTTCATGGCAGTGTTTGGTTAGTGGTGCCTCTTGCTTAGGTATTGCAGTCCCTGGGGCCTTTCAAAAAGGTGTGTATATGTAATGACAGCTCATGTGACACTTAGATTGCACACAGATGGACATCATTTCACTAATTATGTGACTTCTGAAGGTAATTGGTTGCACCAGAGCTTTTTATGGGCTTCATAACAAAGGGGGTGAATACATACGCACATGGCAATTATGAGTTTTTTATTTCTGAAAAATTGTTTTATTTATATATTTTTCTAATTTTGCGTCACCAACTTAGACTATTGTGTTCTGATCCATCACATATAATTCAGATTAAAAAAACATTGAACTAAAGGCTGTAATGTAACAAAATACAGTATCTCACAAAAAGTGAGTGCACCCCTCACATTTTTGTAAATATTTTATTATATCTTTTCATGGGACAACACTGAAGAAATGACACTTTGCTACAATGTAAAGTAGTGAGTGTCCAAATTGGGCCCAACTAGCCATTTTCCCTCCCCGGTGTCATGTAACTCATTAGTGTTACAAGGTCTCAAGTGTGAATGAGAGAGCAGGTGTGTTAAATTTGGTGTTATCGGTCTCACTCTCTCATACTGGTCACTGGAAGTTCAACATGGCACCTCATGACAAAGAATTCTCTGAGGATCTGAAAAAAAAATTGTTGCTCTACATAAAGATAGCCTAGGCTATAAGAAGATTGGCAAGACCCTGACACCGAGCTGCAGCACGGTGGCCAAGACCATACAGTGGTTTAACAGGACAGGTTCCACTCAGAACAGGCCTCACCATGGTCGACCAAAGAAGTTGAGGGCACGTGCTCGGCGTCATATCCAGAGGGTGTCTTTGGGACATAGACATATGAGTGCTGCCAGCATTGCTGTAGAGGTTGAAGGGGTGGGGGTTAGCCTGTCAGTGCTCAGACCATGCACTGCATCCAATTGGTCTGCATGGCTGTCATCTCAGAAGGAAGCCTCTTCTAAAGATGATGCACAAGAAAGCCCGCAAAATGTTTGCTGAAGACAAGCAGACTAAGGACATGGATTACTGGAACCATATCCTGTGGTCTGATGAGAACAAAATAAACTTATTTCGTTCAGATGGTGTCAAGCATGAGTGGCTGCAACCAGGAGTACAAGAGGAGTACAAAGACAAGTGTGTCTTGCCTACAGTCAAGCATGGTGGTGGGAGTGTCATGGTCTGGGGCTACGTAAATGTGTGGCCAGCACTGGGGGGCTACAGTTCATTGAGGGAACCATGAATGCCAACATGTACTGTGACATACTGAAGCAGAGCATGATCTCCTCCCTTCTGACCCCGGGCCGCAGTGCAGCATTCCAACATAACCTCAAACACACCTCCAAGATGACCACTGCCTTGCTAAAGAAGCTGAGGGCAAAGGTGATGGACCGGCCCAAGCATATCTCCAGACCTAAACCCTACTGAGCATCTGTGGGGCATCCTCAAAACGGAAAGTGGAGGAGCGCAAGGTCTCTAACATCCACCAGCTCCATGAGGGTCCATGGAGGAGTGGAAGAGGACTCTAGTGGCAACCTGTGAAGCTCTGGTGAACTCCATGCCTAAAAGGGTTAAGGCAGTGCTGGAAAATAATGGTGGCCACACAAAATATTGACACTTTGGGCCCAATTTGGACATTTTCACCTAGGGGTGTACTCACTTTTGTTGCCAGCGATTTAGACTTTAATGGCTGTGTTGAATTATTTTGAGGGGACAGCAAATTTACTCTGTTATACAAGCTGTACACTGACTACTTTACATTGTAGCAAAGTGTAATTTCTTCAGTGTTGACACATGAAAAGATATAATAAAATATTTGCAAAAATGTGAGGGGTGTACTCACTTTTGTGAGATACTGTAGGTAAAAAGCCAAGGGGGTGAATACTTTTGCAAGGCACTGTATACTGCTTGGCAACAGCTCAAGTACAATAAAAACAATTTGTAAACATTCCAAGGCGCATCGGTTTTCATGCATACATACTTTCTTATATATCTGACTTTCACCCATAGAGCGCTGCTTTTTTGTTTTTTATATTTTGCTTCCTATCTGTCCAGTGGTTGGCAGCTGCACTGGGGGTCAGCCCTACTCTCATTATACCCTCATCTGACTGCCTGTTTTGAGGGCTTCAGGAACTTGTTGTTTAATATTGGCACAAAACCTTCACGCTTCTGCTAGAAAGCTGAACATGAAGTGGAACTTCATCTTTCAACATGACAACGACCCAAAGCAAACACCCAAATCAACAAAGGAATGGCTTCACCAGAAGATTAAAGTTTTGGAATGGCCCAGCCAGAGCCCAGACCTAAATCTTATTGAAAATTTGTGGGGTGATCTGAAGAGGGCTGTGCACAGGATATGCCCTCGCAATTTGATAGATTTGGAGTGTTTTTGCAAAGAAGAGTGGGCAAATATTGCCAAGTGAAGATGTGCCATACTGATAGACTCATACCCAAAAAAACTGGGTGCTGTAATAAAATCAAAAGGTGCTTCAACAAAGTATTAGCTTAAGGGTGTGCACACTTATGCAACCATATTATTTTATTTTTTATTTTTACTTCCCTCCACCTAAAAGATTTCAATTTGTTGTTCAACTGAGTTGTACAGTTTATAGGTCACATTAAAGGTGGAAAAAGTTCTAAGATGATTTATCTTTGTCTACATTTTTTTACATCACAAAACCTTTAGATTTTAACAGGGGTGTGTAGACTTTTTTTTTAGCCACTGTACATATAAGGCAGCAAAAATAAATATGTATGAGGAAAAGTGCTTCACAAAAGAGTGTCTAGCTTACTCAAGACAGCAGCAATAATGTATGAGGTGCAGTAACCCCTAACAACAAGACTTTAGTCTATTAAAGACAAACAGTAATTCAATAAAGCGTTGGCACCAGTTTTCTGGTGGTACGCCCGATTTAAAAATCCATGACACCAGTTTCAGTAAGTTTACCGACACGTGGTAGATTCAGGTAGTTCTCTAGGGTACAACTTTTACAAAGTGGCATTATTACTGCATCAAATGAAAAAACTATTCTCCAATGGAATATTTATGCAGCTCTTTCAATAGGTTACATCTCAAAAATCTACAATATTCTAACCTCTAAGTCAGAGAAATAAATAGGAACAAGACATACTGGAAACACTTGAAGTTGACAATTGGTTTAAAATGGTACAATTTGCATCAAAATTGTACATTAATACTTTATTGATTCAAGCAAACTACAACATTTTGCTGAGATGGTACATGTTCTGGCAAGGGTGGCTGCGCGTGTCCCGGGGACTTCTTCCTTATGTTTTCAGGGATTCGGTATGAAAGGCATGGTGTTCCACACATGGTGGGCATGCCCAAAAGACAATTTTGGATCCGCATTTATAACTTTATTTATTCACTAACCCAGGTGAACCTGGTTAGGTCACCACAGCAGTCCCTACTGGGACACACAGTTGGGAAAGTACCAGGACACACGAGCAAGCTCATAGCATTTATCTTTACAGCATTCAGAATTGCATTAGCTAGGTCTTGGAAGTAACCCACAGTCCCCTTCGACCTGGTGAAAACAAAGTTGTTGTGGATTATGATTAATGAACGCCTCTCAGCAATACTGGGAGCCTTGGATCAAGTAAAATTTTTGGAATGAAAAAAAAAAAAAAATCTCTCTCCAGTTCATAGATAATGAAACTAGAGGTAATAAATATCAACGGTAAGTTGGTGCATAGGCACTCTGTACGCTGGGTAGCAGGCAGCTCCTCCCCATCTGCACTGGTTCTCAAGGACACTGTCAGCTCAGAGCCAGTGGTGCTTGTCCAAATTGATATACCCAATTTCAACAGGTTCTTGAATCTGAATCCCCCATTGACATTTGCAAAGAGTGTCGTAGAAGATGAATTCACCTGCCAAAACTCTGAAAATTTGCTCTAGATATATCAAGCTTGAAGAATGTATACACAGTCAAAAAGCAGATGAAATAAAACCCTAATGCCCTGTACACACGAACGGAATTTCCGTCGGAAAAATCTTGGATGTTTTTTCCGACGGAATTCCACTCAAGCTTGCCTTGCATACACACGGTCACACAAATGTTCTCTGAACTTTCGACCGTCAAGAACGCGATGTCGTACAACACTACGACGAGCCGAGAAAATGAAGTTCAATGCTTCCGAGCATGCGTCAAATTGTTTCCGAGCATGCGTGGTTTTTTGCGTGTCGGCATTGCATACAAACGGAATTTCTGTCAAGAACTTTTTCCGTCGGAAAAATAGAGAACTAGCTCTCAATCTTTTGCTGGCGTAATTTCAGACAGAAAAAGTTGGATAGAGCATACACACGAAAGAATATCCGACCAAAAGCTCCCATCACACTTTTTTTGACGGAAATTCCGCTCTTGTGTACGGGGCATAAGAGTCTGACTGATTGCTATAAGCAACATATTCCTTCTTCCGTGGCTCCATGTACAAAAGTCCTCTGAACGATTTTTTTTGACACCTTGAAACCGGCGTTTAAAACACCCCTTTAGCCGCGTTTGCATGCGTTTAGTTAAGATAACATCATAAGACCCTCCCCAAGCTCAACAAACAGTATTGTTTAACTATTTCAGCCATTTTGTGAGACCAGAATGAGTAGCAGCAGCTGAGAGAGCAGCAGTGTATTTAGCGTGTCACTTGCCACGTCGCCTGCCACAAGTTACGGATTGTCACTTGCCACAAGTTGCAGATTGTCAATTGCCACAAGTTGCGGATTGTCATTTGCCACAAGTTGTGGATTGTCCACTAGTCACGTCACCTGCCACAAGTTGCGGACTGTCATTTGCCACGTCACCTGCCACAAGTTGTGGATTGCCCACTTGCCACAAGTTGCGGATTGTCCAGTTGCCACATCACCTGCCACAAGTTGCGGATTGTCATTTTCCACGTCACCTGCCACAAGTTGTGGATCGTCCACTTGCCAGGTCACCTGCCACAAGTTGCGGATTATCATACGCCACGTCACCTGCCACACGTTGCGGATTGTCACTAGCCACCTGTTGTGGATTGTCCACTTGCCACAAGTTGCGGATTGTCCAGTTGCCACATCACCTGCCACAAGTTGCGGATTGTCATTTTCCACGTCACCTGCCACAAGTTGTGGATCGTCCACTTGCCACGTCACCTGCACAAGTTGCTTGTTCAAATCTAACAACATATGGGTCAAATTCCAATTATACTTCGGAAAACAGCAATGCTAGTGATGTATTGGATTAGAACAAGGGCTCATTAAGGGTACATAAATGGTCTATGAATCATTGCAAGCAATTACAATTTAAAAAAAAAAATGTAATGGTTTTTCATCATTTGCGAGATTTTTAATGTAAAAAAAATAGGGCACCTTTAAAAACGCTTATAAACTAAAACGCGGCTAAACACTGGTACCGCATTTAGCCGTGTTGCTAAATCTGCATCTGAACCCATTTTTTTGCTTTCAAAGAAACGCTGTTAAACGCAACTGTCTAAAAACGGCAATAAACGAGACAGTGTACATGGTCACATAGGATAACATTGAATGATTTCAGGGGCAGTAAAAAAAAAGCGTCCAACTGCCTCTGAACGTACGTTTAGGCCTCATGCACACGAGATGCTGTTAAATGCGCGTTCAGAGGCAGTTGGACACTTTTTTCAACTGCCCCTAAACTCATTCAATGTTATCCTTTGTGTCCATGTACACAGTCTCATTTTTTGGCGTCTTTAGGCAGTTGCGTTTAACCTCGTTTTTCCAGAAGCAAAAAAAAATGGGTTCAGACGCAAAAGTTTTCCACGTTTCAGACGCCAAACGCGGCTAAACTCCGGTACCGCATTTAGCCAAGTTTGCGTTTATAAGTGTTTTTAAAAGGAACCCTATTTTTTGGACCAGAAAACACAGAAATATGATGGTAAACTGCAGCAGAGAATGACATTTTAGGACCTGAATTTGGGGCCCCGTATCTCGGGGCCACTTGGTGCTAGGAACCCCAAATTTCGTGTAAAAACACAGTGGAACTAGCACTACAACATATCCAAAGTCGGGTCGCAAAATGTCAAGCACTTTTCCATGCTCTCTCTGCCCGTCTCTCTCTCTCTGCCTCTCTCGGCCTGTCTGTTTCTCTCTGCCTGTCTCTCTGTCTTCCTGTCTCTTTCTGCCAGTCTCTCTCTCTGCCTGTCTAGCTCTTTCTGCTGGTATCTGTCTCACTCTCTGCCAGTCTCTGCCTGTCTCTCTCTCTGTGTCTCTCTCCCCATCTCTCTGCTTGTCTCTCTGTCTGCCTGTAGCTTTCTCTCTCTCTGTGCCTGTATCTCTCTCCCTGCCTCGCTCTGCCTCTTTCTGCCAGTCTGTCTCTTTCTGTCAGTCAGTCTCTCTTTCTCTGCCCGTCTCTCTCTCTGCCTGTCTTTCTGCCCCCCTCTCTTCCCGCCCATCTCTGCCATGAATCTCTCTCTCTGCCTGTCTCTCTCTACCTGTCTTTCTCTCTGTCGGTCTCTCCCTCTCTCTCTGCCTGTCTGTCTCTCTCTGCCTATCTCTCACTCTCTCTGCCTGTCTCTTTCTCTCTCTGCCTCACTTTCTCTCACTCCCTGTCTCGCTCTGCCTGTCTCTTTCTGCCCCTCTCTCTCTCTCTGCCTGTCTTGCTCTGCCTCTTTCTGCCAGTCTCTCTCTCTGCCTGTCTCGCTCTGTCTGTCTCACTTTTTCTCTCACTCCCTGTCTGTCAGTCTCTCTCTCTGCCTCTCTCTCTTCCAGTCTCTGTCTCTTACTCTCTCTGCCTGTCTCTCTCTCCCTGCCTCTTTCTGCCATCTCTCTGCCCGTCTCTCTCTTTAGCTCTCTCTCTGGCTTTCTCTTTCTCGCTCTGCCTGTCTCACTTTCTCTCACTCCCTGTCTTGCTCTGCCCGTCTCTCTCTGCCTGTCTTTTTCTGCCCCTCTCTCTCCTTGTCTCTCTCTGCCAGTCTTGCTCTGCCTCTTTCTGCCAGTCTCTCTCTCTGCCTGTCTCACTGTCTCGCTCTGCCTCTCTTTTTCTGCCCCTTTCTCTCCCCGTCACACTGCCTGTCTCTTTCTGCCAGTCTCTCTCTCTGCCAGTCTGTCTCTTACTCTCTGCCAGTCTGTCTCTCTGCCCGTTTCTGTCTTTAGCTCTCTCTCTGCCTTACTTCTGCCTCTCAGTCTCTAGCTCTCTCTGCCTGTTTCTTGCTCTCTCTCTGCCTCTCTTTTTCTGTCGTCTCTCCCTGTCTGTCTCTCTCTCTGCCTCTCTCTATGCCTGTCTCTCTGCCTGTTTCTTTTCCTCTCTCTGCCTGTCTCACTCTCTCCCCCCCTTGCAGACAACAGCATGTGGTGAAAATTGTGTTTTTCCCATATCTCACATGTTCCTCTTTAAAAACGCTTATAAACGAAAATGTGCCTAAACTCAGGTTACAGCTTTTACATGAGTTTACAAGCAGTAATGGCGTTTGAAATGCCAGTAAACTTCTGTCCTGAACGCAATTTTTTCAGCTACCTCTAAAGGACTGTAAACTAATTAGTGTACATGGACAGATAAGATTACATAGAGGAGAGTTCAGGGGCTGAAAAAAACACCCAACTGCTCCTAAACATGCATTTATCAGCAGCAGTGTACATGAGGCCTTAATCTTCATATACACTGCTGCTGGTAAACTGACATTTAGGAGCAGTTGGGTGTTTTTTCAGCTTCCCCCCAACTCTCCTCTATGTTATCTTATCAGTACATGTACACAGGGTCCTTTATAGTGGTTTCTAGGAAGTTGAGTTTAAAAGCATTTTTGGAAAGGAAAATAATGCGTTCAGGACGGACGTTTAGAGGCATTTGAAACGCCAAATGCCTGTAACAGCTTGTAAACCCGGTAACTCACGTTTAGCCACATTTCGTTTACAGGCTACATTTTTTAACCACTTGCTTAGGCTTCATGTACACAGAACATTTCTCAACCTATCCTGAACGCTGGAACGTCACAGCTAGTAATCCACATTTAAAAAGTGTGTTTAGCAGCGTTTACAAGCCGCGTTTAGTGGCATTTAGCCGTGTTTGCGTTCAGGAGCCTCAGGAGACCCTCCCAAATTATTAGAAAGCACTAAAAACAAGTATTTATTAACCATTTCAGCCGTTCTGTGAGAGAACAGTGTGAGTAGCAGCTGAGAAAGCAGTGTGCTTGTAGCTAGCTGTTATTTTTTGGTTGGTTTGTTAATATGGATCCCATGATGAGCATGTGTGGGGAAATGCTCCTGATGTTGCTTTTGCTGAGGCTCCAAAGACGTAGAAAATTGCATGAGAGGACCAGAGTTTGTCGCTACTGGACACATCCATTGATGGCTCAACGCACGTCCACAGGATACTTTTCTAATATGTATGTTCAGCTGTGTAATTACCCAGAGAAATTTTTCAATTTTACACGCATGTCAATTGTCACCTTTGACGTTCTCTTGGAAAAGGTTAGACCCCGTCTAGTTTGCAAATTCTCAATGGTTGACGGGTGAGTGAAATTCCTATTCAACTTCAGCGTCAAGTAATGCAAGTTTTGTATTGTACAGCATAATTGGCTGATGAGGGGAACATCACTTGGTATATCAAGCTTGCATACTGTGATAATTGAGTTTTTGGTGTGTTTTTAGCATTTCCAGGCTCAAAAGCAGGGGTCTTCAAACTGCGGCCCTCCAAGTGTTCAGGAACTACAATTCCCATCATGCCTAGTCATGTCTGTGAATGTCAGAGTTTTACAATGCCTCATGGGATGTGTAGTTCTGCAACAGCTGGAGGGCCGTAGTTTGAGGGTCCCTGCTCAAAAGTAATAAATAAAAGGTTTCCTTTTAAAAACGCTACTAGACGAAAACGTGCCTAAACAGGGATCGCCGCGTTTAGCATTTGAAATGCCTCTAAACACAGCTTCTGAACGCATTTTTTTGGGGTTCCAAAAAAAGCCTCTAAACTGCCTAGAAACGACTATAAACAAACCTGTGTACATGTACTGATAAAATAACATAAGAGTTCAGGAGCAGTTAAAAAAAAAAGTTCAGCTGCTCCTAACAGTCCGTTTACCAGCAGCAGTGTACATGAGGCCTTACTGGGCACTTAGAGATGGCCGTGGTCTGATGTCCATGCGCAAGCTCCTCCCGCCAGACGCATGTCATCAGGGCATTGACTGCCTCAGTAAGGGCTTAGTCAACACCCTGACGATACGTGTCTAGAGGGAGGAGCTTGCACACTGACATCAGACCACGGCCATCTCGAAAATTGGTTGTTTGCCATGCCTTGCCGTTTTCCCAAGCTGATTGTGCTTCCTTTGTAAGTGTATTCATTTACCTTTTTACTATTAAATCTTTTGGAAAGGAAGAGCACTAGATGTTACTCATCTTTTACATATAACATTCATTGGGCAAGACGATCTGGGTTCTTGCCGTATTGAGGAGCCATTCATCTAAGGTCTGTGATTCATAAGTTTGCCAGGTGTCATTTCCCCAGAGGGGATAACTGCTGATTTTTCTCTGCTATGAAATAGTGCAGCCTGTGAAACTGGTGGTGGAGAGAACTCGTCCTTGTTTGCACTGTTTGGTGAATTGATTTATGGCAGGATTTTCTTCAAACAAGCATTATTCACATGAACTTTTAAGAATTTTCACATTAATAGTTTTGCACACATTAACCAATGGCCGCACTAACATTTATGTTGGCAGAATGGCACGGACAGGCAAATGGGCGTACAGGTAAGTCCCTTTAAATTTGCCGCCGTGTGGTCGCATGCGCGCTGCCACGAGCTCCGTGCGTGTGATCGCGGGTCCCACGGACTCGATGTGTGCAGGGATACCCACAATCGTCTCACGGAGAGGAAGAACGGGGAAATGCTAATGTAAACAAGCATTTCCCCGTTCTGCCTAATGACACTGATCACAGCTCCCTGTGATCGGGAGCTGTGATCAGTGTCATGTCACACATAGCCAATCCCCCCTACAGTTAGAATCACTCCCTAGGACACACTTAACCCCTGCAAAGCCCCCTCCTGGTTAACCCCTTCACTGCCAGTCACATTTTGGTCCCAAAATAGCATCAAAAGTGTCCGTTCTGTCCGCCATAATGTCGCAGTCACGATAAAAATCGCTGATCGCCACCATTACTAGTAAAAAAAAAAAAAAATTTATAAAAATGCCATAAAAAAACTATCCCCTATTTTGTAGACGCTATAACTTTTGCACAAACTAAATCAATAAACGCTTATTGCGATTTTTTTTTTTACCAAAAATATGTAGAGGAATACGTATCGGCCTAAACTGAGGAAAAAAAATATGTTTTTTATATATTTTTGGGGGATATTTATTATAGCAAAAAGTAAAAAATTGTCGCTCTTTTTTTGTTTATAGCGCAAAAAATAAAAACCGCAGAGGTGATCAAATACCACCAAAAGAAAGCTCTAATTGAGGGGGAAAAAAAAAAGACGTCAATTTTGTTTGGGAGCCATGTCACACGACCGCGCATTTGTCAGTTAAAGCGACGCAGTGCCGAATCGCAAAAAGTGCTCTGGTCTTTAGCCAGCCAAATGGTCCGGGGCTTAAGTGGTTAAATAGCACAATATCAATTTTTATATTATTGTTTTTTTTAATTAGTATATTATTTACGGATTAGTCATATTATAAGATATTTTAGTAGCACAGCACTGTTTGTTGGCACATAATATTGTTTTTCTTTTGTATAAAGTTTTTATTGAAGGTATAAACAACCGTAACAGAAGAACAGGTGATACATGAATGGGGACGCAGCCTCCTATTGTGAGTGCATTTACTGCCACTGCCCCTAAGTGTACAGTACATATATTCTCTAATTTTTATGAAAAGAGCTCTTTGGTAAGTTAGAGAAATTATTAGGGGTACACATACCACTGGCTGGGAAAGTCTGTTCTATAAAGCTGCTTTATTATGACATTAGAACAGTGGTGGTCAACTTGATTACGCTCCAGTTCACACTGGTACGGCTTTGGAATCACGCTACAGCAAGATATCAGTGCAATTTGGACTGCTGATTTCATTGCAGCTTGCAACTTCATTTGACAAAAGTGTAAGCAAGTCACAATGAAATCGGTAATAAGTACTGCAGAAACATTTTTCAAATTTGCTGCAACATGAGTCGCAGCTATATGAACGGTACCATTGTTGGCAATTGGGTGCGACTTGACATGTGATTTGGAACTGTTAAATTGCGTGACAAAGCGCAAGGGCTTTTTTTTCCCTGAGAAAAGGATGCCTCTGCACCCTATCCACCCCCGAGCACCATCCCTTGGTTCCAACCCCAAGCACCTCCCAGTACTGGTCCTTTTAGAAAATACAGAACCAAGTATTATTTTTTGTTACTCAGTAATTTGTATGGTATTTGTTAATAACAAGAAAAGCAGTTTCAATAGATCCTCTGCAGCAAGCAACAATAAACCCCACCCAAGCAACAATATATATACCCCCAGCAACACAATACCCACCCCAGCAACAACAGATCACCCCAGCAACAACAGACCCCACCCCAGCAACAATAGATGCCACAGCCAAAATAAATCACCCCCAGCAACAATAGATCCCCCAGCAATACTGGATACCAGTAGCAAAAGTAGACCCACCCCAGCAACAAATAATCCCCCTAGCAACAATAGATCCCCCACACAACATTATACTCTACCCCCCCCAAGCAACAATGGACCGCCTATTACAAAATACCACCCCAGCAACAATAGATTCCCAGCAACAACAGATTTCCCAGCAGCCAGCATCAATAGACCCTCCATCAACCAGCAACAGTAGACCTCGACCTCAACAATCCCCCCCTCATCAACACTCATCCCCGACACAAAAATAGATTCCTGCCAGCATACCCCATTGTCAATACATACATTCAGTGCTAGAGGTGCTGGAACTGCGTTTCCCCACTTTCTCTCTGGAAAAAAGCCCTGCAAGTCACCCTGCAAGTCGCACAGGTGTGAACAAGGGCTTGATAAAGATCCTGTAATCACAAGTATATTGAGTGTATACAATACTACACAAAACAGTTAAAATTTGGAAATACTACAGTAAATGGTCAAGGAATGTGGGCATGCTATAGGATATATTCAAATACTGAAAAACACTAGAAGCATAATTTGAGATGGGACAGGTCACAAGAAACAAATCAGCACCCCTACAGCCCCCATTTAAATTTGCGAACATCACATTTGATATTCTTCTTCTTCTAAGCAAGATCCATTAAAAAAATGTCAGAGGAAAAATATACACAATAAAAAAAAAGGCATAGCACAGCTTTTTTTTAATGGCGCTTTACTGTTTTTGTGGAGGTTTTCGGCCGCTAGCAGGGCGCTTTTACCCCCCACTAGCAGCCGAAAAAGGGTCAAAATGACCCGCAAAGCGCCGACAGCGCATCGCCTACACTGAGACTGCTGGGGAGGCACTTTACATGCGCTATTTTTAGCCCAAAAGCGCTTGAAAAAGGCCTCAGTGTGAAAGGGGTCTACTGTTCATTTCGTTTAGAGAAGTACTTTAAATTGGAGTTCCAGGCTAAAATCAAAGTAATCCAATCCAATTCACTGCTGGTTTCTCTTAGTTGCAATGCCGGCGTCTGCACCCGAGCCGATGCCTGTCCTTATGTTAAAAGTCAGCAGCTACATCATTTGTAGCTGCTGACTTTAAAATAATTTTTTAAGAGTCTGGAACTCCAGTTTAACTGCTTGCCGACCACTCGCCGTCATTATACTGTGGCAGGTTGGCATGGCTGCGCAAATTGCCGTAGCTGTAGGTCGGCCGCTTTAACAGTAATAGCAGGTGCCCGCGGCGCAGAAGCTAATGCGCATGGCTGGCGGCCGTGATCTCCGTCACCACCCGCGATCACTCCACAGAGAGCCAGAATGGGGATCTGTCAATGTAAACAAACACATCCCCGTTCTGACAGGGGAGTAGAGAGAGATCATCTGTTCCTAGTGATCAGGAACAGCGATCTCCCTCTACTCCCCATCAGTACATGCACCCCACAGTTAGAACCACATCCCTAGGGAACACTTAACCCCTTGCCCGCCCCTAGTCTTAACCCCTTGCCCGCCCCTAGTCTTAACCCCTTCCCTGCCAGTGTCATTTATACAATAATCAGTGGCTATTTTTAGCTCTGATCGCTGTATAAATGTCACTGGTCCCAAAAAAAGTGTCAAAAGTGTTCGATCTGTCCGCCGCAATGTCGCTTGTTATCAGCACTCAGTTCAAAAGCCTGCATACCTAATGGTATGGGGGGTGCATTAGTGCATAAGGAATGGGCAGTTCGCACATCTGGAAAGGCACTATCAATGCTAAAATATATTTCGTTTGGAGCAGCATATGCTCCCACCCAGATGAGGTCTTTTTTTAAGGAAGGCCTTGCATATTTCAGCAGAGCAATACTAAACTGCATACTGCATTTATGACAACAATATGGCTTTGTAGTAGGAGTGCTTAACTGGCCTACCTGCAGTCCAGGCCTTTCGCCAATTGAAAATATTTGGTGCATCTTGAAATGATAAATACAACAAAGAAGATCCAGGATTGTTGAGCAGTTAGAATCCTGTATCAGGCAAGACTTGCAACAACATTCCCCACAAAACTCCAGCAACTGGTCTTCTTAGTTCCCAGAGGTTTTCAGAGTGTTGTTAACAGAAGAGAGGATGCTACAGCCTGGTAAACATGGCCTGTCCCAACTTTTTTGAGATGTGTTGCTGCCATCAATTTTAAAATGACCTTATTTTTTTCTTAGTACGATAGATTGTGAATAAAATAGGTTTATGAGATTTGCAAATCATTGCATTCTTCTTTTATATAGATTTTACACAGTGACTCAACTTTTTTGGAATTGGGGTTGTATATTAAGATTATTAATAATTATATCATACTTCTCAGAATGTCTCATTATAATATTTTGGCACTATGCCTAATGAGAGTAACACACAGTTTTGATGTCAGTAAACCAGTTCTGCAGTGAAGTCACCAGCAATCAGTAGAGCAACAGGTTGCTTTATCAAACAAAACAACTTTCCCAGACTCTTCACATTATGCTCTAAGTATAATTCTGCTTATTTTACCAAGCAATAGAGAGGCATTTGGCCTGAATGGCCCAACATCACTGGAAAGGCTCAGCAAGAGAGCTATGTCAACATTGTGCATGATGGAAGAAAAGATAGGTTAGAACAAACCCTAGAATGGCAAAAAAAAAGGTAGATGTAAACCAGTGAAATAAAAAGGCGGTGACCGACCTCCCTATTCAAAGCAGCTTGCTTAAAGAGGAGCTCCAGCCCCCACCACCAAAAATTTAAAGCAGCTACAAATACTGTAGCTGCTGACTTTTACTATTAGGGCACTTACCTGTTCAGGGATCCCACGGTGTCCTCACCCAAGCGGATTCTTGAATCCGCTCTTGGGTGCTGGCGCCACCATCTTGGGTAAGAGAAGCCAGCAGTGAAGCCTTGTGGCTTCACAGCCATTTCATACTGCACATGTGTGAATCACGTTGCGCTTTCTCAATGGGCCGGCTGCGGCGAGGGCCGACCTTCCAGCTGAGTTCACCGTGGCAAATTCACCAGGAAGTGGCACTAGAGGGGAGGTAGGGGAGGTAGACAAGCGGAGCTCCGCTTTAAAGCGATTGTAAAGCTACATCTTTTTAAATTAAAATAACAAACATGTTAGGTTATATTTACCTGCTCTGTGCAATGGTTTTGCACAGAGCAGCCCTACACCTCCTCTTCTGGGGTCCCCGTCGGCGCTGTCCGCTCTTCCACTTCTTTGCGTGCCCCCTGCTCCCTCTTTACATGATCTAACTGACAGCAGCAGGAACCAGCGGCTCTTGATGCTTTCAGTAAAGCTTGTGAATGCAGAAAGATAGCAGAGAGGGCTGCCAGCGGGAACACCGCTAGATCGAGAGTGGTGTCAGGTGTTTAAGAGGAGGCAAAGACATTGGAAGGTTTTTTTTACCTTAATACAGATAAAGTATGAGAATGCATTAAGGTTGCACGGTCATGCAACACTGTATGCAAATAAAATTTATATCAATTTTTCACACAAATAGAGCTTTCTTCTGGTGGTATTTGATCACCACTAGGTTTTATTTTATTTCCTATTATATAAACAAAAAAAATGTACGCAACTATAGACGCTATACTGTAATGGTGGTGATCAGCGACTAGTACTGGGACTGTGCTAGTGTGGCGGGAAATCTAGTGCCGACAGACCCTTGCTGGGCGGTACACTAACTGACTGACACTGGCGTCGCTAGTGAAACTAATACAGGTGATTAGATATACTACTGTACACGGACACTGAACTAGTGACACTGGCTGGGAAGGGGTTAATTGTCTGCCTAACAATGTGTAATGAGTGCTGCTTTTACTTACAAATCTGACTTTTCTCCCTGCTTTGCAAAAAGCAAAAAAACGCCTGTAATCTACCCAAAAGAAAGCTCATGTACTTTTCTGAGCTTCGGGCGTTTTGCTTCAGGCGACAGAAAGCTCAGATGTAAACAGGGGCCATTTAAATGAATGGGATTTTGCTTGTTGGGCATTTTTGGAACTTTTGAGATGAGCGTTTTACAAGCTAAAGTCGCTCAGGTGTGAATGGGCCCTTAAAGTTCATGTGCGTGTAAAAAGCAGGTGTCCCAATACTTTTGGTAATATATCCAAAGACAAAGCTTCTTTTCCTTTTGGATAGAATAAGAAAGGGTTAAAAACTCATTTTCTGTCCCAATGATTTCCATTCACTTACTGTCCCATGGACACAACAGGAAGCAAGAGGAAAGTAGTGACAGTTGTCACAGTAAAAAGTGCCCCCATTGGAAGTCTTCACCTTTTTTAGTCCAGGTCACAATTCAAAATGTTGCCTTTGTTCTCACTGTCAAAATTACACAGATTACCAGGACTAATTGAGAGAGTGAAGCTGTCCAGCAGAGACACACACAGAAATAAAAACCTGGCAGTGTTGATAACCCTTCACTACTCAATCAAAAAAAAAAAAAAAATGGCTTTACATATACTTTAATCCAATTTATCTTGCCAAGTTGTGAAACCAAGACATCCTTCTACAAAAGTGCTCCTAGCACAATTTGTGAGAACTTTAGAATCACGGCCCACTTAAAGAATGTAGTGTACTTCTGATATATGAACAATAAAGGTTGTTGTCAAGACAACTTGCCCTTGCTTTGAAGGGCTATTGTTCGGCCATTACTCTATTTTCTTCATTTATTTATTTTATTGGACACTACAGTAGTTTCTGTAGCAAATGTTAGTTTTAGAATTTCCAGTGGAAACTGAACACAAAGATATCCTCATATGACCTCGGTTAATGGAAAAAAAAAATCTACTAAGATGATCATGACAATTGTATAAAGGAAAACAAGTTTTAGCCCCATTCACACTAAATGTGGATTTGAAATCACGCTACTTCAGTGCGATTTCATGTGCGGCTTACCAACTTTTGTGCGATTTCATGCACAATTGTCAATGCAAGTCGCACATGATATCGCCAAAAATAGTGCAGGAAACTTTTTCAAATCAGTGCAAGTTGGAGTCGGACCGATTTAAACAGTTCCATAGACACAAATAAGTTGCACCGCTGTAAACGGGGGGCTTATAGGCATATTTATGAGGTTTGAATTTGAGCTGTTATTTGTCTTTTCATGACACATGACTTTAAGACCCCTTTCACACTGATGGCGTTTTGCAGGCACTGTAGCGTTAAAAATAGCGCCTGCAATCCGCCCTCAAACAGCTGCAGCATTGTCTCCAGTGTGAAAGTCCGAGGGCTTTCACACCGTAGCGCTGCGCTGGCAGGACATCAGGAAAAGTCCTGCCAGCAGCTTCTTTGGAGCAGTGAAGGAGCGTTGTGTTTACTGCTCCTCCACCGCTGCTCCCCATTGAATTTAATGGGGCAGCGCTGGGATACCGCCGGCAAAATGCCGCAATTGCAGCGCACTGCGGGCGGTTTTAACCCTTTCTCGTCCGCTAGCGGGGGGTAAAGGCGCCCCGCTAGCGGACAAAATGCGCCGCTAATCAGACGGTAAAACGCTGCTAAAAATAGCGGCGTTTTACCACCGACGCTATGGGTGGCCCGGTGTGAAAGGGCTCTAAGTAGAAGGGAATTTCATTTACATCTCTATGTACAAATGCATTGTTGTAATAGCTGACAAAGACTCCAACCAAGAAGGAGAACCCATCTAAAGCTGGCCATACGTTAATCTTTTTTTTTCGTTCAAGCAGCAGGTTGGAAAAAAAAAACAAAAAAAAAACAAAAAAAAAAACCTGCTATACCAATCCACACACATGATGTGGATGGAGGAAATCACTCCTGCTCTACTATTGTGTTCTGACAGCAGGGAGACTTTCCCGCAATCAGAATACACTGATCAGTGCTGCCATCTATAGTTGGCGGCACAGAATGTTCAGGAAGAACCCAACAGGCTTGTTGTACAGAAGTTGATCAGTAGATAATCTTCTGTACAACCAGCCTGCCCCATACATGGAACAAAAAGGCAGCCATACATTTGGTTGAATTAAGAAAAAAACTGAAAATAAATAAATAAATAAAAATAAAATAAAACCTGGCTTTTATCTTGACTTCCAGTGATATAGGTGGCTTGTGCCAATGTACTGGCTATGCAGTGATTACTTCTCAGTTGCAAGTACAATTTATCCTAAAACAACAGCTCGTGTCCCAAAGAGAAATATTTTGCTCACCATTGCTGACTTCTCCAGAAATGCAAGCTGTCTGGCCTTTAACCTGCCCTAAGTGTCACTGACCTAGAAGAAGTAGCAATTACGAATTCCGACTTTTCTCCACCTTTCATTTGCTATTCTTGTTACAGGTTAGAATATTGAAGCCAGTCAACTAGCGTTTGCTAATGCCTAGTACACACGATGAAAAAAATCAGACAAAAAAATACCACTTTTGGAGGGATCGTACGTATCGATAATCTGATCCTTCGTACACAGCTTTTGACAGCCAATCACGACAGTTCATGCAAAATTATACAAAAGGACAAACAAAAAATGTTCTTGTGTGATAACAGAACGAAAAATGTTTGTTTAATCAGTACAAGATTCGTCTTAAAAAAAAAATAAAATCGGAAGACCAAGAACACATATGCTCAGAAATGAAAGAATACATTACGTCACTTCCAAAGTTGTAATCTGTCGTACGAAAGTTTTCGTAACTTTAGTAACCTCTTCATTTTCATAATAAGACTAGCATGCAAAGAAAAAACAAACATTCTTCCGATATTCTCATTGTGTGTACGAGGCTTAAAGGGGCCCAAATATGGCTATTAACCTATATCCCTGTTGATAAGTAATAACGCTGAAGAGATTTTTAAAGTGGACAGATTATTAAAATGAGCCCTCGTGAATCAGTTTGGAAAGAGTTTGTAAAACCGCTTTTTTCCCAGAACAGAAAAAAAAGGTAGAGCTTTGTTATAAACTTTGTTAAAATTCTTGCAATGTACATAGCTCCCTTTTTTCCCATCAAAAGTGGAGTTACACTTTCAGTGATAAAAATGAGGGGAGATTCACCTAAAAAGACCTTTGTGTTGCCAACATCCCAGTAAATTGTAACTAAAAAGAAGAAGTGCCCCCCAACAGCGTACACAGGGGACTTTAAGGACAACTATATTGAATAATGGATATGTATATAATAAAGTAACAATTTATTGAAAAATGTTAGTGCATACATCACCATATAGCACATACTGTAGGTAAAAACAATGAATTCAGTGTCTCACCCCAGTAGATATTAGGTTGATGTTAGTGACAAATGTAGCATCCCCAAGACACAAATATATAGAGTAAACAACAAGGCTCTCCTCTACATTACTTGTGTCACATTAGGGGGGGCTTTGGAAAAAGGGGAGTCCTGATATGTTATGGTGAATAGCATATAATGACAGCCATAGAGTAACCCAGGTATAAATGGGACAGTATGGTTGTTGGCAGATAATCTAATACCCAAGAGCATACTGTTAGTTCATCAGCAAAATATAAGACAGAGTGTCCCAGAATGGCTCCAATAGGTAGAGTGATAGTAATAGATTATTGATAAGAGATAGAACTAACTTTCAGTACAGATACTGTTGTGTAAATCGCAAGCCAAGTCCTGCCTGGCAGCTTATCTGTGTCATGGTGAGGGCTCGTTTATATTCCCATAGGACTCCCATGCCTGCGCACTACAGCGTGCGCCGATGTAGGACATCAGAGAGATAGGGAAATAGAACGTGGTGAGGGGGCGTGGATCAGATGTAAGCGTGATAGCTGCGTCGTCCGAGTGGGTAAGTATCTTATGTCCAAGGAACAGTAAGCCCGAGGGGAACGGCCAGTCGGCGTCACAATGTGCGTCACAGGGGGAACAGATCCGCCCCGTTCGGAGGGAGGCCTCTGCTATAATGGAGCGCAGCAGCGATCCTAGATGGTGAGGGGGATGGCACATAAGATGCCCAGTAAAGGCACGTCCAATGGACCATCCCCTCCTCGCTGGGCCGTGGATGCTAGAATTAGAGGGCAGACAAGCATTACCATGTATATTATATCACATCAATGCATAGTGTGCACAGATGCCATGAGACAGTGGTGCTCTCAGAGTAGGAGGGGTACATTGAGGTCATGTTTCGATCTATAACAATACACATGTGGGGAGAGGGGAGGGTCCACATAGAGGCAGCCAAGGGCGGCATTATCCTACCAAATGTGTGGAACCCCAATTGCATCTCCACCTGTGTCAAAAAAGGGTTCCAAGCGGGTCCTCAGAGAACAACAGACAGCATGATGAATATTGTCTGTCCGTGGATCTAAAATGATAGTAAGGCAATTAATAATAATACGATTGTATGTGTGCACCTAGGGGAAATTAGTAAGTGCACCTTATAAATCAGTCAGCAATTGTCAAACTTAAATAAAAAAAAAAAAATAAAAAAAAAAAAAAAAGGATGATGATGAAGTGAGGTATCGGGGGAGGAGAAGAATATAGAAAACTGTAGGGATATTAGGGATAAGAGTGAGCATTTAGAGTTCCTTTTCACAGACCCCTGAGGCAAACTCCTCCAGGAACGATCAACTGACTATTCAGTCCTAGTGGACTGTTTGCCCCCAGCTCCATAATCCAGCAGGTTTCTCCCTGGAGGAGGAGCTTATTCCAGTCTCCTCCCCTGGAGCTTTGGTGAATCCGGTCCAGGATCAAAAACTGGAATATGGGGCATCTGCCTTCATGATGGTCCCCAACATGTCTGCCTGCCCTTTTGTGAAATTCTAGTTTTGTTTAATCAATGTAAAAACTTTCACATTGACAAGTTAGCATGTATACAACACCTGCCGTCTTGCAATTGGCAAAATGTTGGGGTTTAAGTGGTTGACCGTTAGGTAGTGTGATATCTGACTTGGTGTTTATATATTCACATGTGGTGCATCCACATGTAAATGTGTCAAGCCGTTTGAAGGGATCCGCTCTGAAGGGTCCTACAAATTCACTTTGTACTAACCTGTCCTTAATAGATTTTGCCTTGCGATAAGTGATTGCAGGGTGTGCTGGTATATGTGGACTCAGTGTTGGGTCAATCTGAAGTATACGCCGGTGTTTTTCTAGTATATTTCGAATTGTTCTGCATTGATTGTTAAATTTGGTAATCAGCCTAGTAGTTTGGCATTTAGTGATGATCAAGACACAAAAAGGCTCCGCTCTTAGGACCGACAAATGAAAAAGAAGAAAGGTAGGACTACTCCAAGAAGAAGAAAGGAAGGGAGGGAAAGGGGGAAGAGGTAGAAAAGAGAAGAAAAAGAGAAAGAAAAAGGCGAGGCTACGCACTTACGTCACTTCCGGGTACGGAGCTAGCGAGTCTGGAACGCAGCTGGACCGCACGCTGCGAAAAAGGCTCTTCCTGGTATCGTTTTTTAACTCATGGTGTAGTGTTGGTTTTATTTGTTCCCTTATGGGGATCATTTTGTTTTAATAAAGCCTTTTAGTACATAATACACTATGAAGTGCTATTTCTTCCTATGAGGATTATTCTTTGGCGATTTCTTCTCTCGGATGTGGTGGTGGAAGCTGCTATGGATGACTGACCCGGGAGCCCTGGGATAGAAGAGAACCATACTATAGCGACCACTGGACACCATCTATGAGGACTGCCTTGGAATCTTAAAGTGCCTGCCACCCCTGCAGGGGTATTAGGAGTCGGTGAGTGGGGAGCACAGAAGTCACGGATTCTCTTTTTTTGGGCACCACCGTCACCAATACATCTGGAACTTCTTTTTTGATATTTACTTTTTTGAACAGACTTTCAAATATATTATTTTTATTACTGGCTTGCATTTGATACCAATTAGTGGAGCACATTGGACTCTTGACAGAGACTGTAGTTTAGTATAAATATATTACTAGCACTCAATTGATCAGCACTGTATATTTACCCATTAGTATGTGGATGGGATGTTTTGTTTCACAATTTATTTTTCACTATTTGATGTTATTGATCACTGTATAGCTTAATGAGATTTGTGTACACTATTTTTAGTGGTAACAGTTTCCACACAGGTTTACGTATGTAGGGGGTGGTTGTAGATCACTCACCTCACTAGCTCACCCAATTTTTCATTAACCCCTCCGTAAGGGAGCGCCATTCACCCCCATTTTTACTTAGTTTAGTGATTATCGCACTGTTTTTAGAGAAGAGTAGATCATGTCTAGATTGGCTATAGGTTCTCCTGAAGGCCTTCAGGCAGGTAAGGGAGTACCCTCTGCTGGGAAATCTTTTTTTTTAGAAGGTTCGCCTCCAGGAGAAAACTCATCTGTTGAGCAATTTCTTCTCAACCTTAAGCACTGGCTATACGGAATAGACTGCACTAGGGGCGGTGGGTGTGCACTGGACGCATGCAAGATTGTGTTTCCCACAGTGGGCTTTCTGAACAGCCCACTGGAGGGTCTCCCAAATGCATTTTTGGTGATCTTTACATCCAAGAATGTGATTAGAGTGTCACTATATAGGACATTGTGAAATTTAGATTAAAGTTATTTTTATTGATGGCTGACATGAATGCATTTAGCGTGTCAGCAGAGCCTTCCCAGATGATAAATATATCGTTGATATATAGATACCAAGTGGTGATATGGCTCGTTAGTGACGAGTGTTCTTCATCGTCAAGAAGAGAGCATTCCCACTCCCCCAGGTACAGTTTGGCATAGGAAGGGGCACAACAGGTCCCCATTGCCACCCCCTGTACCTGGAGGTAGTGGGATCCATCAAAAGTAAAGGTATTATGTGATAAAATAAATTCTAGCGCTGTCGTGATGAATTTATGAATCTTCCAGTCATCTTTGTGTGATGGGATAGAATGTGTTTGACTGCAGCAGTTCCCAGATGGTGGGGGGGTGGCACTGTAGAGTGATTCAACCTCTATTGCTACTAACAGGCTTTCAGGAGTTAGATAAACATCCTCTAGGTTTTGAAGTAGGTGTATGGTGTTTTTAATGTAAGATGGGCGATTCATTACGTGTGGTCTTAGGTGGGCATCTATATATTTGCTTAGGTTCTCCTTTATGCTGCCTCTTCCTGATATGATGGGTCTTTCAGGTTGGGTGTGAATGTCCTTATGTATTTTTGGTAAACTGTAAACAGGTGGGAATTTTTGGATGTTTTATGCGGGTGAATTCCCAAGGTATCTTTATTAACAGGTTCCCAACCGGCTCACGCATATATACTGCGGCAGAATGGCTCTCTTGGGCGAAACCCCATACGGGTACGTCCTACCCTTTTTCGGCCACCAGAGGGCGCACGCTCGCTGCACGGCGGGGGACCCGATGCGCGTGGCCTGCGGGCACAATCGCTGCCAGCCACGAGCAATTGCGTGCACAAGCGTCAGCACGGAATTTGTGTGTAAACACATAATTCCCTGTGCTGTCAGAGGAGAGGAGCCATATCGTTTGCTACTACTAAGTAGGAAAAACGAAATGTCTCCTCTCCTAGTCACTCCCATCCCCACACAGTTAGAACACACTCACACTCTTTAGTTAGATTGTTCATTCGTTTGCATTTATGCATCTTTTTGATATCTGCAGTCACAAAGTTCACAAAACGCAGTCAGATTAGGATGGTCAGACAAAGGAGGAAATTTGTCTGACTTTTTTTTTTTTAAAAGTAGTCATGTTAGCTGGTGGTTCAGTTTTGGCATCAATGGGGTTGATTTACTAAAGGCAAATCCACTTTGCACTGCAAGTGCACTTGGAAGTACTTTAGATCTGAGGGGAAGATCTGAAATGAGGCGAAGCTCTGCTGATTATATCAAATTATGTACAAGCAAAAATGCTGTTTTTTAATTTTCCTTCGATGTCCCCCTCAGATCTATAGCGGCTGCACTTCAAAGTGCACTTTTAGTGCAAAGTGGATTTTGCCTTTAGTAAATAAATCTCCGTGTTGTTGTAGAAGAGCTTCAATATCTACTGTATCGATAAAATCAGTAGGGTCAGATTCTTCTTGGAGGAGACCAAGTCATCTAGTGCCTCATCAGTTTGTGAGATATCTGAGATTTTTGTGTTCTGTTTTTTGAATACAGACTTCTGAATAGAATAAACAAAACTAGAATTTCGCAAAAGGGCAGGCAGATATAAAGATCACCAAAATGCATATGGGAGTCCCTCCAGTGGGCTGTTCAGAAAGCCCACTGCGGGAAATGCATAAACAGAGTAGGGGCTCCCATCATCTCATAGAGCATGGTGGTCCCATCCCTTTTGCTAGAACTAGAAATGGTTGCCCCCTTATTGGGACTTTAAATGGACCACCGACTCAAAAAATGATGTGTAAAAAATATTCTTTAATATAATAGATTAAAATACAAGACATAACGTATATGATAAGGATGCACTACATAAGACAAATCAACCATAATATGTAGAATAGCATACAAAACGAATGCCCAATTGCCCGACGCGTTTCCGGTATAGGGTGTTCTAATACTTTCCTCATGGGCCAAGGGTTCAGAGAGTTTAACATTCAAAATAAATTCCAGTATGGTGATTCAATGTTAGAGATGAGCATTAGGGACCAGTGAGTCCATATTGGCATTGCGCGCCTTGCCACTCGTAGATATCATAGATATAAAGTGCGTTCTCTGGGTGTATAAACACTTGCACAATCTATCGGGACGTGCTTATAATGTTTACTTCCATAGGGTGGAGCAGAACAGCTGGTTAAACATATTGCTGTTGGGCTAAATAACCCAGGGAACAACGTCCCAATGATCCACCTCTGGAGAGACAAGTGGGTCCGTCAGGCGTCAGGTGTCGAGTCACCATACTGCGGGAAATGCGATCTTGTATCCGTCCAGTGCACACCCACAGCCCCTAGTGAAGTCTAATCCATATAGCCAGTACTTAAGGTTGAGAAGAAATTGCTCAGAGTTTTCTCCTGGGGGAGAACCTTCTAAAGCAAAGACTTCTAAGCCACGGGTACTTCCTTACCTACCTGAAGGACTTCAGGAGAACCTATAACCAATCTAGACATGATCTGCTCTTCTCTAAAAACAATGCGACAACCACTAAATGCCAAACTACTCAACTGATTACCAAATTTAACAATCAACACAGAACAATTCTGAGTATACTAGAAAAACACTGGCGTATACTTCAGATTGACCCAACACGGAGTCCACATATACCAGCGCACCCTGCCATCACCTATCGCAAGGCAAAATCTATTAAGGACAGGTTAGTACAAAGTGAATTTGTAGGACCCTTCAGAGCAGATCCCTGCAAACGGCTTGACACATTTACATGTGGTGGATGCACCACATGTGAATATATGAACACCAAGTCAGATATCACACTACCTAACGGACAACCACTTAAACCCCAACATTTTGCCAATTGCAAGACGGCAGGTGTTGTATACATGCTAACTTGTCAATATGAAAGTTTTTACATTGAATAAACAAAACTAGAATTTCACAAAAGGGCAAACAGACATGTCACAAGCATCCTGACAGCTAACCCCCGAGCTTCCCCTTGGAAGACATGTTGTGGACCATCATGAGGGCAGATGCCCCAGATTCCAGTTTTTGATCCTGGATCAGCTTCACCCGAGTGCCAGGGGAGGAGACTAGTATAAGCTCCTCCTCCAGCGGGAAACCCACTAGATTATGGAGCTCGGGGAAAACAATTCACCAGGACTGAATAGTCAGTTGTGCTATAGATCGTTCCTGGCGGCGTTCGTCTCAGGGGTCTGTGAAAAGTAACTTTAAATACTCACTCTAATCCCTATAGTTTTCTATATTCTTCTCCTCCCCCGATACCTCACTTCCTCTTCATCCCTTTTTTTAAAATTTGTATTATTACCCTGCCCAATTGAGGATATCTGTTATCTATTTCTCTTTATTTCTGTGATAAGTTATTGCATCAGAATGTGTTAAAAACGGTGCTACCTATGTCTGTTAACAACATATTTTGTCCTTTCTTTCCATGGTTCCTTGTGGTAGCCGTATAAATCCCTGGGAGGTAAGTTTGAGAAATGCTGACCAATTCATAAGGTGCACTTACTAATTTCCCTTAGGTGCACACATACAATCTTATTATTAATTGCCTTACTATCATTTTAGATCCACGGACAATATTCATCATGCTGTCTGTTATTCTCTGAGGACCCGATGGGAGCCGCTTGGACCCCTTTTTTGACACAGGTGGAGTTGCGATTGGGGTTCCACACATTTGGCAGGATAATGCCACCCTTGGCTGCCTCTATGTGGACCCTCCCCTCTCCCCACATGTGTATTATTATTGGTAGAAACATGACCTCAAATGTACCCCTCCTACTCTGACAGCACCACTGTCTCATGGCATCCGTGCACACTGTGCGTTGATGCTCGCCATGACACGGACAAGCTGCCAGGCAGGACCCAGTGTGTGGTTAAAACACAACAGTATCTATACTGAAGATCAGTATCTATCTCTTAATATATTACTATCACTCTACCTATTAGAGCCATTCTGGGAGATTGTCTTATATTTTGCCGATGAACTAACAGTATGCTCTTAGGTATTAGCTTATCTGCCAATAACCATACTGTCACTGGGTTACTCTATGGCTGTCATTACATGCGATCTACCATAACATATCTAGACTCCCCTTTTGTGACACAAGTAATCTAGAGGAGAGCCTTTTAGTTTACTCTATATATTTGTGTCTTGGTGGATGCTGCATTTGTCACCAACATCAACTTAATATCTACTGGGGTGAGACGCCATTGCTCTATAGAGGATCACTTTACCAAATACTGCCTATGACATCTGTGCATGTATTTATATTTGTATCAAAGAGGGAATTGGAAGGAAACAAGGGGGAGGGGAAGGGGAGGGGGGGTGGAATAAAAGTAGCGTAAGGAAGAGCAGGTAATGTTGGGACTTTAATTGTGACGACGGCTATAAATAAGTGACATCCTCTCATTCCCTAATGGTAAAAAAGAGGGGGAGGGGAGGGGAAAGGAAAGGGGGGTGGTGGTTGGGAAAGGGGTAAAGAGATGGGAATTTGGGCCTTTAAATTGTTTCAGAGAATCCCTTGACTTTACTGTGATATGCTTATATGCTATCATCCAACTAGCAGCACCTGCAAACTCAATTCCACCTACAAATCTCCAAGATCTGCATCCCTATATTTCTGCTGGGAAGCCCTAGAAGTCTAGGACACTACAAGAAAGGGTCCCGAGGAGAGCCGGTACTGGAGCTTATCTGAGATACTCTGTGTCTGATCCTACGCACAAGTCATCTTCGTATATGTGCACACACATACGTGTATATATTTATATCTCTGCCAATTCACTGGCAGTTTTTAAGTGCAAACCTCAATGGCTCAGGAAGTGTGTTTTTTTTCCTCAAGCTGATCTCCCACAATGCTCATTCCATGTCTCTGACCGTTTGATTCTAAATCTGTTTTATGCCTTTATAGGTTGTTTATTTTATCTAACTCTCCCTATGAAATGCCCCTGAAGAAAGGATTCCTGTGAGATCCTGAAACGTGTCAGGCGATATAGCAGGAGAAAAACAATATCAATTGATCCAACTGCATTCATTGTTTTTACCTATGTGCTATATCAGGGATCCTCAAACTACGGCCCTCCAGCTGTTACGGAACTACACATTCCATGAGGCATTGTAAAACTGACAATCACAGACATGGCTAGGCATGATGGGAATTGTAGTTCTTGAACAACTGGAGGCCCATAGTTTGAAGACCCTTGTGCTATATGGTGATGCATGCACCAACTTTTTAATAACTTTTTCAATTTTCTACTTTGTTATATACAAATCCATTATTCAATATAGTTGCCCTTAAAGTCCCCTGTGTACTCTGTTGGTGGGCACTTCTTTTTAGTTACACTTTAAGTGATATGAAGGAGCCCTAAACAAACAGTGGACATATACTTTGCTATAGCAGTGTTGCAAATGTGTTTTTCACCTTTCACAGTACTTTGGATCTTCGGAATTCTCTTTGTAGCTACCTTCAGTGTACATGTAAAGTGGCAAGAAAAAAAAAAGTACATGAACCCCTTCAAATTGTTTTTCTGCAATAATTTGCCATTAAAATGTGGTCTGATCCACATCTAAATCACACAAATAGACAAAAAAAAAAAAGTGCTTAAGATATTAACACACACAATTCTAATTTCTTGTGCCTTTATTGGCCACACCTATTAAACATTCACAGTGTTGGAGGAAAAAGCAAGGGAACCCCTGAAGTTGAAAGCTGGTCAAACCTCCTTTGGCAGCAATGACTTCAAGCAAGCGCTTTCAGTAGCTCTGGAAAACGCCTGGACAACGTTCGGGAGACATTTTTGACCATTCACCTTTACAAAACTGCTTCAGCTCAGACACATTTGTAGGATGTCTGGTGTGAATCAGAAGTAATTCCACAGAAACTCTATGGAATTAAAGTCTGGGATCTGAATGGGCCACTTCGAAAAGTGCATTTTCTTTTTCTGAAGCCCCTCTCTCGTGGATTTACTTTGATGCTTAGGGTGGGTCATTGTCCTGCTGCATCACCCAACTTCAAAGCTTTAGCTGGCGGACAGCCACCCTGACATTATCCTGTAGGATATTCTGGTAAACGTGAGAATTAAATTTTCCCCTTAATGTTGCCAAGTGGTCCAGACCCTGAGGCAGCAAAAGCAAGCGCAAATCATGATGTTCCCGGGCCTCCACTATACTTCACAGTTGGGATGATGTTTTGATGTTGGCAAGCTGTGCTCTTTTTGCATCATACATAGTGCTGAGTATTCTTCCCAAACAATTTAAGTTTTGTCTCATCGTCATGAATACCCTGCCTGTTCAAAGATTTACGTATAAGTAGACTCATGAACAGGGATGTTTGCCAGTTCCAGTTTAAGCCTTTAGCTGTTACTCATAGGCTCTTCTTTACCTCACTGAGGATTCCACGTTGTGCCTTGGGAGTCATCTTGGCTAAACACTCACTTCTAGGAAGAGTAGCCACAGTACTAAACTGTCTCCATTTATAGACAATTTGTCTGTCGACTGATGGATGCCTAAACACTTTGAGATTGCATTGTATCCCTTATGCAGATCAAGTACTCTCGTATGTCTTCAGAGAGCTCCTTTTTGCAAGGCATGGTTCTGATCACCTGATACTTCTTATGAACAGCAATCTTAAAATGTTGAGAATCTTTTATCAATTAACGTAGCTTTCATCCACATTTCCAAACTCATTTCATTAATTGGACTCCAGATCTGCAAACTACTGACTCCAATTAGCTTTTGTTGAAGTAATTAGTCTATGGGGGTTCCGTTACTTTTTTCTCCAGCACTGTGAATGTTTAATGGGTGTGTTCAACAAAGACACGAGAAACTATGATACTATGATTATTTGTATGTTGTCACTTTAAAGCAGAGCTTAACCCAAAAGGTGAAGATCTGGTTGTTTGCCTCCTCCGCTGTCCACTTTTTTTGTTGGGGGGCGGGGGAGGGGGTGAAGGGGGCCTGGTTTTCACAGGTGCCTGCTCCCACTTGGCCCCAATTGCTTAGGTGATCTGAGTGGAAGTTTACCCCCCCTTTTTCCCCCGCAGCCTTCTCGCACACAACACAGAATTGAAGAATTGGTTTGGGTGAGGACAGAGCTGGATCCCTGGACAGGTATGTGTCCTAATATTAAAAGTCAGCAGCTACATTGTGTTTGTATATTGGTGTGACTTAGATGAGAATCAGATCACATTTCATGGCAAACTACTGCAGAAAAACAGTTCCTAAGGGTTCACATACTTTGCCACTGTATTTTCTTTCAGCATCTGCTGGAGAGAATTGCTATCGCCCAGCTTCCTGAAAATATCAATGGTGGACCATGCCTGTGCACTTTGTGAACTTTCAGCTCCGGCGCTTGTTAAAGAAACAAAGTGGTTCCAAAGTCAGGTTTTTTTTTTTAAATCTTAATGCGTACTATGCATTAAGATAAAAAAAACCTTATATAGTTGGTGAGTTTTAAAAAAGTCCATCCAATTCAACGTGTGTGTTTATGTCAATAGTACATTGTATACCCCTGTATGTTGTGGTTAAGGTGGCCATCTAATAGTTTTTTGAAATTATCGATACTCCCTGCTGATACCACTGCTAATGGAAGAGAATTCCACATCCTTCCCACTCTGACAGTAAAGAACCCTCTATGCAGTTTAAGGTTAAACCGCTTCTCTTCTAATTTTAGTGAATGGCAGCGTGTCTTTTTAAATTCCCTTTCACTGAAAAGTTTTTTTCCTATGCTAGGGTCACCAGCACAGTATTTGTACATTGATAGATCCCCTCTCAAGCATCTCTTCGCCCCAGAGAGAAGTGAGGTTCTCCAGTCCCTTTATTAACTTTGTTGCCCTTCTCTGGACGCTCTACAGCACATCCCTCCTGAGGACTGGTGCCCACATGCGGCCAGACCAGAGTCTTGTAGAGTGGGAGAATTATCATTCCATCTCTGGAGTGAATCCCCTTTTTACTGCATCCCAATATTCTGTTGGCTTTGCTTGCAGCTGCTTGGCATTGCATGCCATTGCTGTCATCTACTAGGACCTTGTCTGAATGGACACAAAGCAGCGGCTCAGCTGCCCCCATAGCAAGCTGCTTGCTGTGGGGGCCTTCAGCAGGAAGGAGGGGTCAGGAGCACCAGTGAGGGACCCGAGAATAGGAGGATCTGGGCTGCTCTGTGCAAAACCATTGTACAGAGCAGGAAAGTATAGACACGTTTGTTATTTTAAATCACTTGCTGCCTGTGCTATAGCCAAAAGACGGCTAGAGTGCGGGCTTAAATTGCCAGGACGTCCTCCTGTTCTCGTGTCTCCCATGCTCTGTGATTGCAGAGTCTGTGAGACTCAGGTGATCAGAGATCAGGTAAAGGGCCAATCACAGCAGGCCCCTCACCACGTGATCAGCTGTCAGCCAATGACAGCTGATCACAGGAATAAACAGATGCCGATTATCGTTTTTTTTTTTCTTCACGCTCTCAGCGTGAAAAAAAAAAAAGCTGCGGCTTCTGTTAGAGGGACATCGGTCCCCTTAGCGTCCGCATGTGCTGCCCACCAGTGCCGCTT